>CM053572.1:7675325-8034020 GCA_028646485.1 Cryptoprocta ferox
AGACAGGATCAGTCGAACCTCTAGCATACATCTGTCAGCATAAAGATACTTAGATGCTCTCAACACTGGTTTATAACCTCATTCATTGACAGTCATTGCTGTTGTGCCAAATAGTTAATGACTATCTGCTATGTCCTGGGGCTGGAAATACACAAGAAATATAATAGTTCTTGTCTCAATGAATCATGGAATTTAGCAACCACTAGGGGAAAATGACAATGACAACACATCGAGAGAAATTAGGAGGAGTTCCTGACCAGCTTCCTGGAGGAAGCAACCTGCAAGCTGAGACCTTAAGAATATGAATAAATGTTGGGGCACCTGGCTGGCTCAGTCAGCGGAGTGTGTGGCTCTTGATCTCAGGGTCTTGAGATCAAGCCCCATGTCGGATATAGAGATTACTTAAATTAACTTAAAGAATAGGAATATAAAACTAAGCAAAGGGAGAAATAAATTCCAAATATAGGGAAATGCCACTGCAGAGGTAAAGTGAAAAAAACAAAAACCTTGTCAATTATATCTCAATAAACCTGGCAGGGGGAGGGGCAAGCAATGAACAAAGCACTCTCCTTACCCCTAAGGAGCTTACAGTCCCTTTGGAAAGAAAGACAAGCAGTCAAGTTATATGGATTAGTGAATCCCTCTAATCATGAACCATGTAAAGCTCTCTAAAAAAACAAAGGTTTTTTGTGGATAGCATATATTCCAATGCTTTTAAATTTAAAATTATTTTAAATTAAAAATTACTTAATAATGTACTTGACCCAGGGCACCCGGGTGGCTCTTTGGGTTAAGGGTCTGACTTTAGCTCAGGTCATGTTCTCTCAGTTCACAAGTTCAAGCCCCGCATCAGGCTCTGTGCTACCAGCTCAGAGCCTGGAGACTGCTTCAGATTCTGTGTCTCCCTCTCTCTCTGCCCCTCCCCTGCTTGTTCTCTCCCTCACTCTCTGTTTCTCTATCTTTCTCCCTCAAAAATAAACATTAAAAAATAATACTAATGGGGCCCTGGGTGGCTCAGTTGGTTAAGCGGCCAACTTCAGCTCAGGTCATAATCTCACAGTTCATGGGTTCGAGCCCTGCGTCAGGCTCTGTGCTGACAGCTCGGAGCCTGGAGCCTGCTTCTGATTCTGTGTCTCCCTCTCTCTGACCCTCCCCCACTCATGCTCTGTGTCTCTCTCTCTCAAAAATAAATAAAAAACGTTAACAATTTAAAATAATAATAATAATAATAATGTACTTGACCCTTGAACAACCCCCCCTCCAAGAGTCAAATATCCATGAATAACTTTTGACAGCCTAAAAATTCAATTATTAATAGCCCACTATTGACCAGAAGCCCTACTGGTAACATAAACAGTTTATTAACACATATTTTGTATGTTATATGTATTATATACTGTATTCGTATTTTAAGTAAGCTAAAGAAAAGAAAACTTATTAAGGAAATCATAAGGAAGAGAAAATACAATTCGAGTATGGTATTTACTGGAAAAAAATCTGCATTTAAGTGGACCCATGCAGCTCAAACCTGTTCACAGTCCAACTGTAATTGATTTGCAGTGAAGTTAAATCAGAAATTTTGGAACTGCAGTTAAAATTTCTGCTCCAGGGAAATGTACCCTGGCCAGCTGACTGCCTTAGTGAGCTCCAGGCTGCTACCCCACTTCAGGCTCAGCCCTGTCCCCGAGGAGGCCCTCCACACCCTACCTGCTGGAGCTGGAGCAGTCCCACCAAGACAGCCCCAGTACAGCACCCACCAGAACATTCCCAGACAGTACCGATTACAGCTCCAGAATCCTGTAGAGGAGACTCAGGCACAAAGCATCCTGGGACACATCAGACCTTCACTCTCTTCAGCTCCAGAGGACTAACCAAAGCACCCCCTGCAGAGAACACCCCAAGACACCCCACATCTCAGCCTATGCCTGCTTTACCTTCGGCTGTGCTGCAAGGCTGCCCACCGCAAAGAGCATCTTGACACTTCCCAGCCCATGCCCACTTTAGTCCCAGCCATCTCACCAAGGCAGACTCAGCAAAAGTACCCCGGGACCCCCAGCCTGTGTCCCCTATAGCTCCAGCAAGCCAGACAAAGCCACCAGGCACACATGGTCTACACAGGAGACATTCCTATGCAAAGCCATTCCTTCAAGACTAGAAAAAGTAGCTGTTCCATCTAATTCATAGAAACAAATGCAGAAAGCCAAACAAAATGAGGACACAGGAAAATCCTGCAAAAAAAAAAAAAAAGTTCAGGAAAATAACTAAATGAAACAGAGATGAGCACTCTACCTGATAAAGAGTTCAAAGGAACGGTCATAAGGATACTCACCAGAACTGAAAGAAGAGGGGATAAAATCAGTAAGAACGTCAACAAAGACATGGAAAATATAAAAAAGGACCAATCAGAATAGAAGAATACAATAAATGAAATGAAAAATAAATGAGAGGAAGTCAGCAGATTAGATGATGCCGAACACATTGGCAATCTGCGAAACAGGGTAGCAGAAAACTCCAAAGCTGAACAGCAAAAAGAAAAAAGGACTTTTAAGATAAGGATAGGTTAAGGGATTTCTCGGACATCAAGCATTATGAACATTTGCATTACAGGGGTCCTAGAAGGAAAAGAGAAACAAAGGGCAGAAAACTTATTTGAACAGAGAATAGCTAAAAACTTTCATAACCTGAGAAAGGGAAAAAATCCACACCCAGGTTGCAAATAGAGCCCCAAAAAAACATGAACCCGGAGAGGCCCACACCAATACACCTAATAATTAAAATGTCAAAGATCAAGATAAAAAGAGAATCTTAAAGGCAGCAAAAGTTGTGCACAAGGGAAATCCCATAAGGCTAACAGGTAATTTTTCAGCAGAATCTTGGCAGGCCAGTGGGGAGTGGCATGATATATTCAAAGTGCTTAAAGGAAAAATCCTACAACCAAGAATATCCAGCAAGATTCTTCAGAACTGAAAAAGAGAGTTTCCAAGACAAGAAAAAAATGTTAAAGAAGTTTATCACAACTAAACCAGCCTATTAAGAAATGTTAAAGAGGGGCACCTGGGTGGCTCAGTCGGATGAGCATCTGACTTCGGCTCAGATCCTGATCTGGTGTTCCTGGTTCAAGCCCTGCATCCAGCTCTGTGCTGACAGCTCAGAGCCTGGAGCCCACTTTGGATTCTGTGTCTCTTTCTCTCTCTGCCCCGCCCCCCACTCACGCCCTCTCTCTGTCTCTCAAAAATAAATAAAAACATTTTTTAAAAATTAAAAAAAAGATATGATAAAGAGATGTCTTTAAGCAGAAAAGCAAAGGTCATAATTAGAAACAATATGAAAGGAAAAAAACTTTACAAGCAAAAGCAAATACATCATGAAGGTAGTAGATCATCATTTATAAAGCTGGTATGAAAGTTAAAAGACAAAAGTAGTAAAGCCAATTGTATTTAAAAAATTATTAAGGAACTCAAAAAATAAAAAGGTGTAAATATGACATCATATACATAAATTGAGGGTGGGGAGAGTACAAATGTAGTGCTTTCAGAACATGTTTGAACTTAAATGACCAACAACTTAATATAGACTGCGATATATTTAGGCTGTTATATGTGAACCCCATGGTAACCACAAATCAAGAATCTATAATAGGTACACACAAAATAAAGAGAAAGAAATCCACGCATAACACTAAAAAAGTCACTAATCACAAAGGAAGAGAGTAAGAGAAGAAAGAATCAGAGTAAAACTACAAAAACAATCAGAAAACAATTTTAAAAATGGATATAAGTACATACTTATCAATAATTACTTTAAATACAAATCGTCTAGGGGCGCCTGGGTGGTTCTTTCAGTTAAGTATCCAACGTGGGCACCACCGGTCATAATCTCATGGTTTGTGAGTTCAAGCCCCAGGTCGGACTCTGTGCTGACAGCTCAGAGCCTGGAACCCACTTTGGATTTTGTGTCTTCCTCTCTCTCTCTGCCCCTCCCCCACTCACACTCTGTCTCTTTCTCCTTCAAAAGTAAGTGAACGTTAAGATCTTAAATACAAATCGTCTAAATGCATGAATCAAAAGACATAGGGTGACTGATGGATTTAAAAAAAAAAAAACATGGGGCACCTGCATGGCTCAGTCAGTTAAGCATCTGACTATTGATTTCAGCTTAGGTCATGATCTCAAGGTTCATGAGTTTGAGCTGCGCATAGGGTTCTGCACTGATAGCACAGAGCCTGCTTGGGATTCTCTTCCTCCTTCTCTCTGTTCCTCCCCTATATGTTGCTCTCTCTCTCTCTCTCTCTCTCTCTCTCTTAAAATAAATAAATTTAAAAAAAAAGAATGACCCACAGAAGTGGGACCGATTTAAAAAAAAGAAAGAAAGAAAGAAAGAAAGAAAGAAAGAAAGAAAGAAAGAAAGAAAAGAAAGAAAGAAAGAAAACAGAAAAACAAAAACCTAAGACCCATTTATATGCTGCCTACAAGAGACTCACTTCAGGCTTAAAAACACATACAGACTAAAACTAAAGGGATGGAAGAAATATTCTATGCAAACGGAAGCCAAAAAAAAAAACCTAGAATAACAATACTTATTGTACAAAACAAAACAAACCTGAAAACAAAGACTCTAATAAGAGACAAAGAAGGGCACTGCGTAATGATAAAGGGAAAACTCCAACATGAGGATGTAACAATTGTAAACATCTATATACCCAACATGTGAGCACCTAAATACATAAAGCAACTAATTAAAAGACATAAAGGGAGAAATTAACAGTCACACAATAATAGTAGGGGTAATTTAACATGCCACTTACCTCAATGGACAGAATATCCACAGAGAAAAATCAATAAGGAAACAATGGCTTTGAATGGCACATTAGGCCACATGTACCTAACATATATACAGAAATTTCCATTTAAACAGAATACACATTCTTTTCAAGGGTACATGGAACATTCTCCACAATAGATCACATGTTAGGCCACAAAACACGCCTCAATAAATTTAAGAAGATTAAAACTATATCAAGCATCTTTTCTGACCACAATATGAAAATAAAAATCAATTATAAGAAAAAAATCTGAAAAAACAAAACCATGGAGGCTAAACAACATCTATGAAACAATAAATGGGTCAACATGGAAATCAAAGAGGAAATCAAAAAATACATAAAGACAAATGGAAACACAATGGTCTAAAATCCTTGGGACAGAGCGATAGCAGCTCTAAGAGGGAAAATTATAGCAATACAGGTCTTTTCTTGAGGTCTACCTCAAGAAAAAGAAAAATCTGAAATAAACAATCCAACCTTATAACTAAAGGAAGTAGGAAAGGAAGAACAAAGCCCAAACTTAGAAGTAAATAATAAGGATGAGTACAAAAATAAATCAAACAGAGGTTAAGAAAATACAGTAGAAAAGATCAAAGAACCAAGAACTGGTTCTTTGAAAAGATAAATAAAATTAATAAACTTTTAGCCAGACTCATCAAGAAGAAAGAGAGATTAAATGAAATGAAATGAAAAGAGGAAAAGTAACAATTGACACCACAGTAATACAAAGGACTGAAAGAATTATGAAAAATTATATGCCAATAAATTAAACACCCTAAAAGAAATGGATAAGTTCTTATAATCTCCCAAAACTGAATCAGGAATAAATATAAAACTTTGCATGCACTGATTATTAGCAATGAAACTGAATCAGTAATTTAAAAAACAAAACAAAACAACCAATAAGCAAAAGGCCAGAACCAGATGGCTTCCCATGTCAATTCTATCAGACACTTAAAGAGTTAATACGTATTCTCAAACTATTCCAAAAACTAGAAGAGAGAGGAAATTTTCCAAATTCATTGTACAAGGCCAGTATTATTCTGATACCAAAACCAGACAAAAACATTATAAAAAAAAAAAAAAAGAAAGAAAGAAAACTACAGACCAATAGTTTTCTTTGATGAATATAGATGCAAAAATCCTCAGGAAAATATTTGAAAAGTAGGTGCATCTGAATGCCCCAGTCAGTACAGCATTTGACTCTTGACCTTGGTTGTGAATTTGAGCCCCACCGTGGGTGTAAATGTTACTTTAAAAAAAAATTTTTATCAATAAAAAAATAAAATATTAGTAAACAGAATTCAACAATAAATTAAAGGATCATTCAAATAAGTGAGATTTACTCCAGTCATGCAAAGATGATCAATATTCATAAATCAATCAACATAGTCTATCATATTGACAAAACAAAGGATAAAATCTGTATGGTCATCTCAATAGATGCAGAAAAAGCATTTCACAAAATGCAGATGGACTATTCCCCTACAAAATAAAAGCTACATATGACAAACCCACAGCTAACATCATACTTGACAGTACAAAACTGAAAGATTTCTGTCTAAAATCAGGAACAAAACAAAGATACTCACTATTGCCACTTTCTTCAACATAGTACTGGAATTACTAGCCACAGCAATAATGCAAGAAAAAGAAATAAAACGTATTCAAATTGAGAAAGAAAAGATAAAACTGTCACTTTTTACAGATGACATGACACTATGTATACAAAATTCTAAAGACTCCACCAAAAAACTACCAGGACTGATAAGTGAGTTCAGTAAAGTCAAAGGATACAAAATCAATGGACACACAGAATACACTAATAATGAAGTCACAGGATACACTAATAATGTCACAGGATATACTAATAATGAAGTAGCAAAAAGAAACTAAGAACACAATCTCATTTACAGTTACACCAAAAATAATAAAATATCTGGAAATAAATGTAACCAAGGAGGTGAAAGACACAAACTCTGAAAACTCTTAAGATAATGATGAAAGAAATTGAAGATGACACAAACAAATGCAAAAATATCCCACACCCATGAACTGGAAAAATTAATACTGTTAAGATGTTCATGCTACGTACAAAAGAATGAAACTAGACTATTTTCTTATACCATATACAAAAATAAACTCAAAATGGATTAAAAACCTAATTATGAGACGTGAACCATAAAACTCCTAAAAGAAAACATAGGCAGTAATCTCTTGGACATCAGCCTTACTGATATATTAATGGAAACAAAATCAAAAATAAACAACTTGAACTACACCAAAATAAAAAGCTTTTGCACAGCAAAGGAAACCATCAACAAAACAAAAGGCAACCTAGTGAATGAGAAAAGATATTTGCAAATGTTATCTCTGATATAAGGTTAATACCCAAAATATAGAAAGAACTCATACAACTCAACACCAAAAAACCTAATTTGATTAAAAAATGTGCTGGGGATCTGGACAGTTTTCCAAAGAAATGGATAGATGGTCAACAGACATGGGAAGATGCTTAACGTCACTAAACATCAGGAAGATACAAATAAAAGCCACAATGAGATAGCACCTCATACCTGTCAGAATGGCTAGTATCAAAAAGACAAGAAATAACAAGTGTTGGTGAGGATATGGAGAAAAAGGAACCCTCTTTCACTGTTGGTGGTAATGTAAATTGGTCCATCCACCATGGAAAATAGTATGGAGTTCACTAAAAAACTTAAAAATAGAACTACCATGCAATCCAGTAATTCCAGTACTGGGTATTTACCCCCAAAAAACAAAAAACACTAATTCAAAACGATATATGCACTTCACTTCACTACTGCAGCATTATTTACAATAGCAAAGATATGGAAGCAGCCTAAGTGTCCATCAATAGATGAATGGATAAAGAAGATGTGATATCTGTGCGCGCGCACACACACACACACACACACACACACACACACACACACAATGGAACATTATTCAGCCATAAAAAAGAACGAAATCTTTCCATTCGTGACAATATAGGTGTTCCTAAAAGGTATTGTGCTTTGTGAAATAAGTCAGAGAAGGACAAATACCATATGATTTTACTTACATGCAAAATCTAAAAAACAAATAAACAAATAAACAGATTCATAAACTCAAAGAACAAACTGGTGGTTTCCAGAGGGGAAAAGGTGGGAGAATGGACAAAATAAGTGAAGGGGAATGAGAGGTACAAACTTCCAGTAGTAAAATAAAAAGTCACAGGGAGGAAAACTGCAGCATAGGGAATAGTCAATAATACTGCAGTTACACTGATGATGAAAGATAGTAACTAGACTTACCTCGGTGAGCCAAGCACTGTGTATAAAACTGCTGAATCACTAGGCTGTATGCCTGATAATATAATACTGTCTATCAATTATACTTCAAAAATATTTTGTTTTAAATTCCAGTTCCATACACTCAAGGTCTAGCACCTTAGGAAAATACCATTTTGTTTCTCATACCTCCTTACATAGCTATGTAATGAGTCTCACTGGGCCTCACTGAGAGATGTCCTGGAATAATACACTGAACATGACGTGCTTCCCGGGCTCCAAAGATCTTACAGTTTAGGGATGTCTGGGTGGCTCAATTGGTTAAGTGTCCATCTTTGGCTCAGGTCATGATCTCACTGTTCATGAGTTTGAACCTGCGTCGGGCTCTGTGCTGATAGCTCAGAGCCTGGAGCCTGCGTTGGATTCTGTGGCTCCCTCTCTCTCTGCCCTTCCCCACTCGCACTCTGCTCTCTCCCTCTCAAAAATAAATAAACATTAAAACAAGTATAAAAAAAGATCTTACAGTTTTATAGTAAAGACATGAATCTAGGCTATTTCAATTTGCTTAGTACTCACTAATTACGAGGCAAACTATGGGGTTCAGGAGAATGAACAAAATGAAAATAACATAAAGCTTTATAGGGATGAAAAGGACAAAAGCATTCATGAGTGACAAGATATAGGTAAGGAATTAGATGAAAGGGTTCAGGAAAGAATGTGAGCTTCAGATGCTCCCTCTTAAAGCTTCAAGACAGACTGAAATTTACTAAAGAGAATGTAGATAGTAGGAAGAGACAAGAGCCTATGACAGTATCAAAGGAATGCAGAGTTTGACTAAGGGCCAAAGGAAAAGACATTCACAAGGAGCCTGAGAAGGCGGGGAAGAGAGAGAGAGAGAGAGAGAGAGAGAGAGAGAGAGAGAAGGGAAGGGGACAGAACTAAGAGTGTGATGTTACAAAATTCACAGAATTCAACTCATTCAAAAAAAGAGTTATTGTTTAATATGGATAGAGTTTCTGTTTGGAGTGTTTGGGAAAGAGGGGTAATGGTTGACCAACATCATGAAAATAATTAAACAGTGAGTGGTGATGTTTGAACAACACTGTGAATAGAATCAATGTCATGGAATTGTACATGCAATGTACATGGTTAAAATGGGAAATTTCATGTTATATATTTTTTCCTACCAGAAAGTAGCAACAAAAATACCTGAGGAAAAGAGTATTTCAGAAGGAGGGTGTGGTCAAGGGCTGCCTGCTCTTTAAAGTTTTAGTAAGATAATGAGGTGCCTATCATGTGGCTTGACCTCAGTCAGGGTTGTGGATTCGAGCCCCACATTGGGTGTAGAGATTACTTAAAAATAAAATCTTTTTAAAAAAGTAAAATAAAAAAATAAAATTTTAGTAAGATAAGGAGTAAAAAGTACACTTGGAATACACTAATGAGGATGTCATGGGTAGCACTGTTAGGTGCTTGCAAAGAGGCGAAGGAAGGTTTCAGAAGAATAAACGGAGACTTGAGGTCAACAAACGCAGACAAATCTTTGAAGAACTTTGCCTGGCAAGAGAAGAGAGAGAGAGGAGGGCAGCTAAAGACTGCAGTTGAAAGACTTTTATTTCCCTTTTCAAATGGAAATAGTTAACCGTGCCCTTTACTACATGTCCTGTATTCTTAGATAAAACTCTTGCCTCTCTGAGTAGGTTCCAGCAGAAAAGTTGGGAAAACACTCCTTAGCGAGAAAATCATTAATTACAAAAACACAAAGGAGTTAAGAGTGTGAATAGTTGCCTGCATTCCAGAGAAATGGCTGTTTCCATTTCTGAAGGATCTCTAAGAGTCATCAGCCCTCCCTGTTAGTCAGTTCCATCATCCATAAAAACCAGAAGAACCTCCTTTATCAAACAGAACTCCCTGGGTGCAATGCCATCCCATTTTCTCTTGTTCTGATCTGCACGGTGGGACATTAAAGGTTAAATGACACCTCAGATTAAATAAACCCAGGGTTACTACCAGACTCTACCTCTAATCTATTTCTCAGCACTTTTTCCAGGCCTCCTCTCATTTCTCAACTTTGCTCTTGTTGATCGATACCTGTCTTCTTATTTCTGCTTTCCTTCTTCTTTTCTTTGAAACATCTGTCAAACACAATGTTTGGGTTCTGTTTCAATCCCTCTTTAAAGAGGTCCTCAGACTAGCTTCCCAACCCGTTCGTCACTTTTATGTAACCCATTCTTAGGAAAAAATTTTAAAAATGGTTGCCAATGAGTTTCTTTTTTTGGCAAATATTGCAGCCTATGTCTCCTCCTTGTGTTCCAGCCCTTACAACCCATTATGAACTCAGGGTTGTGGACTTGAGCCCCACGGTGGGTGTAGAGATTACCTAAAAATAAAATAAAACCAATGTATTCAGAAGACACTTACTGAGGCCATCCTACATGCCAGGAGCCATGAGAGGCATTGGTTTTATAGGAGAGAGCAACACTGTTTCTGCTCTGCCCTGCCCTGCAGTCTGGTGATGAAGTCAAACATTAAACCAGTGATGACACAATACATGTAAAACTATGCTATGCTAATAGGAAGGGCTATGAGACAGAGTTGAGGCTAGGAGAACTGAAAATAAGTGAATTCAACCTAGTTATTGAAATGAGTTGCTGGAGGGGAGAGGAGGAGGAGGAGGAGGAGTGAAATAGGTGAGGGGGATTGAGAGGTGCAAGCTTCCAGTTATAAAATAGTAAGTCACGGAGATGAAAAGTACAGCACAGGGAATGTAGTCGATATTGTTGTAATATCTTTGTATGTTGACAGATGGTAACTCCACTCATCATGGGGAGCATTTCATACCGTGTATAATTATCAAATCACTATATTGTACACATGAAACTAATATAGGTCAACTATACTCCAAGTTAAAAAAAAAATCAAACTTTCTCTGAGGAGGTCCTAATTGAGCTAAGACCCAAAAAAGGAGCAGGAAATAACTGGGCTACAACAAGCATAAAAGAGAGAAGAGTTTAGAAGGGAAATGAATCAGCATGTGAAAATGCCCTGTGGCTGATTAACGTGAGGCAGTATGGGGATAGAGAGAGGCCAGTAGGTACAAAAGGGGAGGCTAAGGAAGAGCCCTGTGTGACATGAGGCTAGAGGTGCAGGAGGGTCTTGTTAACAATTCTGTTCTTTGAAATAAGCACTCTGGTTGCAGGAGTTAGTGCCGTTTGGAGGATCACTATGACATGGACACTAATCAGGAGTCAACTGCAGTGCCTTAGCACTCAGACAATGTTAGTTCAGACAAGAATGGTATCAAGAGGTGAATTTTTAGGAGGCAAAATTGACAAGACTTGATGATGAATTAGATATAGTGGAGGCAAATATTGGGGGGCAAGTAGGGATAGATGATCCCTGGGTTTCCAGCTTGAGTGGCTGAATGGGGGGGTGCTGTTCACTAAGAGAAGGGGCACTGGGAGACTTCAAGGACAGTTGAAATCAGTAGGGCGGGAGTTCTGAGTTGAGATTGAGGTACCTTTACAGCAAGTAGGAGATGTTAGTGAGCAAATGGAGAAGAGAGGTCTGATACGCAGTCCTCCAGAGGCACACAAGGTCACCTTAGGTCATACACAAAGCTTATTCTTATTTATTTGATTAAAGTGTTACAAACAATTGATTTCAGAACTGTTAAGCAGAATTTGGTGAGTCCATTTAAAATCAACTTTAAAAAATTTAACTTGGGGCACCTGGGTAGCTCAGTCAGTTAAGCATCTGACTTCGGCTCAGGTCATGATCTCACGGTTCCTGAGTTCAAACCCCACATCGGGCTTTGTGCTGACAGCTCAGAGCCTGGAGCCTGCTTCGGATTCTGTGTCTCCCTCTCTCTCTGCTCCTCCCCCACCCATGCTCTGTCTCTTTCTCTCTCAAAAATAAATAAACTTTAAAAAAATTTTTTTTTAACTTAAAAATAATAGTACAGCTCAGGGAATATTGGCTATTGGGTTGATGTTGGATTGGAGAAAATCTTCTTTGGTACATAAATATTACATACATACATACATACATACAGGAAGAGATTTCTTCCTTCTCAACCTCTTCCAAAAATCTGAAGAGGAGGGAGTACTCCCAAGCTTATTTTATGAGGCCAGCATTACCCTGATACCAAAGTCAGATAAGGACAATACAAGAAAACTACATACCAATATCAATGATGAATAGAGATACAAAAATTCTCAACAAAATACAAGCAAACCAATTCAACAGCACATGGAAAGGATTATACACCACAATCAAGTAGGAATTAACCCTGGGATATGAGGAAGGTTCAAAATACCCTCCAATAAATATGAGATACCTCATCAATAACATGAAAGACAAACGTTATGTGAGTATCTCAACAAATACAAGAAACGCATTTGACAAAATACAACATATTTTTATGATGAAAGCCCTCAACAAACTGGGTATACAAGGAACATACCTTAACATAATAAAAGGTCATATGAAAAACTCACAGGTAATATCATACTCAATGGTAAAAGATTGAAAGCTTTTCTTATAACATCAGGAACAAGACAAGGATACCCACTCTCACCACTGCTATTCAATATAGATTGAAAGTCCTAGCCACAGCAATCTGTCAGGACAGAAAAATAAAAGTGAGTTGGAGCCCCACATCACGCTCTGTGCTGACAGCTCAGAGCCTGGAGCCTGCTTCAGAGTCTGTGTCCCTCTCTGACTCTGCCCCTCCCCTACTCATGCTCTGTCTCTCTCTGTCTCTCTCTCTCTCTCTGAAGAATAAACATTAAATTTTTTTTTAAAAAAGACTTAAACATCAGCCATGAAACTGTAAAACTCCTATAAGAAAACATAAAGAAAAAGTTCTTTGACATTAGTCTTGGCAGCTGTTTCCCAAAAGCACAAGCAACAAATGCAAAACTAAAGAAGTGTCACCACATCAAACTTAAAGCTTCTGCCCAGCAAAAGAAACAATCAACAAAAAGAAAAGGCAACCTACAAAATGGGAGAAAATAATTGCAAACCATATATCTAATATGCGATTAATATCCAAAATATATAAGGATATATATAAAGAATTCATACAACTGAGTAACAAAAAATAACAATCCAACCAAAACATGGGCAGTGGATCTAAATAGACATATTTCTAAATAAGACATAAAGATAGCCAACAGGTACCTAAAATATGCTCCTAACATCACTAATGATCAGGGAAATCAAACCACAATGAGCTAGCACTTCACACCTGTTAAATAGCTATCCTCAGGGGTGCCTGGGTGGCTCAGTTGGTTACACATCCAACTTCAGCTCAGGTCATGATCTTGCGGTTGGTGGGTGTTGGACTCTGTGCTGGTAGCTCGAAGCCTGGAGTCTGCTTCAGATTCTGTGTCTCCCTCTCTTTCTGCTCCTTTCTCTCTCTCTCTCTCTCTCTCTCTCTCTCAAATAAATAAACATTAAAAATTCTTTAAAAAAGAATAGCTATCATCAAAAAGACAAGAGATGACAGTGTTGGGGAGGATGTGGAATAAAGGGAACCCTCACACACTGTTGGTGAGAATATAAATTGTTACAGCCACTATGGCAAACATACAGAGGTTCCTCAAAAAATTATTATGATCCAGCAATCCAACTTTTGGATATATATCCAAAGGAAATAAAAACAGGATATCAAAGAGACACCCGTACCCCCATGTTTATTGCAAGATTATTCACAATAGCTAAGACATGGAATCAACCTATGTATTCATCAATGGATGAATGGATAAAGAAGATGTGTTGCATATATGTGTGTGTGTGTGTGTATATACACACACACACATATATACACATACATGTACATATAAATATATACATACACACACACACACATAATGGAATGTTATTCAGCCACATGAAAGAAGAAAATCCTACCATTTTTGACATGGGTGGGTTTGAGGGCATAGTGCTAAGTGAAATAAGTCACATAGAGAAAGATAAATATTGTATGATCTCATTAATAGGTGGAATTTACAAAAAAAAGTCAAACTCTTAGAAACAGAGTAGATTGACAGTAATCAGGGGCTGGGGACCTGGGGAGTGGGTAAAGAAAATGGGGAGATGTTGGTCAAAGAGTTGGTCTTCCAGTTACAAGATGAGTAAGTTGTGGGGATCTAATGCACAATGTGTGATATACTGGAAAACTGTTAAGAGTTTATATCTTAAATGTTCTCACTACAAAAAAGAAATAGTACTTGTGTGACATGATGGAAGCATTTGCTAATGCTACAGTGGTAATCATTACACAATTTGTAAGTGTATGAAGCCAACCTGTTGTACAAATTAAACTTATACAATATTGTGGGTCAATTATATCCGAATCAAGAAGGGTGGGGAGGAGAAAAATATAACAAGTGTTGGCTAGGATGTGGAAAAATTGAAAAACTTGTACACTCTTGTCAGAAATATAAGATGTTGCAGCTGCTATGGAAAACAACAGTAGAGTCCAAAATGGATCATACACCTAAATGTAAAATGCAAAATTATAAAACTCCTGGGAGATAACAGAGGAGAAACCGTAGATGACTTTGGGTATGGCAATGACCTAACAGAGGACCATGGGGAGGGGAAGGAGGAAAAAGAGTTAGGGAGAGGGAGGGAGACAAAGCACGAGAGACTCTTGAATACTGACAACAAACTGAGGGAGGAAGGGGGAAGGGGGGTGATGATCATGGTGGAGGACACTTGTGGGGAAGAGCACTGAGTGTTATATGGAAACCAACTTGACAACAAACTATAGATTTAAAAAAAATAATAAATAATAAAATAAAATAAAATTTAATTTCAAGTTAGTTAACCTACAGTATAGTCTTGTCTTCAAGAATAGAACCCAGTGATTCATCTCTTACATATGACACCTAGAGCTCATCCTAACAAGTGCCCTCCATAATTCCCATCACCCATTTAACCCATGCCCCCACCTACCTCCCCTCCAGCAACCCTCAGTTTGTTCTGTGTATTTAAGAGTCCTTATTGTTTTTCTCTGTTTTCCATTTTTTTCCTTCTCTCCCACGTTCATCTGTTGTGTTGTTCAAATTCCACATGAGAGAAATCGTATGATACCTGCCTTTCTGTGACTAATTTCACTTAGCGTAATACTCTCTAGTTCCATCGACATTGCTGCAATGGCAAGATTTCATTCTTTTTCAACACCAAGTAGTATTCCATTCTATATATATATACCACATCTTCTCCAATGTTGATAGCTGCACTATCAACAATAGCCGAATTATGGAAAGAGCCCAAATGCCCATTGATTGATGAATGGATAAAAAAGATATGGCAATGACTTTTTAGACGTGATGTGAAAGGTATGATCCATGAAAGAAATAACTGAAAAGCTGGACTTCATTAAAATTAAAAACTTCTGCTCTGCTAAAGACACTGTCACGAAAATGAGAAGACAAGCCACAGACTGGGAGAAAATATCTGTAAGAGCACATCTGTTAAAGGACTGTCTTCCAAAATATAAAAATAACACTTAAAACTCAGCAATAAGAAAGCAAACCACCAGATTACAAAATGGGCCACAGACCTTAACAGACATCTCACCAAAAAAGATATGCAGATTGCAAATAAGTATATGAAAACATGTTCCACCTCATACGTCATCCGGGAAATACAAATTAAAATAACAATGAGATACCAGTAGACACTGTCAACATCAAATGTTGGTAAGGATGTAGAACAAGGAGCTTGCATTCACTGCCTGCAGGAATGCAAAATGGTGCAGCCACTTTGGAGGGTATTTTGGTGATTTCCTACAAAATGCAATATACACAGCAATCATGCATCTTGATATTTACCCAAAGGAGTTAAAAACTTACATCCACGCAAAAACCCACACACTGATATGTACCACAGTTTTCTTCATAATTGCCAAAACTTGGAAGCAACCAAGGTGTCCATCAGTAGGTGAATGGATTAATAAATCGTGGCGTATCCAGACAGTAAGGGATTATCCAGCGCTAAAGAGAGGTGAGTTACCAAGCCAGAAAAAGACATGGAGGAACCTTACATACATAGTACTAAGCAAAAGAAGGATTCTGAAAAGGCTAAAGACTGTAAGATTCCAAATGTGTGATATTCTGGAAAAGGCAAAACTATGGAGAGGGTAAAAATGTCAGTAGCCTCCAGGGGTGTGGAGGGAGACATAAATCTCATAAAGATTGAGCACAGATGATTTCCAGGTCAGTGAAAATGCTATGTGTAACACTATAATGGTGGATACACGACATTCCAAATTGGTTCAAACCTATAAAACAGACAACACCAAGAGTGAATCATAATTAAACTATGGGGGGCACCTAGGTGGCTTAGTTGGTTAAGCATCCGACTTTGGCTCAGGTCATAATCTCATGGTTCATGGGTTTGAGCCTTGTGTTGGGCTCTGTGCTGACAGCTCAGAGCCTGGAGCCTGCTTTGGATTCCGTGTGTGTGTGTCTCTCTCTGCCCATCCCATACTCACACTCTGTCTTTCTCTCAAACATAAACATTTTTTAAAAATTTTTAATAAAATAATTAAACTATGGACTGTGGGTGATAATGATGTATCCATGTGGGTTCACCAACTTTAACAAACATACCACTCTGGTGGGGGCTGTTGATCGTGGAGGAGGCTGAATATGCATGGAGACGGGATACAGGAAATCTCTGTACCTCAATTTTGCTGTGAACCTAAAAACTGCTCTGAAAAGGTGAAGTCTTAATTTTTAAAAATCAGCGCAAAAAATCATGAGGTAAAATACAGTTATCATTAGAAGACAGAACTGGCTTTTTAGCATAAATTGTGGAAGCCAGAAGACACTGGAACGACATATCTTATCTGGTGTAAGAAAATGCCTATCTGGAATTCTGCACTCAGAGGAAATGGGCATTAGAAACTTTTCCAAGAAACAAAAGCCAAAAGAATTTATCACCACCAGGCCCTCTCCCAAGGGAACATTAAAGGAAATTCTTTAGGCATAAGGAAACTAACCCCAGACACTAAAATGCAGCAATGAATAAAGAGTAAAGGAAAGGTAACTGTGTGGAAAATTTTAAATAAATAATAAGTTTACAAAACAATAATTATGGGGTATTAAACATATGTAGACAAAAAATGCATAACAAAGCACAAAAGGCAGTCTCAAGGAAAGTCTCATCCCAAACATACACAAAGTCATGATCTATTATGTTACTTCTTGTATTATCTCTCTCTTTTTTTTAATTTTAGAGAGAGAGGGTATAAGCAGGGGAGGGGGTAGAGGTGGGGAGAGAGGGGGAGAATGAGAGGGAGGAGAGGGAGAAAATGAATCTCAAGCAAGCTCCACGCTCAGTGCGGAGCCCCATTCAGGGCTCAATCCCATGACCTTGGGATCATGATCTGAGCTGAAATTATGAGTATGACACTCAATCAACTAAGCCACCCAGGCACCCCACTTCCTGTATTATCTTAATTGCTTTTATCAATATCAAGAATTATATGTTTGATCTCCCTAGACGAAATATAACCTCAGTGAAAGTAGATATAGTAACTTACCTGGATTGGGGAGAAATATTCTGCAAATATGTTCGTGTGTGTGTTCTCTGTTGTGCTTCATCCTTAGTTGCAAACTCCCCTGTGTTAATTCTGAGGCATATAATACTTGAGGGAACATTAGAATTGATAGGGTAGAAATGCAGTAAAAGGAAAAAAATGTTTAGATTGTTCCCACTAAAACAAGTTTCTGAGGCCAGTGTGACATAATAATTTAAAAAGCTAGGTTTTATTCCATGTAAAAAGACTTTTCTGATTTAAAGAAGTGTCATTTTAGGTACCAAGAACAAAGCTTAGAGATCTAACACAGAAGTTTCCCACAAGCCATAGAGAGAGAGAATTCCGGATAGGACACAAAATAGGCTCCCAGTTGTGCACAGAAGAAGTAGAGAGCTCTTCTTGTTGGAAGAAAGAGCCATTTTGGAAGGGATTAGGATTAAGATGATACTAGGACCCTCAGCCATAGAGAGTGGGTCAAGAAGATAAGAATCTCAAGTAGGTTGAGAGAAAGCCAAAATCAAATAGGTCTGAGCCCCAATTATCACTGGGAATCATGGGAAGACAGCACAGCAGAGAAGAAAGGAAATGGCACCACCACATCTCCCCTGGCTTCCATGTTATGTAGAAGGAAGCTAATGTTCAATCAATACTCCAAGAAGAAAGGGTAGAAGAGAACAAGGAAGATGGCTGAGGGTAGACACTGAGAGCTTCGTAAGGTGAAGGGTTGAAATGTCCATATAGCAAAGGCACTAGCAAACGAGTGCAGTCATGATTTGGAAGGTTCGTAATTAGACCTCAGAGGTTGCACATGCCCAGTGAGAGCTGAGATGACCCCTAGGAGGAGGAGTACGCCATGATCATCACACACACTTTGTGCCAAGATCAAATTCTACATATTGTATCCACAGTAGATGAAGCAATGACAGAAGTCAGTCTCTAAAAGCAGGTGAAATGGGTTGAGGCCAGTAGGAGCTAAGAGAGAAAGGACACTCCTTAGACCAGACTCACTTCCCACCCCCTCCACCACCCCAGGAGGGGCCAATAAACTTCCCCTAGCCCAGACACTTCTTGGCGATAAAGGAAAGACATGGCAAAGGGAGGAAAGATCTGAAAGGCTGACCAGGTACCAAAAGAGACTGTGTTTCTACACAAGGCTGTTTTGAACTGAAAGAAATGGTAAACTTTAAACAGCAAGTTTACTCTCCACCGTCCCCCCTGGCTAGTACAGAACAGGATGTTTCAGACCAAGAATGGAATAATTTTAAGGGTTCCTGGGTAGTTCAGTCAGTCATGATCTCATGTTTCAGGAGTTCAAGCCCTGCATTGGGCCCTGTGCTGACAGCTCGGAGCCTGAAGCCCGCTTCAGATTCTGTGTCTCCCTCTCTCTCTCTGCCCCTCATCCATTCTCTCTCTCTCTCTCCCTCTCAAAAATAAACATGTAAAAATTTTTAAAAAAAGAATGGAATAATTTTAGAGTTTAAAGCACATTCCTTTTTGTCTGTCTGCATGGTCAAGGTGGCCCTACTACACTTCTTTCCTGAGATCTCTTCAGCAACCAGTCAATGGCCAGGTACTTAGTAGATGCTAAATATATATGTGATGAAAGAATGACTAGGATGCCTGTTTTTCGCCCTTCGTTAGAACTCACTTCATGCATCATCCCCTCAGCTCCAAAGCCATCCTGATCCTCTGATATGGTCTCCTGGCTAGAGGAAGTCCCACTCTGTGTGTTCATGGCATCCCGTACTCATCTTGCACATAGCACGTGTCTCCCTGAGCTGTAGTTGTGTTGTTGCTACTCTACACTACGAAGTTCTTGTCTCATTTGTCTTCATCTCCCCAAGATGCCATAAAAACATATCTTTGCTGAACTCATTAATTAAATTATGGATGAACCTCCTATGCGTGGAGTAAGAGGCTTAAGAAATGAGCAGGCATGGCTAAAATAAAAGGAAAATGAAGAGCTGAGGAATGACCATCACGGATAGGAGAGAGGGCTGTACGTTGTATGGCCCCACTATACCCTGCTAAATGCAGCCTCAGTTTACTCCCTAGGAGCATCCTAGAGGTCTGTGGCAAGTTCTGAGGCAGGGAGAGATTGGCAGGGTCCCATCCCAGGTACTCATATTGTACTAGACAGTATGGAATAGGGAACCAAAAAAAAAAAAAAAAAAAAAGCAGTCCCAGAACTCAGGAAACTAAATTGCCTAAAATACTGGAGGATTCCTACACACGTGCACATATACAAAGGAGCAAGAGGAGCTCATGAAATAATTACCGTTCTCCAACCACCTCCCACCTGGCAGCCTCCCTGTCTCCTTGGCAAGGGTGGGGCAAACAGAAACTGCTCTGAAAGGAAAGAAATTGTGTCAGGAAGCTGCCTTCTCTTCTACATTTCTTGCATCTCACTCATTATTTTAAAATCCTGACATTTATTATTAATCCGTTTCATCCAGTTTGAGATCCACATGACTAAGCTCTTATTGAAGCCAGCTTGAATTAATTTGGCAAGCGTTCTTTCACCAAGCATGTGCTGAACAAAATCTAAATATATCAGCCAAGAAGATAAGCAGCCATGGCTCTTTAGCAGTGAAGACATGTGGCTAAGATTTCATTTGGGGATGAGGAGACGCTCAATAAAGCCACAGAGCCAGGTTTCTACTGCTGTTTGAGGATTGATGTGTTTTGGATTGTCATTTTTTTCTAAAGACTGACACAATCCTATTTTTCCAGATGAGCAATTCCTAAAAGCTGCTTCTTACTTCCTCATTAGTGTAATATTATCTTTGTTCTGCCCCAACCTGCTGCCTTCCTGAGTTTCTTTCTGCTCCATTCATTCCTCGTGATCCTTGAAAATAACACACGGGGCTAGTGTACCTCCCTTCAGTGTTCTGGACATGGTGCTCGGTCATGAGCATTCCTGAAGACTTCCTTCCTCTCTCTTCATTGTTCTTGGTTTGCACCAGATTTCACACATTCTCATGGCATTTGCACTGTGTGGATGGTGAGAGGGTACATATTTGCTATGGAAAGCTCCTCCCACAGATGTGCCCTGAGGATCCACGAAGTAGGAGCTCGTGTTCTCTCAGAAAACCGTCTCAGATGCCAGGGAGGCACTGTGAAGTATTTGTCATTGCCTCCCAGGCTCTTCCTGTTAAACTAAGAAATTCATGCATGTACAATGCTTTGCATTTGCTGGGGTGTCACAAAAGCTGGAGAACAGAAGGGAGGCTCTGAAACCACATATTCCCTTGGCTCGTTCGCTGAGAAGGGAAACACTTTAGGAAAAAAAAAACAACGGCCCTTCGTGTTTCTCACACTCCTCTGTGCAGACTGATCTCATGAATCTCTGGATTCTCCGGCTGTCGCTTTGGCTCTCATCAAGCCCAATATTCTCCCTTGGGGAGGCATCTTTAAAGACTCTGCAGCCCGGCCAGCATCCTCTCCATTCCCTTATACTCTGGTGCATTCGAAACTCAGAAGAAGTTTCTTAACCCTGTGGTTTTACCCTGCGAAATGGAAGGTCCAATATCTTTCCTGCAGAACCGTATATACCAGCAATTAAATCCGTTCTCAAAATAGCCCCCCAAACCCTTTAATCAACCAGTAGACCTATCAAGTGCTGTAAGCAATATAAAGGAACTTAAAACATAGTCCCATCTCTTCAGTTATCCGAAGAGATCAATGAGAAATAAGACAGTATACCATCCAGTACTCAGAGATGTGAGCTGGCATTACCATAGGTGATGGGGAGGTGAAGTCTGAGCCTGTGGAGATGTTGATGCTGAAGTTGCCTTCATAGCGGCAAGCCTGACAGTAAGACTTAAAGGAGATACAGGATTGACCTGAGCAGAGAAGAGACCAGAAGGATATCTGAGGTTGTTGAGAACATCTGTGTAAACAGCCCAGAGGCAAAGGTGAGCCTCCCTCTGGGAAGATCAAGGGGTCAGTTGGACTAAACACTGTAACGCTTGTGTATATCATCTGGTCTTCATTAGCAGGTGTTTTCCTTCATTTAGAAACTCACACCTTAGGATGTCATCTTTCTGCCTTTTGGAGAGATTGTATCCCACAGGCTTTCAATTCAGAAAAACCCTGGGCTCAGATCCCAACTCTATCGTCTACCACTGTGTGACCTTGGTTAATTTAATCAATGTCCTAACCATTAAGTGGAGATAATAATGGCACGTTGTTCATAAGCTCATTGTAAAAATTAAATGCCACGCATATAAATAGCAAAAAGCCTACCACACAGTGAGCACTCAGAAACATGTTAGCTATTTTATTAAAGAATTAACATTCTCTAATGCTTGCTGTTGATTTTCCAATTAAGAACCCCTACTTCAGTTCAACCAATCTTACTGTTTTTGAATGAAGAACATTACCTCTTCTGTAACACCTTGACTGATGCTCTGAGCTGAAGATAATTTCTCTGAATGTTGTATTTTGGGCATTCACATCAAGGTTTCATCTTTGCTACCCTCCAGCCTGCAAACTCATTGAGTGCATGGTGCATGGCTTAAAAGCAAAATGCTCTTTCCTTTTTTTTTTTTTTTTTTTTTATCAATACTTAGCATGCAGTGGCCACTCCACATGGGGCGTCATAAACTTTCAGTGATTATTGTTGAGTCAGCAAATGGAGGAGGATATATTCTACTTAAAGCATATAGCTGTCTGCATAGACATAGCTACTGAGATTGCCTTTGGTGGTGACAGTATTCCATGGGACTTCTTCTGTTGTCTCCTTGGAGTTTTGGCTGAGACACCAAAGCAGAGGACGAGGACTGATAAGTGACCGCAATTTCTAAACAGAGGTATCTTGCATGTCCTTCTAGATCTTGCCAAGATCTGGCCAAACAGACCGAGCAGCTGTTGCCCCTTCCTGCACACAGAAGAAGGCTAGAGATGCTTTAAGACAGGAAAGGAGAATTCCAAAGAGCAGAGAATGATGTGTATTTTTTCCTCCTTTCAAATGCTGAACTCTGTTGCTTTCAGCATGTTGCCATGCAGCCAGAGAGGGATAAGGCCAAAATGATCCTGGGGAAACTTGATCCCTGGACTTGGGGAAGGGGGCACAATGGAGATGGTACCCTGGCTATTCCCAAAAGTCTGTTGGAAAGCCTGGCTCTACCACAGCTATATGATGCCGGTAGGGTTCCCAGAGACTAAGTGGATCTCACAGGAGGTAACTGGCCTTGAGTCGTCTTGAGAGGAGATCACCCACAAGGACTGCATGCTGGGAACGGTCAACCCCAGAAGAAGGCAGGCTGGAGGTAGGGACAATATTGAAAGTACTTACTACTAATAAGACAGCAGCACCCAACAATGATAGACTCCAGGAAATGATGAAATATCCAGTACGGATCCATAAGGGCTGAATATCAGTCTGGCCAACAGTGTTTCCCAGAGCTCAAGAGCTAGGCAAATGGGGGTGGGTTGAAAGAGGTCAGCTACAAGGGAAAGGCCCAGTGTGGGAGTCCCGAAAGGGCCAACCAAAGAGTCCATAAGAGAGAGCCAGCATTTGGACAATACAACAAGGATATTGTATTCCCTCCCCCTGTCCCCCCGCCCCCGCCCCATCCATTCTACCTTTGCACCTACCAGTAACAAATAGGAGAAAAAGCAGAGTAAGAAGAGTACGTGAACATACTACCAGGCCCTTTCTCTCTGGCTGGTCAGGAAAAGCCTGAATAAGGGCCTGCAGTGGAGAGACACAAGAAGCTTTTGATTATGTGAGATGGAGCTCTGATGTTCATTTCACAGGGGATATTTCAAAAATTCAAGAGTAACTGGAAAACTATGGAATACATCCAGGATATTATCTAGGAACAGAAAAAGAGAGATGGGCTTAAAGGCAAAAATCAGAGAAAAACTGAGTCATTTCCAGGGTATATTCTTCTGTGCCCCACCCTTCCGAATAACTGATTACAAAGCATCAAGATCTTCAGAAGTTGTCATGTAAGAAGTCTGGCATTTAAAAAGATCACCCGCTTTGGCCAGTCAAGTAGCACACTAAGAGTGTGCCTCTGACATGGACCATTTACTGCAGGACAGATGAGGGGAGCTGGTGTCTCAATGCCACCAACACAATGCCAACGGTTGCATTGTGCATGGTATGGGAAGGATAATTACACTCTTTACAGTGGCCGAGCTAGAGATGAATATTGACATCAGTACTTGGACACAATTAATTGCCTTTCATGAATGTCTAATTTTCACTATGTGGAAAAGATACTCTTGGCAGGTGCTTAGGTGTAGGTAGGAGGGTGAAACCAAATAGCATCCCAGAGTTTTAATAAAAAGCACTGGTTCATATGGTATTTCTATTTTTAATTTTTTGAGGAACCTCCATACTGTTTTCCATGGTGGCTGTGACAGTTTGCATTCCCACCCATAGTGCATGAGGGTTCTTTTTCCTCCACATCCTTACCAACACTTGTTTCTTGTCCTTTGATTTCAGCCATTTTGACAGGTGTGAAGTGATATCTCATTGTGGTTTTGATTTGCATTTCCTTGATGATTAGTGATGGTGAACATTGTCATGTGTCTGTCAGTCATCTGGAAGTCTTTTTTGGGAAAAATGTCTATTCAAGTCCTCTGCCCATTTTCTAATCAGATTATTTGGGGCTTTTGGTATTGAGTTATGTAATTTCTTTATATATTTTGGATATTTACCCAAAGAAAACAAAAACACTAATTAAAAATGATATATGCACCCTATGTTTATTGCAGCATTATTTACAGTAGCCAAGATAGGGAAGCAATCCAAGGGCCCATCAACAGATGAATGGATAAAGAAGATATCACTAACACACACACACACACACACACACACACTGTAATATTACTCAGCCATAAAAAGGAATAAAATCTTGCCATGTGTAACAACATGGGTGGACCTGGAAGCTCTAATTCCAACTTAAATAAGACAATCAGAGAAAGACGAACAGCATACAACTGCACTCCTGTGGAATTTAAGAAACAAATAAAGAAAGAAAAAAAGAGATAAACAAACAAAAATAAAACAGACTCTTAAATACTGAGAACAAACTGGTGGTTGCCAAAGGAGTGAAATTGAGAAAGGGAATTAAGAGGACCCTCAACTTGATGAGCAATGACTAATATATAGAACTGTTGATTCACTATATTATACGCCTGAAATACAAAACTGTGAGTGCGTATATATATATATATATATATATATATATATATATATATATATATTTGGTTTCCCCACAGGAGCCCTCCCTGATTTTCTAAGGGTGGGGATGGATATAACAGAGTAAATGAAAATAGAGAAGGAGAAAAATGGCAAGGTACTTTCCACTGACCTCATGGCAAGACCAAAGTCAAAGGAATTAAAAATTCCAATTGTGAACCAGAGACAGTGTCAGCAAAATGACTAATATTAACATTTGTACTTGGAAAGATAGGTTTATATGCAAATGATCATAGTAAACTATTCAAGACAGTTTTCTTCCCAACAGGAGTATGACCCTATACAACTAGGAGCCCAACATCTGAAACTAAGAGGGATCCTGGTGGGCTAAAGGCACAATTATCTCATTATTGTAAACCAAAAGAAGTTGTAGTAAGCATAATAATGGGCTACCCATAAGAATAACCCCCAAAATGCCCACAGCCTAATTCCTGGAACCTTGGGATGTTTGCAGAAATATTAAGATTGCTAATCAGCTGGCCTTGAGATGGGGAGATTAGCTTGGATTATCCAGGTGGGCCTAACTTATTTCATGAGTCCTTAAAAGCAGAGGGCCCTTCCTGGATACAGGAAGGAGATGCGAGGATGGAAGGACCGTCAGAAAGATGCCAGGTTGCTGCCTCTGAAGACAGAAGAAAGGGGCACAAGCTAAGGAATGTGGATGGCCTCTAGAAGCAGGAAAAGACAAGGAAACAAACTTTTTTCTTATAGCCTCCAGAAAGGAACGGAGCCCTGCTAAAACCTTGATTTTAGCCCGAGACCTGTGTTGAACTTCTGAGCTTCACTGTAAGATCATACACTCTGTCTGTGTAACATTCTTACAACAGCAATAGAAAACAGAGGTGTACGGTGCAGGTTATAGCCCATTTCTAGAAAGCTCCTCATGAAGACTAGAGATCAGAATAAAAACTATGCATAAATCCAAAGTCCAATAAATACTGTGGGGGGAAAGAAGGTCATAATCATTTTAAATGATAACTACCTACAAGAGCTAATTTTGTTTCAGTTTAGGTCTCCAAGCCAACCAGGAAAACAGGAGATAGGTCAAAAAGGAGCTGAAAAGCAGAGATGTAAGTATAAATAAAATAAGACTCCATGATAATTATATAACAAGTATAATTTATTGCTTTTTCTCGCTTTTTCCCCCTGCATCCCCTCTCTAGCTCACTATGGTTCTTTTATTTGTAATACTTTCTATCCTCTCTTTTTTCTTTTTAATTTTTTTATGCCTTAATTTTATTTTGAGAGAGAGAGACAGAGAGTGAGCCAGGTAGGGGCAGAGAGAGAGGGAGACATAGAATCTGAAGCAGACTCCAGGCTCCGAGCTTTCAGCACAGAGCCCAGTGCGGGGCTCGAACCCTCGGACTGTGAGATCATGACCTGAGCCGAAGTCGGACGCTTAACCGACTGACGTTTAACCCAGGTGCCCCTATCCTCTCTTGCTCATCTTCTTACTTACTTAATACATAATAGAAAATTAAAGCACATTTTTGTTATATGTCGCATTTATCAGTCCTGTCTCCTGTTCTTAATTATTAAGGTGAATGACTGCACTTTCAGTTCTTTCCATGAATGGGGCCCCCAGGTCATTCTCTCCAGAGACTCAGTGTTCCTCCTGCTCTTGTGCTACTTCCTACATGAAATCAAGACAAAGGATAAGTGATGTTAACTGGAATGACCCCAGGCTGGTTCCACATAAAACCATTTGAGTACTACCTTGTCAGTATTTTCCAGAGAACAGAAGGTGACGAATTGATGTGGTAAATGATTTGCCTAGAAATCTTGCAGTGAAATGCTCTTAAAGGGGAAGATGTTCTGACCAAAATAGGAGACACCAAAACCATTCCCTTCCCATCACCAATCCCTACAAGCTGAAGGCCATAAAGTCTCAGTCCATTGCCCATAGCTGTGCTCCTGGGTCTCGACTCTACTGCCATCATTTCAGATCAGCCCCATCAAAACCAGATGGACCACCTGGATCCATGCTCATTAGTCATATGTTTTAAAATGAGCCCAGCTCTCACACCCACCGGATGGTAGCAACGGAAATGATTACTCTGGGCCCCATCACTGTGTGACTGTGAAAGCAAGTGTTTGCTGCTAACTGATTTGCATAATGGTGGAGAACTCCCAGAGTCCTGTTTTGGGGAAGTCTTTCCTGTTTCTGCTGTTCCATATGCAATGCCAGTTTCTAAGGGAGGGGGAGCCAGATACTGAAGCCAGTCACCCACCCCCCACCCTGTCTGAGAGAACAGGGCCTTCATCACCCTATATGACCTCAATCTATCAAATGAGCCCTTAAAAGCAGACAGAGTGCAATGTTTCCATGTCATGGGTAAGGTATTCAGATTGCAGGACAAGATATGAGTACCCACTGAACTCTAAGAGGCAGGAGAGAATGATCTGATTGAAAAAAAAATCTCTACAGCCTCATCATGACTGAATGTAAAGTCATTTTCCTTTCCTTCTACCCTGCAAGCAATTTTTTTTAATCTTTTAAACCTAATTCACAGAAAGATGAGATATGTGTTTCAAAAGCCTATGCTCATGGGAGTAAACAGTTAAAATGGGGTTTTTCCCAAATTCAAGCTAAGGAGGATTTGGGGAAGAAAGAGAAAAATGAAAGGTCCTGCCAGGATCAGAGACCAGTGCCCTAACTCTACACAATGCTTCCGGAGACACCAGGACCTTCTCATAAAGCTGGGAACAGATGCCCGGGGAACGAAGCTGGAGACAAAAGCCTTCATAGGACAAGGCTAGGCGTGAAACAAATAGAATTTTAAGCAGAATAAATGTCGGGATTTAAAGGAAACACCATGTGAATAAGCAGTGAACCAATAAGCGGTTTATTACCAAAAATTACTTAGAAGGTTTTCCCCCACTTCTTAAAATTTCCCCTTCTTGAATATCCCCAGAGAATAGAAGGGGTCCACCAAACATGCCTAAAATTTCATTTCTCATCAGAGACGCAGACAAAGACTCAAAGTAAACCAAGTATAATTTAACAGAGAAAAAGAATGATTCAAATCACAGCACCAGCCTCCCTATTTTTTTAATGTTTTCTTCCTTTGAGAGAGAGAGAGAGAGAGAGAGAGAGAGAGAGAGAGAAAGCAAGCAGGGAAGAGGGAGACACAGAATCAGAAGCAGGCTCCAGGCTCTGAGCTGTCAGCACAGATCCCGACATAGGGCTCAAACTCACAAGCCATGAGATCACGACATGAGCTGAAGTTTGACGTGTAACCTACTGAGACACCCAGGCGTTGCGGCTCCCTGGTTACTTTAACTGAAACTCTTGTACGCACACAACTCTATCCCCAATCTGAACAAATTCCCCTCTGATCTCCCTCTCCGAACTCATGCTGGTGATCAGTAAACAATCCTACATACACAACCTCTTGGATTGTACCTTCTCATGTAATTGAAATCCGTTTGTTCCCTGAGAGCAAAGCATCCCTGGGTAGCCTTCCCAATCAAAGCTATGCTTTGCCTCAAGTCTCGTGTTGTAGTGGGCTGATTGCCCACCCTATTTCCCATTGCCGTGTCCTTTCTGTGGCACCTCTTAGAAAGCCCCTGTTCTCTGAGGTGATGCCATGTGGCTATACCACCTTGCTCCTGGCTCAGAACCTTCCTTCCTCTCCAACCCAACTCTTCTTATCACTTTCAGTAAGGTTGACCTACTTACAGAAGACCTCTCAGACACTCCAGGACATTCAAATTCTTGACCTCCTTATTTTGTGACTTGATTTACTTCAGCCCCTTGATCTCAGGATCCAACCATGGTTGGACTCTGTTATCACCAAAAATTTGTACAACTTTGACATCCCAAACACAAACATTTCACTCTCTAGACTCTCTCTCCACGAGCACACTTAAGCTTGAGTACCACCATTTTAGAATGTTCCAACCTCTTCATGACTTCTAATCCGTTGGTCCTGAAATTTTTTCTGTATCAAGACCCTCATTTTCCCATTTGCCATCCTTCTCGTTCAGCTTAGACGACATGTTCCATCATGATAATGATACCTTTGCAAACACCATCTATTCTCTTATCCGTTCTCTCCTTCCATCATACCCACCTGGAAAAAACCCCACTCTGGAAGCAAAGCGACCACTCATCATTTCTGTGCCTGCCCCCAAAGCAGTGTAATAGTGCAAGAGATATTCTAACAAACAACTAGGAAGAATGGTTTTATTTTTAATTCATATTCTTACATCACAAACAGAATCTCAGCTACCTGGCAATTCTGCAGATTTATCTCAAATCACCCACCCCACTCTCAGCCTCAGATGTTGACCTTGCCTCAAACCCTCATACCTCACAACATTTCCTCATCTTAAAGATTATTTTATTTATTTATTTATTTATTTATTTATTTATTTATTTATTTACTTATTTTGAGAAAGAGAGAGCACAAGCTGAAGAGGGACAGAGAGAGAGAGAATCCCAAGCAGGCTCTGCACTGCCAGCAAGAGCCTGATGTAGGGCTCGATCCCTGAACTCTGAGATTGTGCCCTGAGCCAAGATCAAGAGTCAGATGGTCAACAAACTGAGCCACCCAGGAGCCGCATTTCCTTACCTTTATACCAGCACATTTACAAGATCCTTATATGCAAAATTCTCCAAAGAATTGCCAGCACACACAATCTCTAAAACCTGCATTCCATTCACTCCTCACTCCCCTGCAAATTGGCACCTTCTCCCATCATCCTTGTACGTTCTAACTGTTGATCGCTCAGAGGAAAGCTGAGAAGTTGTGTACATTCATTTGATTTACTCTTAGAAGTACAATTCATGTCACCAGATTCTGTTTTTCATCTCCTAGAAGACAAACAACATCTGCAATTATATGTGATTTTTCTCCCAACCTTAATGCATATTATGTATTTTGTTCTCCTGATTGCAGACATTAAGACTTCTAGCACCAAGCAGAATTGGCAGTAATGAAACCAATGAGGACTGGCACCAATGATTGATTTCTGACTTTAAAGAGAAGCCTTTTTATATTATTGTTAAGTGCTTATTTTGAAAGGATTTCAGGCTTCAGAAAGCTGTAAAAGCAGTACAAGAAATGTGCAATACATTATTTATTTTTAATGTATATAATTTTATACAGAGAGGGGGCAAACATTAACGTAAATATTCATTCTAAAAGTCAGAAATAGAGGGGTGCCCAGGTGGCTCAATTGGTTGAGCGTCCAACTCTTGGTTTCAACTCAGGTCAAGATCCCACAGATTGTGAGATCAAGCCCCATTTTGGGCTCTGGGCTGGTGGTAGCCTGCTTGGGATTCTCTCTCTCTCTCTCTCTCTCTCTCCTCTCTCTCTCTCTCTCTCTCCCTCTCTGTCCCTTCTCTGTTCATGCTCTCTCTCTCAAAATAAATAAATACACTTTTAAAAAAACAAAATAAAAGTCAGAAATACACAAACAGGTATATTCAGAGATGTGGTGTTCCCTCCATGTCCTCTACCCCATTCCCATCCTCCACCTGCTCCACTCTATTCCACCCACTGTTGCTAAGTTTCTTTTTTATACAAATGAACAGAGATACACATATATTTTATTTTCTCTTGTCCATAAAAGACAGCATACTATTAATATTCTTCCGCATTTTCTTTTCTACTTTTTAAAAAGTGTTTATTTTGAGAGAGACCATGAGGAGGGAAGAGGCAGAGAGAGAGGGAGATAGAGAATCCCAAGCAGGCTCCATGCAATCAGTGCAGACCCTGACATGGGGCTCAATCCCATGAACCATGAGTTCATGACCTAAGCCAAAATCAAGAGTTGGACCCTTAATCAACTGAGCCACCCAGGTGTACTTTCTGCATTTCCTACTCTTCTGTTAGAATATACCTCCAGAATCATACCATACTTTTATTCATAGAGCTCCTCCCCAATGACCCTCTGTTGTGTGATTGTACCATAACTAATTCAGTTATTCTCCTGTACGTATTTAAGTTGTTTCCTGTGTTTTAGAATTTTTAAATTACTGTCATGAATAGCCATGTGTATTTTAAGATTTAGGGATATAGATCTTCAGGATAAATTTCTAGAAGTGGGATTACTGATCAAAAGGTAAAGACGTGTATAATTGTGTTAGATTTCACCAAATTCCACTGCAAACAGGATGGGCCAATTTACATTTTTAACAATAATGTATAAAGTGGTTATTTATCCACAGCCTCACCAATAGCATTTTTAGTCATAATGTTTTTAATTTTTACCAATGGAATAGGTGAGAAATGGTATCACAGTGTACTTTTAATTTGCATTTCCATAATTATGAGTGAAATTAAAGAGGTTTTCATTGATTTAAGAGCAATTTTGGGATCACCTGGGTGGCTCAGTCAGTTAAGCGCTGGACTTTTTATTTCAGCTCAGGTCATGAACTCAGGGTCATGGGATCAAGCCCCCCATCAGGCTCTGTGCTAAGATTCTCTCTCTTTCTCTCTGCCCTTCTCCCCTACTGGCTCATTCACTCACTCTCTGTCTCTCAAATAGAAGAAAATAAATACATAAAGAGCAATATTTATCTTTTTTTATTAATGCATATTATTGGCTCACTTTCCTATCAAGATTTTATATTTTATTCTCTCAATTTTTAAGAGTTCTACATTTAATAGAGGCATTTCCCTTTATCTACAATATATGTTGAAATATATTCTGCCAATTTATTTGTCATATCCTTTGACTTTGTTTATGGTACTTTCCAACATACACATTTTTATTTTTATGGAGGGAAATTTATCAATCTTTTCCTTTATAGCCTCTGGATTTTGAATCATAGGAAACCTTTCCTTATACCCGAGTTACAGAGGGACTCACCCATTTTTCTTCTACTACTTGGCTGGCTTCATCTTTATGTTTAAAACTCTCATGCATTTGGGGTTTATTCTTGTGTGTGGTGTAAGGAAATGGCCTAATTTTATCTTTTCCAAAGGAATAAACAGGTGTTTTAGAACTTGTTTTTAAGTAGGCTTCACCCCCAGCATGGAGTCCAACGCAGGGCTTAAACTCATGACTCTGAGATCAAGACTGAACTGAAATCAAGAGTCCGCCACTTAGCCAACTGAGCCACCCAGGTGTCCCTAGAACTATTTACTAAAAAGTGCACCTTGGAGGGGGCATCTTGATGGCTCAGCCCGTTAAGCATCCAACTTTTGGTTTCTGCTCAGGTCATGATCTCAAGGTTTGTGAATTCGAGCCCCACATCAGGCTCCACCCTGAGAGTACAGAGCCTAGTTGGGATTCTCTCTCTCTCCCTCTCTCTCTGCCCATCCCCTACTTGGGCTCTCTCTCTCTCTCTCTCTAAAAATAAATGAATAAAAATTTTAAAAAACTGAACCTTTGACTTAATAACTGAGATGTCCACTTTGTCACATGCTTAATTGCCTTATGTACTTGAGTCTTTTACTGAAACTTTTATTTTACTACTGTACTCATGTTTGTTTACTCATGTACTACTATCACATGACTTAATTAAAGAGACTTTCTATTATGGTTTAATGTCTGATAAGAGTTAACCTCCTATAATTTATCCAAAGGATACAGGAGTGCTGATTCAAAGGGGTACATGCACCCCAATGTTTATAGCAGCACTATCAACAATAGCCAAATTATGGAAAGAGCCCAAATGTCCATCAACTGATGAATGGATAAAGAAAATGTGATACACACACACACACACACACACACACACACACACACAATGGACTACTACATGGCAATTAAAAAGAATGAAATCTTGCCATTTCCAACAACATGGATGGAATTGGAAGGTATTGTGCTAAGTGAAATAAGTAGTTAGAGAAAGACATCGTATGATTTCACTCATATGTGGAATGTGAGAAACTTAACAGATGACCATAGGGGAAGGGAAGGAAAAATAAGGTAAAAACAGAGAGGGAGGTAAACCATAAGTGACTCTTAGATACAGAGAAATGAGGGTTGAGGGGGGGTGGGTGATTGAGAGGGCTAGGGAAAGTGGGTGATGAGTATTGAGGAGGGCACTTGTTGGGATGAGCACTGGGTGTTGCATCTAAGTGATGAATCATGGGAATCTACTCCTGAAGCCAAGACTACACTGTATGTTAGCTCATTTGACAATTAAAAAAAAAAAAAGATTAGTCTCTTATAATTTTTACTTTTTTGCTGCTTGCCTGGATATTCATACATGTTTGCTTTTCCAAATAATATTAGAATCAATATATTTGTCTCCAGAAAAAAAAACTTATTGTTATTTTTATAGGAACTGCATTAAACTCATGCATGAATTTAGGTAGTCATCCAAGCATAGGGGTGCATCTTTCAATGTGGTGAAGTGTAGTTTTGAGTCTTCCCCAAGAGTGATCCCCAAAATCATCAAATAAGATTTGCACATTTGTAACCTCTAACTCATTGTGTGTGTGTGTGTGTGTGTGTGTGTGTAAGAAACACGTTGATTTTTGTATGTTAATTTTATAACCTGGTACTTTACTATAATTCTACTGTTTGAGTTAATTTTATCTTTGATTCTCTAAGGCTCTCCAGGTATGCAATCACATCATCTGTATATTGAAATAATTTTATCTCTTCTTTACCAATTCTTATTCCTTAGCTGATTTTGCTTGTCTCATTGCAATGGCTGAAGTTCCAATATAATATTAACTAGTAGTGGAGACAATGGGAATCCCCTACGTTGTTCTATGTTTAAAGTTGGTTACTGAAAACCTTTGGTACTTAAAGGATAGTTTGGCCAGATATAAATTTTTAGTTCACAAGTTTTGTTTTGTTTTTTACTTTGTGGAAAAAGCTGTTCTCTTGTTGCCTTGTTTTTATATTATTTTTGAGAAAACTGATGCCAGTCTGACTCTTTTGTTTTGTTATTTAATTTTTGTGCCTGGAGGCCTCAAGGATTTTTTACCTCTTAAATCTGTCTTTCTCTGATATGTCTTAAATTTTTCTAGATTAATTTCCACATGTATCTAGTGAGCTCCTTTAATATGTAAATCTAGATCTTTCATTTCTCACTTTTTTCAAATATAATTTATTGTCAAGTTAGCTAACATACAATGCGCTCTTGGCTTCGGGAGTAGATTCCCACAATTCATCGCTTACATACAACACCCAGTGCTCATCCCAACAAGTGCCCTCCTCAATGCCCATCACTCACTTTCCTCTCTCCACCCCCCCATCAACCCTCAGTTTGTTCTCTGTATTTAAGACTCTCTTATGGTTTGCCTCCCTCTCTCTTTGAAACTATTTTTCCCCTTCCTTTCCTTCATGGTCTTCTGTGGAACTCTTTTCTTGAGTTACGGTTTTAAAATAACAGTTTTGATCTGGTGTTCTGTTTCCTCTTCAAGGGCTTTAATCAAACTTTTGTTCTATTTCTTCTGTCTTCCATTTCAACCACTTCCTCTCAAACCCTTTTCACTTTATCTTTATCCCATTTTTATTCTTTGGTTGCTTTCCATCTTTCTTGAATATTCCTCATTAAATTTCCTTTTGAGTTTATTCTCCTTTGGGCAACTTGTAATTTAGTCTTTATTTGTGAGATGATTTGGTCTTTTCTCTTTTATTCCTTTTGTAAGTTCAATCAACTCTCTTCATTTCTTTATGTAGTTTTGCCTATTTCTGTTTTTAATTTTTGTCTTTCTGATTCAAGATAGGCTATCATATCCCCAAAAGCTTATTTCAATATATTTCATCAGTTTGGAGTGCTGCCTGACAGTTTTCTTACACTTCTTGGTTGATTTATGTGTTTCTTTGGATAGGGAAATATTCATTAGCTGAGACAGAATTATTCTCATTTTCTGATACAGTAATTTTATACAGATTTATTGTTTTTTCCTACTCATTTTATGAATCTGAGGTGGTTTTCTAGATACCTAATTCAAAGATACCTAATTCAAAGTTACCGTCCTCTATCTAAGCAAAGTCCACTTTCTCTATTGGATAGGTTTGGGTGTTTGTTTAGATATTCTTTTTATTTTGAAATAATTTTAGATTTATAGGAAAGTTGCAAAGAGCAGAGAGAGCTCCTACATACCCCTTAGTCAGTTTCCCCCAGTGTTGATTATAAAAACTAAGAAAACAACATAGGTACATTATTTTTAACTGAACACTAGACTTTATTTGGATTTCACCAGTGTTCCCATTACATATTTTTCTGTTCCAAGATCCAATTCAGGTTACCACATGCCATCCAGTTGTCTTTGCCTGTGGTCTGTGCATTTTCTCAATCTTGGCTAATTTTTCACGACCGTGACTGTGTTTAGAAGGACTGGCCAGATAAATTATAGGATGTCCCTCAGTTTGGGTTTGTCCAATGTTTTTCTCAGATTAGACTAGGTTTAGGTTTAGAAAGAGGCAAGACAGGGTTTAGAAAGAACACCACAAAGGTGAAATGGCTTACTTATCATATCACAAGGTATAGGATATCCTCACGACATCAGAGTGATGTGAAACTTGATCACTTGCTTAAGGTAATGTTCACCATATTTCTCTGCTGTCAAGTTACTTTTTCCTTTTCCATACACTATGCTTTGGAAGCAAGTGACAGAATTCAACCCATGGTCCAAAGGGGAAGGTGTACGTTCCCTTGGAAATGGGAGTACATTATGTGGAAAGTCTAAGCTACAACCCTTGGAAAGGGGAGTATATTATGTGGAACTCATCTATAGAAAAAGCAGTCTCTTGTCCCCAATTTATGTTTTTATCTGATCATTTATTTATATTGATTTGGACTCGTGTATAGTTATTTTTGTACTTTGGTTTATAATCCAGTACATCATTTATTTTGTTGCCCAAAATACTTCAACTTTGACCATTGATCATTCTTTCAAGTTGATTCCTATGTCTCTTTGACATGTTTCCATCCTTTTATTTTTTTAGAAACTCCTCTTCTGAGTACTATGTTTGTTTGTTTGTTTGTTTGTGGGCATTTTATTTTATTTTGGGAGGAGGAATTATGGTCCTAGTTTTTTCCTTTTTTCTCTTGAAGGACTCTAAATTTTCCCCTTTACTTCTCCCTTACCACCCAGTTACTGTTGCCTTTCCCTTCCTTTTTGCTTCTTCACCAAGAAACCATGCTTTTTAAAGACTGCAACCTCATATCATGATTATTTTTTTTTTAATGTTTTTCTTTATTTTTGAGAGAGAGAGAGACAGAGTGAGTAGGAAAGGGGCAGACAGAGAGAGGGACATACAGAATCCAAAGCAGGCTCCAGGCTCCAAGCTGTCAACGCAGAATCTGACACGGGTCTCAAACTCATGAGCCACTAGATCATGACCTGAGCTGAAGTTGGACGCTCAACCAACTGAGCCACCCAGGCACCCCTCATATCATGCATATTTTTAAGACTCTTCCCTATAATCCGCACTCTTATCTAAGGGGACATTTTTTATTATTTATGTTGCAAGTGCACTTCCCTTTTCTGATAATTGTGCTGAAGAAATATCGAGTGCATTCCTGGCTCTCCATTTCTCTTTTCCTCACAGCTTTTCTTTGGGCTGCCTTTACTTGTCTCTAGAAGCATGAGCAATCACTCACTGGGAATAGGTGCTTTTTTCATTTTTTATTAAAAGGTAATTGAAAGTTTGATATACTCTGAACTTTGCTCATGCTGCTGGTCTGATCTTATGTATTCTTGTTGCTCCATGTTGTTGTATGAAGGATATGAAGATACATATTGAAGCCACTGCCATAAGTCTTCATCTAACCCATGAGTGTCTGATGTTAATGCCTGCATCAACTTAAAGCAATTTCATTTAATCGTAGCTTCTTAGGATTTTTCTTTAAACTGAGTATTTTTACAAACTGCTTTTCCACATTCAGTGTAATGATAAAATGAGATAATCAACTGATAGTTCCTTCTAAGTTCTTTAATGCAGTCATTATGCTGATGGAGTTTTAAAAGTTGGCCCTTTTTCCATCACTGTAATTCCCTCTAAGTTGATGATGACCTATTGGTCTTTGAATTCACTGCTAAATTACATTGGTAAATATTTCATTTCAGATTTGTGCACCCATGTCCACGAATGAGATTTCCTACACTTATTTTTACAGGTCTGATATCTTTGTCCAGTTTGGGGATGAGGGAAGTATTAGGTTCTTGAAATAAGTATCATGCCATGTTTTCTTGGTTCTAGAACATAAAGACTCTCTTCCCCTTTAAGTTTTGAAAGGCTTTACTCACAAAACTGCTTGAACCTCAAGAAAACTGCACTTTTTCTTTTTTTTTCCAATGACTTTACACCTATTCAGGTTTTCTATTTCTTTATCCAATTTTAACCTTTTATATTTTATTTAAATATTCTAATTTACTTCCTGCTCAAATATTTCATAGTATATTTAGAATATTTTGTTAATATTTATATGAAATTTTTAAAATGTTTTTTCTACAATTATATTCTCTTTCAACATCCTCACTAATGTTTTATGTGCCTTTGCCTTCTCTCTACTTTCTAGATAAACTTGCCAATTTATTTTATATGTATTTTTTAAGTTTTTAACCTTATTTTTTAAACATTTTATTTATTTTTGAGAGACAGAACACGAGCAAGGAAGGGGCAGAAAGAAAGGGAGACACAGAATCTGAAGCAGGCTTGAGGCCGTGAGCTGTCAGCACAGAGGCCAATGTGGGGCTCAAATCCACAAACTGTGAGATCATGACCTGAACTGAAGTCAGACACTTAACCAACTAAGCCACCCAGGCTTAGTTTTTGCTGTTACTGTCTACTCCAGGGGTTTATGTTTGTTTGTTTTCTATCTTGCTCACGTCTTTGTTAGTCTTTCCTTCTAATTGTTTCTAATTTATTTTGTTCTTTGTCTAAGTTCTTATATTGAACACTCAGTTTGATTTAATTTCTATCTCTTTCATTTGCTGATATATGTATCTAAAGCCATACATCCTCCTCTGCCTACCACGTCAGCCATATCCCAAAGCACAGACTCGTTTTATATACTGTTCTCAGTGTTGTTCATTTGTAAATACTTTGTCACATTTGTTTTTATAATCTCACCAAGCCAATAATTACTTAAAATGGTGTTTGTGTAAATATTTTTTGGAGTAGTAACTAAATTTTATTGAGAATAATGTCTTGGATTGTGTTGTACAGTGAATATGGCTTGTAAGATTTTTTTTCTTTTTTATGTTGATTTATTTTCCTTATTACCTAATACATGATCTGTTTGATAATGTTACACACACACACATACACACACACAAGCGCATATATATATATATGCTATTCAGCAAAACTGCTTCCTCTTCTTTCTACACACACAGATAGACAATATTTCCCAGACTCCCCAGACAAGTATGGCCAAAAAAATGAGGAAGTAAAGTGTTTACTTCCAGATCTTGACCATAAAAATCTTCTACTTTGATCCACCAGATTCTTTTAAGGCTTGAGCTGATGAACACAGTGACCTTGGAGGCCACATGTTGAAGCCAGAAAATAGAAGGAATCAGGTCGCTAAATCATCTTCTGGAGGAGAGGCACCAGTTCATCACAAATACACATTTTGAATTTCACATGAAAAAGAAATAAAATTCTGCGATATGGAGTCACTGAGAGTTTGGGGTTTACCTGTTATACCAGCCAGTGTTGTCTATGTGATACACTGACTATTTCTAAAGATTGATGTTGGTGTTGACTAGAATAAGCCAACATGGTCCAATCTTTCAGTTTTGTCTCCCTGTATTCTTACAGCCAGTTCTTGGCATTTGTCATAACCTAGACTGTTGGATGTTAATCTCTCCTGATGGATTATGCCTAACGTGTTGTTCTTAGGAGCTCATCCCCTAAAGGCAAAGGATATTCTATGTTGTACATCAATCGATATCCAGCATCAAGTACATTGCCTCACACTTAGTAGATATTCAACAAACACTTCCTGAATGGATGAATAAATGGAGAATGACCACTAGACAAAGCCCTTTGTGGAAGAAATCTATGTTACTTCTCTTGTGGCACCTAGGAAATCCAATGTATATATTTGCATTTAAGTGTATGCTAGAAGGATCAACTGCTAGAGGCTTAGGGAATGTCCATAGTGGGAAAAGGAAGAATTCCAAGCAGGTTGTTAAAATGGTCATTTAAATGCACAGTGAATCTTCACCACTTTGAATATCTGCCTTTGCCACATTTCTGTCCCACAGAAAAGGCTGGAGACATAGACAAGGGAGCCATCCTTTCCAAACCTTAATTTTCAAAAATAGAAGAGAAACTAAGTACCAGAGAACCGTTTGCAAATATACCACCTACTCCAAAAAAGCTAGTGACACAGGACAAGCCTTCAATTATTTAATCAACCAATCCATAGATACCAAGGGCCTCTACCATAAGGTCTTTCTTCCACTCTCTTCTATCGTAATGACTACTACACTGCAGGCAAAAATATATTTCACTCTCCTATCTCTCTGTCTTCATGCCTTGCTCCTGCCTTTTCCTCAATCAGGAATGTCCCTCCCCATCTTTACCCCATCCTACTCTGCCTTCTGATTTCTCTCTGTCCTTCAAGGTCAAGGACAGATGCTCACTCACCTCGAGTTTCTTCTCCAATTCTTGCAGCTGGAAATGAGCCTCTTTCTTCTGCTTTCTGAGATCAGCTACTTTATTATTTGGTTCACATGTGGAGGTGGCTATGAGCAGAGGTCAGTATGTGGATGATATTAAAATAGGAGTCTTATGCTATATAGTTCAAGGGTTCAAAAAATTATATTGAGAATTTGCACCTGAATGTGAAAACGTACAATATGTGTAACAGTTGCAAACTAGTTATATAAAAACAAAAATCAAAACCACATCTAATTTAGAAAAAAAATTTTCTAACTACATGCTTGGAGAAAAATCTTTAAAAAAAATTGCTCCAGGATAGGGAAAGATAATAAATGGCTAATGATCAAACAAGAGGGCATGTGAAAAAAAGGCGGGGGGTGGGGCGGGATTTGTGAATGGCCTTTAAAGGATGTTTCCAAGCCTGGGGTGGAGAAATAAGCAGATGGTAATATGTTGAAAGAAGGTCTAAAATAACAGCAGAAAACAGTGTAAGGCAACGACACAAGATGGGAGCTGTCCACGGTGCTACATAGGAGTACAGATTGCTGGGAATAAGCCCAGGCAAATTGAATGCTGACTTCTTTCACAATTGGAGTTGTATGTAGAGCATCTATGCAGCTGGATCCTTTAGATACACTTAGATCAAATGTGAGCAAAGTACCCCGTACACACAAATGCCTCTTTTCACATTGCCCTCAAGACCACAGTTATGTGATCTAGGCTGACAATCTGAGCAAACTTGGCCTAATTTGAATCAGGATGGCAAAACAGTCTCGTTCAGAGTTACTTGTGTGTATCTTTTTTCCCTTTGAGAAATGGTCTGTCTCATCACTGTATCTATCACAGGACATAAATGGTTATGTTGTACAATTATGTTGTTCTATGATTCCTCAAATATTTCCAACATGACTTCCACAAGCACTTTAGCAACTCTAAGAACTCGGGCAAATTGTTTAGATTATAGAGATGTTAAATTTCAACACTGGGAGTAACGCTGGACATGTTCAAGGTCTGGGAAGACAAAAAATGATTTTGTCATTATGGCCGACTATGAGTGATTGCTCTTGACTGCTGGGAGTTCTGCTTTGAGAAGGACTCAAAGGTCATTTTCTGTGGAAAGCAAGCTACAATTCATTAGTGATGCCTTCAAGGGAAAATGGTAGCTTGCACACTGCATACTTGCCATGCCTTATCTGGGATAATGTCTCCATTTACAGATACAAGAAGTGAGTGCTAGCGAATAAGTAACTTGCTGAAAGTCCAATAACTATTTACTGTCAAAGCCAAGAAAACCTAGATCTCCTGTATCAGTGCTCATTCCCAGTATATACAATACTGGGACAGAGGTTTTTGTGTGTGTGTTTTCTTACACACAATTCCATTTTCCTATAGTACTACTTGTTTAGACTTTTGTTTAGACTTTTTTTTAGAATAGCTGAAGACACAAGAGTAAAACCTGACAGACTTGGGCCCCTATCTCTAAAAATACAACTTGGGCCCCTATCTCTAAAAATACAACTACTTACTTTATAGCTTATTAAAGAAGATGTTAACCTAAAAAAATGGTGTTACTCATCTTTCCTCTAACTCATAAATCCAAAATATGGTGGATTAAAACAATAATCATTTATTAATTCTCACATTTCTGTGGGTCAGAGATGTGGGTAGGAATGACATGGCTGCGGAAGTTCAGTGCAGTCTTTCAAGAGGTTGCAATCAAACAGTAGTTGAAACTAGGGTCATCTCAAAGCTGGGAATATCTAAAGAGAGAAGATGTGAATAGCTGGAGGATGGAATAATTGGGCACCTCAGGCATCCTCACTGTCTCTGTGTGGATTTGCCATGTGGTTCTCCAGCCTGGTGGCTTCAGGATAGCCAGACTTCTTACAAGTCAGCTTAGGACTCCCAGGGTGCATGTACTGAGAGAAAGAGAGCCTAGTGAAACTTGTCCCACATTTAGTAATCCAACCTCAGAGGTCACAGAGTATCACTCTGTCATACTTTTTCAGTCAAGGCAGTTACAAAGCCCACCCAGACCCCACCTCTCAATGGAGGAGTGTTAATACCACATTAACAGAAGACAATATGGGATGGTCTATATAATATAACCTCCCATGAAGGATTAGTAAGTGTCCAGTGTTGGCACTTCAGCTAAGAGTTCAAAAGAAACTGTATCATAATAGTCTGGGTATTAGGATATTATTAATTACCCCAGATTAGGGTTAACATGAGGCACCCCCCTTATGTTTGAACTTCAGATAAACAATGAATAATTTTTAGTCTAAAGTCAGATAAAGAGTTAGTATCCAAAATCTATAAAGAACTTATCAAACTCAACACCCAAAAAACAAATAATCCAGTGAAGAAATGGACAAAAGACATGAATAGACACTTTTCCAAAGAAGACATCCAGATGGTTAACAGACACAGGAAAAGATCCTCAACATTACTCATCATCAGGGAAATACAAATCAAAACCACAATGAGATACCAACCCATACCTGTCAGAGTGGCTACCATTAACAACTCAGGAAGCAACAGATGTTGACAAGGACATGGAGAAAGGGGAAGCTTCTTGCGCTGCTGGTGGGCATGCAAACTAGTGCAGTCACTCTGGAAAACAGTATGGACGTTCCTCAAAACATTAAAACTACCCTACAACCCAGCAATTGCACTACTAGGTATTTATACAAAGGATGCAAAAGTACTGAATCAAAGGGGCACATGCACACCAATGTTTATAGTCAGGCTATCAACAATAGCCAAATTATAAAAAGAGCCATAATGTCCATCAACTGATCAATGGATAAAGATGTGGTGTGTATGTATGTATGTGTATATGTAAACACACACACACACACACACACACACACACACACTGAAATATAACTCGGTGGTCAAAAAGAATGAAATCTTGCCATTTACAACAACATGGATGGACTGGAGGGTATTATGCTAAGCCAAAAAGTCAGTCAGAGAAAGACAAATATCATATGATTTCACTCACTTGTGTATTAGGAGAAGGGAAGGAAAAATAAAATAAGATAAAACCAGAGAGGGAGGCAAACCATAAGAGACTCTTAAATGCAGAGAACAAAGTGAGGGTTGTTGGAAGGGAGATGGGTGGAAAGATGGGCTAAACGGGTGATAGGAATTAGGGAGGGCACTTGTTGGGATGAGCACTGGGTGTTATATGTAAGTGATGAATCACTGGGTTCTACTCCAGAAACCAATACTACACTGTATGTTAACTAAAAATTTTTAAATATAAAAATAACAGACACATGAAATATTTAAATAAAAAAATAATAATTATTAGTCTAACCATGACCTATGTAACATTTAAGACATACTTATCTCCCCCAGAATTACTTGTTGTCTATCTGAAATTCAGATTTAGCTAGACATCCTGTATTTTTACTTGCTAAGTCTGGCAACCCTATCCCAGATTGACTCACATGGTCAAGGAAGCAATGTTTTCATCTGGTGCCGAGGCTGAGAATGAGACAACCTTAGTGCCAGTGTTACCATTACTCTCCAATTTTGCCTGGATTTAGTGACCAAAAATGCCTCATCTGAAGCTGTTTCCATCTCTGGAGTGGAAAACTGACTGCCATGCTCTAAGACAAGAGTGAATTGGGGATCATTGTCTTCTTAGCTCTCTGATTTCCCAGAGTTTTCTTTTTCCATCTTTCAGCTGTGCATAAGCTGATCTCCTGGCACCAGTTTTGTTTCCTGACAGGCAACATTAATTCATTTTCACATTCACACTCAAATCACTTCCCTCTCTAACAACAACAATAATGGTGAAAGCCCATTTGGAAAACAGCTTGATGGAACAGCTGCTTCATACTCATTATGAGTCTAACACTTTCTCTAATTGGGGAGAAGGGATGCCCGCAACTCAAAGTACATTGCAGTTCAGGTAGCCAGTAAACACTGCACTTCTTTTTCTGATGTATTTCTTTACTCATACAGTTAATACAAAAAATGTTTATTCAATTTCTCTACCATCTGAAGTGACTTACTAAAATCTTCACCATAACCTCCAGGTCTATCCAACCAGATGTCTTTCAATGGATCCCCCATTATTCTGTAAGTCCCAAACCTGCCTCACATTCCCAACGTCAAACAAAGACTGGCTTAAATGCTCCCCTTTATGTAGTATCATTACCTGATGTGTAATCTATTATGGGTCCTCAAATTAGGATTAGAGACTTAAGGTATTCACTAACAAACTAACAGCATAATTGGCATTAAGTTCTTCCTCTGCTACAGACAACTACCAGTAATGATGACTCACCTGAATCCACGTTGCCATGGGAAGTATCAGGTGATGTACTACTACTTGCAGGAAATGGCCTTGGTAGCAAGATAATATTAGGCCCCTCCATTTAATTCCTCTTTCATTGCTACAACAAAGGGTTAGTGGACACTGCTGGTGCTACTCAGTGTCTTCTTTTCCCTTAAAAACAGAACCTCAGTTTTATACAACTAGCTACTCCTTCCCACCATATGTTTTAAGGGACAGTTGGGGAGCTTACACACCCAGCACTGAGACCAGTCGTGATATATCCTGAGGTATGCCAAACTCAGCTCCTGATTAGTCTAAATCAAGGAGAAAAAGGTATTTCCCTGACCACAGTTATTGGTCCAGGGGTAGGCAGGTAGACATGGAAGGCGAGTAAATGGCCCCATCTACTGTGAAGGCCATCCTGAAGTAATGTCAGAAGTAGTTTTGATATTAAGCCAATACTAATACCAGTAAGGTGGAGAGAGAGAAAAAGCCCAGGTCCTTGATGACATTACTGAGACACTGCTTTGTACCACACCTGAAGCAAATATAGGAGATGATAAATTTCCTTATTGATTAATCATTTTGAGTCAGGATTTTCTGATTCTAGCAGCCAAAAGCTTCCTCACTATACTAGATATAGAATGGAGGATCCAGCCAAAAGGAAAACAAATTTAATCTTTTTCTCAACTAGTTTTTTAAAAAAGTTAATTTTATATAAGAGTTGATATGCTATATAGACCTTTTCCCAAAAATATGGTGAGACCGCACTTCCTGGCCATCGTCTCAGATAGCCTTGGAGTCTATGTGGTTGAGTTAGACCAATGAAATGGCAAGTGAGTGTTTTCTAAGGTCTTTACCCTTAAAATGATCTCCCCAAATTCTCTAGCTCTTTCTTCTCTTCCCCAGAAATTTCAGAAGTCACATATTTGGATGCCATAACTACAAGGCAGAAGCAGGTGGTTCCCTGATGTCCTGCTTGGAGATGAGTTTCTCAATCCACATAAGCCAGGGATGTAGGCAAGAAAATACCTTCACATAAAGCAACTGAGATTTCAGTATTTATTTACCACAGTACACTTGAGCCCCAGCTAGTACACCAAGATGGAACTAAGCTACTAGACAATAGTAATGTGTGAGGGAGAAAGTCAGTTCTAAAGTCTGTGCTTTGTTTGGAAGAACAGTGGCTATAGTGACTAACTATGTGTGTTTCAAACAATTTGAATGTTAATGTAATTTCAGACATTTAGAGAGACAAAGTAAAAAAAGAAAACCCAATCATTTACACTTAAGGTGAAATGTCATGATATCTGCAATTTGCTTTAAAATCCTTCATTCAAAAAAGGAGAGAGAAGAGCTAAATAAAGTATATGTGGCAAACACTGATGATTGTCACATCTGTGTGAGATGAATATAGAGGTTTATCATACTATTTATTATGTTTAAGGTTTTTTTAAATAAAACATAAAACCAAAAAAGCACAATAAACAGCAGAAAAATCAAATGGCAGAAATAAATCCAATTAGATCGATAATCCTAGCAAGTATAAATGTAGCAATCATACTAACTAAAAGTAAAAGACTTTCAGATTAAGGGAAAACAAAACAAAACAAACAAAAATATAGATCTATCCTGCCCTTAACAGAGACAACTAAAAGAGATATAGCCATATCGAGAGTAAAGAGAGGAAGAAGATATACCAGCAAAAACTAATCAAAACAAAGATTTTGGATCTTTAGCATCTGATTTAGATCCTAAAGCTAAGAGTGGTATTAAATATAGCAAACTGTTGACCGACTTCCCAATATCCATTTTTTCTTTCTCCCTTCATCAAAGAACCCTGTTTTGTTCAGTTACCCATCACTCTACCACAGGACTTACAGGAAAGGCAGCATCAGCTCCCACACAGGGGTTAACATTGATTTATGTCTGTCAATCACTGAAAGCTTTTCCACTTCCCAATAATTTGTTGAGAAATAGACATATCACCCCCTTCTTCTTACAAAAAATAAGTGTGCAGTACCAACAACTAGTGAATAGCAAATAACTGATATGCATTTTTGGCAAGTATGTAGGGGAAAGAGTATTCCTATCCTTCCATTGACAAGATGGAAATGGTTCAGCCTTTTAGAAGGGTAAACAGTCCTTCCCCACTTTTCAGAAGTTCTCATTATGTCGCTTCACTTTTACAAAAGACCTGCACTGTACCTGTATTTGCTAACCCAAAGAAATCCAAGGAGGATTTTCACTTTTATGAAAAAGAGAGAAAAGAGAAAATCGCATTCAGCTTTTGTTTTGTAGTGAGCCCTTAAAGAAGCAGCCCACACCCTGAGCAGCAAGAGTGGCACTGCCAACCTCCTTCCTTGGGAACCACATCAAGCCACTATATCTTTGAACTGTGTCTGTGAGCACCTGTGCTTTATCTCAATTTATTTTGTGCATCCATTAGCAACATGTCCTAAGGCATCAGAAATGCCTAAGACATGTTATTTTTTGAATCTGGGAATGCTCAAGAGTTTTTCTGTATAAATTAATGGTAATTGTTTCTTCACTTTACACCATTTTGGTTTACAAAAGATTTCATCGGAATGCTTCCATTTCAGGTAGCAGAGGAAACCTGTATTGGCCAATACCAAACAAAATATAAAGTAGAGTAAAACCTTGGTTTGTAAGCATAATTCATTCTGGAAACATGCTTGTATTCCAAAGCACTTGTATATGAAAGTGAATTTCAAGAGCCATTGGCTTAGCTGTGATCATGTGATGTTTGGTGTCGTGAACTACTCATATTGCAAGACATTGCTCATTTATCAAGTTAAAATTTGTTAGAAATGTTTTCTCGTCTTGCAGAACACTCATAGAGCAAGTCACTCGCAATCCAAGGTTTTACTGTACTTTTCTCAAAGCAATAGATGCGTTTGGAAACCTACAAAATAATATCGGAACATTGTGCTGAGAAGCCAAACCAAGCAGGAACTTTTTCCACCTTCCATCCTGAATCAGGGCCACCTCTTAACTATTCCTGCTGTAAGTTCTCCTGTCCAAAGTTGTTATCTCTGTAACTCTAGGCAATGTGCTATACCTCTCTTCCTTGATTTCTCAACTTCATTAAACTATAAACTACTTAGCTTAGAAAATACAAAATATTTCTTACCTAATACTTTTCCTACTTTCCGAAATAGCTTGCAAAATTTAGCTATAGATACAGACATAGACATATAGAGACAAATATTAGATAGATGACTATAGACTGTCTTGGTAGCTATTACAACTTTGTTACCTTGCGTATTTAATTTAAACCTTATTTTCTATTCCATTAACTTTAGATAGTACCCCTTGATTCTCACTCTGAAGATGTAGATATCTTCTGAGCCCCTCTTTCCTCATCCTTAACATACCCCAACCACCATTAGCTGCACTCATACTTTCAAATCATCAAAATTTTTAACTGTTACATGTTTGACCTACAACAAAATAAAACAACAGCAAAACAAATCTTCAATGCTTTTATCAGAAATGTGTTATAAAAGTTGGCTTCTAAAAGATAGGAAGCTGCCTCCAGAATTAGCGGGACAGGAAGATAAGGACATAAAAGGAAAAGCACAGTAATTGTGGAAGCTGGTTTCTCAGACTACCTCTATCTCTAACTAACCATTACTAATGGTCCTGGATAAGTCACTTCTGTGACCCCCCCTTTCTTTATCTGTAAAATGAAGGACTTGGTCTAAGCTCCTCAAGAATCTTTCAGCAACAGAAGGAAAAATGAAAATAGAATAAAATTACCCGATTCAGGTGCCAAAAAGGAAAGTACACTGACGGCTTAGGAAATCAGTTGGGGCTAAAGTAAGGGTCAACCTTGGCCTTTATTCATACCACTGGATTTTTGGTGCGTTTTGCTCCAGCGGTATGCAGAGATGGCATATTTATTCAATTCTTTCTGCTAGGAACATTAAAATGCAAATATATGTAAATTATGGACATTATAAATGAGAACAAGAAAGAAACATAAAATCCTGATTAGTGGTTGGCTGAAGGGACATCAGCAGGATCCTGAAATGAAACCCCAAATCTATGCTTGGAGAACCACAGCCAGGATAAATCCCCACTCGCGCCCATGCATTTCTAAAGTCACCACCTGGACTCTCTGTCATCAGTTAGTGCTCAGTGCTCCTGGCTGCATTAACATTTCACATACGTAGGAGGTACAGAATCTCAATCCACAAGACTCAAGTATGCCAAAATTCAACTTTGTCTTCTATATATGACCTTCCTTTCTATCTCAAACTTTCCATTCCTTCTTTTGGTAGAAACTTTAATCAGACACTTCCGGGTAAAGTCCATCTTTTCTTCTCTCAACTCTTATCCCTAGGCTTGCAATTAATTTCCAAGGACAAAGAAGGGGCACAGAATTGAATACTTAGCATCAGAGCACAGGAAATGGCCTTGCGGCATGATCTCATCTGTCTACACTGACATCTGCTATGGCATCCTGGTTCCCTACAGTGATGTGTGTAAAGCCTTGTGCACCTGTATGGCTCCTGGTCAGTTGCAATCTCCCTCCGATGCACCCCTCTTCCCAGTAAGAGGCTTCCTTGGGTCCTGGGGCTTCCTTCAGCTATTTCTCTGAGCCTCTCACCAGGTATGTGGGAAATATTTAGATGTTCTCCCCTGTCAGTGTCAGATTATAAGAAACTAATAGCTCTGTCGGGACCTCTATCTGGACACAGCACGTCCACTCTGTGCCGGGTTTTCTATGACTTGTCTTTCCTGATCACTCAGTGTGAAGGACAGGTCTCCCCTGCCCTTGGATCACATACCCTCACTCCTGTGCCCTTCACCAGGAAAAAGGTCCCTCCTCAGAGGTACCCTATACCACTTCTAACCCTCTTTAGTTCTTTTTTTAATGTTTATTTATTTATTTTTGAGAGAGAGAGAGAGAGAGAGAGAGAGAGAGCACAGGCAGAGGAGGGGCATAGAGAGAGAGAAGGAGACACAGGACTCTCTGTCAGAGAAGCAGACTTCAGGCTCCAAGCTGTCAGCACAGAGCCCGACACAGGGTGTGAACTCACAAACCATGAGATCATGACGTGAGCCAAATTTGGATGCTTAACCGACTGAGCCACCCAGGCACCCCCTCCTAACCCTCTTTATTCCCTCTGCTTTGTCAACACCCTCAGTTCACAGGCAATAAGTGAGATCCAAGGAGGTTAACACACAACCCAAGACCACACAGCTTATTCCTTCCTCTGATTCTACTGTCCTCATTGACTTATCCGTGTGTTCATTCATGAAATAAACACTTGTGGGATTCTAATTGCCATTCACCAAGAAGAGGACAACATCACTGGCTTTGTGCAATTCACATTCTAGTGAGGGAAGCAGAGTTGTAAACAGATAATGATCACACAGTTAAATAAGTGGCCAAATAGATGTGTGAACAAGTAACATGATTGTTACTATAGGAGACTCTCTAGACGTTTTCCTACTAGAACCTGAACTTCCACCCATTCTGATTTTCTTTCAGTAGTAAACGGGGGATTAATCACCATTCACTACTATTCTCTAAGGAGTCACTAAAATCACAGCAACTTCTTTCAGAAAATGGGCCACGGAGATTCAACAAGGGGAGGGGAATGGTATTATATAAATATCCCTCACTTGAAGTTTTCCTTTGTTTATAAATTCGTGCATACTTTAATGTTGAGAAAACTGTCCTACAGTCTCCAAAACCATGTAAGCGCACAGTGATTTAAGAGAACTGTGGATCCATGGCTGCCTGGGTGGCTCAGTTGGTTAAGCATTCAACTCTCGGTTTCAGCTCAGGTCATGATCTCACAGTTCATGAGTTCAAGCCTTGCAACAGGCTCTGTGCTAACAGTGCAGAGCCTGCTTGGAATTCTCTCTCCCTCTCCCTCTCTCTCTCTCTCTCTACCCCTCCCCTGCTCACACTCCATCTCCCTCTTTCAAATAAATAAATAAAAATTAAAAATAAAAAAGATAACTGTGTGGAATGCCTGGATAGCTCAGTCGGTTGAGCCTCTGACGTTGGCTCAGGTCATAATCTCGCAGTTCCTGAATTCAAGTCCTGAGTAGGGCTCTATGCTGACCACTTAGAGCCTGGAGCCTGCTTCGGATTCTGTGTCTCCCTCTCTCTCAGCTCCTCCCCTGCTCACACTCTCTCTCCCTCAAAAATAAACAAACATTAAAAAAAAATTTTTTAAGATAACTGTAGATCCACATTTCTGCCACGAAGAAACTAATTTAAAATTCAGAACCCTACTCCACCCCAATCGCATAAGAATAGCCCGGTTAGGTATGCAGAGGACTCACCACTTAGCATGGTGGACCCTCTCTCCAAGGCAGCTTGCATCATCAGTTCTGGCGCCCAGAAAAGTTCAGGCAGCGGGCAGGAGCAAGACAGTTGATGGTTTGACATGATGTGATACAGGTTCCAGCTCCTTGGAACTGAAATCAAAAGATTTAAAGTATAGTCTATCCCAGAGAAGGAAGACAGCCCCTTGTCCTGACGAGCAGAAAACAGAGGCTCAGAAGGAGAGGGCTACTATGTCATCAGGGAGGCAAAAGGAGCGAGCAAGTGAGTGAGTGGGTGGCCCTGTAGGCTGGAAGTGAAACAGCACTGTCAAAGGAGAAACTATCATCTCAGTTTCGGCAACCCTGAAAGGCAGCTCTACACATGTGAGGCACCAGAAGGTCAAGAGAAGTCACAAGGCACAATCAAATCGAAAAATAAATGGCTACTAGCAGGAAAAGGTGAAAACTGCCATACGCAGAGCCCCAAATGAGGCCCAGATTACAGTCAAGGAGCAGGTATCTCCTGGGTCATCTTCAAGAAGCAAGAAAAAAAATTGGGGCTCCTGGGTGGCAGTCGGTTAAGCGGCCGGCTTTGGCTCAGGTCATGATCTCACGGTTCGTGGGTTCGAGCCCCACGGCGGGCTCTGTGCTGACAGCTAGCTCAGAGCCTGGAGTCTGCTTCAGATTCTGTGTCTCCCTCTCTCTCTGACCCTCCCCTGCTCGCACTGTCTCTCTCTGCCTCTCAAAAATAAATAAAAAATATTTAAAAATTAAAAAAAAAAGAGGCAAGAAAAAAATGGATGGTATGTGGTCAGGTAACTCCATCTAGTTATGGATACCCAACAGACACAGAACTCTTCCTACTATGGTCAAAGAAAGGGTAGTGGTTAAGGGTGCTTCAGAAAGGAGGCATGGGTAAAAATAATGAATAGATTTATTTGGATAGTGGGGGAAAAGGCCAAGAAAAAAGGAGAAAAAAAACCCACTGAGGTCAACAAAAGGGATAGGACAAAAGAGAAGCTATTCCCCACAGAGCTAAACACTCATAGGACCTGCTCTAGAGAAGTGGCCATGATTTGAAAGAAACCAAGGCGTAAAGGAGGGGAAAGGAGAATATCAGAGAAACCAAGAAAAGAAAAAAGCATAGAAAGGAAGTTCAGTATGTTCAGAAAATTCAAGAAAGGACCTGTAGGAAATAGCCTAGAACCAGGCAAAAAAAAAAGCAAAGCCAAGCAAAGAAAAGAAAAGAAAAAAAAAAAGAAAAAAGAAAAAAGAAAAAAAAAAGAAAAGAAAAGGAAAGAAATGAAGGAAAAAGGATTTCGGGTGAAATGAACAGAGGAATGTAAGTATAGGAAGCCCCAAAAGTCATTAAGTGGAGAAACAGGAGAACTGGAGTGTGCTGATAGATCTGAAATCCTGAGAAGACAGGGAGAGTTTAAATATTTAGTATTTAAGTACTTATTTATAATACGTCTCTGAAGAGCAAACCACATCATGGATGTAACAGGCCACCAAATAGACACCATATACATGGCTATATATTGCCGTATAATTATATTGTTTTTTTATTGTGCTATTAACAATAAAAATATGAATAAAACATATCCATTATCCAGAAGCTACCAAAAATTAGCTGAAGCACAGAAACTTAAGAGCAGCCTCTGTCACACTTCCAGCACTTAGTGCTAAAGTGAAGAAGCCATTAGGATAAGGCCAGACATGAGCTCACTTAGGAAGTGAGAAATTCAGTGGCCCAGGGAGTGGAGGGACCACCCATGGATTTGTAGTGGAAACTAAGCCCTCATTCCCAAAGGAGTAGTTGTTCAATGCAGGGATACATCAAGCTCTCCATGCTGCCTCTTTTACAATACCTCATCCAGTTCCCCCAAGGCACCAAGAGCATTGAGTGCTAGATACAGCTGACTCCAATCTTCCAAAATACATTCTTTTTTTCCCTTTAGGTAGTAACTCCCCCCCCCCTCACATTTTAGCTTGACACATGGCAGACCAGCTCAAGTAGACATTTCTCAAGCTCCCTTGAAGCCCTTATGCCACATGGCTGTATTCTGGTCCATGGGATGAGAGAAAGGGACACTTGCAACTCACACGTCGTGGTCTCCACATTACTACCTTTCCCATTGGTCAAAACGGGGCTGTGATGCCAACAAGCATAGCATCTGTCCTAGACTATAAGATGCAAAGGATGCCCTAAGGATGGCAGGGAATAAGATAGGATCCCCAATATTGTGAAGCCACCATATTGATCTTATAATGCTTATGTTCAGACTGTTAGGTAAGAGAAAACTCTATTTATATCTTCTTTTCATTTATAAAGATTTTATTTTTTAAGTTTATGTATTTATTTTGAAAGAGACAGAGACAGTGTGAATGGGGGAGAGGCAGGGAGAGGGAGAGGGAGACAGAGAATCCCAAGCAAGGCTCCATGCTGCCAGTGCAGAGCCCAACCCTGGGCTCAAACACATGAACTGTGAGATCACAACCTGAGGAGAAAGCAAGAGTCAGACGCTTAACTGAATGCCCCTTAAAGATTTTATTTTTAAGTAATTTCTACACCCAATGTGGGGCTCAAACCTACAACCCCAAAATCAAGAGTCACATGTTCTACAGAATGAGCTAGCCAGGTGTCCCTGTATCTTCTTTAAGCTACTGTTCTTTGGGCCTTTGCTAACAGCCATACCAATGTCATAACTAAAACAAACAGTATCTTGGGGCACCTGGGTTGGCTCAGTTGGTTAAGTGTCCGATGCTTGACTTCAGCTGAGGTCATGATCTCATGGTTCGTGAGTTCAAGCCCCACAATCAGTCTCTGTGCTGACAGCTTGGACCCTGGAGCTTGCTTCAGATTCTGTGTGTGTGTGTGTCTGTCTCTGTGTGTGTGTGTGTGTGTGTGTGTGTGTGTGTGTGTGTCTCTCTCTGCCTCTCCCCTGCTCATGCTTGCTCACTCTCTCTCTCAAAAATACACACTAAAAATTTTTAATAAAAAAAATAAAACAAACAGTATCTTTTATGTAACAGGTATGAATTTTTCACTCCACATATTCAAATGTGCTAGAAATGTGAGTTCATTTTTCGTGATGTCACCTGAATCTCTATTTCAAGCTCCATCTAATTTGATGATGGAAAAAATTCACCTTAATCAAGTCAGAGTTTTCTCAGCCAATCAGAGTTTTCTCCTCTCATTTAAGGTTTCCTCCACATTCTGGTCCTCTGAGAGTTTCTAGTGTCCGTATGAGGTAGGACTTGTCAACTTGACCATGATAAAGATATGCTGACCTCTTTCAAGTTGTAAACCGTTTAGGTATCTACATCTCTCCAGTCTTCAGATCCATGATGTCTTCTGATCGGTTCACACCCCCCAGTCATGAGGTCCCTCCAGATGTACTGGCCTTTTCTCAGGAGAGCCATACCACTGGCAGCCACATGGCAAAATGACATCTTACTCTTCCCACACCCCATCCAGGGTGCCTCATCCAGACTTGTGCCTCAGGCCCCTCTGCCTAGACACCCAGTGTGGATGGATGTCTGATCTCTGTTCTTCCATGTTCTGGTAATATGGAACAGCTTGCACCTTCCCAAGGCACTGAAAAAGGAAGCAGGTCACAGTCCCCTCTGTTCTTGAATCCACATACTTCTCTGGTGAGTCTCTTATCATCTGCTCTACCAATCCTTAACACGTCAGATTAAAAAATCAAGAATTTAGGGATGCCTGGGTGGCTCAGTTGGTTAAGTGTCCAACTTTGGCTCAGGTCATGATCTCATGGCTCGTGAGTTCAAGCCCCATGTCAGACTCTGTGCTGACAGCTCAGAGTCTGGAGCCTGTTTCAGATTCTGTGTCTCCCTGTCTCTCTCTGCCCCCACCCCTGCACATGCTCTGTCTCTCTCTCTCTCTCTCTCGAAAATTAATAACTGTTATGACAATCACCTTAGCCTAATGGAGGCCTAATATAATTTCTCCCTATTTGGCAAAATGATACCCTATTCAGATTGTCAACAATTGCAGTTACCAACCCCATTCAATGGGTTTAAATATGTACCTATGCCCAGTCAAGCCTTTCTTCTAGCCTTCTTATATTCCAAATGCCTCCATTAGGTGTGATCATTGACCAAATCCCTACAGAGTATATATACTCTAACTCCCCAATGACCATGTCAATATCCTTACATCCATGATAGTCATGTGTTTGTTGGGGATACAGAGAGCAGAAGATGTACATTTGCATTATTATGAATTAATCTTAAAGTTCATCTGCCTTTCTACATGGCCAGGATCATAAGCATCATGATTTAGATGATACTAAAGAGAAAACAGGGAAAGTCAGCTCTTTGGCCACCACATGAACAGTAACCTTTTCTTCTGCTTTACCTGAGCTCACAACATGTTTACACCCTGAACTAGGCCATCACTGGCATCCGACCTCCTTTGCAAACCCCAGTTTCAGACCTGCCACTCATGACCTTATTCCTCCAGAAGATTTTCTAAACAACCCCTAGTGCCAAACTTTCTGACCTCTTAATGATCTCAAAATCTCTTCCCCACTATCTGTTAGTTACTTATCCACTTGCTTTCCTTTTGTTCTTATCCATCCTTGATTCTATTGGCCATCATTGTAATCATTTCCTTGCTAACACTTTCAACTCCCTGGTTGCTCTCTGTCTGTCCTATTTCCCTGGGAAAACACCAGTCCTCTGTGAGTTTCACTTTCTACCTTCTCCGTGCCTTTAAATGAGCAACTGAGTATTACCAGAGAAAGTTAAGAACTGAGCTCAACCACTCATTCGTGTATTTAATCAGTATTGCTTGAGAATCTGTTATGTACCAGACACAATGGAGATAGTGATAAAGAAGACAGACAAGATGCTTGTTCTCTGGAGCCTATATGCTAATGGAGAGTCACATGAAATTGGTTCATTCGAATGTACACATAGGAAAGATCCTTCTCCAAAGAAGACATACAGAGGCCAATAGAAACATGAAAAGATGCTCAACATCACTTTCAGGGAAATGCAAATCAAAACCACAAAGTGATATCACCTCACAATTGTCAGGATGGCTAATATCAAAAAGACAAGAAATAATAAGCTTTGGTGAGGAAGTGGAGAAAAGAGAATCCTTGTGCATTGTTGGTGGAAATGTAAACTGGTATAGCCACTGTCGAAAATAGTATGGAAGTTCCTCAAAAAGTTAAAAATAGGGGCACCTGGGTGGCTCCATTGGTTGAGCATCCAACTTCTGCTCAGGTCTACTCAGGTCCCGCAGTTCCTGAGTTCGAGCCCCACATCGGGCTATGTGCTGACAGCTCAGAGCCTGGAGCCTGCTTCGGATTCCGTGTCTCCCTCTCTCTCCATCCTTCCCCTGCTCACACTCTGCCTCTCACTCTCTCAAGAATAAATAAACATTAAAAAATTTTTAAGTTAAAATAGAACTCTCCTATGGTCCAGCAATTCCTCTTCTAGGTATTTATGTGAGGAAAATGAAACACTATTTTAAAAGACATATGCACTCCTATATTCATGACAGCATTATTGATAATAGCCAAGATATAGAGGTAACCTAAATGTCTAGTGATAGATGAATGGATAAAGAAGAGGTGGTACACATATACAATGGATTATTACTCAACCCTAAAAAGTAATGAGATAGCACCATTCGCAACAACATGGATGGACCTAAAGGGTATTATGTTAAGTGAAATAAGTCAGACAGAGAAAGGCAAATATCGTATGATTTCACTTATATGTGGACTCTAAAAACAAAATAAAACAGAAACAAATTCACAGACACAGAGGACAAAGTGATGGTTACCAGAAGGGAGGGAAAGTGAGGGACAGATGAAAGAGGTGAGGGAGTTGACAGGTACAAATTTCCAGTTAGAAAATAAATAAGACACAGGGAAGTCATTTCAGCAGAGGGAATATAGTCAATGATATTATAACAACTTTGTATGGTGACAGAGGGCAACTAGACTTACTGTGGAAACCATTTCATAATGTATATAAATATCGAATCACTATTATATACCTGAAATTAACACAATATTATATGTTAATGATTCTTCTAAATCATTAAATTAACAAAAATCTCTTTGTAGTCTAGGAAAAAAAGAAAAAGGAAAAGGAAAAGAAAGGGAGGGGAGGGAAGTGGAAGGGAAGTGGAAGGGAAGTGGAAGGGGAGGGAAGGGGAGGGAAGGGGAGGGAAGGGGAGGGCCGACAATGCTATGCTGTTTTTCTGGTAGGACTGCTCCCACCACTTGATTTAATCATCTCATATCATTTGCTCTCTTTCAAATCTATCCCTATCCTTATCTGATGTTCTTGTCTCTTTCCTCTCTTCTATTGACAAAAAATAGACAAATGGACAAGCCTCTGACCTCTTCATATATCTGCCTGCTTTCCTGTTAACAAAAGAAGTTTTTCTGCTTCTCTACAAACCAATACCTTCCCCTGTGCTCTCAATCAAGGATTTTGCTTCTTTGGTTATTACCTTTCTGGAGGAACATTCCCATCACAGGCAAACATGTTCTCTAAAACCCCAGCTTTTTGAAAGCCCTCCTTTTTTCTTGACCTAATCATAGCTAAACTTCTCAAAAAAGACGTCTATATATATACAATATCAATTTGTCCATCCCCATCCCATTATAATCCCGATGCTGAACAGCCCAGTCCAACTCCTCTAGAGTGGCTCCTATCAGTCGCCAACTGTATCTCCATGTCAACCAACGATCACCCTCTAAGGCAGCATCTCACTTGAGCTCTCGCCAGCATTCAACTCACTTGGTGATTCCCTCCTTTAAACAGTCTCTTGTCTACTGGTTTCTATAAGAAATCTCTCCAAGATTTTCTTTGTCTTTTCAATTATTCCTTCTCAATTCCCTTTGCAATTCTTTACCAGAGCGCCATATCCGTGTGATTCTGTAGCTCTCTTCTCTCTCCACACACTTCCTACGAGAACTTCTCCCTGACTTGACTTTAAACACCATAATGTACATAAGCCAGCAACTCCCAGAGTTATATTCCAGCTGAGACCTATCCTTTGAGCCCAAACTCGAATATCCAACTGCCTTCTAGACTACAAATATCCAGCTGTCTTCTAGACATGAGTCTCTCAGCAAGTTCTGTCAATCCTAATAGACAGATGGACATACAGACTGATTGGTTCAGTTTACATTTCTCCATCTCCAGTAGCCCCAACCCAAGGCCAAGCCACCTGAACTTGGACTGTAGTCTCCTGTCTCCAGGCTGCCATTTTGATCCTTCCTTTACCCACATTTTCTACTCAAAGGCCAGAGCAAACTTAAAATATAAGGGATATCATGGGAGGTTTTTTTTGGTGTTGTGCTTTGTTTCGTTTTGTTCAACCAAATCCTTTAATGGCTTCCCTTCTGTGGGATAAAATTTGAACTCCTTATCAGGGCTGCAAGACCCTGCATGATCTGGCTCAACCCATCTCTAACCTTATCACCTGTGTTTGCAATGCTATTCCTTCCTTCTGAATTGGCCTTACCTTCCAGTCTCTGGATGGCTAGTTCCTTCCACCCTTTCTCAAGTCTAACACAGTTGCCCCCCACCCCACCATTGCTGTTACTTCCTATTTCAGATTCCTGTTCGTTTCTTTCATAGTATTTGTCATGATTTACAATTATATCTAATAATTCCATTTCTTTCTTTAATATAGGAAAATTTTTGCTTTTTAAAAAATTTTTTGTGTTTATTTATTTTGAGAGAGACAGAGACAGCACGCATGGGGGAGAAACAGAGAGACGGAGACAGAGAATCCCAAGCAGACTCTGTGCTGCCAGTGCAGAGCCTGAGGCAGGGCTTGAACTTACAAAACTGTGAGATCATGACCTGAGCCGAAACCAAGAGGTGGACCCTTAACTGACTGAGCCACCCAGTGCCCTAATTCAGTTTCTTTCTTTCTTTCTTTTTTTTAATGTTTATTTATTTTTGAGAGACAGAGAGAGGATGGAGAAGGAGTAGAGTGAGGGAGACACAGGATCTGAAGCAGGCTCTGCATTGACAGCAGAGAGCCTGACGTGGGGCTTGAACTCACGAACCGTGAGATCATGACCCGGGTCGAAGTCAGGGGCTTAACCAACGGAGCCACCCAGGCGCCCCATTCAGTTTCTTTCTTAACAGCATTTGCCTGTATTTCCCATTCAAATGCATATAAGCAAGAACACATCTGCCTAGTTCATCATGGTATTTCCACCATCTATTCCAATGCCTGATACCAACTAAGAATTAAATTAGACACTTGCAATATGAACAAACAAAAGATTGGGCGAATAAAGTACGAGGGTCATAAGAGTGTATATATGATTTTCATAGCTATCAAAATCGTTATGTGGCAGCAGCCTTCTATAACTTCGCAATCAGCCCTAGCTGTTGCTTTGTGACCTTTGGGATATAAGAGTTTTTGCACACAGCCTGTAAATATACCACATTCTGGGCTTTCAATTTAGTTTTGCTGTACATTGAGCACCATGCCTGAAAACCCCAATTAATATTTTGTTCCCCATAAACAAGTAGATTAAAACTTGTTTAATCAGAATCCACCCTCAAAACTCTAAGGTGAAAGAAATTTCCTGGGTGTACAAAATGCCTTGCTGGAACAAATCAGGGTCTAGCGTACTGAGATTCTGAAAGCACATTCAATTGCACATACAACCAAACCAATCATTTACTGAACTCTTATTATTTGTCAGGCATGGAAGTCCATCCTTCCCGTGCATAGTACAATTAGCCATTCCAACTGCCCAATGGGAGGGAACAGTATCCACCCACCTCACACCCATTTTAGAGATGAGGAATCCAAGGCTTCAAGACTTGGAGAATGTGACCAAGTTCACAGACAGGGTAAGTAGTAAAACCATACTCTCTTTCTGCTCGTCTTTCTCCCCAGCCCTGCAGAGATACAGACATGATACATGTAGGGACAGAACTTAGGTCCCTTTTCTGTTCAGATAATAGAAGATAAGGCAGAAAATAATACCAAGACTCCCAGACTCCAGCCTTCTATCTTGCAATTATCCTGTCCATTATCCAAAAGTGGATCTTCTACAGTAAAATGTATTTTTTCCCAATTTACCTCACTCGTTGTAATGCAAACCTCGTAACCCACACTGCACAAAAATCCTGAGGGACTTTCTAGTGTGTGTGTATCAATAGGTCTTTAGAGTTACTCTTTCCTTTTCCAGAAGGTTTGAAAATGATAGGCTGACGACAGCTGCATTCCTGTAGCCCGGAAATGTGTTCACTGGGTCATTTTTCAGAATACCCCCCACAGAGAACACATGGGGCCAAGAGGCAGGCAGGCAGATGGGCTCCCTACAAACTATACCTCTCAGCCCCCAACTATCCAAAGAGGAAGCCTGGCAATTAATAGGCACTAATGAGGCTAGAATTACAATTAGTTTGAAGCAGATTCCCCTTGGCCTATATTTTGCTGTCTAGAAAACCATTTGTTACTTGCTGGTGCTCCTTCATCTTTTCAGTCCATTTACATCAGAGCCAACAAATGAAGAGTTAAGTCAAACTATCATAACTGACAGGGACTTTGCTCCAGACAGAAAGGGGATGAGAAGTCGCTGATTATTACATATGGTAAACTACATGTAAGTATGTAGGGAAGTGGTACAATTTAAAGGTTGATTTCCTGCTTCATTGGTCTGCTTTATGTATTTACTAACAGTGATACCTAACATTTATTGGGTACTTTTGTTGAAGGTACTCTCTCACATCTTTTATATGTATAAACTTAGTTAATCATCACACCAGTCACAGGAAATGCTATTATTATTATTCCCATTTTACTGTTATAAAAACAGAGACTCAAAATGTTAAAAGAATTTGCCCCAGGTCACCGCTCAGCCAGAAATTGGCAGAATTCTGAAGATGTGATACATATATACAATGGAGTACTACCCGGCAATCAAAAAGAATGAAATCCTGCCATTTGCAACAATGTGGATGGAATTAGATGGTATTATGCTAAGTGAAATCAGTCAGTCAGAGAAAGACAGATACCCTGTGATTTTACTCATATGTGGAATTTGAGAAACTCAACAGATGAAGGGAAGGAAATACAAGATAAAAACAGAGGGAGGCAAACCTTTAGAGACCCTTAAATGCAGAGAACAGACTGAGGGTTGCTGGAGGGGAGGTGGTGGGGGGATGGGTTAAATGGGTGATGGGCATTAAGGAGGACATTTTTTGGGTATCATATGTAAGACATGAATCATTAGGTTCTACTCTTGAAGCCAAGACTACACTGTATACTAACTAACTTGCATTTAGAAAGAAAGAAATTGGCAAACTTATACCTGGAGAGTGTGACCCCAAAGCCTGAGCTCTTAACCCCTAACACTGATCTGCCTTACACAGACACCTAGTCAATTATCTATAAATATCAACCTAGGTGCCCTTAATTCTCATCACTAATTTTGAAATAGCATTCTGAGCTCAGTTTTGAAAGCAAGACTATCTTGACTTAGAAAGGGCCCTAAAGAGACATATGGGGGAAGAGGTAGGCTAAACCTGTCTACTTCAGAGATGTAACCTACGATTATCAGAGAGGTGTGACAGGAATGTAGATTTTACCTAGTTGGAGAACTGTTCTAGCAAATGTCTTAGGTGCATCCATGGGCCATGCCTGGAAGTGTACCCACATTTCTGCTCTCAAGCCACTAGAGAGGACTTTGTTATGTGACCAAGCCTGTCAGTGAGGATGGGGAACAGCAGGGCTCCCCTGCTTTGGAAGAAGGGGAAGCCAGCTTTTGGTGGACAGGCATGTTCCTTTCAGCTCTACATCATTTTTTCCTTCCCTGTGTCTATTTTCTACAGTCATGGCAAGTCCAATAAGTACCTTTTTTTTTTTTGCATGCTTTCATCCAATATACTGTAGTTCTGCAAGCTACAGATGACCTTACTAACAAAGAGCTGAGAATTCTTATGGAAGGGAATTTGAAAATAATGAGGTGGGGCATGGTAACTGCTGGAACACCAAACAAATGTCTCAGAGAATCTAAAAGAAAGAAGGAGCATGTTACTATAATTATAATCTCTTAATGAAAAGATAATCACCCTCTGAACTCAATGCTTGAAGTCCCAAAGCCCCTAAACCTTTCAAAAACTTCTCAAATTGTGCTTACATATGTGCTTTCCTGAGCTCTTAACCAAAAATAGAGAAGGCAGTGGGTTAAAAACCCATTTCAGCTGCTTGTCAGTGAAAAATGGCATCATGCAGTCGACGGTTATTTTTGGAAAATCCACTCTCCTTTGGAGATGAAAACCAAATCAGATGGTTTTTCCACATGGTCAATTTGGAAGTATAGAAGTTGGGGGAGGTGTGCCTCGGTAATAGACTCTAAGTAGGACTCCGTTAAAAATTTACAATTTGATACAAGTGGGGTTTGGCTCACAAATGTTTGTACAATCTTCATCAGAGAAGTCTGTCCACCACTTTACATCCCCCCAAAGACCCAACTCCTGACATGCAAGGGCTTCTTCTCTACTCCTTTCCATTTCTCACTCTTCTTTCTCAGAATCATTTCAATAGTCTTTTTTTTTTTTCCTCTGACCATAAATAGAATGGACAATAGCACTCTCCCTTTTTCCAGGATGCTCTATACAACCAAGAACAAGGAACTGTCTTTTCCTTCACTGTGTCTAGAACAGTCCTAATTGCTTAATAACTACTGCTTTATAACAGTGTCATGTCTGGGGAGAGAGCCTTGGGTCTGAGGAAAGAGCCTAAGTTGAAGTATTAGCCAGCTATTGAAAAAAAAAATGCTTCTTCCCTAAAGTGGAAAGTTATATGGTCATTTTAACAATCGGATTTTCAAAGAATTATTGATGAGAGCTAAAAGTAATAACTACTCATAGGAACATCTATAAAATGGCGAGTCATAAAAATATTGAACTCTCACTTTATAATTTAAGGTTAAAAACAGTAAGGTTGGAATCCCTTAGTGAAACACGCAAAAAAAACTTGTAAAGATTCATCAGTTTAAACATATCGTGCTTTTGACGGTCCTGGAAAGGAAAAGCCACATTCAGGAGGGTAGTTTCCTAGCACTCGGTGGTTATTTGCTTTGTGAAGATAGTAATCTACCACACCCCTGCTCATTATTTTGTGAATTAAATTTCACAGTGAGAAAAAAAAAGTACAACTGCTATACGATATGTTCCAAGTGGATTGATAATTGTATGTGGGCAGAATTCTACCTAGTTTTATTAATAGCATTTCTACTCTCTTCTTCCATTTGCCTATCTTGTGACATGACTGAGATTCTTGCTATGATTTTTGCTTATGTGAAAATTTGGGGTAATTGAAACAAGGATCCAAAGACTACTAGCGCTAATAAGAATAATAGCATTAGTATTACGCGAATATGTCCATGAACTATGCCAATGGCTTCATGTATCTTACCACATGTGATTCGCATACTAACCCCTACTTTAGAAAAGAGAAAATAGAGTCATTGGTTTAGATAGATTTCCCAAGATCTTACACATGGGAACCAGTGACTCTGGGGTTTGAACTGAGGGACTCTGAGCCCACCACCCGTGCTGCTAACTCTATAGTATACCACCTCCTAATTTTAGTGAGAAAAAAAAGAGAGAAAACGTTGTGAAAAATAAATGTTTTATGGGGCGCCTGACTGGCTTAGTGGGTGGAGCATTCAACTCTTGATCTTGGGTTCATCAGTTCAAGACCCACACTGGGAGTGGAGCTTACTTTTAAAATAACTAAATTAATGGGGGCACCTGGGTGGCTCAATCAGTTAAGCGACCGACTTCGGCTTAGGTCATGATCTCACGGTTGGTGGGTTCAAGCCTGCATCAGGCTCTGTGCTGACAGCTCAGAGCCAGGAGCCTGCTTCGGATTCTGTCTCTCCCTCGCTCTCTGCCCCTCCCCCACTCTCGTGCGCGCTGTCTCTCTCAAAAATAAATAACATTAAAACAATTTTTAAATAACTAAATTAATAAATTTCTTATATTCTGGCAGGTCTTTCCACTTAAGAACATAAGAGAAATTTTGCGAGGAATCAAGGTGAATCTTTGCTCTAATTCTAGACCACCATTCCCAGTGGCCATTTGAAATCTGCTCACTGACTGACAGCACTGGTTTGCCGTTAGAATAAAAAGCTCTTCCAGTTCAGCACACAAAAGAAATTCAAAAGGAGAATGTAAATTCAGATATTCCCAAGCATGAATATGACCATCTCTCTGGCAGTATCTTCCCTGCAAAGAAGAAAATGAGAAAAGCAAATAGAAAATCATGGCCATAAATTCCAGCTGATTCCAATTAACATAGCTCTTGGAAAAAAATAAGTGGTAAAATAGGCCACAAGCTCGAATTAGAGATAGCAAGTCTTGGAAAGCATTCACATTTTCAATGAAAAGACAAATTAAGCATAAAATAAACATTAGCCCAATGGTTGAAACTCAAGAAGAAATAAAAATGGGTCAAGACCAATCAACTATAAGCACATGTCATCTAGACTTATGGGGAAAAAAATGAAACAAATGGGGAAATCATGCTGAAAAGCATGATCCACCACAGAGGGAGATAATGCACAGAACAGCGAAAAGAGACAGCACAGAAGTCAAGGACAAGGTGAATCATCTGTTAACACTGGCCTATTTCCCTGATTTCACTGGATTTGTTCATAAAACAGCCAAGAAGCAACACTGCACTCAATCAGAAGGCCCATAAAAGTAAAAATACCCCTAAAAAGGTGAAGTCCATATCTGCTGAGGGGATAGGAAGAGTCAAGACAGAGGAAGACTGTCTGCCAGCCAAAGGGGTAGCTGGGAAAAATGATCCATGAACATCATGTAATATTCAGAGGTCCATGGGACATGGGAGTTAGGGGGAAACTAGAAGGTTTGTGGTGAATTCCAACCACCGTTCTACCTTCAAACCTGGGGGTGGGGGTGGGGGGTGAAAATCATCGCTCACAGAACAGGCAGCCACTAGGAGTCAACGTTTTCCTCATCCAGGGCTAGGGGTCCTGTTAGAAAAAGACATTCACCAGGCCCAAAAGGAAGGGTTTGTGTTGAAAAAGAAAAGAGAGAGCTCTTTCAACATAATGTGAAGGACACACTGGCTTCAGCTGTTTTCGAACCTTAGCTCTTTATAATGGAAATACACAGAAGGGGAGGTGTTCTTTTTCTGTTGGAACCTGAAAGATTGAAGCGGTCATTCTGGAACCTGAAAATAGTGCGTTGGAGGCTGAAGCACCCTCTTCCTTAGCCACATTCATTCAAGCATTAGCCCCATCAACAGAGCTCTTTGAAGGCTGATTCAGTGACTGGAATGGGGACCGGGACATGGAGACGACGTCAAACAGCCAGGGTTCATCCTGAAGAAGCTTAAATGTGTCAGAAGTGCTGAGTCATGATCTGAATGAATGCTCTATCCCTCCAGGTAAAACGTGTCAAATGCTGATGAAGATGGAAAAGATCATGACTTCTCAAGGGAAGAGCGTCAGCCAACCACGGAAGAGAGCCTGAGCCAGTTTCTGAAAGGAAGAGTTGCCCAAGTCATGTCTTCAAGGAGGAACACAGTTTCTACAGGGTAGAAGAGACAGGGTAAAAAAGCATCCTGAAGGGAAACAGAGGATGAGTGAGGACTCAAGATGAAAAAATAATACTAATTAGGGAATGATCAAAGAGTAAGGAGTAGGTTGCTTCCGTTACAGGTGACCAACAAAGGGTGATATAAAGCAGGAAAGGGGAAATGGAGCTAAAATGTAGAATTCCTAGAAAAATCAATGCAAGCGACTTTGATGGGGAGGCACTAAGTGTTTTTAGTTTGAGGAATGATAGGACCACAGCTCAACTATAAGGAGGAAGTACTCAGTAGATTGGGGCCGTAGAGAATGCAAGTGAGCAAAGTCATTATCTGCTGAGCCCAGGCAGTAAGAGCTGCACCTAGAAAAACAACAGCACCAGAAGGAGAGGGGACTTGGTGACTGGTGGAATGCTCCCATTAACAGCCCAAATTCTTGGATACCGCTCCCTGTATCCAAACTCTTCACCAAGCGCCATGGCAGTGATTCTCACTCAAAAGGTGGGGTCTATTTACTCACCTCTTGAATCTGGACTCTTTCAATGGAAGGAAGCAGAAGGAAGAGTGTGCCAGTCTGAGACCAGCCTTGGAGAAGCCTTGCACAATTCTGCTGGTTCTCTGTACCTTCATCTAGCCCAGATGGTCCACTGGATCCAGCCAGCCATCACCTCAGCTGGCACAGCCCCAGGAGGAGAAGTGAGCCCAGCCAAGATCAGTAAAGTGACGTGGCCGGCCCCCATCTGACCCCAGATTTAGGAGCAACGAACCTACTACTGGGTGCCAGTAAATAAATTTTGTTGTTGTTGTTGTGACTGCTGATTGTGCAGCATGATTGTGGCACTGGATAACTGACACAGTAACTACGAAGAGAAAAAGGGAGGAGGGCAGATAAAGAGGGCAATACAGGAAGGAATATAGGAAATCAGTAGGGTTTGTGCTTAAGACAGTGACAATAACCAATAGGGACAGAGGATCCCAAACTCCACCATTGGAACAGCATCTTTTTAGAGAGTTGCCAAACAGGCTAAAGAAGCATGTTCAAATACATAAACCAGAGGATTGCAAACCATACCCCATGAGGCAAATTTAGCTTGTGGCCTCCCTGTTCCTATAAATAAAGTTTTATTGGAACACAGCCATGCTCATTTGATTACCTACTATCCAGGCCTGCTTCAGCACTAAAACAGAATGTATTTACTTACTATCTGGCCCCATATAGAAAAATATTTTCTGACCCTTGATGTAAACAATTAAATTTTTTAACAGTTTTTAATTTTTTTAAAAAATGCAACAGTTCAATGCAGGGGTCAAACTCACAACCCTGAGATCAAGACCTGAGCTGAGATCAAGAGTCGGATGCTTAACTGATGGAGCCAACCAGGCACCCCAGAAATCATTTCTTATAAGAAGAGAGACCACACCTTCAACACAGGCAAAGTGTGTCCCTTTTTCTCTTTATTATGTTTACAGTGTAGTAATATCCCCATGGGTATTAACAACGTGATGTGTGTCAACGGGAGAAATACTGAATAACTCAAATGATGAAAAAGTGGTCCAGGAACACTCCCAACAGAATTAGCCTTCTTCTTACCTGTCTCCCTGTTTCGTGTCACTAGTTTTGTGGCAATGCTAATTAGGTTAGTGTTGAAAAGAGCCAGCTTCACATCAGGTGTGGATAAGTTCAGAGAAAGTTCTAACATTAGCACAGAAAAAAAGAAGGAGATAAGGCTTTGAGTCATTGATTATACAGATGAGGGACAAAAAGAATAATAAACTTATTTCAATTAGAAGTAAATATTACAACTATACGTTTGGTGCTTTATTCTATTACTAAATGACTTCTGATTTTTTTTTAAAAAGGTTGCAAAATCCATGTGCATTTTGTAATGATGAAAGAGTATGTGTCAGATGGGGGCTGGGGACTATAAAATAAACCTCTATATCTATCTCATTCAGAGTACATTCCCAAGAATGACCAGAAATCAAAGCCACCGTGGGGTGTAAGAGAGGCTGAGGGCATAATGGGAAATGTATGGGATTTAGAGTCAAAATCCTGCTCCAGGTGTGAGCACCTCTTAACAACTCCATGTCTCCATCTGGAAACTACTGATGTGATAACATCTGTGCCCAACTTATTCTGGAGGGCATTCCTAAGAATCCAAGCAGAAGGCATATCCAACATACATGATAAGAAATAAAGTGCTGTTCCAATGTTAAGGTATCTGTATGGATATTTATAAATGTGTGAGCAAATGATATCAGGGATTAACTATGCAGAGTAAAACCCTAAATACCAGAAGACACTTATGACATGACATTGTAATAAACAGAAGGCTTCTTTCAGCACATTCCAACAAAAGGGAAAATGTATGAAAGAATCTCAACCCTTAATAAGCTGGATTTCTAAAGCTGGTGCCTAATTTATATGCAAATCACTGAAAACATCTGCCAGTTGTTCCAACCCAGTTTATGTTGATCGCATTTCTAATTGTGGTTTCTTGGCGAGCCAGTTGACTCATATGAGCACATCAATAAACTGACCTCTATAGGAAGTGATTCGGAAATTATTTGGGAACTATGGTGTGATTGATACCCCTCTAAAGTTGCTAATCAGCTTTCATAAATCTCCGGAGGTATTGCTAGCTTTGCAATGTCACCTAAATGGCTGGTTGTTCACTCAAGAGCACAGTCATGTGAGTAGAAGGGATACTTTTTGGTGGGATTTTTAGCTCTTCGGTGAAAAAGATAGTGACTTAATAGTGACTTAATTCCTGGCATAAGTTTATATAAAAACGCATTAAGAACAACCTTATGAAAAGGGCCAGATAAGGCCAAACTTATGAAAAGGGCTGGGAATCAGGATATCTCAGTGTAGCCACTAATTAGCCACGTGACCTGGAGAAATCCACCACCTCTCTGGCCTATTTACTCATTTATGAACTGGGGATCCTAAATCCACTTCCATCCTTAGACTGGGGCAAGATGGACCTTGCTCTGGGGCCCAACTCTTGATCTGTTTGGCCAAATTCTCTCTTCTCCCACTTCCAGTGAGGTGGGGAGACCATGGGGTCGAGGCAATCTGTCTACCTGGAGACTACACTCTTCACTTGCCTGGACCCCTAGGACCCTCAAATACTCTGCCAAAATGAATATAATTCTATCTCAAGGGCCAGTGTAGACCTCTTCTCTGGGTCCACCCTCTCAACAGAAGGACACACCCCATCTTGTACATCCTAGGCCTGAAGGGGGGTCAAGCAACAGTTGGTGGCAGATGGTGCAGAATTTGCAAGGCCCCTTCCTGTGCAGGACTGAGGGAAGAGACAGGGTAGGGGCTCAGGCGTACCATGGCAGTTCCCCCCATGCTGCCACATTCTGGCATTGAACTCTGGGCAGTTGGAAAAGTCCAGATTCAGACTGGGACCTGTAGATTGTTGTGAAGGTGGTCTTGTCAAGGTAGGAGGACAGAACATCTTTCTTACAGTTTGTTGGCTTCATCTATTGCTTTTAAACATTTAGACAATTGTTATGTGTGGGACTTCATCTCTTTTCTTCCCCTAGGCCCCACAAAGGTTAGTGGTGTGCCTGCCGGAGTATACCTCTCTAATGTCCCTTTCAGCTCTCACTTATTTCAGAGGAAATTAAAGAACACTGAGACTAGAAGTTTCTCTGCTTAAATCTTCCATTTGTTCAAATGACACCTTAAGCAAATACTCAACTTTCCTGAGTATCAGTCTTTTCATGTATTAAAAAATTATGTTGTGGGGGTGCTTAGGTGGCTCAGTTGGTTAGGTGTCTAACTCTAGATTTCAACTCGGGTCATGATCTCAGCATTTGTAGGATGGAGCCCCGCATCCAACTCTGTGCTGTCAGCATTCTCTCTCTCCCTCTCTCTCTCTCTGCCCCTCCCTAACTCATGCACATGTAGACATGCTCTCTCTCTCTCTCAAAATAAATAAACTTAAAAAAAAATAAAAAATTACATTGCAAGGTAATATAGAGGATGAAATGACAGAATCTACTGAAAATTCTGACACTTATGCAGGCCTTCAACATATGCTAGCTCTTTGCTATTGGAGAATGTGAGATTTAAAAAAGGATGAAATAGTCCAGCAATCATGTGCCTTGGGATTTACCCTAAGGACTTGAAAGCCTCCACATAAAAACCTGCATGCAGATGTTGATCACAGCTTTATTCATAACTTCCCAAGCTTGAAAGCAACAAAGACATCCTTCAGTAGGTAAATGGATACACACAAGCTATCAAGCCATGAAAAGACATGGAGGAAACTTTAATCCATTTTACTAAGTGAAAGAAGCCAATCTGAAAAGGCGATGGGATTCCAACGATATGGTATTCTGGAAAAGGCAAAACTACGGAGACAGTAAAGAGACCATGGATTATTGGGAGAGGGGATGAGTAGGCAGAGCACAGAATATGTTTAGGGCAGTGATAAACTCTGTATGATACTATAATGGCAGATACATGTCAATATACATTTGTCAAAACCCATAGGACGTACAACATCGAGATCAAACTGTAACGTAAACTACAGACTCTGAGTGGTAATGATGTGTTGATGCAGGGTTATCAATTACAATACATGTACCACTGTGGTACAGAGTGTTGAGAGTGCGGGAGGCTGTGCATGTGTGGGAACAGGAGGCATGTGGGAAATCTCTGTACCTTCCCATCATTTTTTCTGTGAACCTAAAACTGCTCTAAAAAAATAGTCTATTTTTTTAAAAGGGATGAAGAAATTAAATTCTATCATAAGACATATCTACTGTCATCCACTTCTCCCTCAACAACAATGAGCTTCTGCTAAAAGAGTTATTCTGAAGATCAATAACAACGCTTTTATCTGAAATGAGGAACGTTAGCTCATCAAAAAAAGAAAGTCATTCAAATTACGAAGCAGCTGTTCTTTACCAGCTGTTTGTAGATAATCTCGCCAGCAGTGTCAGACATGGAGTTCCAGAAATACAAAGATGCTAAAACAGCAGTAACTCAGAGCATAGTTTACAGCAAGGAATTTAACGCTTGGAGGAGATGGAGGACTGTGCCATTGCTCGAGATAGGGGTGTTTACCAGTTTTGAACTTGAGCTAACAGAGTCAGGGGTTTTTCTGCAATAAATCTAGTGACCAGTGTTTGCATACTATTTTGATGAACAAGTGGTTTTATGCTTAAAAGTCATCAATATAAAGAATGCATCAGTTAGTGAAGGCCAATGGAATTATATTCGTGTCCACTTCTCAGTGCCCTTGAGGAGCTGAAGTGACTAATGCTCTGTGGAGAATATGCTGAGCATAGAGGGAACAGAATTAACCCTCTTCTTTTCAGCCCTCTCTTCCGAGGAAAGGGTGATATAGAATGTTCTGTTCTCCAGGTTGTCCAGGACCCCCATATTCAAGGAAAACCCCAAGTTTTCCCAGATCCACTGATTAGGATAGGATAGGATAGGATAGGAAAGAAGGAAGGAAGGAAGGAAGGAAGTTAGAGAGGGACAGAGGCAGGGAAGGAAGGAAGGAAGGTAGGTAGAGAGGGAGCGAGGTAGGGAAGGGAGAAGGAAGGAAGGAAGGAAGGAAGGAAGGATGGAAGGAAGGAAAAATAAGGAAGGAAGGAAGGAAGGTAGGTAGAGAGGGACAGAGGCAGGGAAGGTAGGGAGGGAAGAAGGAAGAAGGGAGGTAGAGAGGGACAGAGGCAGGGAAGGGAGGGAGGGAAGAAGGAAGGAAGGTAGGTAGAGAGGAAGTAAGACAGGGAAGGGAGGAGGGAGGGAGGAACTGCTCTGCAAGTCTCCTCATAGCCTGATGCATGTTGAGGGGGATGCCTGGAAAAACAGTCACAGGAAATTGACCATAACCTGGAGCACACAGGAGCCAAAATGAAGACACACCTAAGCATCCCAGATGTATATAAAAACTCAGCTAAAGCAAATACAATGCTTCAAGGATGAACCAGGAAGTCAACCTTTAAAAATGTGCTCAATTTCACTGGCAAAAACTCAGACTTCCTGTAAGAAACAGTCATTGTTTTAATGTTCAGTTGTGGAGTTGATCCAAGGGAGGTGTTTTTAAGGCTACAAAGAAATAAATGAAATTTGTGGATGCTTGGAACTAGATTATTCCTCATGGGGAATAAGTCCTTCACGATAGCACAGGATCTATAATTAGCCATCTAGGAAATAACCATGGATCAGCCTCCCTTCCCACTCAGCACTGGTCAAGCTTTCATTAATTGCCCAGTTTTTGGCTCAGCAACTGAAATGTGATACTGAGTATTTGGAGGGGGCCCAAGAAAGAACAATGAAAATGATTAGGAAGTATTCCCCATGAGGAAAATGTAAAGAAACAGGGCTTATTTAACCTAGAAAAAAAAAAGACTCAAGGGAAACTTAGTAATTTCCTTGAATAGATGAAAGGCTAATATAAGAATGACATGAACATGATTATTTTTACTGATTAAGAGTTGAAGAGATGATATTGCAGCAGAACAAAATTAAATTTGATATTAGGGGAGCTGGTATGATCTGTGATATGTTGAAAATTAAAGGAATAATTTTTCTTAGATGCATTTAAGAAAGTAATCCTTTAGTGATGCCTTGCACCTTAGGGGGAAATGGATAAAGTGGGTTTCTAGAAGTCCATTCTCTGAAATATGAAGTATTTTTAGGACAAATAAATCAGTACCAACACCTCATGGGTATCCTCCACCTCAGAGTCTATGCATAAGGATCCCAAGGATTTTAAAAAGTACACCAGAAAGTCAAAAAGGAAATAGTGGCTTTAAATGACACATTAGACCAGATGGACCTAACACATATTTTTTTTTAATTTTTTAATGTTTTTATTTATTTTTGAGAGAGAGAGAGACAGTGTGAGCAGGGGAGGGTCAGAGAGAGAGAGAGAGGGAGACACAGGATCTAAAGACAGGCTCCAGGCTCTGAGCTAGTTTTCAGCACAGCGCCCAATGTGGGGCTCGAACCCACGAACTGTGAGATCATGACCTGAGCCGAAGTCGGATGCTTAACTGACTGAGCCACCCAGGCGTCCCCCTAACACATATATTTAGAACATTCCATCCAAAAACAGTGGAATACACATTCTTTTCAAGTGTACAAGGAACATTCTCCAGAAGAGATCACGTTTGGCCACAAAATAAGTCTCAATAAATCTAAAAAAATTGGTATCCTATCAGGCATCTTTTCCAACCACAACAGTATGAACACTAGAAATCAATCACAAGAAAAATCTGGAAAGAACACACTACATGAACGCTAAGAATGAGTCAACCAAGAAATCAAAGAGGAAATAAAAAATACTTGGAGACAAATGAAAATGAATACACAATAGTCCCAAACCTTTGAGATGCGGCAAAAGCTGGTTTAAAAGGGAAGTTTATAGCAATATAGGCCCACCTCAAGAAACAAGAAAAATCTCAAATAAACAAGCTAATCTTACACTTAAAGGAGCTAGAAAAAGAAAAAACAAAGATTAAAGCCAGTAAGAGGAAGGAAATAATAAAGATAAAAATAGGAATAAATGAAATAGGGACTAAAATGACAATAGAAAGATCAGTAAAACCAGGAGATAGTTCTTTGAAAAGATCAACAAAACTGACAAACCTTTAGCCAGACTCATCAAAAAAAGAGAAGGCTCAAATAAATAAAATCAGAAATAAAGGAGGAGAAATAACAACAGACATCACAGAACCACAGAAATAAAAAGGATTGTAAAAGAATATTATAAAAAATTACATACCACAAATTGGACAACCTAGAGGAAATGGATAAATTTCTAGAAACATATAGTCTTACAAAACTGAATCAGGAAGAAAAAATTTTTGAACAGATGAATTACTAGCAATAAAACTGAATCAGTAATTTTTTTTAAAAAAACCTCAAAATAAACAGAAGTCCAGGACCAGATGGCTTCAGAGCTGAATTCTACCAAACACTGAAGGAAGAGTTAATTCCTATTCTTCTCAAACTATTGCAAAAAATAGCAGAGGAAGGAAAACTTCAAAATAAATTCTGTAAGGCCAGCATTACCCTGATACCAAAACCAGATAAAGGCACTACAAAAAGAAAACTATTCTGATGAACATAGATGCAAATATCCTCAACAAAATGTTAGCAAACTGAATCCAATAACAAAAAATAAAAACATCATTCACCACGATCAAGTGGAAATTATTCCAGGGATGCCACAAAATAAGTCACAAATCAATCAATGTGATACATGACACTAACGAAAGAAAGGATAAAAACCATATGATCATTTCAATAGATGCAAAAGAAAAAGTATATGACAAAGTACAACATTCATTCATGGTAAAACAAAATCTCAAAAAGTAGGTGTAGAGGGAAGGTACCTCAACAAAATAGAGGCCACATATGAAAAACCCACAGCTAACATCATACTCAGTGGTGGAAAACTGAGAGCTTTTCCTCAAGATCAAGAATAAGATAAGGATGTCCACTCTCATCACTTCCATTCAACACAGTACTAGAAATCCTAGCCACAGCAATCACACATGAAAAGAAAGAAAAGGCATCCAAACTGGGAAGGAAGAAGTAAATCTGCCACTATTTGTATATGACATGACACTATATATAGAAAACCCTAACAACTTCACCAAAAATACTACTAGGACTGATAAGTGAGTTCAGTAAAGTCACAATACACAAAATTAATGTGCAGAAATCTGTTGCATTTCTATACACTAATAATGATGTAGCAGAGAGAGAAATTAAGAAAACTATCCCATTTACAGGGCGGAGTAGCTGGTTGGTTAAGCATCCGACTCTTGATTTCAGCTCAGGTCATGATCTCACAGTTCATGAGTTGGAGCCCAGCCTTGGGCTCCACACTGTCACTGCAGAGCCTGCTTGGGGCTCTCTCTTCCTCTCTCTCTGCCCCTGTCCCATTCACGTGCACACATGCACACACACACACTCTCTCTCAAAGTAAATAACTATACTTTTTTTAAAAAATGAAAACTATCCCACTTACAATTACACCCAAAATAACAAAATACCTAGGAATAAACTTAACAAAAGAGGTGAAAGACCTATATTCCAAAACCTATAAAACATTGATGAAAGAAATTAAAGGTGACATAAACAAACACAATGATATCCATGCTCATGGGACTGGAAGAACCAATATTGTTAAAATGTCCATTCTACCCAAGGTAATCTACACATTTAATGCAATCTCTGTTAAAATGCCAACAACATTTTTCACAAAACTAGAACAAATACTACTAAAATTTGCATGGCACCACAAAAGACCCCAAAAGAGCCAACCCAAATCTTGAGAAAGAACAAAGCTGGAGGTATCACAATCCCAGATTTCAAGATATACAACAAAACTGTACCAAAACAGTATGATACTGGTATAAAAATAGACACACAGAACATGAATTTTAAAAAATAGACACGCAGAAAATGAATTTAAAAAAAATAGACTCGGAGCCTGGGTAGCTCAGTCCATTAAGTATCTGACTCTTGATTTCAGCTCAGGCCATGATCTCTCGGTTAGTGAGACCGAGCCACATGTCCGGCTACACACGGACAGTGTGGAGACTTCTTGGGATTCTCTAGTGGGCTCGCTCTCTGCCCCTCCCCCACTCACACATGCACTCTTTCAAGATAAATAAATAAACTTTAAAAAAATAGACAAATAAATGAATGGAACCCAATAGAGAGCCCAAAAATAAACCCATACTTATATGGTCAATTAATCATGACAAAAAAGGCAAGAATATGCCATGGAGAAAATACAGTCTCTTCAACAAATGGTGGTGGGAAAACTGGACAGCTTCAGTAATAAGAATGAAACTGGACCGCTTTTCTACACCATATACAAAAATAAACTCAAAATGGATTTAAGACCCAAATGTGACACTGAAACCATAAAACTTCTAGAAGAAAACATAACTGGTCATTTGTTTTAACCATCAGCTATAGAAACACTTTTCTATGTATGTCCCCTCAGGCAAGTGAAACAAAATCCAAAAAGAAAAAGAAAACAAAAAGAAAAACTATAGGGACTACATCAAAATAAAAAGCTTCTGAATGCCACCCTCACTTGGAAAGAGCCTGCCAAAGATTGAAAATAACAGGAGAAAAGCAGAGATAAGGGATGGAGAGAGACTCATCCTAGAGCTCCGAGGCCACCCATTTACCCTGGTGTTTAAAAACCATATGAGACAACAAATTATTTATTTTTGTTTAAACCAAAAGGAGAGAATGTAGAACATAAAATTATATTTAAACTATGACAAATGTAATTTATAAAGTTAAGAGCACCTGACTGGGTCAATTTTAAAGCATGTGACTCTTGATCTCAGGGTCAGAAGTTCAAGCCCTATGGTGTGTACAGAGCTTAAATTTTAAATTTTTTTAATTTTTTAAGTAATTTATAGAGTTAAACACAAAATAAAAACTAAAAAAGAAATGTAAAAATCATTTTATTTGGTTCATGAGGTATTTTTTAAATGTTCTTTTTGCTTAAGGAAGATGAGGGGGAGGATAGGAAAATGAGGAGAAGGGCAAGAGGAGAAACAAGAGAAATAATCCAAAAAAAAAAGTCCAGAATGGAAGTGGTAAGGCAAGGGGGCAAAAGAAAAAATAAATGGCATTCACATTTCTGGCTTCAGCAACAGCAGCTTGAGCTGTTTTATTTATAGAGATGGGGGGAAAGTAAAGGAGAAACAGGGTTTGAAGACCAAGAGTTAAAATTGAGAAATATAAAATCTTCCCAATTAAGAAGGTGAAAAGAACAAAAATATAAATCTAAATACCTAACAAGAAGCCAGCACTGAAGATAGAAACTTGGTAATACTGTCAAATAGACAGGATCTGAAATGTCTAGAAGGAAAGAGCACAAGGGGAAATGAGAAAGACTGAGAAGGGGAGAAAAGCCCAGGATGGAGTCTTGATCAACTTTTAACATTATATGAGGACAGAAGGGAGATGAGGGGTGGGCTAGCATCACAGAAGAGCAGCCAATAAAGTTGGCGGGGGCGGGGAGGGGGGAGGAATTAAAAGAGAAGGGCACTGGCAAAATCAAGAGATGAGAATTAAAAGGTTTTAAAAATACGTTTTCAAATTCCTTGAAACTCTTCTCATGAGGTGAGCTTAATTTCCTTACCCTTAAGCATGGGCTGGACTTAGTGACTCACTTCTAATGAAATAAAGCAGAAGTAAGGAAATTGGGAGACTAGGTGATAAAAAGACACTTCAGCTCCTGTCTTAGCCATTCATTCATTCATTCATTCATTCATTCATTCTCTCTCTGTCTCTCTCTCTCTCCCCCCACAAAGAGAAACTAGCTGTCATGTCTTGAGTCCAGCCATGCAGCCCTGTGGAGAGTCCCAAGTGGCAAAAAATCTGAGGCCTCCAGTCCACAAGCATGTGAGTGAGGCATCTCAGAAGTGAATCCTCCTGCCCCAGTCAAGCCCTCAGTTGACTGCATCCCTGACCTCATGAGAGACCCAACTCCTACCCTCATCAACTGTGAGATAATAAATGTATGTTCATTCAAACCACTAATTTGGGATAATTGGTTAAGAACAGACACAGGGATGCCTGGGTGGCTCAGTCAGTTAAGCGTCTGACTCTTGATTTAGGCTCAAGTCATGATCTCACAGTTGGTGGGTTTGAGCCCCAAGTTGGCCTCCATGCCGACAGTACGGAGCCTGCTTGAGATTCTCTCTCCCTCTCTCTCTGCCCCTCCCCTGGCTGCACACACTCTCTTGCTCTCTCAAAATAAATTTAAAAAAACTTAAAAAATTAAAAAAAAGGTAAGAGACACAGATATTACAAGAAGGCAGGAGGGATAAACCGTGTTACATGTTGCAAAGAACTCTACACGGTGTTATGGAGGGGAGACAGGTTGGAAATGCGTCCAGGTGGGAAAGAATGATAAGAACACGGACAAAGTGGACATTTCTTCTGAGAAGTCCAGCATGGCAGGGAAGCAGAGAAATTAGAAAACAAGCTGGCAGACAACTAGGAAGACAACTGAAGCAGCAAAGGCCATGGAGGTGAGTGGGGATGAGAGCCAGAGTCAATGGGCTGATGGGTGAGGGAAGCAGAAAACTTGTTCCACCAAAACAGGAAGAAAGCCAAGAAGACAGGGCCAAAGTAAAATACCCTCTCAGATATTTTTAACACTAGTTTCTCAGTAATAAGAGATGAGGCAAACCCTCATTCACAGTCCCTGGTAGATGGGCACCTGGCCTCTACTAGAGTTCTTCACAAAGTCTCTAGGGGCATGGGGTCCTGCCTCTCCCTCAAGGACGGAACTGCCTTCCCAGGAAGCCACGCCTCAAACAAGACACCATAAATCTTCATTCCGACATCAGAGGAATAGCTGAATCCTTATGTTGATTCCGAAAACTAAATCTCCCTTTAAAATATACCAAACTTGGTATATATATATCACCTGGGGGCTCAGTCAGTTGAGCATCCAACTCTTGGTTTCAGCTCAGATCACGATCTCACCGTTAGTGAGTTCAAGGTCCTTATAAGGCTCTATGCTGACAGCATGGAGCCTGCTTGGGATGCTCGCTCACTCTCTCTGTCTGTCTGCCCTTCTGCTGCATGTTCACTTTCTCAAAATAAATAACCAAACTTTAAAAAACCCACTAACCACAAGAACATGACCTGAGCCAAAGTCAGATGCTTAACCGACTGAGCCACCCAGGCACCCCTTGTCACCTGTATTGACACACTTAAGGCTCTTACAAAAAGTCAACAACTAGCCAGAGAAAAGGAAGAGACCCAAGAACATATGATACATTACATTGGAACATTCTGGCCAGGTTTTATTTGTCAAAGGCTCAAATCCAAACAAACATGTCCTGTGTTTGGAAAGTTAAAAAAGATAAAATCTACCACATTTGACTACATTTTCCCTATTTTTCCCCTAGCCTTTCAAAGACTGCTTGACCGGTTTATATCTGTGGTCTTGGGCTATTGGTTAAGGTTATAACGTAGCACAAAATTCTTGGTGCTAATCTCAGATACCTTTTTGTCCCCAACCTTCATTACTCCAATCTTACCCCAGCTTCCTGACCCAACTTAATTTCTTTTCCTTAAACACACTCCAGAATCATCTCACTTCTGCACTTGGAATAACAACTATCTGCTTAACTCACTTAACACTTACTCGTGTACTTGTTTTCTCTCATTGATTTCCCTGTATTCTGGGACAACATTTAGACACCACCTTCAAGAACTCCAAACTGTTTATTATATAATTTGTGTCTCCCCATGCTTGTGCTTACTTCAAGAATCTTTAGGTTTTGCCTGTGTGCACAAATTCAAATACCGCGACCGCAATAATTAGGCGTTTCGTTTCAGCTTGTCTGTTTAATCTTTTGTTTTAAATCCAGCTTGGTGGATTAACCTTTTGCTTCAGTTTCATTTAATATCAGGTGAGGCACTGAGGATACAAAGATGAATAAAACAGTGCCTGCGTATAAGCGGCTTATCAGTCACTAAATGAATCTGTTGAAAGCGAGCTCTGCTAACGAACGTGCAGAAGCACTGTGCATGGCCGGGGAAGATAAATAAATACTTGCGCCTAGAAGCTCTCCATACAGTGTATTGGGCTGGGAGGAGAGAGAAGAGAGCAAGAAAAAAGCAAATACTTTGAAGAGTCCCTGAAGGCAGTAGAGAAGGACCATAATCATGGGTTGGGGCCAGTTCTTCTCAGAACGAGGCATACAGTCACAAGTCGAGCATCATTTAGGGTACTCAAGTCAGAAACAGCTACTCGACCCTTTGAAAATTCAGTCCCGTGCTTGTGGGAATGCAGGTTTGGATTATTCTGATAGTCTCTTAGCAGCTCTTCCTCTGCTTTCTATTTCTAGCTTATAATTGGTTCAAAATACAGCTGCAACACTAACTCCCTGTCCATCTCCAGGGCTGCTCATGTGACTTTCAATTTCTAATAAGCATTATTCCCCTTTTACTTTATGAGACGGGCTTCCGGTATTGACTTTGATATCCCAGGTCCTCCCATTACTGTCTTGAAAGTATTTAAATGGCTCCACACCTGTGCCAGTTGGCAAGCCCAGATGGGATGTCCAGAGGCGATTCCTATGAAAGATTTGCATCCGGGGTTAGGGCTCTATCCAATGAGTTCTTCACCCATTGTGCAAGGAGCATGCAACATCATACACCTTCTTAAACATACACCTTCTTAAAGGTAACACTGCATAGGGATGCCATTCCCACCCCACCCCATCCACACCCTGCTCTTACTGTGTCCAGAGCAAGACTGTAAAGTAGAAGATTCTAAGTAAGCCAAGCAGGGGGGAGAAAGACTATGGACTCCGAAGGTAGGCTGACCTGGTTTTAACCTAAGCTATTGGAGGGGCACCAGGGTGGCTCAGTCGGTTGAGCATCCAACTCGTGATTTCTTTTGGCTCAGGTCAGGATCTTGTGGTTCGTGAGTTCAAACCCCCCCATCAGGCTCTGCGCTGACAGTGCAGAGCCTGCTTGGGAGTCTCAGTATCCCTCTCTCTCTCTCTTCCCCTCCCCCATTCACTATCACTCTCTCTCAAAATAAACAAACATTAAAAACAAACTGTTTAACCTGAGCTTTGGAATCACACACTCCCTTGTGAGTACCTTTGCTGAGCACCTACTCTATGCCAGGATCAATGCCCTCCCTCCTTTTGTGGAGTTCAGAGCATGGCAGGATAGATGATCATTTCAAGAGTACAGTGGGTGCTCTGATGGGGAGGAGCAGAGAAAGCCGTGAGAGGACAGAGGAATACATGTGCTCCCTGAAGACAGAGAGGCTTCCGAGCAGACATACCGCCCATCCTGAGCACAAAGGGAGAAGTACGAGCTCAACAGCAACCAGGATAGAAGAATGTTCCAGGCATGGAGGGCAGTGTGTACAGAGACCCCAAGGATGAGAGAGCACACAACAGGACAAGGAAATGCAGGATGTGGGTGAAAAGTGGTGGGTAGGAAAGAGCCTGGCAGAAAATGAAGTGGAAACAAGACCCCACCTGTGACCCTCAAGTGTCCGGAGTGCACTGTGATAATCATGGATAACCAGTGCATGCAAGAGAAGACTGAATCTCAGTTTTGGGTTCAGAAGGCTTAATCTCCCACATTTGTAGAGAAAGAACTGGAGGGAAAAGAGACTCAGCGAAACAGGTCAGTTTGGAAGCTGTCACCATAATGGCAGTGATAAATGTTAGGAGTCCCAGGGGCACCTGGGTGGCTCAGTCGGTTAAGCTTCTGATTTCAGCTCAGGTCACACTACCTCACAGTTTGTGAGTTCAATCCCCACATTGGACTCACTGCTGTCAGCACAGAGCCCACTTCAGACCCTCTGTCTCCCTCTCTCTCTGCCCCTTCCCCACTCGTACTCTCTCATTCTCTGAAAAATAAACAAACATCTTTTAAAAATTATATAAATGTTAGGAGCCCCAAGTAAGGCCCTGGCAGAGGAGAAAGAGAGGAGAGTGTATGCATGAGAGAGAGAGAGTTAGGGACCAGAATCCACAGAGCCTGGAGACAGGTTGAATGTGAGGAACAAGAAAGGGAAGAATAACTTCCGGGTTTCTGGCACACACGGCAATGACCTTCCTCAAAGAGGGACTCTGGGAGCCTGTGCACCCCTTGGAAAGACAATGAGTGAAATTTCAGATGTGACCAATTTGAGATGCCAATGACACGGCCCACTGCAGGGGACTGGTGGGCACTGGACTAACTCATCTTGAGCTCAGAACAGAGATCCGGGCAGAACATGTGTGCATGAGAATTATCAGCACACAGACAGTGAGGGATGCCGGGTAGCAGGTGAAACTGATCAGAGGAGGTGTAAGTGGAGAGAAGAGAAGAATGACCTTGGGATCACCAGTCACAAAGGGTGCCCAGATGAAGATGAGCCTACAAAAGATCTCATGAAAGAGTTTCTGGAAAGGTATGAAGAGGAAAAATTTCCTCCATAAAGTGCAAATAAAAATACGTACCCCAGAAGGCATGTACATACGTAATATGTACATGTAAGTAAACATAATGTCCCCACTAGACCAGTTATGTAATAGGTACTCAATAAATGGTAGCTTTCATCAGCATTAACGTTACTATTTATAATAAAAATAATGCATGAGTTTTCCTTAGGTGTTTAGGTAAATGTTTTTTTATAATACCTCTTAATAACACAGATGAACTCTGGAAATATAATTTATAAGAGTCTAGGATACAAGCCTTGAACTGAAAAATGTGCATATATCTATTGCAAAGGATATATTTGAAATAAATGAAAATTCTGGGGAGGTTGGGTGGCCCAGTCGGTAAGCATCCAAGTCTTGATTTCGACTCAGGTCATGATCTCACAGTCATGAGTTCAAGCCCCATGTCAGGCTCTGTGCTAATAACAGGGAACCTGCTTGGGATTCTCTCTCCCCATCTCTCTCTCTGCCCCACTCCCATTCATGCACGCCTTCTCTCTTTCTCTAAATAAATAAACTTTTTTTAAAAAATAAAATATGAAAATTCTGAAGTAAATACATGTAGTTAGTTTAACAAATAAATTTATTCTTCTGTCTCTTCTCTACCTGTATGTAGCCAGTTCGTGGAAAGAGCAAGGTGATCACACAAAGTTGAGAATAAATTCTGGGGAAATGAAACACATAAAGGATATCAGCCACCTAAGGAATGATTAGAAGTAACAAAAGAATCGTCTATAGTGGCTGAGGCGTTTGGAGAGCACCTCATTTAATCTAAGATACGAGGCACATGACACTCACTTAATAAATATTCACCAAATGAATAAGTTTGAGTCAGGCACACACAGCCAACTGCTGGGTCTCTCCACCATGGCTTCCCATGGACACCCCACATTTAATCAATAAGGCAGATCTATCTTTTCCCCAAGACCTGCCCTCTTTCTCACTTCCCTAGGCAGGTTAATACCACTATCACCCAGCCAGACGAAGACTCTGGTCTCTGCTCCCTCCCTCGCCCCCAAATCACCACATCTCATCCATACAACATTCCATCCATGCAACAGGCATGTTCCATCTGAAGTCAGAGCGACCCCCCTAAAACCCAAACATTCCCCACACCAGCCCCCTGCTGAATGCCTCCACTGGCTCCATATTGCTGCAGGAAAGATCTCCAACTCTTTGATAGCATAAAAGACCCTCCACTGTCTGACCCCAGCTTATCTCCAATGAATCCATTCTCCAGTCATACAGAAGCCCTTGAGGCTCCCTGGAACCTCCATGCCATTTCACACAGCCCTGCCTTTGGCAAGGGGTTTCATTCCTGCCTCAGTTTCCAAGACTTCACCTCAGACACTCTTCTCTGAAGCCTTCCTGGCAACCACCCTTTCACACTGTCAGACACACAAAGAACTCTGCAATCTGCCCTGCACATGACATCCTAACACCTACAGTGTTTTACTACAATTACGCATATAGATGTGTGTCTCTTCCTTCCTTCAGGAGTATTAGCTCTTCGAAAGTAGAGCCATGTCAAAATTAACAACACAAAAAACAACAGGGGTTGGCGACGATGAGGAAAAAGGGGAACCCTCTTGCACTGTTGGTGGGAATGCAAACTGGTGCAGCCACTCTGGAAAACAGTATGGACGTTCCTCAAAAAACTAAAAAATAGAACTACCCTATGACCCAGCAATTGCACTACTAGGTATTTACCCAAAGGATACAAAAATACTGATTTGAAGGGGCACACGCACCCCAAAGTTTATGGCAGCACTATCAACAATAGCCAAAGTACGGAAAGAGCTCAAGTTTCCATTGACTAATGAATGGTTAAAGAAAATGTGGTGTGTGTACACACACACACACACACACACACACACACAGGAATATTACTTGGCAATCAAAAAGAATGAATTCTTGCCATTTGTAACAACGTGGATGAGAGTAGAGGGTGTTATGCTAACCAAAATAAATCAGAGAAAGACAAACATCATATAATTTCACTCATATGTGGAATTTGAGAAACCCAACAGATGAACATAGAGGAAGGGAAGGAAAGATAAGATAAAAACAGAGAGGGAGGCAAACCATAAGTGACTCTCTTTTTAAAAATTTTTGGGGTTCCTTGGGTAGCTCAGTTGGCTAAGCATCCAACTTCAGCTCAAGTCATGATCTCACAGTCTGTGGGTTCGAGCCCCACGTCAGGCTCTGTGCTGACAGCTCAGAGCCTGGAGCCTGCTTCAGATTCTGCATCTCCTTCTCTCTCTGCCCCTTCTCCACTCGCTTGCTCTCTCTCTCTCTCTCTCTCAAAAGTAAATAAATTTTAAAAATGTTTTTTAATTTTTTAATGTTTATTTATTTATGAGAGGGACAGAGCTCAAGCAGGGGAGGGGCAGAGAGAGAGGGAAACACAGAATCGGAAGCAGTCTCCAGGCTCTGAACTGTCAGTACAGAGCCTGGTGCGGGGCTCAAACTCCCAAACTGTGAGATCATGACGTGAGATAAAGTAGGATGCTCAACTGACTGAGCCACCCCGGCACCCCTTTAAGAGACTTAAATCCAGAGAACAGACTGAGGGTTGCTGGGGGGGAGGTAGGTGGGGGGTGGAAAAAAATGGGTGATGGACATTAAGGAAGACACTTGTTGGAATGAGCACTAGGTGTCATATGTAAGAGATGAATCACTGGGTTCTACTCCAGAAACGAATACTACACTGCATGTGAACTAACTTGAATTTAATTAAATTAAAAATAAAAAAGAAAGTAGAGCTACTTCTTAGCCACCTTTGTAACTTTCACATTAGGCATAAAGTACCTGGTATACAGTAGGTGCTCGATAAATGTTTGTTGGCATTTATAGCTTACTATTTATGTATTAGTACTTGTTATTCCTTATAGTAGGCTTTTTCACTTGATGCTCCAGTTTATTCAGTAGTCTTTTGTGAGCCAAGTTTTGGTAAAGCGGTTCTAAAGGACAGACACCTTTTCATGCATTGCTAAGATCATGATTCTGCCTTCAAAAATTATAGAAATTCTTAGAACACATCTCTTGAAATGTGATAACTTCATCAAGATAAATTCATCCAGTGAGAACCATCTGGTTTCTATAGGACACCTGAATGATAATAATCTATAGTGGCCTTAGGGACATTTAAAGGAGTTCTCTGGAGCTAATTCTAACAATATGTTGGAGCTTTTATGAAGAAAACAATAAAAGTCTTACTGAGGGACATTAAAGAAAACATGAACTACCTAAAAGCAACATGGGCATTGGATGTAAACCAGCAATTCACGAAAGAAACAGAACTGCCCACGGAAGCAGTCCAAGGATTGTAATTCGACAAGGATTAAAAAGACTGATCAGGGTCACCTGGGTGGCTCAGTCGGTTAAGCGTCCGACTTCAGCTCGGGTCATGATCTCACAGTTTGTGGGTTTGAGCCCCACGTCGGGCTCTGTGCTGACAGCTCAGAGCCTGGAACCTGCTTCATATTCTGTGTCTCCCTCGCTCTCTGCCCCTCTCATGCTCATATTCTGTCTGTCTCTCTCCCAAAAATAAATTAAAAAAAAAAAAAAAGACTGATCATGTCCGGTGTTGGTCAAGTGTAGAGAAACAGGGACTTACAGTAGGAACATAAATCATATAGCACTTTGGAGGGAAACCTACACTATGCAAAAAAAAAAAAAAAGAGTAAATGTTTATAACTTATCACTCTTATTTCTAAGAATTAATCCTGTAGAAACACTCATATGAATGCACAAAGTACACGCACATGGCACATGTTCACGGCAGCACTGATTATGAAGGGAGAACGTTGGCCATAATCATACGACCATCACACATTGCTCATTAACTATCTTTTGGTGCATCTATGAACAGAATTGTATACACCCATTAAAACAACCAAAATGAGTATGTTCTGACACAGACACATGCTCAGTACAGTTATGTCAAGACCAATTACAGAATAATGTCATTAAATGGTTATTATAGTATATTACTATGAGGGGGGCCTGGGTGGCTCAGTCAGCTGAGCATCCTGTCATGATCTCACGGTTCGTGAATTCAAGCCCCACATTGGGCTCACTGCTGTCAGCACAGGACCCACTTTGGATCCTCTGTCCCCCTCTCTCCCTGCCTCTCCCCCACTCATTCACTCTCTCAAAATAAACTTTAAAAAAAGAAAAGAATACTGCTATGAAATATTTCCCTTAATGTTATTATTTGTAAAAACTTGTGAACTTCAGGGGAGTATTAGTACATGACTTTCAGGGGCACCTGGGTGGCTCAGTCGGTTAAGCATCTGACTTTGGCTCAGGTCATGATCTCATAGTTCATGAGTTTGAGACTCGCATTGACTCAGAGTACTGACAGCTCAGAGCCTAGAGCCTGCTTCAGATTCTGTGTCTCCCTCTCTCTCTCTGCCCCTCCCCTGCTAGTGCTCTTTCAAAAATAAACAAACATAAAAAAATGTTTTTAAGGCAACCAGTATTTTTTATATAAATGAGTGTATTATACATTAAAAGTGATAATAACCATGAAATCCTGAATTCAGTAGGTATGTTTTTCTGATATACCCCCAAAATACAGAACATTACAAGAAAATGTGTTCACCCCCACTCTACCTAAAATCATCTCTGTGCATCCACTAATATTTTGCATACCACAGTCCTGGAGCCTACGTGGGAACCAGCAAAGAAAACCAAATGGTGGGGGAGGGGGGGTTCCTTCACCAAACAAGTTCAACTGGGATCTCTTGGGGGAGGAATGTATTATAAGGAACTTTCATTTTCCCCAGTACAGATGTCCGGGATATTTAGGTTTTCATAATGAGCACCCAGTGCCTTTGCACTCAGAAGTTAATAAATATTTATTTCAAGGGTTCTCTGTCGCGGATTCTTAGTCAGAGCCACCAATACCACACTAACTGGACCCAAGACGATGTGAGAGACCGGCAGATGGATCACCTTGTAAATGATACCTGGGCAGGGCGCTAGCTGGAAGGTGACTGCAGCCGTCTAAATGTCACACGCGAGACTGATCTGGGAGCATGAAGGATGAGTCTGTGTGTGGGGACAGCTTGGTAATGAAGTGACTGCCACGCGCTGCCACCGGCGGTACCAGCACCTATTCTGGGTCCAGAAGTCATTAGGAAAAGAAACTCATGTCACGCAGGGTGACAGTCCGCTGCCCAGCGCTGGGCTGCTGTTTGGAGGGAGTGGAGGCGTTTACTGCAGCCCAGAAGAACAGGCTCTCCAGAGCTCAGGGTGGTGAAATTACAGCCTTGGCCAAATTAGAGATGGGGAGAGAGGCTCAAAGGAGTAAGAGGAACGGAAAGCTTGGCACACTGAGTCTGCACTGTGACACCTGCTACGGAAGCGGGGGATGGGCATTCTCCTCTAATGCCAGCCCTGTCCCCTCTCCAGACACAACTCTGCCCTGTTCTCTGCATCTCTAACCCAGACTTCTGTGCTGGCAGCAGTGTGCCTGGCAGGAAAGGGGGCCCTGTCAGCTCACCTCCCCTCTACCTGCTGGAATCCGGAACTCTGGTTCTACGCTGCCAGGCCCAAACGCCTGGTATTATGTAAAGGCAACCGTTCGCCTAAAATATCCCCTGCAAATGAGTACAGCTGAGGAACACAGAGCAACCTCAATTTCTTCCCACCTCGAGTAGGTTACCCAGCTAGATACCCCCAGGAGCTGACCCATAAGATATAAGCCAATGACCAAAGAAGAATGTGTGCAGACACTGAACACATAGTGCCAGACACCTAGAAAAGACTGGCGATTCTAATGCAAATCAAACACAAATTTTTTAAAGTTTATTTTCTATTTATTTTTGAGACAATGATAGAGAGCAAGTTGGGGAAGGGCAGAGAGAGAGGGAGAGAGAATCCCAAGCAGGCTCTCTGCTGTCAGCGCAGAGCCCAATGCAGGTCTCAAACCCCCAAACCATGAGATCATGACCTCAGCTGAAATCAAGAGTCAGATGCTTAACTGACTGAGCCACCTGGGTGCCCCCAAAAGACCCCAAAATTTTAATAATTGTTAGTCAAATAACAGACCGTGTAGCTATTCTATGAAACCTACTTCTGGGTAATAATTTTAGAGTACGTAAGTCTTGAAATGCATGATAAGGGTAGAAGGACATTTGTACTTCTATTTTAAGGACAATTTCCATGAAAATAAGCAACAAAACAAAATGACTAGAATAACAGATAGAGGGTTTTGATACCTACCACTGTCATCAAACAAAATTACTCCATTAACTAAATTCATCTGACACGGTCATTCTTAAAAAGCAGAGACAAGATAAGACCAATTCTCTCTCAAACATGAAATAAAATCTTGATTACTCTCTGATTTCCTAGAGCACAAGGAAGTCTCCATTTTCCAACTGCTGCTGGTTTTCAGTTTAATTGCTCTGGACAGAAAGGTAAATCCTGAGAGGTGAACATGTTTGCACTCAGGTTGCAAAAATGATATCTGACTTTTAAAAATCTTTCAATAGGACTCTCCTCAAAAGACAAAAATAGTGCTTTTTCTTCTCTGAAATCATTCTCCCATCTTTAGAAAATTAAATGAGACACTACCATCTCCTAGGAAGGCAAGTTAGGGAGGTTACTTACATAAAAGCTAAAGCACTTTTTTTATGTTTATGTATTTATTTTGCAAGAAAAAGAGAGCAGAGGGGGTTAGAGAGAGAGAGAATCCCAAGCAGACTCCATGCTGTCTCTACAGAGCCTGACTTGGGGGTCAATCTCTCGAACTATGAGATCATGACCTGAGGCTGAAATCAAGAGTCGGATGCTCAACCAACTAAGCCAGGTGCCCCAAAGCTAAAGCACTCTTAACAAACTGTAACAACACATGCACAATTGGTTACCTATAAATATTTTTATAGTTGTTTTTGTATTAAAAACCTGTTTTACAAAATGAGCTTTACCACTCAAGGCTTTAACACTCAAACACTTATGAAATACCCTCCTATGTGTCAGGCTTAGAGATGGGGATTCTGACCTGAATCATATCAATAACTGTGGAGTCATACACAGGAGAGAGAGGAATACGTAAATAATCATGGTGCACCAAGACAAGGAACGTAAAAATATATGTAGTCAGTTTATATTCATTGGGCCTAACTTAGCATTTGCTAAGCATCATGCTGATATCTTCACATACATTATCTCAAGTCACTCTCTCAGTTCTTTCTGACATAAGTACAACGACTGAACTTATTTTGTATACATGGAAATGGATAGAGATTCAGGTTATGACACTGGACCTTGATTATTCAGCTCTCAAGGGTCTGAGCCAGGACTGGAACTCACGTCTCTTTGCTCCAGCACATGAATCACGCCTGGACGGTGAGGGAGTGGCAGGAAAGGAGGTTGAGGCAGGTTGGGGAGGGCCCTGGATGCCAAGCCCAGGGTCTCACTGATCCCCTCAGGCTCCTTTCAGGGGGATGTGGCTAGTTCGGTCAGTAGAGCGTGAGATTCTTATTTCTCAATCAGGTAGGAGTTACTGAATAGCCACAATCATGAGAGGAAGATTTGTTTTTGAGAAACACATCTATGTCCCTATGGCTAATAGTAGAAAAAGACATCTTGATCGGGATTACTTATAGCCTATCACTACAAACTTTAGGATTGAAAAATAGAACTTAACAGAATTTAGCAACTGGATGTGTGAAGTGAGAAAGGTAGACAGTGATTCCAATGAAGCGACTTGGGCACATGGGTGGATGGTAGGGACAGTAGCCCCCATTATTCAGTCTCATTTTCTGCAATTTTCAGTTACCTGAGGTCAGGCACAGTTCAAAAGCACATGAGCCTATTGCGGGAAGGTCAGTAGTAGCCTAATGCTTCGTCACAACCCGATGTCATTGACCTCACTTCATCTCATGAGGCAGGGGCTGTATCATCTCACATCGTCATCATCAGGATGAGGGGGCACCTGGGTGGCTCAGTCGGTTAAGTGGCTAACTCTTGATTTAAAGCTCAGGTCATGATCTCATGGTTAGTGGGTTTGAGCCCCAAGTCGGGCTCTGCACGCTCAGCTTGGAGCCTGCTTGGGATTCTCCCTCTCTCTCCCTTTCTCTCTCTCTCTCTGCCCCTCTCCTGCTCATGCTCAAGCACTCTCTCTCTCAAAATAAGTAAGTGAATAAACCTTTTTAAAAAAGGATTAGTACAGTACATAAAATATTGTGAGAGAGGGGTGCCTGACTGGCTCAGTTGGAAAAGCACCCAACTCTTCATCTCAGGGTCATGAGTTCAAGTTCCCCACTGGGTGTAGAGATTATTTAAATATTTCTTTAAAAAAGAAATTTTGAGGGTGGCTCAATCAGTTAACCATGTGACTTCAGCTCAAGTCATGACCTCATGGTTCGTGAGTTCGAGCCCTGCATCGTGCTCTCTGCTGTCAGCACAGAGCCCACTTCGGATCCCCTGTCCCCCTCACTTTCTGCCCCTCCCTCGCTTACATTCATGTGTGTCCATGCTCGTGGTCACTTGCTCTCTCTCTCAAAAGTAAAGAAATTAAAAAAGATATTTTGAGAGAGAAGGCACATTCACGTAACTTTCATTTTAGTACATTGCTGTCATTGTTCTATTATTAGTTATTGCTAATAACTAACGGTGCCTACTTGTTATAATGAGCACCGTGTGTTGTACGGAAGTGTTGAATCACTATTTTGTACACAAGAAACTAATATTACACTGAATGTTAACTGGAATTTAAATAAAATCATTTAAAAATGATAAGACAAAAGGAATATTTCTATCTTAAAAAAAAAACTTATGATGCCTAATTTACAAATTCAACTTTATCATAGGTATGTTTGTGCAGGGAAAAAACATAGTATATATAGTGTCCGGTGTTATCCACAGTTTTAGGCATCCCCTGGGGATCTTGGAATGTAGCCACCATGGATAAGGGGGGATGACTAATTCCTGGAGACAAGAGAAGGGCAGGGAGAACTTTCGAGGCAGGGAAGAACGAGGAGTTCCTTTTCGTCTAGGCTGAACTTAAATTTTGTGGAACAGAGTACAGACATCCAGTATGCAACTAGAAATCTCACGCAGGAACTGAGTAGCAAGCTCTGTTTAAAGATGAGTTAATGGGGTGCCTGGGTGGTTCAGTCAGTTGAGCATGAAACTCTTGATTTTGGCTCAGGTCATGATCACAGGGTTGTGGGATTAAGCTCCATGTAGGGCTCCAAGTGGAATGTGGAGCCTGCTTGGGATTCTCTTTCCTTCTCTGCCTCTCTACTCCACTCACACTCACTCTCTCACACACACACACACACTCTCTCTCTCTCTCTCTCTCTCTCTCAAATAAAATAAATTAATAAATGAAAGATGAGTTGAGGAATCACCAACAGAAAAGGTGGCTAAAGCCACAAAAAGGCACAAGGGAGTTCTCTTCTGCCTCTCACCCCCTCGCTTCCTTTCCCTCTGACCGTCTGCACTTTGTTCTCCATCTGTCTTTAACTATGGTAACTTATCAAAGAACTGTGGCTGGCCAAATAATGTCCCCACTCCAAAGATGCCCACATCCTAATCTTCAGAATATATGTACCTTGTATGGCATAAAGGACTTTGCACAATTAGATGAAGAATTTGAGATGGGGATAGGATTCTGGATTATCTGGGTGAGCCAATCAATTGTAAATTCCTTATAAGCGGGAGACAGGGGGGTTAGAGTCAGAGGCGGGGCACCTGAGTGGCTCAGTCAGTTAAGCATCCAGCTCCTGATTTTGGCTCAGGTCATGATCTCATGGTTCATGAGTTTGAGCCCCACATTGGGCTCTGTGATAACAGTGTGGAGCCTGCTTGGGTGTCTCTCTCTCCCTTTCTCTCTGCCCCTTCCCTGCTTCTACTCTCTCATGTTCTGTCTCAAAATAAACTTAAAAAAGTTTTTTTTTTTTTTCAAAATGAAGCAACTATATGCTTACAAGTTTCTTTCCAGATTTTTCTAGAAATCTTCCCCCAAAACTCAATTTTCCTCTCCAGGCCTCAGCTTTGCAGGTGTTCTAAGCACACATTCAACCTTCCTGTAAAGTACCTCAATCCAGCCCTCTAGAGAGGAGCTGGGGCCATCAGTCCGCCTCCCAGTTCCACTCTATGTCAGATGGACAAGTAATGTGTATGTTGGATGGCCTTCTTCTGGTAGTGACATTGAAGACTAAGGTGTGAGCTTCAGGAGATAAAACCAAAACTGCGCACTAGCTTTGAAAACATAAACTCCACCTAGCTTCCCAGAAGCTGGGTTTTGGGTTCAGAACTAGGGCCAACGATGAGGTCTACTTTGTTATCACCTTCGCTTACTATTAACTTTACTCCCTACTTACAGATCATTGCCTCCTGTCTTCTAGTTTTCTCCAAACTAAATAGGGAGCAGTAACTGATTATGAGCATTCTTGGATTCCATCAGAGAGTTCCAATTTCTCCCTTACTTCTAACAAGCAAGTAGCAACATTGACACTCTGGATGCCTAGTGGGAAGATAAAATAATATGGGATGTAATTCATGTAAAGAGCTAGCTGGGACTCTTCAAGAACAAAGTCCTATGCATAGACCCAAGAGATTCTCCTGATAACACATACTGAAAAGTATGGTTTTCACAAAGCCACCAGCAGAGACCAGTGACTTCTGTATGCTCCATGACCTCTTCGCAGTGAGGGTAAGCAGGAATGCCCTCTTCCTCTGAGGGCTTTATCATTACGTTATCTGGGATAGAACCCAGAAGGATACATACGTCCCTGTCCTGCTTGGCTCAGCCAGAAGCTGCCGTGATGTTCACTATGTGCAAAGTCAACAATGACTCTTAAAAACTGCTAAAGCGACTCCACCAAACAGCTTCCCTATGAGAAGAGAAGTCTCTCTGCCCATCAAGCCACGGCCACGGCACGGTGATGCCACACAGGGAACATGCATCATGCCTGCAGGCACTTCTCACATTCTGGATGCTTTTTGTCTCTCACAGAGGGGACACCAGCTCTGAGGCAGAAGGGATGACTGATTGGGTTTGTAAGAATTGGCCGCGAGCTGAGGAGCTATTGGATTTCTCCATCACTCTCACTGAAGGATTCTGCCAGAAGTTTCTGTCATGGCCCTCACTGCCATCCGAGGTTACCTAAGAGCAAGCACCCAAATAAGTGATTGTTTGAGTTTCCTGCAAAACCATCAAAGCCAATTCCTGCTTCGGGAGAAGGGAGGGGATGGAAGGATGTGACATTTCTGTCTTTGACGCCTGACAGGGTATTATTAAGAAAGGCAAGGTGTCAAGGATTTGACATTTTTGTTACCCCTTTCACTGACTTCACGCACAAGCAAATGTGTTTGGCAGCCTCCTGTCAGAGTCCTGGGCCACCTGCCTGCAAGGAGAAACCAGTGCAGGGAATGGATTTACCCGCCCGAGCCCAGATGAACCAAAGCTCGTTCCAGAGGGGACGCCAGCCAACTGGAAAAGGACATGTCTCTCAAACGAGCTCAGACCAACAGAGTTTATGGGAATGAGGAAAATGTTCACATGCCAGTGTGTTTGGGAACATAAGCAGAGGTGGACTCTAGGAAGAGTCAGACGGCTGGAAGCTGTGTGGGATGCGTTCTTCGGGAAAACGGGGTAGGGTGAGGATGAAGACTTGGGGTTCTCTGACAAGGTCACAGTTGGCTGAACAGAGAGCTACTATGTCCAGAGGGGGCATTTGAGGCAGTCCCTGGGCCATCTCCACATGTGCATATTTAGCTGGGGGAACTTCTGTAAGTAATCAATGAACCGTATCTCCATTGGCGGACTTGTAGGCAGAATGCCATAAATTAAGTTCTCTCCCGGTTTTTTTTAAGTTTATTTATTTAAGTAGTATCTACACCCAACATGGGGCTCCAACTCACGACCCCAAGATCAAGAGTCCCATGCTCTTCTGATTGAGCCAGCCAGGCGCCCCCAGAAGATTTTCTGACCAGATCAGGAAGTGTGACTCCTTCCAACCATCTCCCTGGCCTGACAGCACCATAAGGAAAAAGGATTTTCAGGAATCTTACCACCACACAAAAAGAATTTTGTGGAGAAAAAAATCCTCAAGGTCTTAGTTGTCCACAAGAACAGTATGTACCAAATGTGCGCTAGAGTTATGGAAAAAAAAAGAAAGATGGAAAGAAGGTGTCTCAGAGTGAAGTCCCATTTTCAGTAGTGTGTGAAATATCAGAGGTGGGATTTTGACTGTTCTAGTTCTGTGTCCTCTTCCAAGTGCCTCCCATGGAAAGAGTCCCCCTATCAATTAGGTTGCCTTCAGCTGCTGGTAACTTGCAAACTCCAACAGAAACTACCACAGAGGACAGTGAAATGTGTCCACTTGATTATTTTTTAATACTTATTTATTTTGAGAGAGATCATGAGCAGAGGAGGGGCAAAGAGAGAGAAAGAGAAAGGGAATCCCCAGCAGGCTCCACACTCAGGGTGGAGCCCAGAGCAGGGCTCAATCTCACAAACCATGAGATCATGACCTGAGCCAAACCAAGAGCTGGACACTTAACCAACTGAGCCCACCCTGGTGCCCCAAAAATGTGTTCACTTTAAAACCAAGAATTTCAGCGGGGTGCAGTGGCTCAGTCAGTTAGGCATCCCACTTTGAAATGTTTTTTAAATGTTTATTCTTGAGACGGAAACAGCGTGAGTGGGGGAGGGGCAGAGAGCGAGGGAGACACAGAATCTGAAACACGCTTCAGGCTCTGAGCTGTCAGCACAGAGCCCAACCTGGGGCTCGAACTCATGAACCATGAGGTCTTGACCCGAGCTGAAGTCAGATGCTTAACCGACTGAGCCACCCAGGTGCCCCTAGGTGTCCAACTTTGGATCTCAGCTTAGGTCTTGACTTGAGGGTTGTGAGTTCAAGCTCTGCACAGGGTGTGAATTGAAGAAGAAAGAAGAAGAAAGAAGAATTTTAGAAACCTGGTTGTTTTTCGCCATATGTTGGCTTTATCCTCCAGATGACTTGAGAGCTGGAGGCTTCACATCCAGACCCTCACAGTAAGGTCCACAGGCAGAAAGCTGTCAGTTCTTCTGGTGTCTCCTACTTAGGTGGTAAGAAACCTCTCCAGGAAGCTCCTCTCCCCCAGAAATTTCCCCTCACATCTCACCAACCAGACCTGGGTTACAACCCCACACCTAAAGTAGCCCCTAGCAGGAAGACTGGGATTCCCAGTGTTTTCAGAGACTTGCTAGGACCCACCCTCAGGGCCGAAAGTAGAGACAGTTTCTCCTGAAGCATGGGGACATGGGGACATTCATCATTTGTACCCTATGCAAAGGAGGGGGAATCTATAGAGCTGTCATCCCCCAGACGGTAGGTGTGAGCCCCCACAGACACCTCAAGCAGCAGTCTGTGAAGGGTCCTACAGATTAAGTCATACAAAAGCAATGGCTGGAGACAAGAGTTGTTTGGCTCAAACAAAGAAGATAAAGTGGGGCAGATGCTCCCTTCCAGACCCTAAAAGGCTGTAACTTGCCCTGTGTACTTCTGGAGTTAAAACCTGATTACCGTGAGGTGGCTGGCTGGCTCAGTCAGAGCATGCAACTCTTGATCTCAGGGTTGTATGTTCTATCCCTACATTGGGTGTAGAGATTACTTAAAAATAAATTTTTTAAATTTATTTATTTTGAGAGAGAGAGAAAGAGAAAGCACCAGCGAAGGAAGGGCAGAAAGAGCAAGAGAATCCCAAGCAAGCTCCGCGCTGGAGACACGAGGCTCAATCCCACAAACCATGAGATCATGACCTGAGCCAAAATCAAGAGTCAGAGGCTTAACCAACTGAGCCACCCAGGTTCCCCTATTTAAATTTTCTTAAACCTTAAGATATTTTTCACTAAACTTGATAACCAGGAAGTTCCTGTCCACTAATGAAGTTAGGACATGGGCTCATTTCCTCTGTGTGAGTGGACAAGATGAAAAATAATGGGCAAAAACAAAGTCATCTTCCCCCAAGTCAGGACCTACTCTTGGCTTCCTTATATCACCACCACTGACCTACCTGGTCACCCAGGAACGAGGCCTTAGAGTCAGACCTTTCCTCTCCTTCGTCAACTGCATCCAACCAGTTAGCAAGCCCTTGGAATATGGTTTTTATGTGTAACATTCATCATTTCCTCCCATTCTAAGTGACCCCAACTGGTTCAGAGGATAATTCTCCAACTCTTGAATTTCTTTTTTTTTTAATGTTTGTTTATTTTTGAGAGAGAGAGGGGGAGACACATTCACAAGTGGGCAAGGGGCAGAGAGAGAGGGAGACACAGAATACAAAGCAGGCTTCAGGCTCTGAGCTGTCACCACAGAGCCTGATGAGAGGCTCAGACCCATGAACCGTGAGATCATGACCTGAGCTGAAGTCGGACACTCAATCGACTGAGCCACCCAGGCCCCTCTCCAATTCTCGAATATCTCCAACAACTTCCTAACGTGTTTCTTGGACCCAAATGCATTTCCCGAAGTATAGCCCCAATGACATTACTCACCTGCTCAAAAAGCTCCATCAGGTAAGGACAGCCAAGATACATCCAGAGGCACACATTATCCCAAGAATAGCAGGGTCTAATTAAAGTCTATCCCATCCCCAAAGTGAGTGGTGGTCTTCACCACATCTGCCTAGCAGGATTTCAGAACTGCCACGGACCAGTGATTGCTATAGGTCTGCCGTTCTTTCCCCTTTCAAATGGGAATACAAAATAGCTCCATAATTATATATGGGGGGAGGAGGCAAATATCTTCTTTCTTTGGTTCATAGAACCAAGGGGGAGCCCACTTGAACTAAGAGAACCTGCTGTCCATCACCTGGAGATCCTAGACTTTGAGCTGGGTGAAGTGACTGGATTTGTGTCTTGTTCATCTCCTTTGGAGATACGATGAGTGTGATCTACAGCAAAAAAAGATCACTGGACTAAGCAGAGACAGTTCCACGGATTAACAGAATCCTGAGTACACAGGGAAACCACATTTCCCAGCATTCCTCACAGCTGGTTGGGGCAATAGGGCTGGGTTCTAGCAAAAAGCATGTGTGCAAATGTAAAGTAAGACACTTTCAAGACTGGCTCTTAAAAACATCATGCCTGACACTCCACTCCACCCTTCTGTACACAGCAACCTACGATTGTTCTGGCCGGTGAACCTCCAAGATGGTGGAGCTGCCATCCGCCTGATTCTCTGAAGAACTACGAACAGCAGAGTTTTCCTCTCCATTTGCATTTGTGGGGTACACAGCATGCTTGAGAAAGAACCCTTTTGATGTCTGACAACAATTGACATTTCAGGGTCAGCCTGGCCAGGACTGACCACTCCATACACGAACCCCATGTAACTCTGGGTCAAAAAGACTCAGGACTGGCGTGTCTGGGTGGTTCAGTCAGTTGAGCGTCCGACTTCAGCTCAGGTCATGATCTCACGGTTCGTGGGTTCGAGCCCCGCATTGGACTCTGTGCTGACAGCTCAGAGCCTGGAGCCTGCTTCGGATTCTGTGTCTCCCTCTCTCTCTCTGCCCCTCCCCGACTCATGCTCTGTTTCTCTCTGTCTCAATAATAAATAAACATAAAAAAAATTTTTTTAAAGACTCAGAATAAACAGTATGGTAGAAATGATACAGATTCACCCAACTTTCAGAAAAATTTCTCTCAGGGTCTTCTTACTATTCAAAGTTAGTACACATCCGTTATCATCTTAATCACCAAAAACGCATTCTTGGGCAAAACTAGATTCCACCAAGATTGAATTTTAAGCTTTTCCTTACTTCACCAAACATGAAAAAGGAGGAGGGCCAGGGTCAGGGGGGACTTTTTCTCAGATCCTCTGTCTCTCTGTCCCTCTCTGCCTCTCCCTGGCTTGCATTCTTGCATTCTTGCATTCTCTCATTCTCTCTCTCTCTCTCTCTCTCCCTGCTCCCCACTCAATACATAAATAGTTCGTGAATTTGAGCCCCACATCAGGCTCTGTGCTGACAGCTCAGAACCTGGATGGAACCTTCTTCAAATTCAGTGTCTTCCTCTCTCTCTGCCCCAACCCTGCGCATGCTCGCACTCTCCCTTGCTCTCACTCTCTCTCTCAAAAATAAAACACATTAAAATTAAAAAAAAAAAACAACAACAAATATTCTTTAGCCTCCTCTTCATCATCTTGGGGAACTGAGTGCTTCAAGCTAATTTTAAAAACTCTAAGGACTAAGGTCTACAAGATTACCTCCCCCCTTTTTATAAGACCCCTTACTAAATATCAGGACACCTGGGTGACTCCGTCGGGTAAGCATCCAACTTCAGCTTAGGTCATGATCTCGCAGTCTGTGAGTTCGAGCCCCGCAACGGGCTCTGTGCTGACAGCTTGGAGCCTGGAGCCTGCTTTGGATTCTATGTCTCCCTCTCTCTGCCCCTCTCCTGCTTGCTTGATCTCTCTCCCTTTCTCGCTCTCTCTCTCAAAAATAAACATTAAAACCTTATTAAAAAAAAAAAGACCTCTTACTAAGTATTAAACCGTAACATTTATAGATCTACATACTACTATTGCTTCTCTTCTAACACAACAGATGTCCTCCTCCTCTTTATCAGAATCCATCACTCTCCTGGAGCCTTCTTAGCCAAGCGCGGTTTCACTATTGTCTTTAGATGGATGGTGCCCAAGTCTGTATCTGCAGCACTGATCTCCCTTCTAAATGCCAGCCTCTATTTCCAGCTATTTATCGGACACGTCACTGAGCCATGTTGCTGAGCTCAGCTTCCCTAGGAAGCAGATCTGAGACGGAGATTTCCACATGGCTGGTGTATCGGGGGTGCTCTTCGGAACCCCACCAGCGAAGGAGTCGTGGCCACAGGGCTGGACAAGGACAGACTGAATGGTGACGCAGCCACAACAGAAGACTGAGTCAACCCCACAGCACCTGGAATGATCTTTCAAATCTACTCCAAACCGGGGCAAGGAGGCTCAGACACTGTGTCCGCAGACCCACTACCCACTGGCTGTAGGTTGCCCCCCGGGGGCATAAAGGGGCATAAGGGCATAGTGTTGAGTGAGGCAGCTCTCTTCAGCCCAGGGCAATTTCCAAGGAGGAGTTCAGCATTTAGCCATGGCCATGGACTTCCCAGGTAGCTGAGGAAATGAGGACCTCACAGCCCTACCTCCTCCTGATAATCAGCAACAACTGTCCTTGCCAGGATGGTCACTTCTTTCCTTGCTTCAGGCTCTCATAGCACAAGGAGCCTGATGTAACTAAGCGGCAGTCAACCAGAGCTTGGACTTTTCCTAGAAACTCTTCTTGCGTTTCCTAGTGGAAACATGTGTTTCTGGGAACCAGGACTTCTAAACCCATGGAACTCAGAGCTGCAGAGAAGAGAAACACAGATTCCCCAAGTGGGTCACTGGGAATAATGGCAAGAGGGGCAACCTTCCACTTCGGCCCCTGTGATTTCCAGACTCATAGATTCCACATGCTGGAGACTTAGCACCATGTATTGGTTGCTGATGTAGAATAATGATGCCCATCCGCACAGGGTATTATCTAGAAGCTAGTGGCACAGTGGTGTCCTTGAAAGACCATTCTGTTGGGTCTCTGGCTGCAGCTTTGGCATGGTTTGTTAGGACCAGGGTGGGGTACATGATAACACTGGATCCCATGGTCATGGGCCCATTGCTCTATTTCTTTTGCTGCAAATGAGGATCAAGCGCACATCATAGCAATATGTTCACAAGTGAACCTACAATCTCTATCCCCTTCCTGAGCCATTCCACATCCTGTTTCTCCTGTCTTGTAACAAGCAGACGGCCATGCTGCTCAAATGGGATGTGCCCAGGCACAGGAAACTGACACACGGTTCCATCACCCCAGGATGTACTCAGCACTCTTCTAGATCAGCACCTCTACTCCAAAGTAAGGATTTTTAATAGCATTACTATACTGCAGGAATAAGATATGTTATGCAGTAGAATAAGAAATCAGATGAGTTTTCAAGACAAATAACTTTAAATAAATGTGGCATTTATAGCAGACTGATTTGAACTAAATGCCCAGAATCCCAAGGGAAGATGCATGCTATCCTTTATCCTTAGAAATGATTTAAGAGAGGGGCGTCTGGGTGGCTCAGTCGGCTAAGCATCTGACTTCAGCTCAGGTCATGATCTCCCAGTTTGTGAGTTCGAACCCCACGTAGGGCTCACTGCTGTCAGCAGAGAGCCCACTTCGGATCTTATGTCCCTCTCTCTCTCTCTGCCCCTCCCAAGCACATGCTCTCTCTCTCTCTCTCTCTAAGAATAAATAAACCTTTAAAAAAAGAAATTATTTAAGAGAAAGAAGCACTGGTAAGGGAATGAGCACTGCAGGAGGAATGAGGAGATCTGAAATCTTGTGTTGGATTTTCCATTGACAGGGATGTAATTCAGTTAAGGCATTAGCAACTTAAGCTCCTCCATTTCCTCATCTATAACCCTACCTACAAGCAACTATTCAGCACCTTCTCCTAGATGTCTCAAAGGCACCTCACACTCAGTATGTCCAAGACCTGCCTAGTGACCTGTCCCCACCACCCTAGTCCTTTTCCAGTATTTCTAGCCCCTACAAATGGCACTACCACCCACTCAGCTGCTCAGGCCAAACATCTAAGAATTCCTTCCTTGTTTCTTCTTCAACCCCTATGCTAAATCCACATCAAGTACCCCTGACTTTACTTCCCAAATGGCTCTTGGATCCATTCTCCTGTCCATCTCCTCCACTGTCACCCACAACACCACTCGTACACTAGTCCCAGCCACCTGTCCTGTGGACAATTGGAGGGTGCTCCCAGTGGCTCTGCCTGTGTTCATTCTACCCCCACATCTTTTTCCTGGGATTCTGAGTGCGCACACATGCACGCACACTGTCCCCAGTTCAACCACAGTAACCTTTTCAAAAGCAAATCCCATCCAGCCACCACTACCTCCTTGTTGAACATGGCCTACAAGGCAGGACATGGCCTGGCCCCCGCCTCCTTCGCCAGCCTCAAGGGAAATCAGGCTCCTGCTCACTCTCTCTAAGCACACCTGCCTCCTTTCATGCTGTTATGTCCCTTTACTCTGTCCATTCACTCTCCTGCCACAGGACCTTTGCATATACCTTTCCTCTCTGGAGTTCCTTGCCCTTTCTCTTTGCCAAGAAAACATCTACTCCTCCATTGCTTCCTAAGAGAAGTCTTCCATAACTACCCTGTTACAGAGTCTCAGAACACCATGTACCCTCATTCCAGTGCTGTTCAGAGTTGCTAGTTTACATGTATTTGGGTGATTGTTTGATTAATGCTCCTCCCCCAAATGAGACAATGGGTTCCATGAGGACACCAATGGCATCTGATTTTGCTTACCATTATATCCCCACTGCTGGTACAGTCCAGATACAAGGAAGGAGGGACAGACACATGGAGGTGGGACTGACTTAAGTGGTTTCTAACACGTTTCTGTCCTGAACCCTCGGCAGGGAGCCCATTCTCACCCTCACGTCTGCCAGCCTCATAGTACATGGATTCCACTTCCTCTTCCATGAATCCTTTATCAAGGGAGTCCCCACTTCAAGGACAAGACCCCCCCCTGTCCTGTCAGCTGTTCTTCTCCGTCTCTGAAGACCCAAGGACCACACCTTCCTCGGCCTTAGTTTTCCTCTCGATAAATACGGAGAAGGATTCTGGTTCTTTCTTTCTGGTGAACACAGAAGTTCTGGGGGAACATTAAGATCATGGTAAGCACAACTGGCCCTGTGATTAAGTCACCTTTCTTTTTCCTCATCCTTATGGCTGAGGCCCCCACATATCCTGGAGGTGGCTACGTGTTGGGGCCACAGTATTCTGAAAAGACAGCCTTAAATTCTTGTTTGGACCATGAGGGCAATTAAAACATGAATTAGTAATTCATTTGGCCAAGTGCCTGCCACTCCCATCACCGCCTCTAAAGAGAAGGAGGATGGCTCTGGATGAAAAGTGGGTTTGAGGGGACATCCTCCCACGTATCTACTTCTAGGTGCTCCCACGGCAGGGCTCTTTATCTCTGCCTGGCTTGGTAGGAAGGCATATCTGGCACTGCCTCCGGGCAATGGTCAGAAGGAACATCTCTCCCTTGTACGAAATACCGTAACAACTGCTAAAAAAAAAAAAAAGGTATCAACTTGGTGAACAAAAGAAAGAGCCTCTTTCTCCCTCATCTTCCTCCCACTTTATACTGATTTCCACCTCAAGCTCTGTAAGTGGCCAAGGCCCCTCCAAAATTCCTTAGAGGGAGAGAATCCCATCTCACCCAGAATAGTGTCTGCCGAGCAGAGGCATTAAATCAAGAAAGTCTGGAAAAGAGAAGTACCCCGCAAGAACTACCAGACTCAAGCGTCTCTGATACTTCTCTCCTGACAAAATAAGAAACATCAATGTTGGCATATAATGGGGCGCCTGGCTGGCTCAGTTGGTTAAGCGTCCGACTTCAGCTCAGGTCATGATCTCGTGGTTCATGAGTTCGAGCCCCGCGTCAGGCTCGGTGCTGACAGCTCAGAGCCTGGAGCCTGCTTCGGATTCCATGTCTCCCTCTCTCTCTGCCCCTCCCCCGCTGATGCTTGACTCTCTGTCACTCAAAAATAAAGAAAACATTTAAAAATTTTTTTTAAAAATTGGAGTACGGAGCCCCTGGTGTGCATGTCTTATTAGGCCGGGCCTGCCTTCTGGAAATGCCCCTCTGTCAGAGGGTGAACTGTGTCCCCTCCCCCAAATTCGTATGTTAAAGTCTTAACCCTCAGTATCTACGAATGAGATTATATTTGGAGATAGGGTCTTTAAAGAGGTAAATAAAGTCAGGGCGCTGGGGGGCTTAATCAGATGGGCATCTGACTTCAGCTCAGGTCATGATCTCGCAGTTCGTGAGTTCGAGCCTCCCATCGGGCTCTGTGCTGACAGCTCAGAGCCTGGAGCCTGCTTTGGATTCTCTCTCTCTCTCTCTCTCTCTCTCTCTCTCTCTCTCTCAAAAATAAACATTTTTTTAAATTATGTAAAAAAAAAAAAAGAGGCAATTAAGGTAAAATGAGGTCATGTGGATGAGCCCCGTCCAATATAATGGGCATCTTTATAAGGAGAGAAGAGACATCCAGAGATTATGTGAAGACACAGTGAGAATATGGCCGCCGGAGAACCAAGGTGAGAAGCCTCAGGAAAAAGCAACTCTGCCCCACACCTTCATCTCCAACTACACAACCTCCAGAACCGTAAGAAAATAAATCTCTGTTGTTTAGGACACCCAGTCCAGGATACTTTCCTATGGCTGCCCTAGCAAACATCCTTCCTAAACAAAATTCCTAAATCATAACCCATAAGTAACACCTAGCCATGTCTGAGCCCCGGCTCACCACCTTTGCTACCTTATCTCACTCAGCTCTGCAAGAACTATCGTCGCCTAAGATGGACCCAAGGAGTCCATGGATTTGCCGAGACCGCCAACGCTCTCGAGCCTCTGGTCTCTGGTACCCGCCATGGCTCCCTGAAGAAAACTCCTATTATTTCTGGAATTCTCTCAGATAGTCTGGATTACTGCTTCAAGTATGACTATTATAAAAGGCCAAGTCTCCTTCCCATGTGAAAGTTGAAGAGGGCCTCTCAGCCTCAGTTGGAAGAACCGACCACAAGGACCCACCCACCATGATGGGAGGGAGGGAGGGTGGAATGGAGGGAGGGAAAGAGGGTGGAGGGGAGGGGAAGGGAGAGGAGTGGGAAGAGGTCTTGCCTCAGGGAGCTGTGCAATCTAGGAATCTCTCCCCAGTCCTCCCTCCCCCCTGTTTACCCACAACCAGGCTCTCCATGAACAGAAGCCACTCTCTGAGGGACTAAGATTCACACTGAGCCTCTGATTCACTTATGATTACCCATGTCCTTCTGAATTTCTCTGGGAAAGTAATGAGCGCTGTAAGGTGTTGCTTTAAAGTGTGAAGTGTAGAGTCATGCAAGCCTGGGTCTGAAGACTGCCTCTGCTGCCTCTATCTGTGGTATTTGGGTGAGCCGTCTAAATTCTTTCAAACCAGTTTCCTCATCTAAAAAATAAGTAGTTATAATAACATTATTATAGGGGTCTTGTAAGCATTAAATGAGATAATATGTATAGAACATTCACATAATATCTGGCATTGAAGACAGTTAAATGAATAGTAGCTATTATGAGAAGTAATTTAGGGGCACCTGGGTGACTCAGTCAGTTGAACGTCTGGCTCTTGACTTCGGCTCAGGTCATGATCTCACAGGTTTGTGATTTCAAGCCCCAGGTGAGGCTCTGCGCTGACAGTGTGGAGCCTGCTTGGGATTCTTGCTCTCTGCCCCTCCCCATTCACGCACACATGCACACTCTCTCTCTCAAAATAAAAATAGATATATATGAGAAGTAATTTAATGAGAAAACCTGTTGTCAGGCAGGTCTGTAATATTTTAGCATACATTCTTACCTATTTTGGTTACAAGCTTATAACGGACACTGCCAGTGTTCCCTCCAAGATTCCCCCAGATTTCTTTTACTTTTCTGAGCACCTGTCCTCTGGTCCCTTTGTTCTCTGGCCTCAGACACATACACCTCTGCAGCCAGAACTGTCAAGGGGATCCCTCAGCTGATGGGTGACAGATACAGGAGTCTGAAAGCCTTGCTCACTTGTGTTGAGTGGGGACAAACTGAGTTACTTGGTGGGATCAAATGGAGGACGACACTTTACCAGAAACGTCATCCTTGCCAGACTCTTTCCCCTTCCCTGTCCTGCTCCTCCACCGCCGCACTGGCTTCTCCTGAGATCGCGTTCCCCATAAATCTCTTGCCCACAGACCCCTATCTCAGGGTCTGGTGCTGGGGAGCACAGTCCTGGAAAGATCTGTCCTCCTGGATACTTAGGAGGAAGATTTTCAAAGGTTCACCACTAGGGGAGCCTGGGTGGCTCAGTCGGTTAAGCATCTGACTCTTGATTTCAGCTCAGGGCATGATCTCACAGTTGGTGAGTTCGAGCCCTGCCCCGGGCTCCGTGATGGTGATGCGTAGCCTGCTTGGGATTCTCTCTCCTCCTCTCTCTCTGCCCCTTCTCCACTCATCCCCTGCCTCTCTTTTTCACTCTCTCTCCAAATAAATAAATAAACTTTAAAAAAGGAAAGGTCCAGCGCTAAACCCTGCAGAAGAGGCGGGGTGTGTGGGGCTTGATGAGATAGGGTCCTGAGGCTCAGCCCATCCAGATTCAGGCTGCTGATCCTTTACCAACACACTGGATAAAAAAGGACATGGGATCAAAGCACTGTCTTTTGAAATAATCTCATTTGAAATTTGAGAAAAAAGGTACTGTTACCCTTTGAACTTATTTTTCTGAGCATCAACTTCTCTGCAAAACTCTTTTTTTAGGTTTATTTATTTATTTTGAGAGATAGTGTGAGCTTGAGCCAGGGAGGGGTAGAGAGAGGAGGAGAGAAAGAATCCCACGCAGACTCTGCATGGTCAGCACAGAGCGTGATATGGGGCTAGCCTTGAGCTGAAATCACACATCAGACTGAGCCACCCAGGTGCTCCTCATCTGCAAAATTTTGGGTTTAAAAAAATATTTTTTAATGTTTATTTATTTTTGAGAGAGAGAGCACGCGCACAAGCAAAGCAAGAGGGAGACACGGAATCCGAAGCAGGCTCCGGGCTCCAAGCTGTCTGCACAGAGCCAGATGTGGGGCTCAAACCCACGAACTGTGAGATCATGACCTGAGCCAAAGTCGGACGCTCAGCCGACTGAGCCAGCCAGGTGCCCCTCATCTGCAATGCTTTTAAATTGACCAGTTTCACAAGGACTTTATGGAGATGCCGGTAATCACATCTTCATCTATTCTTACATCAGTGTATTTTCTCTCCACAACATCACCTTCTCCTGTTTAGCTCCCCGTCCTCAAACATGCCACAACAAACCAGGCCAGCTCATGGCTGGCTGGAGCCGGCAGCCACTCATGCCATGAAATGGCACAGAGGTCTCCACCATCACAAGAACGTGACCACCAACGTCAATACCGTCAAGGACACCATGACCACGGAGGGGACCATTCATTCCTCCTACTGGTCCGTTCGAATTCAACAAATACTTACTGAACGCTCCCTGTGCACCAAGCACCTGCTTGTCTGCAGTAGTCAGTGCAACTGATGGTCTTCGCCCTGATGGAATTAAAGACAAAAATGAATAACCGAACTAATAAACACATAACTGTTAACCTGACTGTAAATGCCAAGAGGGAAAAAGCACAGAGTGCCAGGAAGGCATGCAATAGAAGAGTTGACCTACAGTAAAGGAAGGCATTCCTGGGAAAGCTATAGAAGAGGGGCAAGAGAGAAAGAGGGAAAGGAGTACTGAAGGAATCACATGCAAAGGTCCGGAGGCAGAGACACAACTGCACTTTAGTGGAACTAAAAGAGCACAAAGTCAAGTGAAGGGGATGGGAAGTGGGACTGCACAGGACAAATGAAGCCTGGTCTCACAGAGCGAAAGACCACCAAGCACTTTCCCTGTCACCACCTCCTGACTAACAGGACCCCCTATTTCTGGGATGCATGGCCCAACCAGGCCTGCCTGGTCCCTGAAACCTAGTCTTTCCGCCTGGGCCCTCCGGGTAGCAACAACATCCAATTTCTCCTATTACCCAACACTGTATTCTCTTATGAATTGATACAGAGCAAAGCACGTGGCGTGTCAGCGGTACAGTGCAGCTCGTAATCAGGGAAGGCAGAGGATTCTAGCCTAACAAGCAGTAGTCAGACCACAGACAAATGTTTTCCAGGGACAGCAATTAGGGGTCATGTGGAGAGGCTGTGAATCATGCCCCCCCCCTTTCCTAGGGTAAGTAACACAAATGCTCCCACAACATTCTTCTGCGTTGCCGATAAACCCAGATCAGAGCAGCACTCATCAAGAGACCTCTGAGCACCTGATTTTTTTAAAAGGTCATGAGCAGCATCCAGCATTAACGCTTAAAAAAAAAAAAATGCAGCAGCTTTGCCAACAATAACCAAAAGAAATGTGAAGGACTCTGTCTTTATAGTGAATGACGTCTGCGAGGAGGAAGAAAGTTCAAGGCCAGAGAGCCTCCTGCAGCCCGTCACAGATGAAAGGGCATCTGGAAAAGGAGCAGACCTTGAGAGTCAGCCCATGAAAGGCAGCATTATCTGTTCACTTTAGAAGTTGAAAATCCTCACGCTGTGAATCAGGGACAAGAACACTAATGAATCGAATGAGGCAAAATGTAACCCAGGGAGCGCCTTGTCCGGTCCCAGGATCCTCCCCCCACCCCCCCACGCAGGGCTGCACCAGGCTGACCTCAGAAGGGCAGGGGGGCCTTCTCCCACTCGAATCCCACCAGCACACCCAGCTGGACCAGGACCACCAGAAGTCACTGTCAGGGTCAATGACAGGGTCTACTTTGCAAAATACTATGCCTCCTCAAAAGGTGAGGGGAAAGGAGACGAAACAAAAACTGTATGTAGATACTGCTTTGTCGAATCCATCAGAAGTGAAAACACAAACTAAAATAGGACAAAGTCAGGGGGCGCTTGGGTGGCTCAGACGGTTGAGCATTCAACTTCGGCTCAAGTCTTGGTCTCTTGGTTCGTGAGTTCAAGCCCCACATCAGGCTCGCTGCTGTCAGCGCAGAGCCCGCTTTGGATCTTCTGTCCCCCTCTCTCTGCCCCTCCTCCACCTGCACACTCTCAAAAATAAAACATTTTTTAAAAATAGGAGAAGAGCAGAGACTTATTCACTGCTCAAGAGAAAGGCAGGGGAGGGGCGCCTGGGTGGCTCAGTCAGTTAAGTGTCCCATTTCAGCTCAGGCCATCATTTCACAGTTCGTGAGTTCGACCCCCACGTTGGGCTCTGTGCTGACAGCTCAGAGCCTGGAGCCTGCTTCGGATCCTGTGTCTTTCTCTCTGCCCCTTCTGTGCTCGTGCACACTCTCTCTCTCTCTCCATCTCTATCTCTCAAAAAGAAATAAACATTAAAGAAATTAAAAATAAAAAGGCAGGAGAGTTTTGGTTTAGGTTTCTAGGGCTTAACTCTTATTTTGAACCAAAGTTGCTGTTTTTTCCACCATTAAAAAAAAAGCTCATAAAGGGAGATAACACATATTCCTAACTCATCATGAGTTTCATGAGGTGCGTTCACGATGAGACATGCACTCAGCAACTCACCCCTGGGTCTTCAAGTGAAGGGTCATCCTACTGGAGGACTTGCCAGGCCCCTTGGGTAACCCATACCCTCAAGTTTTAGCTGTTTTAGCCAAGCCTCTTTTTTTATTATTAATTTGAGAAAGAGTGCAAGGGTGCAGAAGGAGAGAGATAGAAAGAGAGAGAGAATCTTAAGCAGGCTCACACTCAGCAAGGAGACCAACATGGGCTTGATCTCACAAATATAAGATCATGACCTGAGCAGGGATCAAGAGTCAGGAGCTCAACTGGCAGAGTCACCCACGCAGCCCTAACTGAGCCTTTTTTATCCAGAGCAATGGATTCCACAAGCCATGAAGGAGAGTGAGTCCAGGAAATCCACGCGGCTCTGCTGGGATCACTAATTCACTCACCCGACAATGCAGAATCACACCGAAGAGTGGGATTCTGGGGGAACTAGTGAAAATAAACATGCTACCGCAGGGTGGGGGGGTAAGAGAAATCGGGCAGATGGGGCGGATGGGGCGCCTGGGTGGCTCAGTCAGTTCCGCGCCCAGCTCTGGATTTCGGCTCAAGTCATGACCTCGAGGTTCACTGGTTCGAGCCCTGTGTCAGGCTCTGCGCTGGCAGCAGGGAGCCTGCTTGGGATTCTCTCTCCCTCTCTCTCTGCTCCTCCCCTGCTTGTGCTTGCGCCCTCGCTCTCTCTCTCTCCCCCTCTCAAAATAAATAAACATTAAAAAATAATAATAATACTGAATTCAAGCTGGCTCTGATTCCCAGGGCGAGAGTGAGTGAGTTTATGATTCCGGGTGCATTCACGATTCCAACCTACTGTGGCTTGTGAGGATAAACAGGGCAGGGAAGGACACAAGACCCCCAAGACCCCCTCTGCCTATGCCAAGTAAACAGAAGGCCCTCTAGGGGAGCAGCAACAAGACTCAGTGGGTGGGGCTGGTGTCCAGGGGTCACATCCGCACCGTGTGGCGCCCCTGAAAGCCAGGCCAGAAGGTGTGACCGTCTGAAGGAAGACATAAGAATCCCTCTACAAGACTTGACACCCTCCACTATAGGCTGGGGGTCGGCGAAGCCCACAAAGGCACCGGAAGTAGCAAGGGACAGACCGCAGGAGGCCGTGACTCCAGCCGCTGCCACTGAGCACCACTGATCGAAACTGAGTGGTGACAGCACAGAGGGGGCCCAGAATGGCCGAGGGAGACACACGGGGGCCAGCAGAGGCCCCGACCTAGGAAGTGTTTGCTTAACAAGATGCCTGGTGAAGAAGTGAACAAGGAACGAATGAGACCTCGGGCCTGGATGTGTCTGCCTCAAACCTCTTGTGAGGTTGGTCACTGACATGCTTGTGACTACAGCCAAAATTTAGAAACAGGTTTCTAGATGGGATGGGATGGGGCCCAGAAAACGGTAGCATTTTTAGAGAAAGTGAGGGATAGACAGGAAAACAGAGGTGCCTCACCTGAGCTCCTGCAGGTCATGGAGAAGACCATCCTCTGTGGCTTTCCCACGCTACAGGGGGTCCACGCTTGCCTAAGCCCTGGGTCACTGGGGCATGTTTTTATTTGTTTTTATTTTTTTAATGTTTTATTTATTATTTTTGAGAGAGAGACAGAGACAGAATGCAAGTTGGGGAGGGGTAGAGAGAGAGGGAGACACAGAATCCGAAGCAGGCTCCAGGCTCTGAGCTGCCAGCACAGAGTCTGATGCGGGGCTCAAACTCATAAACCGTGAGATCGTGACCTGAGCCAAAGTCAGACACTTAAGCAACTGAGCCACCCAGGTGACTGAGGCATGTTTTTAAAAATACAGATTTCTGGGCCTCTGTCAACGGTTACTGAATCTGAGTCTCCAGGACCTGGGCACTTAAAGGCCTGTGGGTCCTTTAATTTTTTTTTAAGTTTATTTATTTTGAAAGAGAGCAGGAGAGGGGCAGAGAGAGAGGGGGAGAGAGAATCCCAAGCAGGCTCCACACTGTCAGCGCAAAGCCTGACATGGGGCTCGAACTCAAACCGTGAGATCCTAAACTGAGCCGAAAGCAAGAGTTGGGACACTCAACTGACTGAGCCACCCAGCACCCTATGGGTCCCTTTAAGAGCAGACAGGTCTGGGAATCACAGCAACAGCTCGGGCCCTTCTCACCATGGCCTCTCTGACACCAGAGACACACCGATCTAACAATTTTGCAAGCTATTTCCAAGCTGATACGAATGTTGGGTGGTTTCAGATCTTAGAAAAAAGAAAAAGAAAATACAATGGGAAATTTGAGAGGTGAACAGGGATTCCATTAAAATGGACCACTTCGCAATTACTTTTAGAAGCCAGATGATTTTGAATAAAACAGTCAGCACGGTGGATGCCAACGTCCTGCTGGGCATGAAGCGTGCTCATAAATGCGCTAATAGAGAAGGCTTCTTTGGAATTCCAATAAAGGTACGAGAATAAGGTCCCTGAAGACCTGGCTGTATTTTTAGAGGCTGTGCTCTCTTAGGAACTTCAGTCCTGAAATGAGGAAAAGGAAGTGACTCCCTGAGCAAATCACTGAGAAAGGTCTTGATCCCAGCCCGCCTTGGGGAAGGGGACGCCATCCTTGAGGAGATGGTGCGTGTTAGATTTTCCCCTTCTGTTCCTACTGGCTGGCCTGCGCTTTGGCAACAGGCCACCCTGGGATGGGTTCAAGTCCTGCCTCCAATACTATGTGTCCTTGGGCAAAGAATTGAAACTCTGCGGATCTTGACTCCATCCCCTATAAAACAGGGTACGAATGAAAGCCGAATCTTAGGACTGTTTTAAGCACGACGTGGACAAGTAAGTATCTCAACATGGGCACATGGTCGATGCTCTGTAAGTATGAGCCAGGTTCATGAGTATTTCTACTGTGGAGTCTTAACATTGCTCAGCTTCTTAATTAGCCCTGGCCTTGCCTGGGCCCCACTGCTAAAACATTTTCTATTCCTGGTTTCCAAATTTGCTCGCTGTAAACCCAGCTTCAGAATTTTCACCCAGAGCAAGCGGCATCCACTCTGGAGTTACAGCTAAAAATCTATTTCCAGGCAGCAAGTGGCTCTAAGACATCCTGAGACAAGTAAGAGCCCCTTAAGGGAAATGGCCTGGATTTTCCGGGACTTTATGCTGAAAGGTCAGATTTCACAGATATATTGATATTCCTGGGATGGGTTTCCTTCATGCTCCATTTAGCCAACTCCTACTTTTCCTTCAAAGCCTCCTATAAGAGGGCCTTCTTCCCTGGGGACCTAACCCACCTCTCTGATAACCTAAATTCATTCATTCATTCATTCATTCATTCAGGACCTACTGTTTGCTGGGCACTAACATTATTTTCTGTCTATATCTTCTCTCTGGCACTTATGTGTTTAATAATAATAATAATAATAATAATAATAAATTATTCCCTCTCTACACTAACTCAAACCTCCCTTACCATCAGAGACCATGTTGAGTTCTTCTCTAAATTCTTGATGCCCAGCGAGTACTCGCCACACAGCAGACTTCTACAAGTTTTCTTGTGTGACCATCATGCTCATTCCTTACACATGTGGGACAGTTTCTCTCAAGGTCAAGAAAGTATGTCGCTAGGGGCCCCCGGGGCGGGGTGGGCTCAATCGGTTAGGCATCTGACTTCGGCTCAGGTCATGAACTCGTGGTTCATTAATTCAAGCCCCGCGTCAGGTTCTGGGCTGACAGCTTGGAGCCTGGAGCCTGCTTCGGATTCTGTGTCTCCCTCTCTCTCTGCCCCTCCCCTGCTCACACTCTGTCTCTCTCTCCTTCAAAATAAATAAACTTTAAAAAAAAATTTTTTTAAAGATGGAGTTGACTCTAGTCAATAGCACTCTCTTGATTTCCTGAAGAACAATGAACTCAGGAGTTGGCCAGCTACGAAAGATAAGAAAATCACAAAGGTACAAAGTTCAATGTCTCTCCTGAAACACGCTGAAAATTCTCTGTGTTGGAGGTGTTTCACTTCCATCCAGATGATGTGATGTCATAGAGATGCAATTTTTTTTACTTTGTTTATATTCTCATCCTTCAAAAGTAACACATAAAAGAAAATAAAAATTTTACAAAGCAGTTCCCAGGCCTTGGATGATGAGAATTTCATTAAGAAATTATTTGTTTGATGGTCATGGTGGAGGACACTTGTGGGGAAGAGCACTGGATGTTATATGGAAACCAACTTGACAATAAACTATAAAGTTAAAAACAAAAAAGGAAATTATTTGTTAACCTAGATTTGGCACCATAAATTCTGTGTGACTCTGATGTTTGAATACTTCCATCAATTTTCCTAGACCCTTAAAATGCAGAAATTTCATGTTATTTCCTTCTTCACTCATAGATCATGTCCAATGGTGTTTTAGGTTGGGGGATCAATTACTGTAAAAGTTGCCTGAATCGTATAGCCTACTTGAAGACCAAGGCCACTGGTGTTCAGGCTGGTCTGTGAGGGCCCGCTGTACCTATTACCCTGCTCACAGACCTGTCCTTGAGCCCCGCTGGTCCCAAGGCAGAGAGGACAAAGGATGTGGGTAGATCGCGACATGGCCATCAACCTAACTAGAGAGCCAAGTACAGGATGTGCTCGAGGTGGATGAAAAGCATCTTTGGACCCCAAGCACAGCACGCTTAATCTTCCTAAGATACCAGTGGGATGTTCTAGAACAATCAATGATGCATTTGACTCCCAAAAGCAACCATCTCAAAACCAACTTGTTGCTTCTGACCCTCTCTCTGCTTCTCTCGGGTTAAAAGTCTTACAGCCGGTGTGGAGCGGATCAGAAAACCGACTGCGCCATTGATGGAAATAACCGTGCAGAGGCTCTAAAAAGGACTCGTGGTCATTTTTCTAGAACAGAAATGAGCTCTTGATGCTGGAAAAGGAGGGTAGCTAATTCTTACTACTCTATCCCAATTACTGGATGCTTGGCTCTTGTATTGCCTGGTAGCAAAATTTGTCATATGATTTTAAAGCCATAAACTAGATCTATCATCTGTCCGTAAATTTAATAACTGGGCTCCACAAACAAAAACAGTAAGGAAAACAATAACAAAAATCAATAAAAAAAAAAAAACTACTCTACAATTAGAGTCTGGTCTTTTCTCCAGTTCTGTCTGGTTGGGAATGGTGCTGGGCAGACCGGCTTTTTAGGTACCATGAGACGAATTCATTCTTCTAGAACCCAGACAGCCCCCTGTACCAAGAATTAGTTCATCTGTTTGGTTAAAAGCACATGCAGCTCTCAGAAGGTCAAAGTCATCTGAAACTCTCTTCCACTTTCTTGTTTAAATAAATAAGCCCAGCTGTCTCCGTGAGTGAAGAAGGGATGTGCTGTAAGAAATAAAAATTCATTTCTCAGGGTGCCTGGGTGGCTCAGTCGGTTAAGACTCTTGATTTCAGCTAGGATCATGAGCTCATTGTTCAGGAAATGGAGACACCATGTTGGGATCTGACTGTGCAGAGCCTGCTGGAGATTCTCTCTCTCCCTCTCTCTCTGTGCCTCCCCCACTCTCATTCTCATTCTCTCTCTCTCTCTCTCTCTCTCTCTCTCTCTCTCTCTCTCAAAATGACTAAACATTAAAAAAAAAGAATTTTAGCACCTGGGTGGCTCAGTCGATTAAGCGTCCAACTTTGGCTCAGGTCATGATCTTACAGTCCAGAGATTCAAGCCCCGCATCAGGCTCTGTGCTGACAGCTCAGAGCTTGGAGCCTACTTTGGAATCTGTGTCTCCCTCTCTTTCTGCCCCTCCTCCACTTGCACTCCATGTCTCTCTCTCTCAAAAATAAATTAACATTAAAATAAAGAATTCATTTCTCCCTTATTCTTCAATAACATCTAGTCCCCCTCCTTTCCCCTCCCACCATTTCCTCCCTGACTCTTCAGTCTGCCATTCTCACACACAAAGGACCCAGAGTCCCTTAGAATAGAGCGGATGTTCACGAAGGAGGAGAATAAATTGGGGCATTGGGTCAGAGAGACACAACTCAATTCTTCAGGCAGCAGGATGACCTAACTTCATTCCTTACCTCACACACACAGATGGGTGGCAAAGAAGGACTAGAACTGAAATTAAGAAGCCATTTTAATCCACAGAAGAGTTATTTCATGACTATTTAGCATCATCCAGGGCTCAGAATGGATTTTCTGAGCCTTCTGAGTAGCAAACAAATTCTGTCACGGGAAGCCAGATCCTATCAGTCCCATCTGGAAGCAAAGAGAGAGTTATACATCTCCAATGAGGAAGTACTTATGTCAAAAGTGGGTATGTAGGTAAGTAGGTAGACAGAATGAAAGAATGACAGAAAGATAGACTGACAGACTTAGATCTCTCTATGTAGAGCATTATGCCTAAAGTATCAGTGGAGAATTCAAAAAGAGTTACTGCTAATTTGTACACAAATAAGGAGAAACATATGGAGCACCGGGGTGGCTCAGTCAGTTAAACATCTGGCTCTTGATTTCAGCTCAGGTCACGATCCCACAGTTGGTGGGATCAAGTCCCCACATGGGGCTCTGCACTATCAGCACAGAGCCTGCTCGGGACTCTCCCCCCCCCCATCTCTGCCCCTGCCCCACTCCAGGGTATGCACACATGCTCTCTCAAAAATAAATCAATATTTAAAAAATGATTTTAAAAAGGAGAAACATATGAAGACAGATCTTAAAAAAAAATACTCAGGGGCTTCCTAGAAGTTTTCAGGGAAAATATTTTCTTTCTCAAATATCATCAGGTGGAGAACACTTGAAGCCAAACCAAATAACATCGAGATACCTCTCAGAGGTTTCTACGGAGAAATATTTTTCTTCTCAAATATTAGCAGATGGAAAAATCCAACAGCCACACAAGGAAGATCACAGTGGTTGCCACAACCCAACTTCCCATCAACAGGCTTCTGTTGTCCCTACTACCGTGTTTTTGCAGATCATGATGGAGTTTTGAAGACAAAGCAGGTCCAAAAATTAAAAAGAATACCTATTACGAATGTACTTTTCCTTCTTCACCTGCCTAGAAAGAGATCAGCTCAAAAGTAAACCGAGTCCCACTGATGGAGGACCACCATCATGGAGTGGCTGACAGCACGGTCCACAGAGATAGACAGACTCCACTTCTGCCTCTCACTAATGGGGGGACTAAAGCCTCAAGTTCCTCTTTAGACAAATTGGGCTGTTATTTACTTCACGGTATTTGGAAGACATGCAAGATTTAATACATATGAAGGGCCTAGCCCAGTGTCTGGGACTTAGTACATTCTCAATAAAACTAGCAATAATTATTGCTACTGTTTATTTATTTATTATTATTTACTATTATTATGTATTGTTATTATTTATTAATATTATTTATCATCAATAAATTGATTATAAGACTTACGATTTCGATGCTGTAAATCTCAATGTTGTCATGAAAACTATAAGGTCGGTAACAAGATCGTGTGTGGTAAGAATTTCCAGGAAAGCTCAATTTCTGCTATCTTATCCTGTGGTCATATACCGTAAGTGGTGGTTTTTAGTAACTAGGATATTCATGGATAGATAACACAGGTTGGAAGGAAGTTATTATTTATTATATTATTTATTGATATTTATAATCAATAAATTTATTATAAGACTTACGGTTTAGATGCTGTAAATCTCGATGTTGTCAGGAAAATTATAAGGTTGCTTAACATCGTGTGTAATAAGACTTTCCAGGAAAATCTCAATTTCCGCTCTCTTATCCTGTGATCATATTTTGTAAGTGTTGGCTTTTAGTAACTAGGGTATTCATTGATAGATAACACAGGTTACAAAGAAGGAAGGAAGGAAGGGAGGGAGGGAAGGAAGTTAGGAAGGAAGCAAGAAAGGAAGGGAGGGAGGAGGGAAGGAAAGAGGGCAGGAAAGGCGGGGGAGGGGGAAGGGAGAGAAAAACTAGGAGAATACAGGACGCACTGAACATGGTAGTCCCTATGTGGTATTCCTTAGAGATTAAGGAATAATCTTTTCAGATACCAAAATTCTTCACAGACATCTTACCAACCACATAGCCTCAAAGATGCTTAAACATAACTGGCATAATAGATAAGCATATTTAGTGCTTAATTGAAAAAAGAAATGAGAAATGCTTTCATAAATACAGCTTGCCATTGAGGTCCTAGTGGCAAAGATAGCCAACCAAAAGATGTTTACTGAGGCACCTGGCTGACTCAGTTGGTAGAGCATGTGATCTCCAGGTAGTGAGTTCGAGTCCCATGTTGGGCATAGAGCTTACTTTAAAAAAAACAAAACAAAACTGTTTTTAACCTAAGATGTTTTCTGATAGAAAACTTAGGAAATATCCTTTCATTCAGATCAAGTTCCTCTATAGCTTCAGGAGACTAGACAGCAAAGCTAGGCAGATGGCTACCTAAGAATGTTCTGGCGTATCTGAAACTTGCCATCTGAGGTTTTGATCCAAAGAAGAAAACAAATGTCACTTTCCTAAATCCTCTCCAAGCTCCTCTTACATCAAATCAGCAATTGCCTTCTTCTCAAACCATTAATAGACAGTGACACTTTCACGGAACTGGTTCAATAAAATCACATTGTAAAAGCAAGTCGGAGGGGCACCTGGGTGGCTCAGTCAGTTGAGCATCCAACTCAGGTCATGATCTCACAGTTTGTGAGTTCAAGCCCCGTGTTGGGCTCTGTGCTGTCTTTCAGCCTGCTTGGGATCCTCTGTCCGTCCTCCTCTCACTCCCCTCCTCTGCTCATGCGCTCTTTCAAAAGTAAATAAAACTGTTAAATGAATCAGTGAATGAATGAATGAATGCATGCAAGCAAATTGCAAATGTAAAAATGTATTCTAATAGAGGGTGCTGGCCTTTGCATAAATAGAGAGCATGTCTAGAACAGGATGGTGGTTCGAAGAGTGATTTTTCAGGGAGACCTGGGTTCACCTCCTATGCTTTCATCCTTATGGCTCCTTGTGATCAAACCACACACCTTCGTTGTCTGGATTCAGCAGGACCTGCGGCTGTGGGGTAGAGGTGACCTCTGTGGGGTGTAACTGGTGGCCCCAGGGGGTGGAAGTCTTCACCTCCAGCTCACCTCCAGCTCATTTGTGCCTACCTGTCGTAATCAGCAGAGCCTCAGCACAAGACTGGGAAGTAGAAGACCACACGTTTCCCCCCCACTCTGTAAGCTTACAGGTTGACCATTATTATCACCTTTCTTTTCTGATTTTTAAAATGTTTATTTATTTATTTTGAGAGTGAGCAAGTGGGGGGAGGAGCAGAGAAACACGAAGAGAGACAATCCCACGCAGGCTCCCTCACTGTCAGCACGGAGCCTCACCTGGATCTTGAACTCACAAACCATGAGATCATGACCGAGCCAAAATCAAGAGTCAGACGCTTAACTGCCTGAGCCACCCGGGCGCCCCTATTATTATCAGCTTTTAAGTAAAGAGCACAACAAGTTGGAGCACAATAAAATTAAAATGTGAGATTTCACAACCAGGAAGTCCCTACCCCACATCCATGATTTAAGAGCTGGCTGTGATGCTCAACACACCTGCACGCAGACGAAATTCCATCCACAGACCTATCCAAGTCTTTCCACAGCTTAGGCTGGTGTGGGGGTCTGAGGGGTGATGCTGTTCAACCCAGAAGAGAGGAACTGGAAAGGAAGCCTAGAAGGAGGAAGGGCATTATGTCCCTGTTCCTGGTGTCTGCTCTCCACTAGGTGGCTTCATTGTATTTATTTTAATTAAATCCAAGTTAGTTAATAACCAGTGTGGTCTTGGCTTCAGGAGCAGAGCCCAGGGATTCATCTCTTACATAGGACACCCCGTGCTCATCCCGAAAGGTGCCCTCCGTAATGGCCCGTCGCCCATCTAGCCCATCTCCCAGCCACCTCCCCTAGATCAACCCTCAGTCTGTTCTCTGTATGTAAGGGTCTCTTACAGTTTATCGCCCCCTGTTTTTACCTTATTTTTCCTTCCTTCCGCTGTACTCATCTGTATGTTACTTAAATTCCACATGTGAGTGAAATCATAGGGCATCTGTCCTTCTCTGACTTATTTCGCTTAGCATAATACCCTCCAGTTCCATCCACGTTGTTGGAAATGGCAAAATTTCATTCTTTTTGGCTGCTGGGTAATACTCCATTGTATACATCTACCACTTCTTTTTTTTTTTTTTTAACGTTTATTTATTTTTGAGAGAGAGAGAGACACAGAGCGTGAACAGGGGAGGGTCCGAGAGAGAGGGAGACACAGAATCCGAAGACAGGCTCCAGGCTCTGAGCTAGGTGTCAGCACAGCACCTGACACGGGGCTCAAGCCCATAAACTGTGAGATCATGACTGAGCTGAAGTAGGCCGCTTAACCAAATGAGCCACCCAGGCGCCCTTACCACTTCTTCATGATATTTAAAAGTATACTTGTGAATGCTCTGGACATACTCCCCTTTTTTCTTCCTAAATGAGGCTACGTAGGCATGGACTAGAATGTATTGTATTGTCACTATCTGATTAGAAACAAGACAGAAATTAAGAGCGAACCAAGGGATGTACCTCCTTGTGAGCTCAACAGTGTTTTTACTGCCATCTTCAAGGCACAGAACGTTCCCACCCATCACCAAAAGAGGTGTCCTGTTTGTACTGCCTTCGGGAAGATGGAACTCACCCTCCCAGGGCAGGACAGGTGCACTGAGCACTGTCTTCCCAGATTTTCTCCCCTTTGTGGCCAAAGATTTTATTTGTGACATGCTTCTCTTTTATTTTTCCTTTGCATTATGCTTTCATAAATGACTCATTATAAATACAAGATACCACTTATAAAGCATCTCTTCAATTCCAGAGGCAGTAAGAACTATGCCTCTGACATGAACAACACCCCTTGAATGTTTTCAACACATCTTGGAAGAGGAGAACTCAAAGGCTCAGAGAAGGTGTGTAACGTGTCCCGAATCACGGTCCAAGGAGCCGCCAGAGCTGGAATTCAAACCCAACACTCGCTGACCCCAGTAACTAACTTCTTACCACTTCACTCCACACGCCTGTCAAGAGGCAGACTGGCAGGCCCAGGGTGCACAGGGCCCAGGGACACCCCCAGACACAGCCACTCCTGTGCAGTCATGGAGTGCATATTCATATTCACGCCGCCATATTCCCTCCCGCCATCCTTGATGGAGGCCCAGCTTTGACTTGGTGAACTGACTCCAATCTCTTCACTTCTGGCCCTCGTCCTTGGTCTGCTTTATCCCAAAGTCTTGCCTCTATCCAGAGTTTCATCGACTCTTCAGAGGACCTTTGTCGGCTACACTAGCATCCCTTGAACTGGATGCCAGCAATGATCAGAATGTGGGAGCTAATCGGGTTTTCATATTAAAGATTTAGGCCTGTGTAGGGGGGAAGGGGAGAGAGAAAGAGAGACGCAAACACATTCTAAAACGCAGTGAGTACTAGATGACCCTCTGTCCAGCCTGAGGATACCCCTCCTGCCTAGCCTCCTTGTGCTTCCTTCAGGGAATTTCTTCGCAGCACTGCCTGCCTGTCTAGGGAAACCAGCCCTGCAAGATCGAACCAACTGCACACAACGCACAGTTCTTGTTGGGTTTTGCCAGGCCTGGCGTGCCACCTACTGGCAAGAAGCAGGAGCACGAATCCAGGAGCAAGGACACAGGAGAAAGGCAGGAGCTGAAACAAGACAGCCGTCCCTACTAAACACCAGCACCCTCGGATCTTCCAAAGCCCGGATCTTCGGAGCAAGCAGGGCAAAGCCGGAAAAGCCAGAGGCAGTTCTCATCGGTGCCCAGAAGCAAATTTTCTTCCAGTAAGAAATGGTGTAGAAAAAGCAAAGCAGCAGAGAGCAGGAGCAGGTTTGAAGTTCAAGGGGAGATTTCTAAAGACAAGCCAGGAGGAGTTTCAGTATTCACAGTCTACAGCAGACGGCGTCAAGAAGGCCTGAGCTCGGGGTGCCTGAGTGGCTCAGTCTGTTAAGCGTCCAACTCTTGATTTAAGCTCAGGTCTTGATCTCACAGTTCATGGGATCGAGCCCTGTCTCCGGCTCTGCACTGACAGTGTGGAGCCTGCTTGGGATTCCCTCTTTCTCTGCCCATCCCCGAATCACGCACTCTCTCTGAAAATAGATAAACATTAAAAAAAAAATGCATGAACCCACAGTGGGGCCAGTGGACAATCCCCACTGGCCCCAGGGCTCACCCCATGAACGTGAACTTGTGAGCCCCAACTCAAAAGCATGCCAATAATACGCTAGAGCCCACACCATATCCTAACTTTGACCTTCAAATGGAAACCTTTTCTAAAACATGAAAATATCCTTACCCAAGTCCTATAAAATGATAAGTTTCTAAATCTATCAAACACATCAAAAACATATCATGCAAATTGATTTCAGTGTGTTCTCACTGTCACACCCACATCCTCGAGATATCATGAACATCGAACGAACAGCAAGTCCTTCCAAAAATGACTTTCTTTTTGAAGCTTTAATTCTGTACCCTAATTTTCTCCACAGTCTGAGAAAAGAGAATAAGAAAGACTGACCCATCCTTCCCACCTGCCCTGCTCCCACTTGTCAGAAATGCCCGATGGGATTGGAGTGAATTTTAAACGTTGAGGCTTTTTCTCTATTTAAGGAGCATATGAATCTCAAGTGAGTCGTGACAGACTGACCACACATAGACGTTTCCTTTCCCTCCCGACACTCAACCAGAATGATAACGACCACATTAAAAAGCTATCGTCCACAGGACAAAGAGAGAGGAAACAATGACAGACAACGCTGTGGGAACCACAGGAATTCACTCTGCAGAGCCCACGTGTCAAGAAGCATCTGGAATCAAAGGCAAGGGGATAGCAAAGACCAGAGACAGAGGAATGGGTCGAGAGCAGTTGGGAGCCAAGCCCACAGAGCCAGGGGACTAGAGTCCTCACCCAACCGTGGCTTCCCCGCCCTGCCCACACTGCAGACTGAGGGTTAGACTCTGGAGAAATCAAGACTTAGTGGCTCAAAATTCTGGGACACCAAGTATAGCAGAAAGCCCTGAGGGGGCTCTAGATGCCCCCCCCCACACACAACACACACACACACATAAAAAGGTTAAATAAAAAACTTCAGAGGGACTCAGTCTTTCTCCTTCACCTGAACCCTGAATGCCAGCAACCAGGTTTTTCCATCACTACGAGCTCAAAGGGTATAAACACTAGTTATTGACTGAATCATAATGACGTCACAATTATTACTGACTGAACCCAAAGTCAGAGAATCACTGCAGGAAGGACTGAGAGTAAAGGTGGTAGAGAGAAAAAAGCCAGAGCTTCAACTCAAGTTATGGAAGTCTGTAGACAATGTTAACCTGATACATTTAAAAATAGTGGTGCACCTGCAACTTTTATAATATTGTATCATTTAATTCCAGGTGAGTTAATTTGAGTTAACAAAAACTCAAAAGGAAAACAAAATAAATAAATAAAAATAGGAATAAATGTTAACTCTACTTCAATTTAAAAAAAGGAAAAAGTAAAGTAAAATCAAAACAGCAGTAAATACTTAGCATTCATAAACATAGGGATAAATATCCAAAGAAACTTGGAAAACAGAATGTAATTGCCTGTAGGTTGAGACAAGGAGATGGGGAAGGAATGGGAAACTCATCCTTTTCTTTGTAAGACTTGCTGTCCTGGGCCCCCTGGGTGGCTCAGTGGGTTAAGTGTCTGACTTGTGATCTCAGCTCAGGCTGTGACCTCACAGTTTGTGGGATGGAGCCCCATCTGAACTCAGTGCTGACACTGTAGAGACAGCTGTCTCTCTCGCTCTCAAAATAAACTTTTTTTAAATGTTTACTTCTGGGAAAAAATTCATTTTTGAGAGAGAAAGGGTGCACACGTGTGCACAGGTGAGGGGCAGAAAGAGACAAACAGAGAATCCCAAGGAGACTCCGCACAGTCAGCACAGAGCCCGACGTGGGGCTCGATCTCCTGAACGGTCTTATGACCTGAGCCAAAGTTGGATACTTAACAGACTGAGCCACCCAGGCATCCCTCAAAAAAAAAAAAAAAAAAAAAAACTTAAAAAAAAAAAATATATATATATATAAAACTTGTATGTGTTATTCTTAAATTATCTGCACATGTTACTCTGATAAATATTTTTAAAATTAAAAGAGACAAGCAGTGGAGGGGGATTTAAAAAAAATAAAATAGGCAAGGAGTTTCATTTTGGAGAGATGAAAAATTTCTGGAAATGAACAAAGGTGACAGTTGTCTAAGAGTGTGTATATACTTAACGCCACTGAACTGTACACTTAAAAATGGTTAAAAAGATTAATTTTAGGAGCGCCTGGGTGGCTCAGTCAGTTAAGCGTCTGACTTCAGCTCAGGTCATCATCTTGCAGTTCGTGGGTTGGAGCCCCGAGTCAGGCTCTGTGCTGACAGCTCAGAGCCTGGAGGCTGCTTCAGATTCTGTGTCTCCCTCTCTCTCTCTGCCCTTTCCCTGCTCATGTCTGTCTCTGTCTCTCAAAAAATAAACATTAAAAAAAATTTAAAGATTAATTTTATGTTTCACATATTTTACCACAATAAAAAAAATTTTTAATTAAAATAGCATTTGGCCATCACATCAGGGAAGACAGAACGGTCAACCACTAGTTGTCACGGACTTTATGTGACAAGACAAAGTGGTTTTACTTGTATCAATAAACTCACAGGTTCAAGCTGGCTGGTCCAGGGCATTTGTTATTTTTACTCAAAAGTTGTCAAATGACAGGATATGTATAGAACTGAAAATGCAGAACAGAATAAACTTTGACCCTAAAGAGTTTGGAACTGAATGGAGACATCAAGAATTGAAGTATAAGAATCAAAGGTGTAATATGAGGACACACCTGGATGGTGCTTTAGAGCAATCACTCCATGAGTGCTCGTCCATCTAAATAAAAACAGGAAAGAGAGGGGCGCCTGGGCAGCTCAGTCATTAGGCATCAGTTTGTGATCTCACCGTTATGAGATCGAGCCCTCTTTGGATCCTCTGTCTCCCTCTCTGCCCCTGCCCCGCTTGTGCTCGCTCGCGCTCTCTCTCTCTCTCTCTCTCTCTCTCAAAAATATATAAACAGGGGCACCTGGATGGCTCAGTTGGTTAAGCATCCAACTTTAGCCCAGGTCATGAGCTCTCGGTTGGTGGGTTTGAGCCCCGCGTCAGGCTCTGTGCTGACAGCTCAGAACCTGGAGCCTGCTTCGGATTCTGTGTCTCCCTCTCTCTCTGTCCCTCCCCAACTCACACTGTGTGCCTCTCTCTCTCTCTCTCTCTCTCTCTCAAAAATAAACATTAAAAATAAATAAATAAACATTAAAAAAAAACATTTTTTTAAAGAAAGAAATGGGGAAGCTGTCGCTCAAAGCCACAACAGCTTTACAATAAAAGCTTTGGAATAAAGTCAACAACAAATGATTTTGCCGAGCAAAAGAGAGCATTCTCTGACCACATGCTACCTCCAAATCAACTTCTTACCCAAAAATTTTTGACTAAGGTCTACTTTTAAGGGAAACCCAGGCTAAGACCAAAAAAAAAAAAGTGAAGGAAATTCTGATATATTCTACTAATTAGAATAATATGTGAGCAATGAAAATAAGGATATAGGAATATGGAAAGACACATGTATTACAATGTTAACTTGAAGACAACTGTTGCTTCTGATCACAACAACAAGCAAGTGAGAGCATATGTTTATAAAATACGGAGAGTGATCACTGCTTTTCTGGGGCTGAGAGAAGAAGGTGCTCCAAGGAGAGTAAACAAGGGCGTCCAAATACCGAGGTCTGACATTTACCCCCAGGATGTTTTGACTTATGTGCACAGCACTGATCTCAAATTTCTCAGCAATCACAAGTCAGTGACAAGATCCCTTACCACCCTGAGTGCTGCCAGGCTTTTTCCCCAAAGCTGCAACAGGTGCCCAAGCTGAAGGGATGACCTCGTGGGACCTCTGTCATTGGAAACTGCCTCTTTGTTACTAAGAGAAAACAGATGAACATATGTCACAGGCCAGACCATAACTGAAAACAATGAAAAGATTTATTATATAAAACATAGAGGGGTGCCTGGGTGGCTCAGTCAGTTAAGCATCCGACTTCGGCTCAGGTCACGATCTCACAGTTCGTGGGTTCGAGCCTCACATCGAGCTCTGTGCTGACAGCTCAGAGCCTGGAGCCTGCTTCGGATTGTGTCTCCCTCTCTCTCTGCCCCTCCCCCGCTCACGCTATGTCTCTCTTTCCTTCAAAAATAAATAAATATTTTTTAAAAATAATAATAATAATAAAACATTTGGGGGACAAAACATACCCTAAAAAGTCAAAAGCTAAACAGTAAACTGGAAGAAAAAAAAAACACTTGTAATATACACAGCAGAAAGGTTAATATTCTTAATAAATAAAAACAGGAGACAGATGGTGATTAATCTTTATTCAAAAGCTTCACCAACGTAGTTGCCCTGAAAGAGGTTGTCAGCTCTCAGCGGACACTCGGAATCCTGTGCTGATTGAGACAAACCTAAATGCTTTACCGGTTAAAAAGCAGTCAGCAATTATCAATAGCAGTGGAAAAGTGGGGGCTCATTTCAATGGTTTTACACTGAGCAAAATAAGGAAAAAGAAGTGTCATGTTGGGGCTGAGGGAGCACACTTAAACAACAGGAGAATGTAAAACTCTGTGACTTAGGACTTCCCAAAGGTAACAAAATCCTAGCAAGCTATCTAGGGAAAATAAATTACAGGGAAATCATTCAGTAAGAGCTTTACGTATTTTTGTTTCTTTTTTTCTTTGAGAGAGAGAGAAAGAGAAAACCCAAGCACGCTCCATGCTCGGCACAGACTCCGATGCAGGGCTCAATCCCCAAAACCACAAGACCATGACTGAGCCAAAATCAAGAGTTGGATGCTTAACCCACAGAGCCACCCAGGGTGCCCCAGAGCTTTATCTTTAATAAGGTAATGTTTTGAAAACTCTGTAGGTTTGTCTGGTGGTTGGTTGGTTGGTTTTGACACGCTTGGAAAGAATCACAAAATAAAATAGGAGATAATGTCTTCGATCAAAACGCTGGTCACCTATGGCACCCAGACCCACTGCGGCAACCCTTTAGTAACGGATATAAATGTCGGGCCACTCTGCCATACACCGCAAACTAACGCAATACTGTACGTCAATTATTCTTCAATGAACAAAATTAAAATTAAATTTTCGAAGGAGAAATAAAACAACAAAACGCACGATTTCACACAGAACAAAGGAAAGCAAGATCTTGTACTCCTTGGGGACTGATAACCACACAGAAGCAGATTCCCAGTAAAGGCTGTCATTTGAGGAACTCTAGGAATGTTCCAGGGGAGATAATTTCCCTAGTTTCCTGCACTGAAATTGAACCTTTGAAATTTAATTCAATGGACGTCCAAGCCTTTGGTTTCTTGTGGAAAGAGCACAAGCCTATCGATATAGGCATGACCAACTATCATCTTTCGGGGAGAAGGTTTTCCAACTTAGGGTCAGGCCCCAAGGGCAGGAGGATGGAGACCAGGGAAGAAGAGACTCGTACTAGGGCAAATACACATTTCTAGCCATTCCAAAGGTGCCGGTAAGCATTCCTCGTGGGCACACACACTCACATCTGACAAGCATAGAGCTGGGAAGAAAACTCTAGACTCCAGAGTAAGCTGATTGCTGAAGTAGGACTTGCTGGCTGGGTTTAAGGTCTACCTGGGAGAGATCTGTCACTGACAACACACAAGGTCTTAACAGACCTCCTTCCACTCACCCTTGTCAGCCTCTGGGGCCCCCCTCAGTTTCAGGAACCCACCCTTTTTAAAATTTTTGAGAGAGAGAGAGAGAGAGAGAGAGAGAGAGCATGAGTCAGGGAGGGGCAGAGAGAGCATGACAGAGGATCTGAAGTGGGCTCTGCGCTGATAGCAGAGAGCCTGATGCAGGGCTCGGGTTCACAAACCATGAGACCTGAGCTGAAGTCGGACACTTAAGTGACTGCGCCACCCAGGCACCCCAGCAATGCAACTTTTTTTAATGTTTATTTTAAAAAAAATTTTTTTTAATGTTTATTTAGAAAGAGAGAGAGACAGAGTGTAAGTGGGGGAGGGGCAGAGAGCGAGGGAGACACAGAATCCTCCGCAGCAGGCTCCAGGCTCTGAGGTGTCAGCACAGAGCCTGATGCGGGGCTTGAACTTGTCAACCACAAGATCATGACCTTGGCCAAAGTTGGACGCTAAACTGACTGAACCACCCAGACGTCCCAAAAACGAACATTCTTCAGCACCCACTATGGTGAGGCACCACGAAAGGGGACTTATGTGCATTTAATCCTCAATTTACCTCCATTTGGGATGTGGGTGTAATTAGCCCTATTTCACCAAACGGGTGCTCTGAGAGCTCAAACCCCTGCGCCGAGTCAGCAACTGGGCAGAGCAGGGCTACGGAAAGGGGAGAGGGTGAGTGATTCTGGCAAGGGTGGCCAGGTAAGCCCTCTGCACCGCGCCCTGCCTGAGGCAAGGAGGCAGCCACCCACAACTGAAGAAAGAGGGTGTAGGCTGAGGACCCACAACTGCCAGAGCTCTGAGGATTCCATTCGTCCTGCCCCAGGAGAAGCCAGGCCAGTGAGAAAGGAATGGGATAAGAAGAAGGGATGCTAGGTGATGAGGCCAGAGGGCCAGCCCGGGGCCAGGCCACGTAGACCCACGGAGCGCCCCTCACCATCACCCAGAGGACGTGTGAGAACCACCCCCTCTCCAGACTTCTGCTTCAACAGGTGGGGTCTGAAAATGTGCCTTTCTACCAAATTCCAGCCGACGCGGATGCTGCTGGCCCTGGAACCACACGTGTTGCCTTGCAAGTCAGGATGAGACTGAATTACGGGTCTAAACGTGGCAGGAAGCCAGTAGGGGCTTCTGAGCAAAGGATGAGAGAGAACCATCCGTCAGGCACAAGGGAGGAACAGAGACCCCGCTGGAGAGCAGTCACAGATGCCCAGACAGCAGTAGCAATGGCGTGGACCAACGGTGGCTGGGCGGCAGTGGGAATGGTCAAATCCAGAACCTATTTTGAAGGTGGGCTTGACAGCACTCGGCAATGGACTGCTGTGTGGGAGGGGCAAAGAGAGACCTCCAACAAGGCTTCCGGAGTCAACGGTGGAGGCATTTGCCGATATGGGGAAGATCGGCTTGGGACTGCGTTTCATTTTAGGCAGAGTCATTTCTTTTTTTTCTTTTCTTATATGTTGTTTCATTGGAGTATAGTTGACACACCATGTTACATCACTTTCAGTGTACGACACAGTGATTCTATAAGATCTGTACATTATGCTGTGCTCACAACCGGTTGTATCCACTACTTATCACCATGTAAAATGACAATACCATTGACTATATATTCCCTATGTGCCTTTTATTCCTGTGGCTTATTTATTCCATAACTCGAAGCCTCTATCTGTGAGTGTACCCACTGTTTGTGAGATGCTCATTAGATAGTCATGCAGGAGAGTAAGTCAACAACTTATGTGTGTAAGGTTCAGGGACAGGTCCAAGCCAGGGGTGTGAATATGGGAGGCATCATTTTATAACCAGTACATACAAGGACAAGACAGGATGTGATCACTAGAGGGTGAGTTTAAACAAGACGATGCCCAGAGGCATCTGGGGGGCTCAGTCAGTTGAGCGTCGGACTTCAGCTCAGGTCATGATCTCAGGGTTCCTGGTTTTGAGCCCCATATATGGCTCTGCACTGACATCACCTGTTTCAGATTCTCAGTCTCCCTCCTCTCTGCCCCTCCCCCACTTGTGCACACTCTTTCTCTCTCAGAAATAAACATTGAAAAAAAAGTTTAAATGAGAAGAAGCCCAAATACCAAAACCCCACAGCACAGAGTAGACAGAAAAGGAACAGTCTGTGACAAAAGAAAAACCTAGGAGAATATGAACTCGTAGAAACCAAGAGAAAACCTATTTCCCGAGAGGGGCATGACCTAGTGCTGATGAGTAAAAGCAGGACTGATAGATGGCCCGTGGACCTTGCAACCTGCATACTGAATAGTCAGGCAGCAGAAAAGAGAGGAAATTTGAAATATATAGAGCGAGAACCTATCCATGCAAAATTCATCATTATAAGCAGGCTATTCATTCTCATCCACACATTGTCAAAATGAAAGTTCTCTCCTGTCAAGAGTCGATGTGATAATGCTATGAATACAATTATTAATATATGCCTTTTATTTCCTTTTGTATGTGAATGTGCGTCTTGCAAAACAGTTTGAGAGTTTCTGTGTTTGTTGGGTACACACCTGTCATGTAATAGGAAGAATGAGGTTATCTTTGCGTCGTTTTAGGTTTTATGTATCCCCATTATCAACAATCAAATAAAATGATCAACTATGCTAGAGGAAAGACTAAATTATCTTTATATTCCCTCTTTAGAAGATTACAAAGGTTTATCATAGGAGGAGACCAAGAGCACGCAGAACTCACAGATGTCGGGGGAAAGTCATATAAAAAAATTGTAACACTCAGCTAATAAAGTATACCATTATCCTGGATTTTTATATTTGTGGTATTGGCCAGTTTTAAATTCATAATTTGTCATCACCTTTCTCATTCCAAACACTTATTTCCATACTTACTTTTGTTTCATTATTTGATTTTTTTTTTTTTTTACAGAGGTTTCCCCACCAAAAACGCTACACAGTAAAACCTTGGACTGTGAGTAACTTGTTCTGCGAGTGTTCCACAAGATGCATAGACATTTCTAATAAACTTTAACTTGATAAATGAGCAAGGTCTTGCGACATGAGTGGTACGTGACGCCGAATGTCACATGATCACAACTGAGCCAATGGTTCTTGAGATTCGCTTTGATATGCAAGTGCTTTGGATTACAAGCATGTTTCCAGAATGAATTATGCTCGCAAACCAAGGTTTTAGTGTATAAGCTTCAGGTCCAGAAGACCTGCAACCATCTGTGAATGGAGGGGGTACAAGCCAGAAGGGACTATGTTCAAGACACAGTGGGAAGAACAAAAAAGAAAAACAGCAGGTATAAAAGCTCTCCAGTGGTGTTCAGAAGTCAGAGAAGGGGCGGCAAAGTTCCATCAAAGAACTGAGTGAGAAATGACACGAGAGAGTGTTTCACCTATGTGTCTACAGACTCTTGGCCCCCCCATCTGGTAGAATGCTCAGTGATGGATAACAAGGCAGTTAGGAGCTTGGAAGATACGCCAAACACAACTGAGCCTGTACCTCCAGACACTCTCCTGGGGCCAGCCTTCCACTCTGGTCTTGGGTAAGCACCAGGGATAAAGGGAGGTTTGCATTTCAATTACCTATTTACCTACACACTCCTTTATGGTCTTGCACCCATTTAACAACGGTACTTGCTTTTAAACCAGAAGAGGCTGGGGCGCCTGGGTGGCTCGGCTCCGGTCATGATATGGTTGGTGGGATCGAGCCCCGAGTCTGGCTCTGCGCTGACAACATGGAGCCTGCTTGGGATTCTCTCTCTCTCTCTCTCTCTCAAAATAAATTTCAAAAATAAAAAATTAATAGAAATTTTAAAAATGAAAAATAAAGTAGAAGAGGGTGCTCAATCAAAACATCATCGGCACACCCAACAGGTCTATCAGAGATGAAGACAAACACATCGAGGAGCCTCCAGATGTGGTGTCTAGGGAGGGCTGGCTTCCTGCTTCCTCAACAGCCATGTTCTAGCTGCTTCCCCATGTGACAGAGAGAGGGAGCTCTGTGGGGTCTCTTCAATAAAGGAGCTAGTTCTTCATGAAGGCTCTGCCCTCATTATCTATTCACCTCCCCAAGTCCCTACTTGATCAGTTAGTACCATCACAGTGGGGGGTGGGATTTCAACTATGAATTGCGGGGGGCGGGGTGGTCCACAAACATTCAGTCTAGAACAACCTCTTTCATGCGTCATGCTCTCCCGCCTTCATGAAGTCATCATCCCCCTATAATCTTAATTTCCTCACCTTCACATGTCTTTCCCACCTGTCCAAAGTGTTTCCCAGACCTCATCTCTGCCACTGGACTCCCTTGGCCCAAGACTAACTTATTCACGGAGGGCGCGCTTCTCGCCATGAGCCCATGAGGTTGACATCACAGAATGCTTTGTTCCTGGTGTTATCCTCAGTGCCTGGCACCTGTGGCTTAGCAGGGGCAAGGTGGGCAGTGGACAAGGCTCTGGGATACGGAGAGATGGAGAAAACATAGCGGGTCTACAGTCCGTTCATTGACTCGTGGGTCCAAATCCACGCTCCACTGCCTGCTCCATGAAGAGGGAAAGGAAGCTGTGTTTTGGCTTTGCCAGCTGGCACAGTGTTAAGCTTTGTCAGTAGAGGGCGTGGGAGGAACACTGGCGGGGGGGGGGGCTCCTTTGTGCTCCTCAGCAAACCCCCCCTCCCCCAACTACAGGACTCTGGGGATCAGGAGGCATAGGTGGTAGGCAGCTCCCCCTGACACCCACTTTGGTCCCACAGCCTGGTACCTCCCTCTGAACAGCTTCCCTTAGCACCCTCGAAGACTTATTTCTAGCAAGTTCCAGCAATCCAGCACTTCAGTGGTTTATTTCTCCACCATGAAGTGGGTCCCAGCTGCACCCTCTCCAGTGAGGTCTGGATCTCAGCCCAGAGACCTGACAAAGGGGGGTGGGGAGGGGGAGGTCTTTCAGATTCACTCTCCCCTTGAGGGCTCTCTCTCAACCCTAGGGACTGTATTCTGTAGGTTGTTTCCTCAAAATGCTATTCCTGTATTCTTTAACATTTTTAGTTCTTATTAGCCAAATTCCCTGGTACCTCAATCCCTGAGGATAGTTCATATTGATGCTTAACTTTTCCTTTTCAAATTCCCGTATGGTTTTTGTCTCCTGGTTGGACCTTGACTGATGGGACAGGTGGTCAGAGGAAGGAGCCATTTTTCAACACACTTGCCCTCCCTGATAACAAAACCCAGCCTTATGTCTGCCTTGTTTGCTGAATTCAAAAAGCTGAATCCAGGGGCACCTGGGTGGCTCAGTCAGTTGAGCACCCAACTCTTGATTTCAGCTCAGGTCACGACCTCACAGTTTGTGTGTTTGAGCCCTGCGTTGGGCTCTGCCCTGAGCATGGAGTCTGCTTGGGATTCTCTCTCCCTCCCTCCCTCCCTCTCTCAAAATGAATAAATAAACTTAAAAAAAAAAACCTGAATCCAGCTTTCTGCCACTATACGCAGAATTTGACAACAGCAATATTGAATATAAGGCGCATAAAGAGTAATAAGATTATCTTCCATGAAGGACAGAAGGTTCTATATCTTGGGGGCAAGATACACACACTAATCAACCATTTATCACCAATGTAAAAAACCAAAAAACAAAGAACACCCCGTGAGTCAAAACTTGTCCCTGAAATGAGCTGTTACCACTAAAGGTGCCACCTCCAACCCAAAAGGGCAAGTTGCTGTTAATGGTAGGTTTCTATCACACCGTGTACCTATCATGAATTCTTCTGAGAACCCACAGATGAATCAAAAGATCAGGGCAATAATCTGGCTCCTCGGTCGAAAGTGTTCAACGGCGGTTTGAGCTGGGGAGTGTTCCTGGCTGGGCTACATTCCAGCACTAGAGGGCAGTATCCTCACTGAAAATCTACTTTCTACTTACTTACACACACACACACACACACACACACACACACACACCCCATTGTCGCGGTTGCTTTATTCCTCCCAATTACAACTGTCCGATTAAAGGAAGGAATCCAAAGAGTACATCCAAGAAAATAAAGCTCATTCGGAATTCATCTGGGCACCGTGAAGGACCTAGCCCCTGTTGTCATTTGCCGGTGGCCCAGCCAATCAAAACAAAACCGTCCCCCCACCACCAAGAGCGAATTTCCCCTCCCCTCCCCTCCCCTCCCCTCCACACTGTGAATTCAAAAGCAGGGAGATAAAGTGAAACTTCTTTCAGACTTCCTTAAACAGGCTCATTCTCCCGTAGAGAAGGAGGGAAGTCATCAAATCTGTTAATTAAGCTTCATGACAGGAACCACAGGAAACAGATGACCTACTTCCCTCGTGGCTTGAGGAACACGGTCCCATTTCTCCAGGGCAGCAGGCCCTCCTTCACATCAAAAGCTGCATAAAATATGGGTCACTCAGCGCCCTGCTGACCAAGGCAACGTCGCTCTTTAGGAAAGCTCTATCTTGGAAGAGTAATTACAAGGTTGGTGGAAAAGGCAAAATTGGTCGTGTGGGGATCTATCCAATCTTCCAGGAAAATTATTAACCATATGGGGCATCCGGGTAGCTCCATTGGTGAAGTGTCTGACTTCGGCTCAGGTCATGATCTCACAGTTGGTGGGTTCGAACCCCATATTGGCCTCTGTGCTGACAGCTCAGAGCCTGGAGCCTGCTTCAGGTTCTGTGTCTTCCTCTCTCTCTCTCTCTCTCCCCTTCCCCCATGCTCACTAGCTCTCTCTCAAAAATAAATAAACCTTAAAAAACTATTAATCTTATTTTCAGTATTTTTTTCCTGCAAAATCTATCACTCATTTTACCAAATAGCAACCCTAAATTCCTGGAGGTCAAGGTCAATTTGAGTGAAGTGAATAGAGCAGCGTATACATCAAAGCTCACATGTTCACCTCTGCATTAGGCTCGCATCCAGATATCATAAGAGGCAGAGAGTGTCGGAAGAAGGGCTTTTAAGAGCATCATCATCCAGTCCAGGGAAATCCTGTCTTCAAATGAATTCTCCTAGACAATTTCGTATTTTAGAAAAAAGTTAGAAAGTATTTCGTTGGATGAAGTGAAGGAGGGACACCGAGGCAGCACGGCCCCTGGCCTCATCACATCCTGTCCTGCTAACTGAAGCACTCTGCTCCCCCCCCAGCAAGGTTCATGAACATAGTTCCAGTTCAACTCCCATTTTAAAGATGAGGAAACAGACGCCGAGAATTACTATTCCATCTTCCAGACCCCGCTTGGAGACCAGAGCCATGGATCTGAAGGGGCCCAATACTTTGCTCTCTCCAATAAGACTGCATTTTTTAACATTTTTTATTTATTATTGAGAAACAGAGTGACAGAGCATGAGCAGGGGAGGGGCAGAGAGAGAGGGAGACACAGAATCTGAAGACAGGCTCCAGGCTCCAAGCTGTCAGCACAGAACCCGATGCGGGGCTTGAACACACAACCTGCGAGATCATGACCTGCGCTGAAGTCAGATGCTTAACCGACTGAGCCCCCCAGGTGCCCCAAAAACTGTATTTTAAAACACCGGAGGAGGGGCACCTGGCTGGGTCAGTCAGTAGAGTATGTGACTCTTGATCCTTGATCCAGGATTGTAAATTCCAAGCCCCACGATGCATGTAGAGATTACTCAAAAAAAATTTTTTTTTAATCTTTAACAGGCGCCTGGGTGGATGAGTCCATTAAAGCGGCTGACTTTGGCTCAGGTCATGACCTCACAGTTCATGGGTTCAAGTCCTCCGTGGGGCTCTGCGCGGACAGTGTGGAGCCTGCTTGGGATTCTCTCTCTCCTTCTCTACCTCAAAATAAATAAATACACAGAAAGAAAGAGAGAGAGAGAGAGAGAGAGAGAAAGAAAGAAAAGCGAGCAAGCACATAAAACTGATGTATAGTTTAAGGAATAAAATGAGCAGATGCACATAAAACACCACCCAGGTCCAGAAGTTACCAGCATTTCACAAGACCCCTCCCCATTCATTCCTTCCCACTCATAATGTCTTCCCTGATCCCTAGAGATAATCCTGTCCTGTCCTGGCTTTTAGGGTTATGGGTTCTCTTTATATTTGGGGACCCACAAACATATGCCTCAACAATCTGGTTAAGGTTATTCAATATTCATTGAGCAACGAATATTTGCCAGGCTCTCTTCTGAGCACTTGAAATAATAGTAATAAATATTATTCCCCTCATGGGGTGATGTTCTAGTAAATTAAAAGTTGTATGTTTTTGAACTTGGTACAAAGGTCATTCAAGACATCGAGCACTGTATTTCTTTTGCATAACATTGTGAGATTCGTTTGTTATATGTAGTTTTTTTCTTTTTAAATGTTTTAATGTTATTTTTGAGAGAGAGAGAGAGAGAGAGACCAAGTGTGAGCAGGGAAGGGGCAGAGACAGAGGGAGACACAGAATCCAAAGCAGGCGGGGCTGTCAGCACAGAGCCCTAAGTGGGGCGTGAACTCACAAACTGAGATCATGACCTGAGCCGAAGTCGGACGCTTAACCGACTGAGCCACCCAGGTGCCCCTGTTGACCTGTTGTATGTAGCTTTAATTTTTATTGTTCTCTATAGTACTGCATTGTAAAAATGTTTCATTATTTATTCTATTACTGATGAGTACCTGTGCTGTTTCCAGGTTGGAATGATGAACTTTCTTTCTTTTTTTTTTTTTTTTAACTATTTATTTTGAGAGAAAGAGACAGAACACCAACAGGGGGGACAGAGAGAGACACACACAAAATCCGAAGCAGGCTCCAGGCATTGAGCGGTCAGCACAGAGCCCGACGCAGGGCTCAAACCCACAAACCACAAGATCATGACCCAAGCCACAGTCAGACACTCAACGGACTGAGCCACGCAGGCGCCCCAGTGAGCTTTCTTGTACATGTTTCCAGACGGACAGGAGCACGAAATCTCTAGGACACAGATGTTTGAGCAGGACCGCTAGGTCGTTGCGTATGCAAGTCTCCCAAACTTACCAGATGATAAATTATGCAAAATTTCTCGTACTAAGCTCCAGCTCAGAGCCTGGAGCCTTCTTGGGATTCTGCGTCTCCCTCTCTCTTTCTGCCCCTCCCCCACTCGCTCGCTCGCACACTCTCTCTCAAAAATAAACATTAAAAATTTTTTTAAAAGAGCCATTATAATTTGGAGGTTGATGTTGATGTGATAACTTCTGCAGCACAGTTTGATTTGGGTCTGGAATTTGCAGAGCACCCACTATGCCAGATTTTGTAACAATCAAGCTACAGAGGGAACTCATCTCAAGAGGTAATTCCAAGGTAATTGCTCATAAAAGCAATACAGCAATCTAAGAGCAAATTTTCATCACCTCATCCCTAGCTCAAAAAATAAAACAGTTAGGGGCAGCCGGCTGGCTAAGCCGGTAGAGCATGCAACTCTTGATCTTGGGGTCATGAGTTCAAGCCCCATGTTGGGGGTAGAGTTTACTTAAAAAAATAAAAATAAAAAAGCAGATTGTAAGAGAAAGAAAGAAAGAAAAAGAAAGTGTTTAAATTACTAGGAAAAATTTTTTTCTTCCAACACATTCTGTATTAACAGCACACTTACTACCAGAGAACAGATGAAACAGAAGGAAGGAAAAAAAAATCTTATTTCCCCAATCTAACAAGATCAAAGGAATGCTCATGTTATTAAATAGAACCAAGACGTAAATCCCACCGGGTGACAGAACTTCACTTTGTGAAGGTGAGAAGGAATTATTAACACTCACTGAATACTCACACACTAGGCACACATTACTTCAAAACCCTACAAGGCAGGTGTTTTTCCATTTTGGGATGAGGAAAGTGGCTGTAAGGGTTAGGGAACCTTGCCAAGGTCACCCCCTAGGAGGGAGCAGGTCTGCCGTTTGACCTCCAGCCTCCCTCACTTCAGATCGAGCTCTTTACATTGCCCTGGGATCCCTGGGCGGTGGATCCGAAAAGCATGCCAAACAAAAATGCTGTTGGCAAAAATCCAGACAGTGACTGAGCCAGAATTGAAGGGGCACTGACCAGAGCTAGGGAGAGTTTACCAGAGAAGCCATCAGCCTTTATTTCATGTAGGACTTAATAGGCTTTCAGAGGGGGCATAATGATTTGCTGACAACATTTTCTGGAGCACTTTGATGAGTGATTGACGACACCGGAAGGGCCTTCTAGAGGGTCTCTCTGAAGTAGTGTTCTACCTTTTAAAAGATTTTTAATTGCTTGGCTTTTTAGTAAGAATTGCCCAGGTGGGAGAGCAAGGGTCAAGAGCCCTGAGAAATGGCACTTTATTTTTGAGGTACCGCCAGGCCAGGGTCTACACCCAAATCCAAGGGTGGAGGAGAGGGTTTCCTCATACATCCAGGCAATTCCCTAGATACCAGTTGGGTGTCCTACCATTCAACTCCATTCTGGCACTACCTATCCAGAGATAGCATCATATTCTACAATTGAAGGGATTAAAACAAAATAAAATAAAAACCCATAGGCCCAATATGGTGTCACTTGGACCCAGGTTCCCAAACCAGTGCTTAATACATAATCAAATTGCGGGACCGCCTGGGTGGCTCACTTAAGCATCCGACTCTTGGTATCAGCTCAGGTCACGATCTCACAGTTCACGAGATCAAGCCCCATGTCGGGCTCCGGGCTGACCGAGCAAAGCCTGCTTGGGATTCTCGCTCTTCTCTCTCTGCCTCTCTCTCTCTCTCTCTCTCTCTCTCTCAAAAATAAAGAGATGGACTTTAAAGAAGAAAAAGTAAATACATAATTGAATTGCACTCTTGACCTCCCCCAGAAAAGGGGTAAGGGGGGAAGTCGGGAAATTTTTCAGTCAGTGCCAATGAGTGTGCCACTTGGGCCCCCCTCCATCCCCCAAAGAAAGAGGAGATCATCTGCAGGCTAAGAGCCCCTGCTATTCCTCCTACAAAGCAGCTTCGCCTAGAATAATCCTTTTCTTTCGCTAATGATTTCCTTGCCTCACCCTCCTTTCATCAAAGTCTTCCATTTTGTACAACTCCTCAGATCTCCCCTCTACTTGCTGGAGGGGAGATCTGATTGGCTTTATTGACTGATTCATGAATCGGGGTGCTGCCCGATTCATGAATCAGTCAATAAAGCCAATTAGATCTTCAAAGTTACTTGGATGAATTTTACTTAACGAAAGACCTCCATCCTACAGGACTGCCTCCTCCCCATGTCAGATGCCAGTAGCAAGTCCAAATTGTTTCCAGTGCTTCTGACCAACCGGCCGTGAATCAGAGGTTCCCCCAACTCCCTTCCTTGGGTTAGAGGAGTCTGCTCCACTGGCTCACAGAACTCAGAGGAACATTGTACTTACTGGATTGACAGTTCACTGTGAAAAGATGCAACTGAGGAGCAGCCCGATGGAAGAGATCCATCAGGCAAGGGGCATAGAGCTTCCGTGGTCTCATAGCATGCCACTCTCCCCAAATCTCCATATGTCCACCAACTCAGAAGGTCTCCAAACCCCCTCCTTTTGGGTTTTTATAAAACCTTCATTACATAGGCATGTTTGATTAAATTACTGACCCCTGGTGATTTAACTCAATTTCCAGTTCCTCCTCCCGCCGTAGAGGTGGGATGAGGAGGAGCTAAAAGTTCCAACCTTGCTGGCTCCACCAGCAACCACTCCCCCCACCCTTAGGTGATATTCCAGAGTCTGTGCCAAGAGGGACAAAGACCAACTATGTATTTATTATAAACCACAGTGTCACACCATGGCACTGTTGGCAGTTGTGTAAATGGGGTTGGAGTCTCAGGGGTCTAGGCTGGAGATACACTGTGAAACCATTGGCAAAGAGGAGCTTGCTTGAAGTCATGGGCAAAGATGAGAACATCTGACAGAGAAGATCATGTGAGTGAGAGCTCCATTATGTTGGAAATGTCAATTAACAGACTGGAATTGCAAAATCCTGAAACCCCAAAGGCAAATACAGATGGTCTAAAATTACTCAAACTTCTCTCCCAGAATGTCAGTAGGAGAAAAAAATGCAGTGATCTAGATTGTCTAACCTTTCTCTAAACACTTAGCTCCTCTGTGTATGAGAGATCAGATCTGTGGGACGCCTGGGTGGCTCTGACGGTTAAGTGTCCGACTCCTGATTTCAGCTCAGGTTGTGATCTCACGGTTCTTGAGATGGGGCCCCAAGTTGGGCTCCATGCTGGACGTGGAGACTGCTTGGGATTCTCTCTCTCCCTCTGCCCCTCCCCCACTCGTGTGTATTGTCTCCAAAAAAAAAAAAAAAAATGAAAAGAGATGCCATCTGTAACACATTCCCCTACATTGGCAATCCAGTCCAGGAGAGCCAGCCTCATTTCAGTTCCTATTTTTATAGCACATGTAAGGACCTAATGCTTCTGAGTTTGTCATTCTGGACCCACCTCTTCTACTAATTCAAGTGCAGATGCCCCAGAGGTCTAGGTCCAAATCAGTAGTCACCTGAGGGGCGCCTGGGTGGCTCAGTCAGTTAAGCATCTGACTCCTGGTTTCAGCTCAGATCATGATCTCACTGTTTGCGAGTTCAAGCCCCGAGTGGGGCTCTGCACTGATGGCAGGGACCCTGCTTGGGATACTTTCGCTCTCCCTCTTTCTCACTGCCCCTCACCTGCCTCAAAATAAAGAACTTAAAAAAAAATAGCCACCTGAATGCCAAAGATATGCTAACGTTTTTTTATCGCAGGGAACCTAATAGAGAAAAGACTTGGAAATACCCTTAGAAAAATGGCCAGTTGCGAAAAAAGGGTCAACTGCCTAGATCCTCAAAATCTAAGTCTATTAAAGCCCATAAACTAAGGCTAGGTCAGTCAGTTACACTCCTAGGTTAAATGGGAACTGACATAATTCTCTCAAATAATTGAACTTTATTTATCTCCATCGTCAAAATATTTTGGACTGGGGGGCCTAGCTGGCTCAGTCAGGAGAGCATGCAACTCTTGATCTCAGGGTTGTGAGTTCAAGCCCCATGTTGGGTGTGGACATTAGTTTAAAATAAAATATTTTTTTTAAAAATTTGGAGGATAGGGGCACCTGGGTGGCTCAGATCATGATCTCATGGTTTCTGAGATCAAGCCCTGCCTTGGGCTCTATGCTGACAGCTTAGAGCCTGCTTCACATTCTCTGTCTCCCTCTCTCTCTCTCTCTGCCCTCCCCCATATGCTATTCTCTCTCTCTCTCTCTCTCTCTCTCTCAGAAATAAACAGTAAAAAAAAAAAAAAAATTGGGGGACCATTTTCAATGTGATTGTTTTTTCTACTGGCCCTGAATCAGATATGGAGAGGAGGTTAATGCAGACTCTAAACCTTTCTAGTTTCCATAAATAACCTTTTCCAGTATCAAGTAACCTTAGTTTCAAACTACATATGAACTGTGGATAGGTTAAAACCTGGAGAGAAGTTATTGTGTCTCTTGGCTGAATTAAAAATGAATGAAGCGGAGGAGGAATTACCTCAAACAGCTCAAATGAGACTATTTGAGGTAGGGGAGCCGAAGGGACTCCATTTTAAGATGGCTCCGTCTCCAAGGTTTTTCTGCTAAGCCCATTTACTCATGATCCATATTATGCCTCTGAATAAGCCAAAGAAGCTATGTTCCCAATTCAAGGGGGAAGCAAGAATGTTAATCATTTCCTGAGTTTTTTCCTAGGCACCAAACACCTGATAACACCTCAGAAGATCCAGATCGCAAACATGGTGCAGGACATAAGCTTCGAACACACCTTGGCTGACACTGGCATCAAGACCCACAACCTTCGGGGCGTGGCGCCTGGGTGGCTCAGTTGGTTGAGCGTCCGACTCTTGATTTCAGCTCAGGTCATGATCTCGAAGTTTGTGAGTTTGAGACCCACATCGGGCGGGCTCTCTGCGCTGACCATGGGGAGCCTGCTTGGGATCCTGGCTCCCTCTCTCTCTGCCCCTCCCATCCGCATGCTCTCTCTCAAAATACACTTTAAAAAAAAAAAAAAAAAGACCCTACCTCCTACCTTCGGTAATTAATGCAATAACATCTATTGTTCACCTGATGCTCACCTCTGATCAGACCCGTGGATTCCTGAAGGAACATGTACCCCTTGACCCTTCTCTATCAAAAACCCCTAACCCCAAGCAACAAGACCCTTCTCTCCTTTTCTGAGTCTCCCAGACACTCCGTCTATTCTCTCTCACTCACGCTATTCAATAAACTTTCACTCTCGCTGCCTCACATTAGATGTCTATCCTGCCTGAGGCCAAGGACCCTAGAGGCCAAGGACCCTAGTGGCTGGTCCTGTGGGACCCTCCCCTCAGACCTGGCCTGTCTGCATCGTATTCCCACACTGAAATCTTTTTCAAAGAGTACTTCAACCACCTCCATTTTGACCTCAAACTTTCTAATTGATTAGGCTCTTCTTTCTAGCTCATCTCTTAACTCGGACAGAAGACCCTGAGTGCAAAGCATCCCCTGAGGGAAAAGAAACCGCCTGCTCAAGCAATGAGGGCTGCCCTGAGCCAGCAACTCCCCTCGGGACTGACCCCAAGACAATCATCGAGGTGACCTTCATTGCCCACCTGCACGTACTTGACCTTTGTCCCACATTTTCCTTGTATAAACCTGAAAATATTTTCCGTGCCACGGGGATAGTCTTTGAGACACCGGTCCACTATCTTCCTGGTGTTGGCATCACTAAAATAAATTATTTTCTTGTTTCACCACCCCTTGTCTCTCTGCTTTTAGATTTTGTCAGCAGCAAATGGCTGAACCTGGTCTGTGTGGGACCCTGGTGCTCTTGCACCCTTGTGCTCTGGCTCCATTTTCTTTCTTTCTTTTTAGGATAAGCTCTACACCCAACATGGGGCTCGAACTCAAAACCCCGAGATCAAGAGTCGCACGCTCTACCAACTGAGCCAGCCAGGCACCCCCTGGCTCTAGCTTCTGAAGCAACTTATATTTTAGGGTGAAGCAAAAACATGAAAGGTGCCAGAGACTATGGCTCAAGACAGATTTGGGGACCTGGTCACCAAAGTACACACATCTCTGATAATGACTGGACAAAATGCTACCTACAGCAGATAGGAATGTAAATCACAGAATTTCCCCTAGGTAAAATCTAATAACCCCATCCATTTTAGAATTGATCATCTCTATCTGAAAATGGCCTATGAGTATTTCTTACTGTTGCAGGATTTTTTTTACCTCACTACCCAGGATTCGCTGTCTCGCCCCGTCGAGGAATGAAGAGGTGGACACAACGTGAGCCAAAGGTTTTGGAGTCTAAGAAAGGAAGAATAGTAGGAAAGCTCTCTTTACAGACAGGGGGCATTCAAAAGCGAAGACCCACAACTATAGGCAAGGGTCCTTGTTTTATAAGGTTCTGGTCAGGCCCCGTTTTCCCCTTCCCCTCATTCCTTCTCAGATTCTACCTTTATTGGCTTGATAGCATTGGTGCTGGGCTGTCCATGCCTGATTGGCTCATTTCCACTGCACGGGGAGGGGTCTGTGGCCATATCCTTCCTTGTGGGGTGGTAAGGTTTATGGTCTACTACTTATTTTTATTTTTAGTTAGGGCTTTAGTCAAATTCCTAAGGGAACCTGAAGGGGAGGAGGTGGTGTCTGTTACATTCTTAAGAGGAACCTTACACGGGAGGGGGTTGGCTGTGGTCACACAGTCCCAGCACTGTTACAAAATAGGGGTTTTTCCCACCCAGGGACCTCAGGTCCTAACCTTTCGCGCCTCTGCCTACCAAATCCTACCTTCTCCTCTCATGTTACCACCAAAATCCTCAACTAATCATTTGCATTACCAACTTCACCAAGTTTCCTTGGAAAATAGAGTGGAGTCTACTGAAGATAGTGAAAAGACTGAGAATTTCTCGTCTTCCCAATTCACGATACATCCCTTTCAAAACTACCAGCCTGGGTGGCTCAGTCGGAAGTGCTTGTGCGACCCACTTCCGCTCAGGTCATGACCTCGCAGTCCATGAGTTCGAGCCCCACACTGGGCACGCTGCTTTCAGCGCAGAGCCCGCTTCAGATCTTCCGGTCCTCCTCTCTGCCCCTCCCTGTTTGTGCTCTCCCAAAAATAAATATTAAGTGGTGGGGGGGGGGAAACTATGAGCCTTGGGGCGCCTGGCTGGCTCAGTTGGCAGATTATGTGACTCTTGATCTCAGGGTTGTGAGTTCGAGCCCCACGTTAGGTATAGAGAATTACTTGAAAAAACAAAAAAGGCTCACTCCTGAGCCTTGAAAAACTCAAAGGTTTTCAGAGGCAGGGCAAGTTACAATGATGTGCAGGGACCCTGCCCAACAGCAGAAAACCATTCAAGTTTTTGTTTTTTACAAGATTGGTAGGTTTCCGACTTACAAGGACACAAAACATATACAGACACATTCCTCCCAAGAGTCTCCACTTTGAAACCCCTGTACCAAGGGCACTCTTTGAAACATTTCTTCTAAGAGCAAAGAGTAAAAACCCTAACTATATAACAGTGAAATTCTACACGGCCATTAAAAACTTGTGTTTTAAGACTTAATGAAAAAACAGTATTTTCAAGTACCGTCATTCTCACTGGCATTCATGGCTCAATATTTAAGCGGGTTTAAAACCAAGGGTAGGTAAAACCAAGGTTCAGCATTTAGCCTTGGGAATAAATTTGGAGTGAAAATCCCCGCTCTTCCCCTGAGCAGGTTACTTAGTGTTAGATTGTTTTCTGTAAAATGGGTGAAATGTGCTTTCAAAGAAAAAAAAAGGCACAGGTCTAAAACTGTGTCACTTAGACCTAGGTCCCAAGGGGTTTAATACCTACTGTAAATACAGTATCAGCCCCTAAAAAGGTCTTATGTAAGGCCAGGAATTTTTCTTTTTTAAAGAATTAAAAAAAAATTTTTTTTAATGTTTATTTTTGTGAGAGAGACAGAGTGAGAGCAGGGGAGGGGCAGAGAGAAAGGGAGACACAGGACCCGAAGCAGGCTCCAGGCTCCGAGCTGTCAGCACAGAGCCCGATATGGGGCTCAAATTCATGAACCACAAGATCATGACCCGAGCCAAGGACAGACACACCGACTGAGCCACCCAGGCGCACCAGTTTTTCAATCAACGCCCCTGAGTCTGACAGTTGGGGGCTCTCTCCCCCCACCCCAAGAAAGATGAGGTCATCTGCATGATAAACTCCCTTGTTTTTCTCCCGCTGGGAAAGCAGTCTTGCCGGGAAGAATCCTTTTCTTCTGCTAAAAACTTTCTTGCCCCGCTCTCCTTCTAGAAAACCTTCTATTTTGCATCTCTCCCTCTGCTTAATCCAGGAATTGTTTGAAAAAGCCAATGATTCCCAGACGTCCTCGGTTGGATTTTGCTATTTTAACAAATGATCCACTCTCCTCAGCAATGTTCTGAGAATTAACCTAAGGTCTACACTAGGCAATTAGCATAGATTCCGGAACACAGCAGTCAACACCGGGCCGACGTTTGAAACAATAAATCTTTATTTTTGGCTGCTGGTGGGTTTGCAACGGACATATTCTAGTATCCTCAAGGACCAAGGGTCAGGATCAAGCAAATTCTACTCAGGCTCTGAAAGATACGTGTTGAGATTGGTTGGTTTGCTTTAAACGGCCGAAAACCCCCATATTGTTTTGGAAGCCTGAACTACACCATAGGAAACAGTATCTGGGGAATTTCAATTAAATGGTTGCCCACATGCCCACCCTGGTTCAAAACTAGCCTGAAAAAAAATTGGGGCCTTACCTGTAAATTTCAGGTCTACCTCCCACTCCAGTTGAGCTTGCTTCATTTTCAAGGCAGCGTTTTCACTGCTCTGGGACCTCCTACCCCAGATCCGCCGGGTTTTCTAAAGCCCAGCTAACGCCTACTGTGCGCCGGGATCGCCAGCATCGGCTTCACCGGGAGCTGGTTAGCAACGCAGCCGCTTCAGTCCCCACTCACCCCTGCTCAATTAAAATCTGCATTTTAACCAGATCCCCAGGTGACCCACGGTGCATTGAAGACTCGCTGCGGCTTGTCAATTAACCAGTCCATCCGCAGGCGCCCGGAGCGCGCGTGAAATCCATCCTGAACCAAGTTTCCCGGACACGCTGACACTTGACACCAAGTCCTTTCCCTCCGCGGTTTCCGAGCGCTCGAGCATTGGTATATAATAACAAAGAAACACACCTGGGCCATACTGTCTCGGTCTCTCAAAATCTAGATTTAGTTCTAGTCTGTCTGAACTGTACCTCAAGTTATTCATGTACCTTTTCCGTCTGGCTCTGGGTGTTCTAAGCAAGTAATAGCAGTTGAATATACTAGTACAATGCTGTGCTCAAAAGATATTCCCCTCATTCGTAAAAGGTCATCTATGGAGTTAAATACTATTTTCAGAAAGGCTATTGAAGGGGTGCCTGGGTGGCTCCGTCAGGTAAGCGTCTGACTCTGCCCTCAGCTCAGATCTTCATCTCAGTGAGTTTGAGCCCTGAGGGGGGGGCTCTGCACTGACGGGGCTGAGCCTGCTTGGGATTCTGTTTCTCCTTCTCTCTGCCCCTCCCCTGCTTGTGCTCTCTCTCTCTCTCTAACTAAATAAACTTTAAAAAAAAAATGCTGTTGGAAAGCAGAATGTGTCTGTGAAGCCCCCAGATAGTGGGTACTTGCCATACACCAGATGCTGTGTTAAATATTTTGTACACATGATCTGAGTTACCTGAAGTGTGTCCCAGTAGAGATATTTTCCAGATAAGATGAAGCTCACTGTTAATCACTTGTCTCAAACCCCACAGCTATAAATGACAAACCTCAGGAATCCAAAGCAAAAACCCACACCAACCGCTACTACTCTGTCCATATGTTCCATCGAATCAAACAGGCAGTAAAAACTGAGAATCCCTACAGCCAAATAGAAGACAAGTATCTTCGCCTAACAGGGAAACACCCCAATTTAATGTGATCTCCCTTCCCCCAAACCTATAAACGACTACTAGATCACTGTTCAGACGTGTACTACAACGTACACTTTTTAAATGTTTTCAGGTTTCCCTATCAACAATTTTAGGGCCTGTCAGGCCCACTTAAGAAGAATTTTAATGTCCCACTTTAGGGACGCCTGGCTGGCTCAGTAGGAACAGACTCTTGATCTCAGGGTTGTGAGTTCGAGCCCCACGTTGGGTGCAGGGATTACTAAAAAAATAAAAACTTAAAAAAGAAATGACATGTTAACGTTATGAGCAGAACTGGCAACCCAAGAAATTTTACCAGGAAAACCATTTCTGGGATACAAATATTGCCATGCAGTCAGATGCGTTTTGCTTAAAAATGGGGAGATCATTTAGGACAAAAAGAATCAGAAGAGGGGGAAACAAATTAATGTGTTACAAAGCCCTTTAAAACTTTCAAATTTTATCAAATATTGAATCCGCTCACCATATACAATAAAAGTTCAATTTATAAGTGATTTTGCAAGAAAGTATCTTCTGCAAAGAATAAGGTACATACATATACGCAGTATAACTCCATCATTAAAAAAACAAAAACTTGTTTTGCTTAAGAGTCAAGGTGTTCTAAAATGAAGATCTGTCAAAGATACTAATTTTTATGGACACATCATTTCAAAAATAATACTTTTTCCAGTTTCAAGTTGGCAAAGTCCTCTCTGCCTCTTCCTCTAGAAAAATCATCCCCCCAAAAGAAAATCACCCCAAAACAAAAGTACACAGAAACTGAAAAGCCACTCCAATTTCAGCGCAACCAGGACACGTGTGTATACAGTTAACTATCATGACATGAGAGCAAATAAGGGAATGGCAAATAAATGACCCCGTGGAGAAGGTCAAATGTGAAAGCTTTCAGGGGGGAGAAGCCCGTGGCCCACACAGATCCCCAGACAGGCTCTGGCACCGCAGCGGTCATGCGCACGAGGTGTAAGAGAGTCACTGGGCCGGAAACCAGGAGATTTTCAAGGTGCTGGGATCCAGCAGTGATAAAAACTGGATACAGGTGCACTTGGGTGGCTCAATCGGTTAAGCGTCCGACTTCAGCTCAGGTCATCATCTCGCAGTTCGTGAGTTCGGGCCCCGCATCCGGCTCTGTGCTGATGGCTCAGAGCCTGGAGCCTATTTCGGATTCTGTGTCTCCCTCTCTCCCTGCCCCTCCCCCGGTCACACTCTTTCTGAGTCTTTCTTTCTCGATATAAAACAAACATTAAAAAAATTAGAATTAAAATAAAGAGCAGTTAGGGTGACATCTGAAGAAAAGACAAAGGTGAAGGACTGTGTGGATATCTGGAACAGGCAGGAATTGGCAAAAAGCTCACGCTTATTTTGTAACTGAGAAAAAGCAGCAATGGAAGGGCTGGGATGGGCATTATTAGTGCTTGCCTGTATCTGCCAGTCTCCCTGCCTGGGCACTTGGAGAAAACAATTCTCTCACTCCCATGCCTGCCAGTTAGCACCACGCGCTTTGTTCTATCTAATGAAACATGAATGCAAATGACGTGCTGGGGACATCAGTAGCTTTGGGGACTTTCCGGGCTCTCTTTCTAGAAACTGTGTAACCTAGCAATGTTAGAAATGATGTGCTAACAAGGTGGCATCATAAGGCACAGGGATCCCGATCCCTCTACCGCTGGCGGAGGAAAGACACTGCTCATCTTCAAGGGATTTTGTGAGAGCCCAAAGTAAATTTGGGTGAGCTCCAGGGGTCCCAGGGTTTCTTAGAACTTAGCTCTCCGACTCATCCGAGGCTGAAAAGGGAAGCGTGACAGGCAGTTATTACAGTGATCGGTGATGATGGTGGGGGGGGGGGAGGTGGAGAAAGTGGACTCTGGATATTCTCAAAGTTGGGCTAAAGGGACTGTTTGAAGGTTAGTGCAGGGACTAGTTCACCACCACCACTGCCCCCACCCACTTCCAGACATGGGAGGTGGAGCTTCTGAAGAAAACTGGAGAAGTAACTCAGGGACCGGAAGTATGTGGAGATGTCCCAGGTACATGGCTAAGTCTTCATTTTTGTGTGTTTTATTATTCCTGAACAGTATAAATACCCTTATTTAAGCAATCAGCACAACGGCCAATTGACTTTTTCCGCCTCAAATACACCCAGCTCCTTCCCATTTGCACTAGCTGCTCTCCATTTAAGTCACCCCCAGAACCACCACCAGTGGTCAACAGGCAGCACCAACAGAGCCAATGACGGGTATTTCTGACTCCCTGACTGTCCTGGCGCCACGTCCCAGGGATCGGCTGCCTCCCATGGGGAGCCCAACTCCCACCAACCAACCCTTCCTTAATGTCTCCCTCTCCCTGACATCTAGGAACACAATTTTCCCTGGCCCTCCTTCCTTGCTCTGGAAGCAGTAGTGGCTTCCGGCTGTTCCTAGTCTTTCCAGAGTCTCACCATTGCTTGTTTCTTCAAGGTCACTCACATTTCTAAGTATCCCTTTCATTAACTTTCCTACTGAGCCATTTAGGGTGAGTGCTGTTTCCTGCCAAAACTCTGAGCAGGTCACTATCTCAAAGCCTGCTGGTGCTCCTTGTCCTCTCTCTCTACCCAGCATGCACTGCACTGGGCTCTTTGTACGGCCAGCTCCTTAGCAGTCAGGTGTCCATCTTCTGCTGCCTCCTCAGAGGGGCTTCCCTGAGCACCGGGTCTAGCAGAGCCTCCTCCTCAGAACTCTCTAGCATCTCCCATTTTTATCATCTCCTTCTCCTGCAAACAGAGCTCCTAAGAGGAGGAACTGGGCTGGGTGGTCTTGTTCACCTGAAACCCAGTACACAGCATGATGTCTCAAAAACACCACAACTTAGGGTCGCCTGGGTGGCTCAGTCGGTTGAGCGTCCAACTTGGGCTCAAGTCATGATCTCACGGTTCATGAGTTAAAGCCCCACATCGGGCTCTGTGCTGACAAGTTGGACCCTGGAGCCTGCTTCGGCTTCTGTGTCTCCCCCGGCTTCTGTGTCTCCCCCTCTCTCTGCCCCTCCCCTGCTAATGCTCTGTCTCTCAAAAATAAACATTAAAAATTTAAAAAAAAAAAAAACAGCACAACTTAAAAACCTCTTGCCAATAAATGAAGTGGGTTCCAAATAAACTTACCTTTCAGGAGAAAATCGTCTAAAATGAATGCACATCTGGGGTGCCTGGGTGGCTCAGTTGTTTGAGCATCCAATGCTTGATTTTGGCTCAGGTCATGATCTCAGGGTTTGTGAGTTCAAGCTCTGCATTGGGCTCTGCACTGCCAGTGCTTGGGATTCTCTCTCTCCCTCTCTCTGTCCCTCCCCAGCCTGCTCTCTTGCAAAATAAATAAACTTTAAAAAAAAACCTAAAAATAAAATGAAGGCACATCTGTCTGGTAGAAAATAATTTCTTAAGCGTATTCTTGGCTAGAACACTTAGTTCTCCATTTTCTGTAGCAATAGCACGATTGATTATATTTCCACATGGGACACACTCCCGGGGTCTGATCAGATGATGGGTCACGGCAAAAATTTCACAGACCCAGACTGTATTCAATGCCCAGGAGAGAGCTCCGACTCCTACTACTTTCCCCAGAACGCAAGATATGAGACTAAGCTATTATGCAGTATCATGGTATAACCCGGAATTGACTTTCTTTTTTTTTTTTTCAATTAAGACCCATGAAGCACAAATAACAATTCATTGTCATGCACGACTGCCAGAGCCCCACGGGCTGAAAGAACACACTATTACGGATCAGAAGAGGAACGTTAGACAATCTGATCAGTTAGCAGAAGAAAACTAGTTTCACATTACATTTTTCTAATGATCACTTCCTCGGGAATGAGGGTAGGAAGTACATGCCCAAAATAACCTTATGTGATAACTTAGCTCTAAAGCTAAGATACACGGCGACACATCTCTTCGTGAATGAGTTGTTTCCATTTTCTCCAGAAACATAACCGAGAATTCCCAGAATGTAGTTCAATAATTACACTTATTTTAACTTTTATTAAAAATGAAAGAAATCCAGGAGAACGATTTCTATACAACTATACAATGTTTTACGTGGCTTCCCTGTTCCTATTAAAGCTTTATATTTAAAATGTCTACATGATATGTGCTTACACAGGCGTGAGACTCAAACGTTATCACACACGACTCTCGCAGTATTAGCGCACAAAAATCACATAACACTGCCTATGTGTTTAGTTCAGCCTCTGTCGTAAAGTGCTATTCATCAGAGGGAAGGTACAAGCCTACGAAACAATGAACTTCTCCGTGATACTTCCTATGGTGGGGGAGGGGGGGACCAATTTGACGCTACCAGCCCGAATAACAGATTTCCACTTAAAATACATATATTAAAAACAAACAAGGACAGCAAATCAGGCTTCAGATTCTGGTGAGTCTACTGGGAGGTCAAAAGCATTGCAAAATCATTAGCGCTACGATGCAGAACAGTGTAGTTTCTGAACATGTTGCCTTCTAAAAAATAAGCAGTTTAAATAAACCCTCTAAGTAAAAGGCATCTTTCAAAAATGAAGGTAAAATGTCAATTAAAGTATTCATTCTTCAAATTAGAAGAACTTTTAAAAGGGTACACGCAGTCATTATGATTTTCATTACTATTCCTAAATAACTAGATTTGTATTTTTTACTTACTTTTACAGATGCTTATTCCCAAACAATGGGCCACAGAAAATATCATCCAACTGACCAGTAAGTTACTCCACATTTCAGAACGTATTTAATGACATTAAAAATATTTCATGAACCTGCCAAACCTTGTAAACATAAACCAGGGCAATCTGATATATAATATGGGTGCCAAAAAATGAAAATCACAGGACACAATAAAAGGGCAAAGAACAAATATGTCAAATATCAGTGTATCTTCTCTAATATTTGTGAAAAATAAATTATTTGATATAAACTCAAATAGTTTCAGAGTAAGAAAAACTGAAGACAAATTTCCAAAAAAAAAATTACATGAAGTGAAAAGTTGCTTGTGCTAGCCAAGAACTTTGTGTTTCCTGCAAAAAAAAAACAAAAACAAACAAACATGTTTAACTACACGTTCAGTTTTGGGCATTACAGCTAAGGGAACTCTTAAAAATATCCTTAAAAATACAATTTGTAGTCTTAAAAGAAAAAAAATGGTATTCATTTTCCAGAGAATTACTCTGAATATTAGTCACACACCTCAAAATACATAATTTTCCATTTAAATATACTACCATTTCTCTGGTCTTTATACCTAGCTATACCTTTGTTCTCCTATGAAAAACATATGCAAGTCACAACGCTAAGTACTAATTTCTATCCATAAGGCATCTAAAAAATAGCTTAAGACATAAACATGATACAAAATGAAAAACCAAGTGCAAAGGAAACATCGTAATAAATACTTGTGCATCTCTTCCCCCTCAAAAAAGAAGTTATTAGCCAACACTGACTTGACATAAATAAATTAGATTTCCTGTTCATAAAAAAAAAAAAACAAAAACAAAAACCCCAAAGACAATCCAGTTACAGAGTTTAACCATTTCAGAGTTAACCAGGCGAGAGTGCCTTCACTCCCGTGGTCTGTGAAAGGCAGGAGAAAGACACGGAAGAGGCAAGACTGTTTTTTTTTTAAGGTTTTCCGACTTAAGAAGAAACACACACAAAACACAAGTGTGGCCACAGACTACTTAGGTGATATGTAATTAGTTACGAAGGTAACACCAAGGCATTATTTTGCACCCTAAGTCACATTAGGTGCTTACACTACATGTCCCCTTGGTTTTCTAGATATTTTGCTGTGACCGGCTCCTCAAGTTGAATTCCTCCACTGCCCATTAATGCAAACGCTGGGTACATCGTGTGTGAACAGTCCACTTGGCGCTCGTAAAGGCATTTCATGTGATCCATGTCATAGAAAGCCACTCTGCCTTTGTCATGGTCAAGGAAAATCCCTATACTTGTGGGCATCGGAAGAACTCTGTTCTCGGGTTCATTGGCAGAAGTGGCTGACTTGGGGATGAAAACCTTCTTCATGCCTATGGTGACTAATGTGAAAGGCTGTGAAGAATCAAAGCAGGCGTCCTCACTTCCGCTGTCATGGCCGCTGTCTTGCTCGTATCTAGAACACAGCACATGAACAAAGCAGTCTTAGCTGTGGTGCCATCCAGAGGCAACTATCCTCAAAACATTTTCACAAGATAATATATGTTGCTTTATTTTTTTTAAGTTCATATATTTTAAAAGACAGAGAGCATGAGCAGCAGAGGGGCAGAGAGAGAGGGAGAGAGAGGTTCCTAAGCAGGCTCCACACATCAGTGTAGTGTGGAGCCTGACACGGGGCTCAAACTCACGAACCAAGAGAACACGACCTGAGCCGAAACCAAGAGTCGGATGCTTAACTGGCTGAGCCCCCCAAATGCCCCAACATATGTTGCTTTAAAATGAAGTTGTACGTGGCACCCGGATGGCTCAGTGGGTTAAGCCTCTGACTCTTGGTTTCGGCTCAAGTCATGATGTCACGGTTTGTGGACTGAGCCTCCCGTCAGGCTCTGTGCTGACAGTGAGGAGTCTGCTTGGGATTCTCTCTCTCCCTCTTTGCATCCCTCCACTCGCTCTCCATCGCTCTCTCCCAAAACAAAATGAGCATTTAAAATGAAAATAAAAAGTACGGTGTGCCTGGTTGGTTAAGCGTCCAACTTTGGCTCGGGTCATGATCTCCCACCAAGTGAGTTTGAGCCCCGTGTCGGGCTCTGTGCTGACAGCTCAGGGCCTGGAGCCTGCTGTGGATTCGGTGTCTCCCTCTCTCTCTGCCCCTCCCCTGCTCACACTTTGTCTCTCCATCTCTCAAAAATAAACAAACAGTAGAAAATAAAAATTTACAAAAATAAATGAAGTTGTATGTCAAAACCTTTCTATTAAAACACAATCAAAAACATGACAGCTACACATTGCCAGTTAGAAGTATACCAGAGATTCAGTCCCAAATTTGTCATGAAATATCGTAAAACATCTACATATATACACAGATGAGAAAAATAATAAAAAACTAAAAAATAATTCATGACTTTGGCCCATTAAAAATGAAGTTGGGGAGGGGCCCCTGGCTGGCGCAGTGGGTGGCAGGTGTGGCTTCTGATCTTGGGGTTTTGAGTTCGAACTCCACACTGGGTGTAGACATTACTTTAAAAACTAATAGTTACAAATAATAATAAGGTGGAGAAAGAAAACTCAAGGGACCTGTCACAGCTTAAATTAAATATTCGCAGCTCACAATCACCTGTTAAAAAAAAATATAAAACCAAGACGTGTGCCCTAATGCAAGGAATTACAAAAGCAAAATACGCGGGCACTGCCAAACAATGCGGGAGCAAAAGTTCACGTCTCGTGGTCCTAAGAACCCTATTTCCAGACTGGGATTTGCATACGGATCTATGACGTAAGCAAGCATGAAGGTTTTTCCCCTCTAGTATAAAACAGCAGCTTGCATAAATTTTTGACGCAAACGTCCTTCCTTTTCCTTCTGACGCATGGTTCACTTTTTATATGTTTGTGATCATACTATATTGACACTTTTAATCAGGTCTTCTCACGGATATTTCTGATGTTACAAACCTTTTAAACGTTATTAGTATCAATATTCTATCGAGTGGACATGGCACTATGTTTAATTAACCATTTCCTGATGATGACGGTCACTGTTTTGTCAATTTCTCACCCTTGTACAAAGAGTTTTTCTTATCACTCGAATTAATTTGGGGTTCTGCTCACACAAGGGGTCTTCAATTATTTGTGTGGGCTCATGTACCTTATACTACATCAAATGACAAAACCAAACAACCCCCATTAAATAATCAATTTCTTCACAAACTGGAATTCTCTGATGTGGAAACCTGTTTACCATGACCCAATTTTGTAAAGTACTTCCAGGGGAGTTTAAAGAAATTATGTCCCATTACAAAAGACCAACTTCATATCAATTCTGAAGTATGGCAGTTAGAAGCATTTCACTATACGTGTGAGTAATTTTTGATCACAGACTTAAGGAAATGGATATGAAAGATGTTCAAAATTAAAAACTGTGGGGCACCCGGGTGGCTCCGTCAGTTGAACTTTTGACTCTTGATTTCGGATTGGTCATAGCTCACAGTCACAAGACTGAGCCCCGAGTCAGGCTCTGTGCTGATAGCGTGGAGCCTGCTTGGGATTCTTCTCTCTCTCTCTCTACCTCTTTTACCCCTCCCCCTTCCCCACCGTTCTCTAGGGGCAAAAAAGGTTTAAGAAAATTTTTAAATTCAAAAAAAATTTTTTTAATGTTTTGTTTATTTTCGAGAGAGAGAGAAAGACAGAGACAGAGACAGAATCAATCCGAAGCAGGCTCCAGGCTCCGAGGTGTCAGCACAGAACCTGACGCGGGGCTCGAACCCACAAGCCATGAGACCATGACACGAGCCAAAGTTGGATGCTTAGCCTACTGAGCCACCCAGGTGCCCCTAAAAACTTTTTCTGCATGCAAAGCTACAACACGGCCAAGAAATATCCAAAACAGGCTTATTTCCTTATTTCCGTGTGAGCCCAAGACCTCCTGACTCCTTTCCGCAGCCAGCACACCTGAATCTAAGGCATGTACTCCAGATGCAATAAGCAAACCCAAGGCGATTTCCGGGCTGACCTGGCCAAACAACGATGTTTACTTTTAAGAGAATCATCAAGTTCTAGATCAATCAAAAGAGCCTACCTTGGACTAACTGCATCCCGGGGAGAACGGAGCCATTCTTGGAGTTTATCACTGGAAGCGACTCCCGCTTTTACCAGGTATGAATACGGTTCCACACGGAAGGCCCAGAAGTGCTTCCCCTTGGTAATTCCAATGTCTCCAATGATGTAGTCTAAGCTGGTGTAATAACCCACTTGGATACGCTCCGCAGCAAGCAGAAGGTTAAACCCAGCTCGACTCTCGACGCGGTCTCTTTTCAAGTTCAGCAAGAGGCGTTCATTATTATAGCCACATTTTTCATCAAAGAGGAAACTGAAAACTGTAAAGAGAGCTTAAAATTAGTCTGATCGTTATCGGTGAGTGCTTCTATAATTGACGGCTAAATACGATCCGTTTTTGAACTAGAAATTCGTGAAAAGAGACCTGAAGAGGAATGTTTCACACGACCCTAGACAAACTGTTACAAACTGAATCCCCAACTGGAAAATCACTCCCAGTAGATGCTGTATGCCTGAAAATCTCTAGAAATGTCAAATGGCAGAAAAAGTATTTCAAGTGTACGAGAAAAGTTAACGAACATCATTCCTGGCAAGAGATACAGCACATCTCTTCTATTTTACACTATTGGATCTGTCCCTTTTCCCTTTAAAATAAGGGGATGTACATTTTCATAATTACCTACGGTTTTCTAAATATTTATTCTAAATAGTAGCAATTTTAGTAGGGGTTTTTCCTTATCAATCAAAATGGCGGGCATGAGAAACTGTACAGTAGTTAAAAAAAAAAAAAAAAGGCACAGGTTTTGGGTTTAGAGAGACCAGAGTTTTAATCCCTGCTGAGGCATTTATTTTTGAAAGAGAGAGAGAGAGAAGAGAGAGCACACATACACGCACGCATGCGGGGGAGGGGCAGGGAGAGAGGGAGACACAGAATCTGAAGCAGGCTCCAGGCTCCAGGCTCTGAGCTGTCAGCACAGAGCCCGATGCGGGGCTTGAACCCATGAACCGTGAGATCATGTCCTGAGCTGAAATTGGGTGCTTAACCAACTGAGCCACCCGGGCGCCCCGGCATTTATCTTTTCTTTGTTTTATGTTTTTTTATTGGGGGGGGGGGAGGGCAGAGAGAGAAGAGGAAAGAGGATCTGAAGTGGACTCTGTGTTGTCAGCAGAGAGCCCACTGCAGGGCTTGGCTTGAACTCATGAACTCACAAACTCAGTAACCAAACCATGAGATCATGACCTGACCCCTAACCTACTGAGCCACCCAGGCGCCCTCCTGCGGAGGCATTTAAATGGAGTTTAACTAAACCTCTGATTTCCTGACTACAGAATGGACACCACTCTCCGGAAGACTCTATCAACTCACAGCCATTAAACACAACTTGGCTGTAGCCCAAAAGTTGAAAGAAAATGTGGTCTCTCCACACAGTGGAATACTGTTCATGCCAAATAAGCAAGGAAATTCTGGTACATGCTACATGATGGATGAAACCCCAAATAAGCCAGACACAGGATCATGTCCGTCCACTCATATGAAGTGCAGGCAATTCACGGAGGCAGGACGTAGAATCGAGTTTCCCACGCTCTGTGCGGAGACAGGGCTGGTGTTTGTTTAATGGGCACAGAGTTTCAGTCTGGAAAAAATGAAAATGTTCCCAAAATATGAGCGGTGGCACAACAGGAAGGTACTTAATGCCACTGACCACTGATGTGCATGCTCAGAAGTGGTTAAAATGGTAATTTTAACTGTATCATATACCACGATTCAGAAGAAATCGTGTAGAGCAAGCGAAAGCCATTCTCCCTATGCAGGCGGACCATTCTTCCTGGGACATCGTCCTGGCTTATCATCTTCCTGTCGATCTCAAAAGTCTCCCCGTTTGCAAAATAAAAACTGTAATGGTCACCCTGGTCACCTTACTCCCAGAGGAAAGAAAGACAACTCTGGGGGCACCTGGCTGGCTCGGTCGGTAGAGCACACAACTCTTTATCTTGGGGCTGTGAGTTCGAGCCCCATATTGGGTTTACAGATTAAAAATAAAATCTTAAAAAAAGAAAGTAAGACAACTTTGAATATGTCCTTTCTTCCTTCCCCCTCCACCAAGTCACTGAAAACCCAGAAGCTACTTCCAGGTTTCTTTTTAATTCCACTTTCAGTCAGACAAGAAAAGGGGAAACTGCATTAAGATGTACAGAGACTTATTTCATACTTGCAAACCCATCCTAACACCATAGGATTTTATTCGAATTCCAGAAAACCAACTTTCGCCAACCCTACTTACCTGTATTCTAATGTTCTTTATTTTAATTAGCCACAATGTGCATGAAAACCAAGCAGTGGGTAGTACATCTGGGCAAACAGGGGAGGAAGGACAGAGTGTACAGAATGTGGGCACACAAGCCACCAGAAACAGGAGGGGGCTACGGGGGCTACAAACCAACGGGAGGAACCGCGGAGGCTGTCAGCAACAGCGCAAACGTGCGCCCGCTAACCAGACAAACGCGCCGCTGGCTGTGAGCGCCCCGGGTCTAGGGGGACGCTGGGGGGAACCAGCCGACCCGAAGGCGGCTCTCCCTCTACAAACATCTGTAGGCGCCCCTGTGAGGAGCAGCGGTGGCTTCAGAGCTGGGGGTGCAGGGGAGGCGGGGCCAGGGGAACGTGCCCTGTGAAGGCGGGAGGGGCGGCGATCCACGTGCCAGCAATCGCCGAGTTCGAGAGGCGTCCAGACACGTGAGAAGGAGGTGAATCAAGATATTTCTAGTTATACCAATAATTTAAATAATTTATAGTTAACATTTCGTATTATACCAATGCTTTCATATTTCATGTCATACAACAGGAATATTTCACATTATACCAATAATTGTTTTAAACTTCCTCAGATCTATGTTCCAGAGAGGTCTATAAACCTAACAAAAATACAGAATTATACCATTTACAAATTGTAAGGTAGCATTCATGCTATTTTTCATTTCAAATTAATAGCCCTGCTCACTCAGATGTCTTCATGTGTTTCTCCCTCTGATGTCAGTCCACACTCTAATCCTATTCCCAGCCTACACGGTGCCCTTCAAGGATTCCGTTTATTTCCAAAACCTAGCCGGGGATGGAATCTATTTTCTAGAATTTTTTTTTTAAGGCAATGAAAGCTGCTTTCAATGCAGATCTATACAAACACAGTGCCTAATTTATTTATTATTTTTAAAGCCGAATTTACTTATTATTTTTTAAAGTTTATTTCTTTTGAGAGAGAGAATGTGTAAAAAAGCAGGGGAGAGGGCAGAGGGAGAGAGGCAGAGAGAGAATCCCAAGCAGAGGGCTCCACATGGTCAGCGCAGAGCCCCACTTGGGGCTCGGACTCCTGAACGGTGAGGTCATAACCTGAGCCAAAATCAAGAGTCGGACGCTTGACCGACTGAGCCACCCAGGCGCGCCCCTAGTTTATGTTTTATCGAGGGCTCTTCCAACTCTATGGTTGTTTTATTCCCAGTCTTCCCAGTACCTGAAGCTGGAGGCGTATGAAGAATGAGCTCCCTGCTGCAGGGACTACAGATGGAGCCCTTGTAGGCTCTCACTCTGAAAGCATAGTTAGAATTGCTCTCCAGATCCGAGATAACTTTACTTGTGCCACACACTTCTATCTCGTTCCAAGGCAGCATCTCTTCATCTCTGTTAATCTTCCGATACTCGAGGACATAGCTATCAGCTCTGTCCTTTTCTGGATGGTGCCAGTTGATCAGAGCATTGTTATAAACTTTGCTCTGTTCCTCATTGATCTCTGGCGCATCTATGCCTGGAAGAATGCAGAGACCAAACAACGTTAAAATACTGTACGTTTCCTCGATAGAAATCATGTACTGACGATCCTTAGATCACTTCTAATTTTTTTTTTTTTTAGCGTTTATTCAGTTTTGAGAGACAGCATTAGCGGGGCAGGGGCAGAGAGAGAGGGAGACACAGAATCCCAAGCAGGCTCCAGGCTCTGAGCTGTCAGCACAGAACCGGACATGGGGGCCGAACCCACGAACCGTGAGATCATGACCTGAGCTGAAGTTGGACGGAGGCTTAACTGACTGAGCCACCCAGGCGCCCCTTACATCATTTCAGTACTGTCTAAGAGTTTTCTAAATTTGTAACACTATGTGTAAGAGAAAGAATTACTCCTGTAACAGACAACAACGTGGGTGGACCCTGTGGACATGCAAGCTGAAATCAACCAGACACCGAAAGACAAACACTGATGCATGATTCCACTTATGTGAGGAATCTACAAGAGTCAAATTCATAAAATCAAAGACTGGAATTCCGGTTCCAGGGGCTGGGGGAGGGGACGAACGAGCAGTTACTCATCAAGAGGCACAGAGTACCGTTTACCTAAAGAATATCAGTTAAGCAAGACGCATAAGCCCTAAAGATCTCAGTACAACACTGCACCCAGAGGCCGCCACACTGCATTTCCATTCACACTTAGAATTCGTTACAACAACAGATCTCAAGGTAAGTGCTCTCAGCACAAAATTTAAAACGAGAAAGAGTAAGCAATGAAGACGTTCAAAGGCATATTTAGGTTTAAAACTGAAAACAACAAAAAATTAAGACCACAAAAGGACTCCATTTTAGCTTTACGTATTATATTCATTCTGAAACACCATAAATTAAAGTTTTTAACAATATGCCTTTCGAGTTCCACCTACTAAATAACAAAGCTGGGCTCGAAATGTGTCCTCCTGTAATTATTTTAATAAATATTTTAAAATCTGGGGCGCCTGGGTGGCTCAGCTGGTTGAGTGTCCAACTCTTGATTTTGCCTCAGGTCATGATCCCGGGGTTGTGGGATCGGGCCCCATGATCCTAAGCATACAGCCTGCTTAAGAGTCTCCCTCTCTCGCTTTTTCTCTCTCCCCCCCCCCCAGTCTCGCCTCTCTCCCCAACTCACGCTCGCTCACTCTGTCTAAATGAAAACAAAATAAAAATAAATAGATTTTAAAATCTAAGTTTGGTGAGCATAATAAAATTCAATGAAACATCACACAAGTTTCTTTTCTGTTTTCTTCCACAGAGTTACAAGGCTATTTAAATGAATTTTTCTTGGTATAAACATGATACATACTATTTTCTGTATGAAAATCAGACACTACACAAAACACACTTCAAGCGACTCTGAGATAATCACTACCGCATTTTTAAAATAAATCCTGCAGTATTCTTCTCCCACTGGCACTCCACTACACGGCCACGTCAACATTTAACTGTTGTCAGAAACAGGTTTCCAGTTTCTCGTGAAAAATACCAAAGTACCTCAGCTACATCTTTGTGCATATGCATAATCCTTTCCGTAGAAGAAGCTCCAATAAGCTGAAGGGCTTGGGAGTAAGCTGTACAAGTCACACACACATAACACACATTTATCAGAGAAATATATAAACGGAAAACTAATGTCTCCTTCTTGTCCTTCCCCCCAGGTATATATAAGCAATGTATAAGCATGTCTGTGTCTGATAATTTATGCAACTGTATTTTCTACAGCCATAATGAGATCTGGAAAAATATTCAAAATATATTTGGGGGAGAATAAAAAAGCTCGTTATAAAATAACATGACTAGTATACCCCACCCACCCCACTTCTTTTTAATCCAAAAAACAGTGCATGCAGGAAAAAATGAGGCCGTCCATCTGCCGCAAGCTGGGTAACGACTTTCTATCCTCACCCATCCGCTATACTGGTTCTCTAGTATAACCCAAGGTTACCAACTTTCAACCGGATCTTTCCAAGGGCTGTTTTGGGGCCGCCAGGGGAGGGAGGACCTTGTTCTCTGAACTAGCATGCGCACGAAAAACAATACAAGTACACCTTTTGGGGAAAGGGGGGAGTAACAAACACAATTTGGAAAAAGAAGATCGTCCTAATAAAGAAGGTAAGCACATAGCTAAAAGGAGATTCAGGGAGAGATTTGAAAGAAAAGAGGTCGCAGTAATAATCCTTCAGAGTAACTCTTATTTAATATTATTTGTTTAATGTCTTTAATGTTTTCATTTATTTTTGAGAGAGAGAGAGAGAAGGAGACACAGAATCTGAAGCAGGCTCCAGGCTCTGAGCTGTCGGCACAGAGCCTGAGATGGGGCTTGAACCCGCAAACCACGAGATCATGACTTCGGCCAAAGTCAGCTGCTGAACGGACTGAGCCACCCAGGCGCCCCCAAGGTAACTTTTAATAAGATCAATTTCCTCTGGATGAACGGACAAACCCACCCATCTGTACCTTATCGTCATTAAACTGTTAAGTTTACCATTCTAAGGATTGTAATTGCTCACCAGCACTAGAAGACAAATCGGAGAGAGATCTGAACAAGGTGTGAAGGGAAAAAGGAAAAGAAGACTCCCCCACTGGGGAACAGCAAAACACAAACATATGTGGGTGTTACGGCCCCAAAATTCATACGCTGGAGCTCTAAGCCCCAGTACCTCAGAATGTGACTTTATTTGGAGAGTCTTTAAAGAGGTAATTAAGTTAAAACGAAGTCATTAAGATCGGCCCTAATCCAATGTATGACTAATATGACTGTTGTCCTTACTAAGAAGAAATTTAGATACGGGTATGTTGAGAAAGAAGACTGTGTGGAAACACGGGAAGGTGACCATCTGTAAGCCAAGGAGAGAGGCCTCTAAAGAAACCAACTGTGGGGGCGCCTGGGTGGTTCAGTTGGTTAAGCCTCCAAATTGGGCTCAGGTCATGATCTCGTGGTTGATGGGTTTGAGCCCCGCGCAAGGCTTGCTGCTGTCAGCGCAGGGCCTGCTTCGGATCCTGTTTCCCCCCTCTATGCCCCTCCCCTACTCACGCTCTCGGTCTCAAAAATGGATAAACATTTTTAAAAATCTTTAAAAATTAATAAATAAATAAATACAATAAAAAAAACAAAAAAACACACAAGCCAACAGAATATACTTTTTGTGTCTAAAAAACATAGTTTTCAAAATGGGAAACGGAAGCATGTCTTTTTCCCATACCGCATGAATTCCCACTCCAAGAGTAGTAATAAGGCTTTGCCGTCACTAAAACTTACCACTAGAGAAAAAGGACAATTCTCCAAGAAGTTCTGTTTGTTTAGATGTATTTACAACATAGTCTTCAAAAGAAGTCTGAGCTGCAGGTCTAAAGCTCTTCAAAGATTCCGTGGCTTTCTGTATTCTGCGGGCAGATATTGCTTTATGTAAAAACAATTCTTTAAAAGGCCAATCAGGCTACATATCTGCCATGTGATTAAAAAAAAAAACCTCCCCTCAACTTTCAGGTGAAGAGTGTAGCAGTGCGCTGCACAGACACGGCACTAGGAACCACTCGGAGCTCAAGTTGAAAGGCACTGCCAAGAAGATTCTAAATTCAGAGCAACCTACCTGAGGTGGAGCTGTTTTGCCGTCTGTACAAAGCAAGACTGATCTGTCTCCTTAAGCACTTCTTGGGCATACCCCACGAGCCCGTTGTTCTCTAGAAGGCCCTGGTATTCCTCCACTTGGGTCTGAAATTTGTCTAATCGTAGCTTCTTAGAAGCGTCAATTGCTTTCAAAACAGATGATTTCCTCTCTTCTAGAATTTCATAGAGCTTTTCAAAATGTGTGATCGCTTCTTCTTTAGCTCTCTCTCCATTACACTATTATAAAACAAGCAAAGCGTTACCTCATCTGCTAAATCCGAATGTCTTTTCTCAAAATAACCGAAATTCAATTTTGTCTGACTCTGACATTTGCAGAACAATAATGTGGCACTGAATACATTAGGAAGGAATGATCGCCAACTTTTTATGTAGACATACTTTGTGATTTTATAATACTGTGCTTTCCTTAAGCTTTAATCTCCAAACTCAGCAATCAACAAATAGGGAAACAATCTTCAATTTATATACAAAGGAACTTGGGGCAGAAATTAACTGATTTAACCGAAGACACTGGATAATATAATCCTAGAGCTACTTAAAAAATTTATTTTAATATTTATTTTTGAGAGAGAGATAGAGAAAGAGCATGAGGGAGGGTGAGGGGCAGAGAGAGGGGGAGACACAGAATCTGAAACACACTCCAGGCTCTGAGCTGTCAGCACAGAGCCTGATGTGGGGCTTGAACCCATGAACTGTTAGGTCATGAGCTGAGTGGAAGTCAGACGCTTAACCAACTGAGCCACCCCGGCACCCCATTTAAAAAAAAAATTTTAATGTTTATTTTTGAGAGAGAGAGAGAGACAGACAGAAAACGATGGGGACAGGTACAATCCTGGAGCTGTTAATTCATTTCTAATTCAGGCAACTTTTGATCCTTCCTATCCTATTCCAATTTTTTACAAGATATTAAACCACAGCATGAAACTCAGAAAAATGACGTCCTTAGGTATCAGAATGTGACTCTTCAAATTAATATAATTTAATTAGAATGAAATCTTGCATGACTTTATGGAACTTATTTAACTTCTGAACACCTCAGTTTTTCTCTTCTGAAAACTGCGGATAGGAGAAACAATTTGTGTTTTTTTAAAGATAGAAAAAGATTATTTACATAAAATGCCCCCCACAAGGGTATACAGTCTGTACACACAGAGATTATAGTCCCTATACAGGCAGCTCCTCCTCTGCCTGCCCATAAAATGATCCTATCTGTAGTGCTTACTGAACATTTTGAACGTCCATAAGATCAGAGACCAACTTGATTTTCAAAATAAGACCAGCAGAGCACACGTATGCAGCCATCATTAAAGACCCATAGCAGCTGCCAACAGAAAAAAAAATGTCTTCAAACACATTCTTAAAAGCTGACGACGGATGAAGGCAGTGCATTGTGATCTCCCAGAGGCTTCTGGCCAACGTTTCTAATGAAAGGAAATTTTTTCCAGATTCCCTTCTCCGTTTCCTAAACCCAACAGGCAACAATTTTATTTTAAAGGATAGGCAGGAGGGAGGGAAGGAAAGGGGGATAGAGGGTGGTGACGTTTTGGTAGTAGTTCAATGATTCATCACAACATTAAACTCAAAAGATTATTACACACAGGTAAAAAGGGGAATTTTTTTTCCAGGTAAGCGTTAATTATAGAAAAAAAAGACCACATCACAGTCCTGAGTAAAAAGCCAAGAAAGCAGCCAAATTCTCCAATGGAGAAGATTCTTAAAAATTTTTTTTTTCTTAATGTTTATTTTTGAGAGAGAGAGAGAGAGAGAGAGACAGAGCATGAGCAGGGGAGGGGCAGAGAGAGAGGGAGACACAGAATCCGAAGCAGCTCCAGGCTCTGAGCTGTCAGCACAGAGCCTGAGGCGGGGCTCGAACTCAAGAGTTGCGAGATTATGACCTGAGCTGAAGTCGGACGCTCAACCGACTGAGCCACCCAAGTGCCCCGCCAGTGGAGAAGATTCTTAACTGATGAGCTGACCAATGCAGCTTAGGTCAAAGGTATAAGCAGCTAAGTAATCTCTCCAGGATCCCAAGGAATCAGCATCTGCATGAACAGCCGATGTGAGAGTTCCTCTATTTTCAGCCTACTGAATCACAAACTCAGCAACGGGTCCTGGGTCTCCCTTATTTCAGAAGTAAGGGCAGGGGTGCCTGGGTGGCTCAGTCAGTTAACGTGTCTGCCTCCTGGTTTCAGCTCAGGTCATGATCTCACAGTTCATGGGATGAGGCTCTGCACTGACATCACAAAGCCTGCTTGGGATTCTCTTTCTCTGCGTCTCTCTCGGCTCTTCCTTCCCACATGCTCTCTTTCTCTCAAAATAAACAAACATTTAAAAAAAAAAAGGGTAGCATGACTGAGGACCAGTAATAAACCAAACCTCAAATCACCAAAGATACAATTCCCGAAGCAACCTACCAGGTAGCTGATAATTTACCAAGGACTGGGGGATGACAGGAAACCGAGAGTTTGTCAAACAGACAAAAAGAGGGGAAACAAAAATCACACTTTTCAAGTACCTGGAAAAACAACTTACTTAAGGTGGTGAATGCAATCAGTGAACATCAGGAAAAAAAATATATTAAAAACAAAGGCACTGCTGGTGATCATTGTGCTAGTTTGCATAATTTCTCATTTTTTAGCCCATTTTGGAAAATAAAATCTCAAGAAGTAACAGTCTCACACTAGCCAGGATACCGTTCTATTTCATCGTAACTTCCACAGTGATCAGGATGGTAACGACACTTCGGTTTATTTCAAATAGAGAAAAAACATGTGTCAAGATCAGTCAATATTTGGAATTTTGAAACAACCCAGTGCTTTGTTTTTCAAATGCTATCACTTCTCCTCACTTTTTTTTAAACTGAAGTATCATGTACAAACAGAAAAGCGTTTATGTAAGGGTGTGTAAACACACTCACGTAGCCCAGATGAAGGAACATTACCGGGATCCCAGGTGCCATTCCTACAATCTTTCCAGACACCCATCCTTCCCCTCCCCACCTTACAACAAGCCTGTCCTGAATTCTAACAAGAGATTCCAGTTTCACCTCTGTTGGGACTTTTTACAAACGGAATCAGGTAGTCGGTCCTCCCTTCTGTCTGGCATCTTCCTTTCAATACTATTACAAGATTCAGCTACACTGTTGCATATCATTGTAGCTACTCATTCTACAGCTGCTTAATTTCCACTGCTGATGGATGTGTGGGTAGTTTCCACTTTGTGGCTGTTACAAACAAGGCAGAGATGGAACATTCTGGTACGCACCTTTTGGTGAACATAGGTCAGGTATATTCTTAGGGATGGCCGGCATTTTAAATCAACCTGGTCCCAAGCACACACAGTATGTATTTCAGATGCATTCTGTTCATTGTGTAAAATACCGGTAACTGGCAAAGCGATCAGTTACCTCCCGTGACTACTTCTGAGATTGTAACTGCCACGTGAAGGGGGGAGTCATCCTCTGCCCTGTGCTTCACTATAATTTAATCACTGCCCCTGTCAGGCACAGAGCTCACATTATATTATAACTTAGTTCTTAGATGTGTTTTCCTGATCCCAGAAAAGCAGGGGTGAAATCCAACATGACCTTGTACGCCCAGCTCATCCGCTACTCTCAGAGTTCTGTGAAGAAATACATTCTCTAGATGGATAAATAAAAATAATGCAAACCAGTTTAGCACTTACCTCGGTTTCTTTCATTAACAAGTTGAGTTCAGAAATTTGACTCTTCACCTGGCTCTCCTTGCCAATAAGGTAATCAATATCCTTTGAAAGCTTTTCCTGTTAGAGCATGTCAGACACACAAATAAACAGGAGCAGAAGTTTAACAAAGGCCTCACAGGGTTTCCCTTCTTTTATTTTTTTTTTTACACACAATACCCATCTTCTTCTTTAGCCTATGGTGAGAGCTGGAGACTGTCATTACTAACCCGGGGTAAACACTTAACTGGCCTTGAGCCCCGAGGCGCAAGGACACAGGAGAGATTAGAAGCAGGCTGGATAAGAGAACAAGATAGTGATGCTCGGATATATAAACAATACATTTTTGTTGTCTCCTCATCACTCCCAAAGGTATTCCTCCTCAGGCTTCTGAGTAAACGGAAGAACAGCAATTCAAATGGGAGCGTCTTCAATCAGATTTTATAATTCAATCTCTCTCTCTCTCTCTCTCTGCCCCTCCCCTTCAGTAGACAAAGAACTACCTGCTTAAAAACACTAACAACACCATCAGTAGATCACTGAGTGACCCTTTACGTTGTTAACTCATTTCAGTCAAACAAGACCACACAGCAAGTCATGATTTTATGAAGACAAAGTTAAAGGCGCAAAGTAAAACAAAGGTATGAAGACTCAGAATTGAGTTCCAAAACTACACAAATCCTACCTTTAAGGTCTTGTAGGCACTGCTCATGGTGGTTACCCGGTGATTGGAATGATTCCCGCCCAGCTTACAGAGATGACAAACTGGCCTTCGACACAACTCACAGTACATGTTTATTTTCTCGGTTTCATGTTCTGGGCACATTAAAATCTATTGAATAAAGAATAAAAGTGCCATGAAGCGTCGGCACAGCTTGCAGGATACTCAAAGTCACCAAGGGACAAAGATGTGCTTTACAAAATCATCAAATGAAGCCACAAAATACATACAAGTGGAAAAGGAAGCAGCTTAACGTTAAGAGCATTTGGTGTATCATATGAAAATTCTCTGTATTAGAATTACTATTCCACCTGCGGTGGAGCAGGTGACTCCTGATCTCAGGGTTGTGGGTTCAAGCCCCACGTTGGGTGTAGAGATTACATAAAAAATAAAATCTTAAAAAAAAAAAAAAAAAGAAAGAAAGAAATGTTACTAAGGAGTCTTGGAACACTTTAGCAGACAAGCTTCCAGATACCTGCTTTTACATATTAATCATGCACACAATGACCGAACTTAGAACTTTCTTTTATTTTTGTTTTAAGAACGGTGATTTTTCGGATTTAAGCTTCTACCTTCTTTACTCTGAAAACTATTATCATCGGTATGTTTGAAATTATACATGAAGGAGATGCCTTTAGACTAGTGTGTCAGTGAAATCAAAAAGTTATCCGTGGCTCTGACGGTTCAGGTTTTGTGCCACAATCAACTGGTCTGCTAACACCAACACAAAAAGAAAATGTCCAATATGAAAAGTCTTAATACCAATGTGCGGGTCCAGGAAAAAGAGCTGAAAAAAATTCAAATTCTTCAGCAGGTCTGAGTGCCTACATTCTCAAAGCCATTACATGCATTTATTTATTCATTATCTTAATTCCAGCACAGCTAATATACAGCGTTATATTATTTTCAGGGCTATTACGTTTATTATTTTTATATTTTAATGATTTTTTTCAATCTGGGGCACCTGGGTGGCTCAGTCAGTTAGGCACCTGACTTCGGCTCAGGTCATGATCTTGTGGTTCACGGGTTCGAGCCCCGCGTTAGGCTCTGACAGCTCGGAGCCTGGATCCTGCTTCAGATTCTGTGTCTCCCTCTCTCTCTGTGCCTCCCCTGCTTGCACTCTCTCTCTCAAAAATAAACATTAAAAAATTTTTAAAGATTTTTTTCAATTTAATTTTAAGTAACCTCTATATCCAACGTGTGGCTCGAACCTACAACCCCAAGATCAAGAGTCACAAGCTCTACTGTCTGAGCCAGCCAGGCACCCCAAAACACATCACCTTTAAGATAAGGTATAAAATTTGGCTTTCTGCAAAGAATGATGACAGGAACTCAAAGTTATTGGCAAATACTCTACAAGGGACACCTTTGTAAAATTTCACTATTTTGAGGAATACTAATGACTTGAAGGGAAATAATATCTTCCTCAATATACAACCTACTCCTATTTCTTCAGTTCTTTCTTACCAAGCTTTCATTATATTTGTAAACAGAATTAAGTCTGCAATTTAGACTCTGAAAATGTTACTCAAGATTTCAGGAGTTCCTAAGTCCTAAAACCCCAAGCCTAATATAATTCACTTAATAATCACAGGTTCTTTCATAATGGAACCGTATTAATCAATTTAATTGATCTTCTAAAAGAGATATTGAAACACGAGGCTTATGGCACATTTATATATATATATTCTTTTTGTTTTAAGTAGGCTCCATGCCCAGCGTAGGGTTTGAACTCATGACCCCGAGTTCCAGAGTCCGGTGCTCTACTGACTGAGCCCCGAGGCACCCCCGAAGGCGTAAATTTTTCTAAAAGTCTACAACCTGGAGCATTTAAAATGAGATAAGGAACATAATAGGGGGTTAAAAATTCTTTGAGAAATCTATTGCCACACTAACACAGTTTGAAAAACAAGCATGGAAGTTTAAAAAGCATGGAAGCACAGACTGTTTTTGTTTTCATCTACCAGCCCTGCACCACTCAATAGGATGTGAGAGGGGGGTGGCTGGCTGGCTTAGTCAGTAGAGCATGTGACTCAGGATCTCGGGGTCACAACTTCAAGCCCCACAGTGGGTGTAGAGTTTACTTTAAAAAAAAAGAAAGAAAAAAATTATGGGGGCACCTGGGTGGCTCAGTCAGTTAAGCATCCGACTTTGGCTCAGGGAATGATTTCGTGGTTCATGAGTTCAAGCCCCGCATCAGGCTCTGTGCTGACAGCTTGAAGCCTGGCGCCTGCTTCGGATTCTATGTCTACTCGACCCCCCCACTTCTCCCTCCTTCCCCCCTCTCTCTCTTCTCTCTCTCTGCCCCTTTCCCACTCCCACTCTCTCTCTCTCTGCACCCCACCCCCACTCACATTCTTTCTCAAAAATAAAATAAATAATTTAAAATAAAATAAAATAAAATAAAATAATAAAATAAAATAAAATAAATAATAAAATAAAATAAATAAAATAAAATAAAATAAAATAAAATAAATAAATAAAATAAATAAAATAAAATAAATAAAATAAAATAAAATAAAATAAATAAATAAAATAAATAAAATAAAATAAATAAAATAAAATAAAATAATGATGGGGATGCGCCTAGCTGGCTCACTCAGTTAAGCTAGTCTGACTTCGGCTCAGGTCATCATCTCGTGGTTTGTGGGTTCGAACCCTGCATCAGGCTCTCTGCTGTCGGCAGAGTATGCTTTGGATCCTCTGTCCCCTACTTGCACACACAAAATAAACTCTCTCTCTCCAAATAAATAAACATTAAAAAAATGACATAACAAATACTCCGCTCATAGTTTCAAGATAACTTTTGGGATTCCTTTTTTTCCATTTTTCGATTACAAATTAAAGTAAGAGAAAAGTTTTGGGCTCAAGAACGTAAATAGATTTTCCTACACAAGTTATTAAGTTGTAATGAATAAGAACTTTAACCAAAGAAACAACCAGGATTTTTAAATCTATACAAATCAGAAAGCAGTATTAGTGGAGATACCCAAACATTCTGCTTGTCAGTCACAAAGCAGGGCAAACAACAATGCATAATTCATTTGAGCATGATCGCAGACATTACCCAGCATAGTTAAGAAATATGAATTCCACTTGAGAGATAATATAAACATTATACCCCAAACTTCAAACTCTGAGGCCGTACTTCCTCCTACTTACTTAGAGCACAACTGTAGCTAACTACAAATGTCAGGAAATTGTTTCCCAATCAAATCTTTTAGACAACTGTGAGCCCAACACATTAACGCACAAAAGCCTTTTAACTTGATAATCACTTCAGTCTTGGAGAGAACCCAGCCTTTCCCCTATTTGCACAGGTCTCCTTACGAACCTCCCTTCCCGCACTGTGCCGCATTACACCATTGTAACACAGTGAACCAGGATATTGCCTTTAGGCTGTGGGGATGTTTAGCAACAGACTAAATTAACTCCAAATACCAAGCCTTGATTTCTTGTACAGGCTTTTTTTTTTTTAACGTTCTTATTTTATCTTAACATCCACGTTTCTATGTGTATGAACACCATCCGTTTTAGCTATGTACTTATTTTATTTTTAAGTAAGCTCTATGCCCAACGTGTGGCTGGAACTCTACCCTCCGAGATCAGGAGTCATACCCTCCCACTGACTGAGCCAGCCCAGGTGCCCCTTCCGTACAGGCTTTTCAAGTTATTTCCATTCTTACTGTCAAGTTGTTTTTTTTTTTAAATGTTTATTTATTTTGAGAGAGAGAAAGAGAGAGTACAAGCAGGGCAGGGGCGGAGAGAGGGAGAGAGAGAATCCCAAGCAGGCTCCGCACTGTCAGTGCAGAGCCGGACACAGGGCTTGAACTCCCGAACCGTGAGAGCATGACCTGAGCCGAAATCAAGAGTCGGGACGCTCAACTGACTGAGCCGCCCAGGCGCCCCTTGCTGTCAAGTTCTAGTGTCCTTAATAACTCCTTTTGTAATACTGATGCTCTCCCTAAATCAAAACTTCTCTTACCTTGGGTCTGAAGTTCGTGGTTGGGCCCACATATTCGTGCTGCGCTTTCGCGGTACCCCACGGGTGGTAAATTTTGAAGCACTCGTTGCAATAGCTCGCGCTACAGTCCATGCAACTTTTTGTGGACTCCTGGGGTGGGGGCTTGCAAAGGTCGCACATGATGGCGGTGGCTGCCCTGGCTGCCTGCCGGTACCTCTCGACAATGGTCTCCAAAGTGAAATTGCGAAACAGACCATTGATTCCTCGTTCTCCAAGATCCACATCGTGCTCGCAGCCCGGGCAAGGAAAAGTGGTGGTCCTAGGGGTCAGGGAGCTGCGCTTCCAGCCTGTGTGATTGGAAGTCCTTGTTTAGTTACGTCAGTAGGGAAACGAACAGAAAACAGAAAAAAGGAGAGAGATTGTGGAAAGAGAGAGATGTACAGATACATCCCCACCCCCGAAATAACAACTCAAAGAGGCTCCGCTTGAATCAGTCTGTATTCTGAAAATGCTTCATGCTTGTTTTTCCTTGGTATGCAAAAGACAAGCCGAAATTATTAAATAGGTATCAAATCAAAGCGGAAAGGAAAATGCTCTCTAGTCAACCCCACACAAAACCACATCAAATCAAACAAATATAAGGGGAAAAGATGTAATACAATACTACACGAGGTCAGGGGTTTTTTGAAATTGTATAATTATATATAATTATTTCTATATATCATATCGGAAGTGATTTGGTTTTCATTTAAATGAAGACAGTCTTGGCAAAGGAATAGGAAATGAGTTCGGACATCAATGAACAGGAGTCCCTAACCAGTGCTCCGTGGATAGGCTCCAGAAGGATCCAAATCATTTGGCAAACTCTTGGACATTGTATGCAAGATGTTGCATCTATATACCTTTGCTTATTTTCTGGTTCAACAACCCATAGCTGCGATCAGATTCTCAAAGAAATACATAACCACAAAACGGTTAAGGACCACTGCAAAAGAGAGGTTCCCACGGTAGTATTGTTTTATCTGGGTAGGCAAAATCGTTAGTTAATTGAGTGCAATCTATAAAAGAGTGAAAAGCTCATCCATAGACCTAGAGTCTAGTGACTTTAAGAGGGACCAACCATTTAGAATCTTCTTATGACCTGAAAAAAAGAATCATTAAAATTACTTAATTCAGTAGGCCAAAAGCTACCCAGGAAAGTATTACAAATAATTTTCCAGTCTATACATAATACACTGAATGACCTTAAATAGCACACTTTGGTTCAATATTATCCGGATTTTAATAGATCAAGAAACCAAGACATGACCATCCTTACTCCCAGGTTCATGAGAATCCGGGGTTGTCTCTTTAACCTAGGTGTGTGCATACCATTAACTCCCTGCTCTCATTTATAAATCTACCTTTAGGGTATGTAGTCTTGGCTGCCCACAAAATCACCTAAATATAAACACAAACTTCTTAACCTGCAGCCTTCCTTCACTTTGCTGTGTATCCAGTATGGAAATGAATGGTTAAACTCAGCAGGTCCCATTCAGAAAAGGTCTTTCCAACGGCTACATTAATAAAGCCTTGGCATATTACTATCATCACGGAAAAGACTGTCTTCAAATATGTCTGGCATGGTATCACTAAGGGTAAAATTTAGCCATCAGCCCACAATATTCTCCATTGGAAGTGACTTTACAGCATGCTAAGAGTGCACTGGGTCCCAAAAACTAAGTCCATAACAAACATGCAGAATATCTGTATTCTATTCATGTAAGGATATTTTAACCTTTACACTTGTAAACATACACAAAAAATACATACCAAAAAAACAAAGCTTCCCATAACAATTTGGAAAGTCAAAAGTATATTCTAATAACTTTCAAGACATGCAAGACAGTCCAAGATATTTCACAACACAGCAGCCATAGAATGAAATAAGCAGCAAAGCCACTTTTAAGACACATGCCAATGAAAATTTCAGTCAGTGAAACAAAACAAGCCAAATAATTTTGGTGTGATCTAGTGCAGTGGTCAAGTTGAAAGTAATGGAAAGTCACATTTAACCGCATGCTTCCACACGTGAACAAGGTGACAGAAATTAAAATGGAGAATCCCAACAGACGATATTAAAAAAAAAATGGGTTCTTACTGGTTTTATGAATTGACAGTTGCTATCAGTTTAAGGAACAGGATCAAACCAAATTAAATCACAACCACAAAGTCATGCTTTAACCTGTATACTGGTGACACCCAGATTGTGGCCTTCATGTTCAGAAATTTCAAAAAAATTGTTGTGTCCCTTTTCTGTAAACCTCTTTTGACTTTTTTTAACAAAAATAAGGTGTCAAGCACTAACTTTCATAAATCAGACAAAATATTAAATCAATAAATCTTAGCTGTTTTCCTAAACAGATCTTTAAAAAGTTCTCGTATTTTTTGGCCAGTGCTAAGGCATTTGTATTTTATTTCATTTGTCTTGGACTTCTACCACTGTTTTTTCAAAAACAAACAATAGAACATATGTTCTGGGCAATAAGGAAACAGAACAGGTCTAAAGATATTCTGGGAAGTAAATCTAGTGACAAAAAAATCAAGACAGGGGAACTAAGAATAAAATGTAATAGAATCAACTTTTTCCTCTCTATAACTGTGCTGTCTACAATAGTAACCATTCAACCAAACATCACTATTTAAATTTAAATCAAAGATTCAGTTCCTAGGGGCGCCTGGGTGGCTCAGTCTGTTAAGCGTCCAGCTTCAGCTCAGGTCATGATCTCACAGTTTGTGGGTTCAAGCCCCATGTCAGGCTCTGCGCTCACAGCTCAGAGCCTGGAGCCTGTCTTCGGAGTCTGTGTCTCCCTCTCTCTCTGCCCCTTCCCCAGTCACGCTGCCCCCCCTCCAAATGAATAAACATTAAAAAAAAAATTCAGTTCCTCGGGTGCGCTAGCCACATTTCAAATTCTCAAGAGCCACATGTGATTGCTGGCTCCCACACTGTTCAATGCTGGGCCAAACATAGGTTCCCATGAACATAGAATGTTCCATTGGATAATACTCAACAGCATGACATAATGAAAAAGAAAAAGTAACGATGGTTTTGAAAGGTAAGAAAGCAATCCAGGCCAAGCAATGCAATTATGTATGTCAAACTGCATTTATGGGGCCAATCGTATATGGGGATTATCTGAACATGGTCACTTTGCAGAATCCATTCTTTTCCCCATATATCTTTACTTCAAAGACAGATTAAACAAATATGAATCATGACACAGTTTTAAAATGAAGATTCCAAAAAACATTCTTCAAATTGGCTTAGAGCACATCTCCCCCCTCAAAATCAGCTTCCTGGTCATTAGGATTTATCATTTAAATATCAAAAAGAAAAGAAGTATTTCAAAACCAAGTCGATTCATTACAGGTTCAAAACGTCTGCTAGCTGCATCCTGTCCCACGTATTTTGGCTACAGACAATGTCCCCACTGTGACCTCCTAGCCTCCCACTAGGCTGGACATTCCTGCTGGGCTTCTAGATGCTTGGACTGTACTGCCACCTTACTGTTTCTCGTAGCACATTCTGACCATCTGATGCCCACGCGGTATCATTACCCTTTGAGTATTAAGGGCATTTCAACCTGGAAAATCTTTTTCTCAACGGCTGCCTGAGTAAGAAACAGGAAATAAGCAGTGAACTTTTTTTAAGCCAACTGTTCCTGCCTTTCCTTCTATTTACTAAATCTCAACACTTAACACTCTCAGGGACTCACTACCAGAAGGTCTGTAAATGGAGGCATGCAGACAGGAAGGTAAGGAAGACAGAAAAGGGATAACATTCCAGATAATTATTTTCTCCAAAAATATATGGTATCACCAGCATTCTATAAGAAAAGTAGCCAATTTTACTTTAAAGGTCAACTGGAGTAAAAACACATGTTTTCTAATAAGGTAGGTTGGCCCATCTTTCGTATGGAGTCAGATGCTTTGGGAAAGCCTAAAACAGTAGTTTATGTTATTTACCCACAAATGGTTAAGACCTTAATGCTAAAATTCAAATACGTTGAAACATTAATAAAGGAAAGGCACCCGATGCGTAAAGCAAGCTAAGCCTGTATAATTAACTAAAAAAAAATTACCGATACTTTTCAGCAAATGTTTTAATACAAAAGAAGGCACTGGCCGATTTAAGGTCCTCACCGTGGCAACAAGGCCGGGAATACGAGCTTTATTCCACGAAGTAAACTAAATGTAAAGGATTTTTAAGGATCCAAGACAGTATGTCATTTTCTCAAAAGTCTCTTGTCACGCAGATTGATAAAAGAGAAGCGCTAAAACTCAGCGCTCTCGTTAAAAACACCAGACCTCGCGTGGAAATTTAGTCCTGTTGACCTTTAAGTCACTCAGCCCCAATTTGTTCACGTTCTACACAATTTTGAACACTTGACCACTGATGTTTAAAAACTTTACGTATACACGGTTACTCAATTTGAATCTAACACTATACTGCCTGCGGCCACACAAGCAATGAAAGCATTTTCTACCTCTCCACCCCAAAGATCTCCGTTGTGACGCTGTGAACAATGAACAGAAAGCTGGATTTAGGATTTAATTTCAAAGAGAAGATTCACAACTTGTTAACAAAAGATAAAGCAGCAACTGTGTCCCGCACATAACACAATTCTTGAGTTAACAGTAAGAAAATGTGTTTCTCCTTGGCACACGTGGCATTTATAAAACCATCATTGTAAGAACATTCAGCAGAATTAAGTCATTGTTGGTGCAACACTTAAGAGGCCTAAACTTGATCTTATAGATTTGCGTTTTTAAAGCAATCGTATTTCTGGTACCTGTTGAAAATACACAGCAATATCAAGCATCTTTTGATTTTTTTTTTAACCAATGTATTATCAACACTGCATATAAACATTGTTAAAGCTCATTTCATCTTCCTGACAAAAGGAAATACAAAAATCAGGGAAAGCCTTGCAAACGTGTGATCCAAAATGTAGAGTAAAATGACTATTTTTACATCACTGAATGTGTTACTGTGTTATACACACAAACCTTACTCTCCTTTCAGGGCACCCTTTTATTTTAAATACCTGTCCAATCTCCAATGCAACGATATCCAAAAGGGATATGTGAGCCCAAAAGTGTCGGCCACATATGCCATTTTAAATTTTCTAGTGGCCAGGGGCGCCTGGGTGGCTCAGTCGGTTAAACCTCCGACTTCGGCTCAGGTCATGATCTTGTGGTTCATGAGTTCGAACCCCACGTCGGGCTCTGTGCTGACAGCTCAGAGCCTGGAGCCTGTTTCAGATTCTGTATCTCCCTCTCTCTCTGCCCCTTCCTCACTCGTGCTCTCTGTCTCTCAAAAATAAATTTAAAAAAAAATAAAAATTTTTAATTATCTAGTGGTCAGGTTAATTAAAAAGAAACAAGTGAAATTGATTTTAATAATACATGTTATTTATTTCACCCAACATATCCAAAATACAATCCCCTCAAAATGCAGAGATAAAAATTAGAGATATTTTATATATTTTTTTATTCTAAGGGTTTGACATTCAGAGTGTTATTTTATACTTCAGCACTTCTCAGTTCTGATGGGCACATTTCAAGCGCTCGACAGCCACATGTGGCTCGTGGCTACTGTACAGGACAGTCCTGGTCTAATCAATCCCTTTGTTAAACCAAGAGCAAAACTAATTTTTAGAAATCTGCTCCTCCCACACCAATTGCTCAGAATAGGATTTCCTCCCTGAGTATGTCTAAATGATGAAGAAATTTTTAAAAACTTGCCAGAAGGGAAAAAGGGGTGGGGGGGGGGAACACATTACTTTCCTATGAATTTCTCTTTCAATCTCTCCAAACAGAAATTAAAGGCAAAGGCCCCATAAATGGAGGGTAGCATTATATCTGTAATACAGTGACTTCTATTCATTTAAAACTGGGATCATGAAAAAGAGGGCAATCCTAAAATCTGCATTCATTTGAGGCGTGATTACTACACTTGGAGCCTCCCCACCCTGAGTGCTTCTCTGTATTTGTTAATTCGCTTTGTATGCTCTTCGTGATGGAGGACTGTGTTCTAAGCCCTGTATGATGCTGGACTATGTACTTCTTAAAAAGGAGGGATGGATCAATCTTCGTTCCTCTTCAGCATTTGGCCATGTCTGGCAACCAGCAGGTAAGTTAAGTATTTGTTGAACGAATGAATGAAATGCAGAAGTTCTCTGCCTTGCGCTGACATACAGCTGGCTGCTGACATACGAAACTGGCTCGACCCACCACCACAGCCAGAAACCCCCTCTATGGTATTTGCAAATGGCGGTCACTCATCCAGTGTTGAAAACAAAGACTCCAAATACTGATGGCCCACACGCTGGATGGGTCATGGTCAAAGATGAGTGTTGGATGCCCTATCCTGTTGAGTGGCATGGTTTTCAAATGATTTGAATTAACTGCCAACACGTAAAAGATCACACGTCAAACCCACTATCAGGCTCTTGTGTGGGGGGTGGTGTGGGGGGACCCACCAGTGCCAAGTGGCTACGGCCCCGTTGGACAAGGCATCCATTCTAGTCTACAGTCCCGAGCCATGCGCCACTGTCCCTAACAGGGGAGGCCCGGAACACAGCCAGCTCCTCTTACCTAGGCTGCTGGGTTTCTTACGGTAGCTGAGTTAATGGGAAAATGAAATCTTGACTATCTCCGTGTCAAGTAAAATGAAAGACGTTCCTGTATTTATCATGCCGGGGGCCTGCCTCGCTAATGTGTTTACTGGGTCACTGCAGCATCTAAATCCGAACCCCCATTTGAACACTTCCAGTAACAGGGGTCTGACAATGCCATCGCTGGGAAAGCCTGTGGTGTGTTGTTTCTTTTGCCCCGAGCTGAAATCTGCATTCCTATTTCACCGCTCACTGATGGGACACCCAGCCTACTGTTCTCTTCCGCAAGACCAACATCATCTCCTGCGGTCTCCCCACTCTGAGTTGAATCCTCTGATTTCCGGGAACTGCTTTTCACAGAAGGGTTTTCTCACTGCCCCCCCCCCACCCCCCGCCCCGGGACATGATCCAACCTTTAGGTTCTGCCTAAAGAGGGAGGCACATCTCACTAAGTCTATTTCTCATCTGGACAGTATCAAGTATGATGGAATGGAGCTCTTGTTCTGGGGAAAAAAATGCCACTATTACTGAATAAAAGCCATTATGGCATGCTTTGTAGAAATCCTTTAGCACAGAGGTCTGTCATTCGACAGCCCCTCCACAAGTATTTATTAAACATCCACCAAGTACTCTGTCAGGTGAGCTCCTAAAAACAATTAGCCATATCTCATCTAGTTATATACATACTTCATCTGTATTTCATTCATTCTCCGTATGAGTCACATATAAAAATCCACGAAATGTTAAGATTAAAAGCCCGCAGAAGATACAGGACTGCGTCAACTATGTATGTAAGCTCAATCTAATTGGAGAAATATTAGTACATGACTAAAATTCCTTTGAATGACGTCTGCTAAATATAATAAGGGACCCCTAATTAGCCAATGAGGATCTACCAACAGAATATCTCTGTTTTATCTGGTAGGTAATTTCAAGCTATTGAAATCTGTCTCTCCTCCCTCTTCCGCGTGACAGCTCTTAGCAGAGGGGGAAACATACAAGTGATGACTTCACAATAGGCATTACCCTCTGTGACCTCATAGTCTCCGCATCCCCACCTACTTAATGCTCCTCGTTTTATATAGGCTTCTATTTTTATTTATATGTGCAAAACGATCTTCCAAGGATTTCGTGATGACCATTTAAAGCAAAATACATGTTTTTAAAACAGCCAAATACGACTCTTAGAACAGACAGCATTCGCTAATGCAAATAAGGAGGAGGCGATTCTCTTCTGATATATTTTTTTGTTGATATATAAGATTAAAAAGTCTTTCCTACACTACAAGAGGGTGAAATAAACACAGTGGCCTAAAGGATCAAAGTTCAAACCTCAGAACCCAAATTGGGCAGCACTGGAGCCCAACAGTCTGGTGCCCATCACCAATCAAGGACTCTCCCCTAAAGAAAGGGCGAGCCCAACGTAACACTGCAGTATTTCTACCCAAAGCTCTGCCTCCCCTTGGTGTTTCCTCACTGCTGATTTTGGCCCTGAAATTCTCAGTGGCCCTGTCCCCAGGGATTTCAAATTAATTTTGATCTACCTGAATCCTGCCATGGATGTCCAGAAGAAACACCATCCGAACGGGAAACAATTTACACTCTGGCTGTATACGGGCTCTGATCTACTTCTATCATTACTATGGAATTCCGCCACTATTTAGTTGATATTCAAAACCCTTCTTTGAAAAGCATGGATTAAAAATGGCTGAAGAAGAGAGAATCCTCAGGTAGAACAAAATGATACCAAATATCATCATGGAGTCTCATCTCTTAATCTGGCATATTTATTTACACATTACCAGAGCCAGATGCTTCCCTAGTAAGTACCCCTGTGGGCCATGACTCCATCCTTCATATAAAAGACCCCACAGGGCCAGAACATCCCCTAAAATACAGAGTTAATAAAGGCTCTAACACAACCCAACTTTTGGCGCGTACCAGGACAGTAAGGAGTTCGTGTTGGCATTTTCAGAGCGGGAAGGGTTTCTTTGCAACTAGTTTTAATCTATTCACCCAGAAATCAACCCTCAAAGTGGCAAAAATAACTTCCACAGACACAGCGGAAACTCCCGGACCCCAAGCTCCCACCACGTACCTGGCCTGCTAATTCTGTCAATTCTGTCCATGCTAGGAGAGGGGAGCCGGAGTCGAGGACTGCTCTGATTGGAGTTGTCCGATCCCACATCATTGAAGGAGTCATCGAGCGTCAGCAAGAGTTCTTTCACACACTTATGACAGATACTGTGTTGGCAAGGAAGAATCAACGGATGGGTAAACAGCTCCTTGCATGCGGGGCAAATGAGCTCTCTTTCGATATTCTTAATGGTAACCTTGAGTTGGGGAAAAGAAATCAGAATTAAGATAAGGACACGCGTTTACCCTTCCAAAAGAATTAAGAATTCAGGTTTTCAATCTGAAGTTCCTTTTTTTAAAATAATATTTAATGTTTTATTTATTTTTGAGAGAGAGAGACAGCGTGAGCAGAGGACACAGAATCCGAAGACAGGCTCCAGGCTCTGAGCTGTCAGCACAGAGCCCGACGCGGGGCTCGAACCCATGAACCGTGAGATCATGACCTGAGCCAACGCAGGACGCTTAACCAACTGAGCCACCCAGGCGCCCCTGAAATTCCTTTTTGGCAATGGCATTCAGTACCATCAACCCCCGCCCTCAACACCCATAGCCTAGAACAGAAGGGACACACTGACATGGTTAAAACGGAAGTATGAGAGAGGCGCCTGGGTGGCTCAGTCAGTAAGCGGCTGACTTCAGCTCAGGTCATGATCTCGCAGTTCGTGGGTTCGAGCCCCACATCAGGCTCTGTGCTGACAGCTCGGAGCCTGGAGCCTGCTTCGGATTCTGCGTCTCCCTCTCTCTCTGACTGTCCCCTGCTCACACACTGTGTGTGTGTGTCTCTCTCTCAAAAATAAACATTAAAAAAAAAAAACCCGGAGTATGAGAAAAATCAGCACAAAATATGAGGGGACCACGATACTTCAGTTAAACAAATCATCATGAATTCACTGATGGAGGGCAGCTGAGAAATCCTACAAGCAGATCACGACAGTAAAAGGGAAGACGGCGGCACCCTGAGAATCAAACCATGTTCCTAGCTGAGCACGGCTAACTCTGTGCAAATAACAGGAGCTGGCAAAAGCTGGGTTCGCCAGCATGTTTGCAGAAGCTTCCTTGAAGTCTATTTACAAGCTGAGCCATCAGCAATTTTCTACATTAAATGTGACCATTTTTCACAGGCTGCAACTATAATGTAGCTAAAATGCTTCATCTCCTGGCGCTGGGTTACCAACTGGTTCTCTTAAAAGCACTTTACGAATACTGAAAGGGTGGGGAGGACTAGAAAGCACCATTATAAGTGTATTATTTTCCATGAGAAACACTGCGTTATCACAGCTAGAAAGGTCAGATGACCTCATGCCAGTTTTCCCAACCCTCTGCAGGTAGTTCCCGCCCAAGCGTGTACACACACACACACACACACACACGCACACGCCTCCCAAACGGCAGGTGCCATGAATCTATATTCAGCCTCCCTGCCATTTTACAGTCAAATCTGAAAGTACTCCTAGACCTTGTACAATCATTTCAACCACCGGAAACACACAGGACGTCAACATCGAATTAATTCACTTGTTTTCACCAAATAAAAACGTATTCCCCCCCTAAAGTGACACAGAGTGACTTTAACAGTCCGTGACAACAGCATTACATCCCACTGGCCTTACCACCGTGGGTGATGGGTCTCTGAAGTGTTTCTTGCTGCATCATTCAATAAATATTTAATAAAAGCCCACATCATGTCACGATTTTCTCAAATTTGGAAGACAGCCGCACTTCAGGGCAAAGAAAACAGAATATTCACATCCTATTTCATGTCGCCGAGAACGTGACAGCCAACTCAAAGGAAAATACTGTTCTGAGTGTCCAAAATAGACTCAAAGGGAAATATTATTCTGAGGGTCCAAAACAGACTCCCATATTGATGGGAGGTTTACCTCCCACCGCAAGGTCTAAAGTCATTTCCACCTTTCTTGTCCATAAAGCGGTACGTAAGCTTTTCACCCACGACAGGTATATGAAATAATCGTTACCCAAAAGAAAAAAATGAGTTTTTCGTTTTTACATCCACTGGGGGGGACAACCCGATTAAGAGAAATGGGATGTGGCGGCTCCCACAATGAAGCTGTCCGAAAATCAATGGGGGGGAGGGGTCGACGGGAAACTAACAAGTTGCAAAGAACTGCCGATCCGACCCTTTCAAACAAAAACACTCTGCACCCCGACAGCTGCCAGGGCGAGCCCGCCTCCCGCGCGCGAGCTGGCGAAGCCGGGGAGGAGCCTCCCGCTCCCGGCGCCCGCGGGCCGGGTGGGCCGCGCCCGCGGGGGTCCGAGCGGCGGCCCCGCAACGCTCCGGGACAAAGGGCGGCGGCACACGCGCGGGGCACGCGCCCAGCGCCGCGACGGGCACCCGACTCCCGGGGGCGAATCAAGTCTACCGCCTGGACCCCATTAAAGAGCCCCGCCCGGATTCCCCGAGGTGCTCAGGTGGGCGATCGTCGCACCCGAGCGGCGCCCCCTCGCGGGCCCAGGAGACCCGGGGTCCAACCTTCCGAGGCGTAGAAAGGGGGCGCCCGGGATTGCGGAACCCTGGGCGCGGAAGGCGAAGAGGAAGCGGGGCCACCACACGCCAGCCCTCGCTCCTCGTGAGGAGAGGCTCCCTCCGGCTCAAGGCGGAGGACACAGACCCGGGGGTGCCGACGAGCCGCCAGGGAAGCAGGAGGCTGCGGCTCCCGTCAACCACTCACCAGCGTTTCGGAACCATCCCCTTCCATAGTAGCCTTCTGCCAGGTGTCATCAACGGCAGGGTCCAAAGAGGCGGACAGGCGGCGCCGGCAGGGTCTGGTGGGCGGGTCCCTGCGGCGGCCGTGGAGCCGGGGTTCGGAGCCAGAGGGCGAGCTGGTCAGCCGGACCCGGCCAGCGGACCGACGCGGCTAGGAGCGGGGCGGGCGAAAGCACAAGCGCGGAGAGCCGAGCGGCGCTCCCTGCGACGGCCCCGGAATCCCGCCCCGCGGCCGGCTGCGGCGGCGGCTCCTGCGGACTGCGGCTGGGCTGGCGGCAGCGCGGAGACCCAGGCGCGGACGCCGCGGAGGGGCGGGGCCGGGGCGGGGCGGCGCCGTCGCCTGAGCAACAGCGCCCACCGCACAAAGGAGGCGGGGCCGAGGGCGGTGGCAGGGGCGCGGCGCGCGCCAGGGTCCGGTCTCCCTCCGCCGTCGCCACCGCCTGGGCCCCGCCCCCTCGGCCGCTCGCCCCCTCCCGGGCGACCGCCGCCTTCGCCGCCAGCCGCGGTAGGAAGCGTCGGAGGGGCGGAAGTGAGGGGGCGAGGGAGGCGGAGGGCGGCGCCGGGGTGGAGCTGTCTGCCGAGTCGCGGCGGCCTGCGGCGCTGGCGGCTGGCTGGGCACGGCGACCCCCTGCCCTTCATTTTGCTTTCCCTGCGCTTTGGTGAAGCGCGGTGTGAGGCATCACCTACAAGCCCCATGTCCCGACTCTGGACGGCCGGCGGGGGCGAGGGCGGGCCCGGGCCGCCTTCCCGGTGTCGTAGCACCGAGCGCCGCAGAACAGAGCGCCGGGGGAGACGACCGCAACGAGATCCTCCCGCCCCACCCCTTCTCGGGCCCCGGGTTCCCCTAGTGGGTCCCCGTCCCCACCCAGCTCTTCCTCCTTCTCTTCCGGCCCAATTCGTCGGGTGAACTTCACATCCCCTAACTGGTCACGAACCACTCCTATTCTCCTTCTGCTTTGGCACCCCAGGGCGCGGCGTTGGCACGCACAACACGTTGTGTCCAAGTGGAGCGGGGTGGGGGGTCCAGAGCCGGCGACGCGGGAGCGCCCCTCCCCCGCCCAGGCAGCCGCCCTGCGGCTCCCCCTTGGGGACGGAGGGCGCGGGGCAGGGGGCGCCGCAGGTCCTGGGCCGCTCGGGCACCTGCGCACCCTCGCGGTGCTTCGCCTGCTCAGGGACCAGCAGAGCAGGATTCACCTGCCAAGGCTCTCAAGCGCGTTTCTTCTGTCTCCTTTCACCGCGAATCAAAAACAGATGAACCTGGGATGGCTGGAAGCCGTGTTACTGGATCCATCACGCCACCGCCTTCCTAGCTGGCTATTTCCATCCTTACGTAGTGACAGGGAAACGGGCGCTCTAAACAGCTGGCTGAAGGGACCTCAGAGCTGCAGCAGAGGAATCCCGTTTAGGTTTTGAAACGCTTCCCACTTGTATTTTGTATTTGGGAGAAGTCTTTCCGTGTGAAAAGTTCCTCCGTCTTCCCACAGCACGATCAGCAGTGTAGTCTCTTCTCTAACCCGGCGATTAAATACTGGGGTAGCTGTGTAGACTTAAGAACAGCAAGGGGCCACAGCAATTGTCTTTAATGGAAAACCCTCAGTTTACAGCTGAGGAGGAGGTGTAGAGAGAATGAACGCCTTGCCAAGCAATGCTTGGGGTAGTCTGATCCGGGTTAATGCCTGCTCTGTGGCCCCACGTGCTGGAGTTGAGGCTGCTTCCTTCCCCCAGGTCCTGAAGCGTCCTAATCAGGAGGGAAATGAGGAAAATAACAAATACCCGCGTAATTTGGTTACCCGTATCATGTACCACACCATGTACCCATGTACTTTTAAAGGACGCAGCCATTAAAAAGCACAAATCAGTGTTTGTTTTTAATACTATTCTTTGGGTTAAATTATTGCCCTCTGGCTCTAACCTCACATCAGCCCACTTGAATAGCACTTTGGTCCAAAACGAACTCGAACTCGTTCACTGAGTAAGAGATTAGAAGACTTCATTAACATGAGCTACAGATTAAACTTGTATAGTCAATATCTGGCCGATAATAAATGTAAAAGCCACCCTTCCATTATGCCAATCAAACTTCAATGTGATAGCATTTTCCACCTGATTCTCAAAGTTCAAATGCAACCTTAATACACTTGGCAACAATGTGGGGAACTAGGCACATTCAAGCTTTATTTTGTGACGCTGTAGATTGGTATGGCTTATTGGAAGGGGAATTTTGCAAATCCTATCAAAAATGTTAAATGCGTATACCTTTGACTAAGCAATTCCACTTTTAAGAATTTTCCTACTGGGGGCGCCTGGGTGGCTCAGGCAATTGAGCATTCAGCCCTTGGACTCTCGATTTCGGCCCAGGTTATGGCCTCAAGGTTGATGGGATTGAGCCGGAGTCGTGGGGGGGGGGGGCAGCCTGCTTGGGATTCTCTCTCTCCCTCTCTCTCTCTGCCCCTCCCCACTTCTCCGTGCTGTCTCTCTCTCTCTCTCTCTCTCTCTCTCTCTCTCTCTCTCTCTCAAAATAAATAAATAAATAAACAAACAAATTTCCTACTAAAAGACTTGCATGTGTGCACAAAAACACATACAAAGACCTTGTTTGGACCTTATTTAAAGAAATATCTATATTATCTGTCATCCATGATGTATAAGCATACCATGGAATACTGTGCAGCAGTTTAAATGAATGTACTGATGAGAAAGGATTCATAAAACATTTTATTAAAAAAGTAAAAAGCCAGGGTACCTGGGTGGCTCAGTTGGTGGCTCAGTTGAAGTCGTCCAACTTCGGCTCCGGTCATGATCTCGTGGGTTCGAGCCCCATGTTGGGCTCTGTGCTGACAGCTCAGAGCCTGGAGCCTGCTCCGGATTCTGTGTCTCCCTCACTCTCTCTGCCCCTCCCTGCTCATGCTCTCTCTCTCTCAAAAATAAACATTTTAAAAATTAAATTGTTTTAAAAAGTAAAAGCCATATGGATTCTGTATATTACCACTTTGGCCAAAAGAGATGAGACAAGCTTATAAACTTACACAGGTAAATAAATAAGTCTCTGAAATAGAGCACAAAAAATAGCAGAAGGATTGTGGAGAAATAAGGGGATGGAGTCAGGTGTGGTAGACACTTCTCTCACATTGTATTTTATTGTTTTCACTTTATAATAATCATGTTTTACTACTGGAAACTTTTTAATGTTTATTTATTTTTGAGAGAGAGAGACAGAGTGCAAGCAGGGGAGGGGCAGAGAGAGGGAGACACAGAATCTGAAGCAGGCTCCAGCCTCTGAGCTGTCAGCACACAGCCCGAAGCAGGGCTCAAACCCAAGAGTTATGAGATCGTGACCTGAGCCAAAGTCTGCTGCTTAACTGACTGAGCCACGCAGGTGTGCCCCATTTCTGGAAACTTTTAAATGCAACTGACATAATTAATCCATAGAAGCTTTCATCCATATTCATTTAAACCATTAACCCATACATTTTGAAAAGCTTAAAGGGGGAAGGGGTGTATTGGCAGGAAGATAGCCAAATATAAAAGCTGCCATTCTAAACCACTCTGCCCACTTTTCTAGTCATTTGTACCCTCCTCCCCATCTCCCGCCTTGGTCCATACACTCTAGCTTCCCAGTTATCAAACATATCAAGATCCCTCCCGGTTCCTCAAGTTAAAATCCTATGGGTTTGTTTGTCTGTTTGTTTGTTTGTTTGTTGTTTAAGTCTCCTCTCTCCTTCCCCTGTACCTCTGGTCAGCTTTCAAATCTTCTGGTTTCTTCTCGGATCCTGTCCTTTCTCATCCTTACAGCCAATTCCCCTGCCCATCCTGAGCCTCTGTTCCCGGGTGCCTAGGTTACAGAGTCTATCAGTTAAGTATTTGCAGATGACTTTCCATAAGGGTCTCTCTGTCCTACCTCCATTTGAGACAGAGGCAGAGTAAAGCCTCGGTCCTAGACCACAAGGAGTGTGGTGTGGAACTGTAAGGGGGAGCGGTATATTTGCATGCGAATAGATTTATTGGGGGACAAGGGTTACAGGAGGGCTGGCAAACTTGCGATCATACAGAAGGAGTCTAGTGTACCTGGAATGCCATGCTTCTTCTCTGCAGCCTTCGGGAAGCTTTTGAAGGCTTTTAAGTGGGAATGACGTGAGTGATCTCTATTGTTTTGTTTCTTTTAAATCATTATTCTCCCAATTTGTGTTGCACATGCCATCCCTTGGGTATCTACCCCTTCCTAGCTTGGAGTGTCCTAGCACCTCCTTTTCCAATACTTTCTTTTATTATTTTTTAAATGAATGTATTTATTGTTGAGAGAGAACACAAGTGGAGGAGAGGCAGAGGGCGAAGGATTGAGAGAGACTCCCAAGCAGGCTCCACTCAGTCAGCACAGAGCCCAATGCAGGGCTCAGACTCACGAACTGTGAGATCATGACCTGAGCCGAAACCAAGAGTCAGGCACTCAACGCCTCCAATACTTTCTTTTAAAATACAGGTCAGGGGCGCCTGGGTGACTCAGTTGGTTAAGCAACCATCTCTTGGTTTCCTTGGTTTCTGACAGGGCAGAGTCTGCTTGGGATTCTCTCTTTCCCTCTATCTCTGCCCCTCCTCCAACTCTCTCTCTCTCTCTCTCAAAATAAACATTAAAAAAATAAAATACAGGTCAAAGTTCAACACAAGGAAGCCTACTCCACACCTATCACTGCCTCCACTAAGTCCACAGACCTTCAGCACTCTTGCCTACATTATCTCATCTGGTGTTGCTTAACTGCTTGCATGAGCTGTCTTGCATCTATATATTTCATCAAGCCCAAAAGGTCAGGGAAGGATGTTGTCAATTTTCCCCTACTTCACCTACCAACAATTGCCACTGCCCAAACACACACACACACACACACCACCACCACCACCATTCAGGTTTGGTAAAGGAGAGAGGCTCAGTAAGTGTTCATTACCTGACATTTAAAATGTAAGCCTGTTACCGCTTAGGCTATCCACTACTCGCTACACTTGACCTGGTTGGTCTCTTTCCATACTGACTCCTAATACCCAATAGGAGATTAAGTTCCGGGCAGAGTCAGGTCCTAATGACCACGGTGCATATTTCAGTCAGTGCCGTGCGACACCATTGGTTCTTAATCTCTTTGGTCTGAGATCAAACAGCCAGCGTGCCATTCCATTAGCATGTCCTGAACAAGTCGCAACAAGGTGATATGGCCACATACTCCTATACCGTTGCCCCCTGTTGGGGACTCCTAAGTCAATGGACAACCTGGGTACAAAATGAAGAGAGCCCCTGGGAACCAGAGAGCAATGAAATAAATCACAGGGCTTCCCAGGAGACTGGCCTATGCGCTGTCTACGCCGCTGGGCACCAAGAGGTTGAGGGTGAAGGACAATGAATGGCAGTTATCAATCATTGACCCAAGCCTGTGACAGGTCTAGCTTACCTGTCATAAAGTGTTTCTATGGGAACAACCTCAGGGGAGAGGAGCCAGAGAGGCCGGAAGTTCAGATGTCCATTGCCTAGCCAACTCCTACTCATCTTTCAGGCTGAAGATCTAGAGCCTTCTCTCCCTCATTGGTCTCGTTTTCATTGATCAGCTCCCCTGACTCTGAACTCCTTTGGCACTTACAGTCTTTCCGCTCAGTTTAACATGATTACATACTCTCATTTCGTACATGAATGTTTGATGTCTTGTAAGCCTTATCTTCCCAACCTTTTAAGCTTTTGTTTGTTTGACAGAAAATCCGACAGACATTTCCCTACTAAACAGGAGCACCAGCCCAGTAATTTGAAATTTGATGAGAAGAACACAGCATCCCTCTGGCAGACGTTTTTCCATGAATGGCAGTAGTGAACTGGCTGGTCCCTCTTGGCCAACTCGAGGTGAACAACACTATTTGGGCATTGTTAGCAGGTCCCCTTTGACTACCTGTTATTCCTACACTTGGGGTTGTTAGGTTTAACAAAAACACAGGGCACCCAGATAAGTTTTAATTTCGGACACATAATGAATTTTTTTTTTAGTATAAGTATGCCCCATAAACTGCAAAGGACCTACTTCTATTAAAACAATTATTTGTTGGGGTGCCTGGGTGGCTCAGTTAAACATCTGACTTTGGCTCAGGTCGTGATCTCACAGGATGAAGGTTCGAGCCCCACGTGGGACTCTGTGCTGACAGCTCAGAGCCTGGAGCCTGCTTCAGATTCTATATCTCCCTCTCTCTCTGCCCCTCCCCCACTTGTACTCTGTCTCAAAAATAAATAAACATTTAAAAATTTAAAAAAAAAAAACAATCACAGGGCATCTGGGTGGCTCAGTCAGTTGAGCGACCAACTGGCTACAGTCATGATCTTGAGGTTTGCGGGTTCTGGCCCCGTGTCGGGCTCTGTGCTGACAGCTAGCTCAGAGCCTGGAGCTTGCTTCAGATTCTGTGTCTCCTTTTCTCTCTGCCCCTATCCAATTCGTGCTCTGTCTTTCTGTGTCTCTCAATAATAAATAAATATAGAATAAAATAAAATAAAATAAAATAAACCAAAAAAAAAAAAAAACAAGCATTTGTTGTTTCTCGGCAATTCAAACGTGATTCTACATCCTGTATTTGATCTGACTGGCAACTTCCTATCTCCACTTGTTAGTAATCACAGTTTGGATAAAGGTGTCTCAAAACCCAACTCTGTTGCCATGGTAGCTAGATGTAACAACTTTCACTTAAGGGCCTACTGTGTGCCAAGAACAGTATTAGGAACTTTGCATAAAATATTCATTTACTGCTGGCAATAACACCGTGAACAGGTATGATTCCATTTAGACAGGACAAGGCTCGCCACCTCCACCCAGAGATTATGTAATACCCTCAAAGTCACATGACCAGATACCAAAGAGCCTCGAGATTTAAACTTGGGTCTCCCTCCAGCATCCCTATTGCACTGCCCACAGATAAATATACAACCTGTAATTCACAGTTGCATAAAAAATACAATGTAAGCATTATTTGAATAAGTAGTTTAAGATCGTTTTTTTTTTCAAATTATCTTTTGAACAATACAGTAAAAAAAAAAAAGAGGAAGATTATATTTATGAAATTGGCTGGTTTCAAATGATATTGCTAAAGTCTGATCTTCCATTTGCCTTTCCTACCCCCCACAAAGCACACATTTCACCCAATCCCAAGATAAAAAAAAATATTTTAAAGAATACTTTGCAGTGGACCCAACCTTAGTATTATCACCCAGTTTAGATTTCAGTTGCATGAGCAAGTACCCATTGAGCCTCCTGAAACAGATCATTTGGTGGTATTTTTGTTTTGGTCCCGGGAGAGGTTTTAAGACTTTCCATTAGTCTAGATTTGAGGATTTTCTAAACCTAATTCTTTCCGAGTACAAGTATTTTCTTGTTTCACAGTAAGTTTTGTGTTTATGAAGCTTCCTGCAATTTTTATGCCTCAAAGATGTTCATAGTTGAAAGTAATAATTCACCAGATAATGGAATTATCACCTGTTTCTCTACCAAAGTTAAATAGTAAGCTTTCCAAAGCTGCTTTTATTTTGCTCATACTATTATACTCCTTGGAGGTGTCTGAACAGGAACTACTGAACTATAGGAAAAACAAGTAGTACTTTCTGGCTATTTACACATGAATATAAATATGCTGAATTGTCTGACTATAAAGAAATACACAGAACATAAATTCTTCCCTTTGTATGGACAATTCTTCCATTGTCATCAAATCTTCATTATAGGATTCCGGAGTGTGTGGTGATGTGATGGGAAAATGTGAATGAAGATGATAAAAAAAATTAATAAGCCAAACCCTTCTAGAGCCCAAAAGTTTTGAAAATACTGCTTTGAGTAATCCTAGACATGGACCACAGATCTAAAAGGTCTATTTTGGTCCAAAGAGATGAAATAGAAAAGAGATTAAAAAAACCAAACAAACAACCAAAAAGCATCTCCCAGAAGTGGCACAAATGTCTTTGAGAGTGAAATATAAGGCAGTCCATGGAGTTGATTTTTAAACCTCTTGAGAATTATCTCAGGCATTAGCTATACTTTTAGGGCATTGTGTGCTGAGCAGAAAGACCACAATGGTAGAGACTCCTGTGTACTTTAAATATTAAAGTCATCATCACAAAAGAGAAATAAGCTGATCAAAAGAGGTTGATCAAGTTTGTGATGCGGGTTTTAGGTTACTCTCAGATGAATGTGGGCGCACCCCCCCCCCATTCGGAGAACACACAATAAGCTAATTTAATTGGAAATAGACACACAAGAAACTGCTGCCCTGGGAGAAGGCAGGGTTTTGGAGGGGGGAGTGAAATGCCATTTTTTACTCTGTAAAACCTCGTGTAACGTCTGTTACTGGCCAACGAGCATGTGATAATTTCGTAAAGCTGTAAAGCCATCAGAGAAAAGCGAAAGAAGTTAGGATGATGGTAAAGCCATTGGTCTCAACTTTGAAGGAAAGGAAGGGAGGGGAAGGGAGGGGGGGGGCAGAGAAGGAGAGCCAAGGGGGATGGGAGGGCAGGGTGCTGGAAGATAATGGGCCCCTGCTCTCCTTCAACTCAGGGCACTTGGTGTCATTAGAGCCATTTCATAGTATTCTTTACATTATAAACCTGAACTCCAAAGTGGAATCTAACTTCCCAAAGAGGAATAAAGCAAGGCAGTCTCAACACTCTGCTATTCATTGGCTTATGCTCAGAGAGGTATTCAGTGTTCAAATCCTGTGTAATCACACACATAAGGAGGGTTTTAAAGGGAGTGGGGGTGGGAAGTATGAGGAGAGTGGGCAGGGCATAAGCTTGATGGGAAACGGGTAGGAGGCTACTCCTAATCCCCCGTCCCCACCCCATCACGAGAAAAGGCCCAGGGAGGAACTGTCCTAAATTCTTACAGCAAGAGCCTGGTTTCCAACCTCAGAGATTTCAGAGGGACACCCACCTCTCCAACCTTGGAAGTCAGTGGAGAATGCTCGTGTGTTTGCTGCAGGTGCTTGGCGGGAAGCCTAGTGTAGAGGGTCCGCCTAGCGAGTGAGTGGCTATGGAGCGAGGCACACTCAGTGGATGAAGCCAGGTTATTTTCTCTCGCTGTTTCATTTCAGTAAGAACAGTGTGAACACATTGCTAACGCTGAGCGGTTTGTTTCTGGCTTTGTTAGACGTGTTAAGCGTTCACTAATGGTGCTGCCCTACTTGCCCATTAGGTGTTTATGGGAAGTGCATCGGTCTGCTTCATAGTCACCCGGGGTGTCTCACCCCAGAGCTATTGTCTCGGAGTTGCAAGTTTGGGCCTGTGCTGAAGGAAAGTATTAGCCAATGAATACACTTCTGACTCCCTTTGAAGAACTCACCTCTCAATCACCCCATTCCTCCGCATCAAGAGGGGTTCATTTATTTTGTAATCAGCAAAAGGATCCTCTTTCCTCCCCACCCCCGGCCCCCAGAGATCGGACAGCCTGGTCCTGCTGTGCGCTTAAGAAAGCCGGGTTCTGACCCTCTGGCTGCAAACCTCCTCCTCCGGGCCAGCGCTTCCTTCTTTCCGGCCCTCTCCTTTCCCCAGGGTGGGTCCTCCAGAGGGTGGAGTGGGCTGTGGTACGCACCCTAGGCCCAGCGGGTGGCCAGGGTTGAAGCTTCTAGGAGCGACAGAAGCCTGGATGTGGCGGCCCGGGTGTCCCGCGCACGCGCCTGAGGCCCCTTCCAGCTGCGGTGGAGAGCCCAGGGTAGAAAGGAAAGTGGAAAGCGGGTCCTCCACGTGTACGTGTGGGCCCGGGTGGCAATGGTGGGGGGCGGGGGCCGACGCACAGCTTTTAATCAGCATTCGATTTCAGATGAGTGTGTCCCGTGTTTGCAGAACAGGAGAGAGCATCCCGGGAGGCTCACGGTTCCCCGGGGACGCTTTCACCTGGGAGTGCAGGGAGCCGGGGACGGCCAGCCCTGAAAGCTAAAACCTAGCGGAGTTGGGGTTGGTGAGGTGTGAACCCGAAGTTTCAGACGCTCACAGCAGGGCTGCGGAATCATCCCCCTTTCCGAAGACCGCGCGCAGGAAGTCCCTTTCTCCCCTGTGCCTGCCCCGAGGTCGAAACTCCAGGTGCAAAGGGCAAAGGCAGACGCCGTTTCCCGCTCTCCCTCCGGCTGCGAACCCTGGCTGAGCGCGCCGGGCTCAGCTTTGCATTTCCCGACACCGCCGGCTGGCAAAGCACTCAGGAGCTTCCCCGGGCAGTTTCTCGGCCGCAGCGCGGAGGCCAACCTCCCCGCCGGGCTTTCTGCCTCGGCTGGGCGCCACCGGGGCCGGCAGAGGGCGTGGTCGCGAGGCGCCTCCGACGGCGCCAGCCCGGGTTTCGAACAGGCTCCCGGACAGGTGCCTGCCCGAAATCCGGCTCCTTGGCACCACCACCCCCAGCCTCCCGTGCAGAAGCGTGAAATGTTCTCGGCCTTGGACACTGGCTAGGGACTTGGAAAGAGAGCTGACAACGCCTAGGGCCTGCGAACTGGGGTTCTGCCTCTATTTACCCGCCACACGGTCGCACTACGAGCTGAACCCGATCCCGCCTCCCGACTGTTCACCCGCTGGTGCGACTCTCCGCTCCGCGCTGCGCGCCTGGACGCTCGAGGTCACCCACGCGAAGACACCACGCCTGGGCAGCCCTGGGGGCGTCGAGGAGTGCCCCCAAGGCCAACGCCCCACCCTCCTTTCCATCTCCCGGAGCTGAGCTCGCGCCCCTCGCCGACCCGTGAGACCCCGCCGTCGCCCAGCTGGCCAAGTCCCCTTGGCTCATTTCAGAGGTGCGGCGCGATAAAGAAAAGGCAGCTACTTTGCATTCTGCAGCTGCTGGGACGCAGCTGGGACCCGGGGTTCCGGCCCCCGCCCTCCGCGGGCGCTGGAAGGGACCGGGACGCCCACAGTGACAGGCCAGGTAGTGCCCGGGGTGGGGGCCCAGGCCGCGACACCGCGCGCCCCAGCACTTACCTTGCCTCTGGCTAGCAATTCCATGATGTAGCCAAACTCACTTATCTCCCCCGGCTCGGACATGGTCACGACCCCTCACAAACTCTGGTGGACCTGGGCGGGTGCATCGAATTCGTTTTTTGTTTTTTGGTTGTTCCCCCCCCCCCCCACTCTCTCTCTTTTTAGTCTGAGTTTTGCCAAGCGCCGCTCCAGGATGCGGTTAACGAGGGAAAGTGAGCGGGCGCGGGGAAAAGCCCAAAGCGGGGTTGGGCGGGATGGGGGCCGGAGAGGGCTCCCGGGCGGCCGCGTCCCGAGTCCGGGGCTCTGGGTGCAGCGGTAGGGGCAGGGCGGAGTATCTGAACAAACCAGGGCGGCGGCGGCCGTGGCAGTGAAATGCACACCAGGCGGAGCCCCGCACCGAAGCCCCGCCTCCTCGGGGGTCGCGGCCCGCGCGCCTCCCGCCCGGGGTCGAGCGGCTGCGGAGACAAACAGCGACACAAAAGCGGGTCCGCGCCCGGTCCCAGCGCGACGACACCCCCCGGGATGGTTAGAGCGGTCCCTCCTCGGATGCCGGCGAAGGTGGCCTTCCGGAGCTCCCCGGCGCGAGGGCTGGGGGGAAAACACCCATCACACTGGAGGTGCGAGGGCAGAGAGAATGAATGCGGAGGAGGCAACAACAAAGGATCGGGCTGCCAGCGCCGGGGGGAAAAAAAAAATTAGTGAGGGCCCAGGAAATGGCAACGCCGCGTCTCAAGTCAGCCTTCCTGAAACCCGATAGGTAACAAAGACCAAGCCCAGCGCTTCTGAGATGAGAACAAATACCAGGATTGTATTTTAAACACTCTAAGTGTGTAAGGGCGATTGTATCTCTAGATCCTCCTGATACTCGACTTTCCCTTAATTAAAAAAAAAAAAAAAAAAAAAAAAGCATCATTTCTGCCAGTACTGCCCGAACACGGTCACCCTTAGTGACGACTAACTCACTTTTCCAACAATTCGTTTCATTAATGGACTGAATCATTCAGTGCGTGTTTCTCACATTGTCTACTTTTTAAAATAGCAGCTCTCCCAGGAAGCGGAGGCTGAAAAGGCCTCTCGGTCTCCTCCCTGCTTCATTCATACCTGACAATCTTTGCTTCCCTTGAAAAGAAAACTTGGCTTAACAAGTCTGCCCTGGTCCATTACTCCGCTGTGGGCTGTCTCTTATCTTCCTTGAAAAGGAGGAAAGCGATAAGGGCTTGAGTTTTCCCCCAGAAAACAAAATCTGCCAGCGATGATTGGATGAGATACAAATACAAGAGTTACTGCCTGAGTGAAGCCAGTTTCCTTAGGCAGCTTGGCAGAGTGCTGTGGTTGGGCCCAGCACGGTGGGCAGGGTGCTGTATGGAAAGGACCCATTTTGCAGCTTTGGAGGCTTGATAACACACAGGGGGTTTTCCTCTTTCTTTCTTCTGTTGGTCCTGTTCTGATTTCTCTCTTCTGGCCCAGAAAGCTGTATTTCTTCCTTTTTTTCCTCCCCTACAGCTCTCCTTAAAGCCTCAGTAACGTTGTTCCTTGACTGTTCTTCTAATCGTACCTTTCCTACTTCTTCGACATGTTCCATTCCTCTGTGAGCTGATGCTGATACCCTCTTTGAGCAAAGCAGCAAAAGACAAGGCACTGAGTGTTTGTAGTTGGGGTTGAGTGGGAGGTCAGACACCATCATAATACTTCTTGCTTGGAGGGGTTCTTGTCCTCAAGTTCTGGGTAACCTCCTGTGTTCTCTCTGATTCTATAAGAAGACTAGCAGAATTCTTTAAAAAAATTTTTTAATGTTTATTTTTGAGAGACAGAGAGAAAAACAGAGCACAAGCAGGGGAGAGGCAGAGAGAGAGGGAGTCACAGGATCCAGAGCAGGCTCCAGGCTCTGAGTGGTCAGCACAGAGCCTGATGCGGGGCTTGAACCCACAAACCTTGAGATCACAACCTGAGCCCAAGTCAGATGCTTAACCAACTCAGACACCCAGGTGCCCCCAAATACTAGCAGAATTCTAATATGTCCCATAGCATTTATGAACAGATTCTTCCCTAATATTAGCAATAGCCAACAGATTACCAGAAAGAGGTGCTGCTCTAAAGGGGAAAGTTTCTCATGCCCCAGAATGGATTCTGGCACATGATAAAAACCACAGTGTTAGAACTGAACAACTAATCTTCCGTCCGCAATACAAGCAAGAGGGAGGGAAGTTGAGACAAAGGGGCATACAAACCAAAGGGTTTCTCTTCAAAAGCTTTCCCCCAAACCCCATTCAATGACTTCCACTTACATATCCTGTGTGAGAACTGGGTCATACGTCCACCCCTAGCTTCGAGGAAGGCTAGGAAGGTGATTATTTTACTCTGGGAGCACTGCCACTCTAAACAAAATCAAGGACTTGCTAGTAAGGAAGAAGAAGAAACAGATATTGGGTAGCAAATTGTTAGTTGTTGCTATCCCTCGGGTAAGTCCATTCAACTTTCTGAGTTTAGGCTTTCCCTTCTGTAAAATGACCAGTTTTGAACTAAACAGTCTCTAACCCCTCCTGATCTTAATGCTAACCTCTCGGATCTAAGGATCCCTTTGCCATCTGGTGGCACCAGCATTTTTCCCTGAGAAAAGCTGCTGTCGTAAAAGGTCTGTCCACCTGATCGCTTGCTACTAGGAAATACTCCAGGCAAAATATCTTTCTCAGTTGCCTGGATTCCTACCCAAGACCAAGAGAGTGGTGGAGGCAAGGGTCTTAGAATCAGTTGCTCAACGGCAGGGAGAGGAATCGCCCGTGAGAGTCCAGATCAGTGTTCAGAAGTCACAACCTGGGTTCGGTCCTGGAATTTACTCAGACACCTGGTGGCATTTACCACTCTTTATTGTTGGCGGTGTGTGAGGCGCCAAGGAGCATTCAAAACCTTTCAAAGTGGGGCATCTGGCTAGTTCGGTCAGTAGAGCGTGTGGCTCTTAATCTCAGCGTCATGAGTTCGAGCCCCACGTTGGGTGTGGGGCAAAGACCTTTCAAAGACGACAGGCATACAAAACGAAGACATTAAAATCGTCCCTGAAATTCTACGCATGAGCCTCAAAGACACAAGGATAGACAGTCAATAGGTACCAAAGAAAAGTGTGGTTTATCATTGCTTTTCTAAGAACAAATGAAGAAGTGTGCCCAGTTTGGCAGCACATATACTAAGAACAAATGAAGATTAATATTGTATACACTGATATCAGTTAATCTTCATTCCCCAAAGGAACTAACATTAAGAAAAAGGTTAACAGGAGTGCCTGGGCGGCTCAGTCGGTTAAGTGAATGACTCTTGATCTCAGGTCACAACCTCAGGGTTCATTCAAGCCCTCTCTGCCCCTCCCTCACTTGTGCACCCACGCACTTTCTCTCTCAAAATAAATACACTTTTTTTAAAAAAATGAAAAAGATTAATTCGCATTTCTCAAACATAATGAAATTAACATGACAGATGTCGCTTCACAGGGAACTTTTCTACCTAAGAGAAAAGTATTTAACAGTGGGATTCTGTAATGTGTGAATTTTTCACACTGAGAAGACTAGCAATACTAAATGGGTCACTTGCTCTGGGAAACCCTCTCATTGCCAACTTCCACCTAATGGAGAAGACTTCAATACAACTGCTCCAGTGCCATGCCAAGTCCTGAAATAAGTGTAACGCATACACAGTCTTGATATTTTCACCCATAACACCCTACTTTCTCCTTCTGAGGGTAGACAACATAAGACATTAAAAAAAATTGTTTTTAATGTTTATTATTTATTTTTGAGACACAGAGAGAGTGCAAGCAGGGGAGGGATAGAGAGAGAGAGAGAGACACACACACACACACACACACACACACACACAGACTCCGAAGCAGGCTCCAGGCTCTGAGCTGTCAGCACAGAGCCCGACGGGGGGACCAAACCCACGAACCATGAGATTATGACCTGAGCTGAAGTCGGACACTCAACTGACTAAGCCACCCAGGTGTCCCTAAACAACGCAACACGTTAAGAGTTTTAATAAATGCTGACAAAATATGCATTTCAAGTTTTTTTAAACTGTGGACACAAATATTTGTAAAGGTTTAGAAGGTTGAATTCTATGATGATGAATATTTAGCGGTTTAAGAGTTAGAGGCTGGAATAAGAAATCTAAAAATATCTTGGTTTTGGTAAACCCTCATATTTACTTCAAAGGTTTTTATTTCAAAAGTGCAAGCATAAAAATGTGGCTTTCTCACATAAATGCATCCTAGCACCTGTACCCGAAAAGGTCACTTTAAAAACCCAAATCTTTAAAAAAAAATTTTTTTAATGTTTATTTATTTTTGAAAGAAAGAGGGACAGAACATGAGCAGGGGAGGGGCAGAGAGAGAGGGAGACGCAGAATCCGAAGCAGGCTCCAGGCTGCCACCACAGAGCCTGATGCAGGGCTCGAACTCACGAGACATGAGATCATGACCTGAGCTGAAGTCAGATGCTCCATGGACTGAGCCACCCAGGTGCCCTGAAATCTTTTTTTAAACAGCTTTGTTGAAGTATGATTTACATTCCATAAAATCTACCAACTGTAAGTGAACAATCTAGCTTTTTAAATTAGATTATGGAATTATGCAACCATCCAATAATCCAGGTTTTTAAAAACATTTATACATTCATTTATTCATTTATTTATTTATTTATGTATTATTTATCTATCTATTTATTTTTGAGAGAGAGAGAGAGAGAGAGAGAGAGAAAGGAAGGGAGAGAGAGTTCCAAGCAGGCTCTGCACTCCCAGCACAGAGCTCGATGTGGTGCTCGATCCCACAAACCGTGAGATTATGACCTGAGCCAAAATCAAGAGTCGGACACTGAACTGACTGAGCCACCCAGGTGCCTCCAACAATCCAGTTTTAAAACACTGGAGTATCTGTCCATTTATTGAGACTGTCTTTAACTTCTCCAGGCTATGCTTAACAGCTTTTTGTGTACTCCTTTTGGTACATGATTTCTTTCATTTTTGGGTTGTTCATTGCTGGCATATAGAAATACAACTAATTGCATAATGAACTTGTATCTTGCAATGTTACAAAACTCATTTATTAATTCCAATAGGTTTTAGTTGTAGATTCCTTATCATATTATGTATAATTAAACAAGTTTTACTTTTCCCTTTCCAAACTTTATACCATTAATTATTTTTCTTGCCTTATTACTCTGGTTAGCACCTTCAGCACAATATTAAGTAAACAGGACAACAGTGGACATCCTTGCCTTATTCCCAATCATAGGAGAGAAGCATTCAGTCTTTAACCATTAAGTACTGATTTAGCTATATTGCATAAATTTGATATGCTGTGTTTTTGTTTTCACTCAGTTAGAAATATTTTCTAAATTACCCTTGTGATTTCTTCACAAATTCCAAATTCCTAAATATTTTAGATTTCCCATGTTTCTATGTTGACTTCTAATCTAATGCTGTTTCGAACAAAAACCATGCATTAAATGATTTCTGTTTTTAAAATATATTGAGGCCTGGGGCACCTGGTGGCTTAGTCGGTTAAGCATCTGACTCTTGGTTCCAGCTCAGGTCACGATCTCACGGTTTCGTGAATTTAAGCCCCGCATTGGGCTCTGTGCTGGCAGCTGGGAGCTTCCTTACGATTCTCTCCCCCTCTCTCTGCCCTTTCCCCACTTGTGCTGTCTCTGTCTCTCTCAAATTAAATAAATAAACTCAAAAAAATTATTTTTAATATACTGAGGCCTTTTTGTGGTCTAACATGGGAGTTAGCACATTTTTCTTTTTTTTTAAATTTTTTTAAAATCTTTTAATTAAATGTTTATTTTTTTTAAGATTAAAAAAAAATTTTTTTTTTTTTTTTGAGACAGAGAGAGATGGAGCATGAGAGGGGGAGCGGCAGAGAGACAGAGAGATACAGAATCTGAAGCAGGTCCCAGGCTCTGAGCTGTGAGCACAGAGCCCGACGTGGGGCTCGAACCTATGACCTGAGCCAAAGTTGGAGGCTTAACCGACTGAGCCACCCAGGCGCCCCAGCACATTTTTTCTTAACGGGTGAGATATAAGTAAACATTTTATATTTGCAGCTATCCCGTCTGTTTGAATACTCAACACAGCAGTTACAGGATACAAGCCACCATCAACAACAGAAACAAGTGGGTAAGGTTAGGTTCCAATAAAGATTTATTTGCACATGAAAAGATGTTCAACAGTGGGGGCTCCTGGGTGGCTGAGTTGGTTAAGTGGTCATCTATTGATTTTGGCTCAGGTCATGATCTCAGGGTTTGTGGGATCAAGCCTCACTTCAGGCTCCAAGCTGACAGCATGAAGCCTGCTTGGGATTCTCTCTCTCTCTCTGCCCCTCCCCCACCCATTCTCTCTCTCTCTCTCTCTCTCTCTCTCTCTCAAAATAAACTTAAAAAACAAAGACGTTCAACATCATCAGTCACTGGAGAAATACAAATCAAAACCGCAATTGATTCCACTTCATATACCTCTTAGGAGCACTATAATTAAAACAAACAAACAAAAATGGAAAATAAGTGCTGGTGACAATATGGAGAAATTGGCACCCATGGCCACTGGAAATGTAAAATAGTGGAGCCGTCTGAGACACAGTTTAATGATCCCGGCCAAAGGTTAAACGAAAAATTACCACAGAACCCAGCAGTTCCACTTCTAGTGACGTGCGCCATAGTACTAAAAATAGGGACCTAAACAGATACTTATTCACGAGTGTTCACTACTGCAGTTTGCACAATAATCAAAAGATAGAGGGGCGCCTGGGTGGCTCAGTGAGTTCAGTGTCAGACTCTTGGTTTCTGTTCAGGTCATGAGCGCCATTTGTGAGTTCGAGCCCCATGTCAGGCACTGTGCTGACAGCACGAGCCTGTTTGCTAGTATCTCTTTCTCTCCCTCTCTCTCTGCCCCTCCACTGCTGGCACTCTCTCTCAAAATAAATAAATTACCTTAAAAAAAAAAAGATAGAAACAAGCCAAGTGTTGATCCATAGAGCAAAGGTAAACAAAATGTGGTATATACATATAATGGAATATTACTTGGCAATAAAGTGGAATGAACTTCTGATATATGCTACACTATGGATGGACCTCGAAAACATGCCAAGTGAAATAAGCCAGACACAGAAAGTCAAATACTGTGTGATTTCACATATATGAGATACCTAGAACAGGCCAATTCGTAGGGAAAGAAAGTAGATTAGAGGGGCTGAAGGGGGTAGGGAATGGGGAGTTAACTCTTTAATGGATACAGAGTTTATGCTGGGGAGGATGCAAAAGTTTTGGATGTAGTTAATGGTGATGGTTGCACATTATGGATGTAATTAATGCCACTGAATTGCACACTTAAAAAATGGTTTAAGGGATATCTGGGTGGCTCAGTTGAGCATCCCACTTCGGCTCAGGTCATGATCTCACCGTTTGTGGGTTCAAACCCCACATCAGGCTCTGTGCTGACAGCTAGGAGCCTGTTTCAGATTCTGTGTCTCCCCCTCTCTCTCTCTCTGTTTTTCTCTTTCTCTCTCTCTCTCTCAAAAATGAATAAAAAATTTTTTTAATAGTTTAAAAAATTTAGGTGACTGGCCCCTGGGCTGTAGCTCATTGACCCCAGTCAAGAATATCATCTCTGTGAGGTAATATTCTATGTGTGCTTCAAAAGAGTGTGTGTTCTGCTGTTGGTAGAATACTCCACCAATCAGTTAGGTAAGGTTGGTTTCTTGTGTCTCTGTTCTGTTGCTCCTCCTTTCCTGTCTTCCTCCTCTCCTCCTCTTCCTTCTCCTCCTCCTCCTTCTTTTCAAGTTATTTATTTATTTTTGAGAGAGACAGAGACAGAGAATTTCAAGCAGATTCCACGCTGGTCAGTGCAGAGCCTGATGCAGGGCTTGAACTCATGAATCGTGAGATCATGACCTGAGCCAAAAGCAAGAGCTGGATGTTCAACCAACTGAGCCACCCAGGTGCCCCTCTCTTTTTCTGTCTTCTTTTGTGTTAAATATTTTTTAGTATACCTATCCCCTTCTTCCACTGATTTTTAACAAAACTTGTATTTCATAGTAGTTACTGTAGGAATTATAATGTCAATACTAAGTGATCCTAATCTACAATAGGTTAATACTGACTTAAATCCTAGGAAAGCACAGCAACTTTACAATACAGTTCCAACCCATCTCCCTTTATTGTCTATTACATATCCCATCTCAATATGTTATAAAGCCAACAATACAGTGTTAACGATTATCGCTCTACACAATCTAACAAAAGTCTGTGTGTTCTTTAAAGAAATTAAGGAAAAAGGAAAAACTGATTTACTCACACATTTATAATTTCTGGTGCTCATCGTTTCTTGTTATTGGTAAGCACTTCCTTTCATCCTGAAGACTCCCTGTAGGGTACCTTGTAAGACAACCTATTAGCCGTGAACTCCTTCAATCTTTTAATTAATCTGTAAATCCAAAACAGTCACAATAAAAATCTCAATAATTGTCCAGGAACTGGTCAAGTTAATTCTAAAGTTAATTCAAAAGAGAAATGTATGGGGCGCCTGGGTGGTTCAGCCGGTTGAGCGTCTGAGGACTTTTGTTCAGGTCATGATCTCACGGCTTGTGAGTTCGAGCCCTGCATCCGGTTCTGCACTGTCTAGATTAAAAACTCATGATTAGATTGTACATGATTTATACTTATTTACTAAATCATAAAGGTGATATTTAGAATCAGGAGTGAAAGGAGACACCGATCAAATACTGATGAGAAAAGTCTGTACAACAAAAGATACCAAAGATAAAAGACATGAGAGAGACTGGGAGAAAATATTTGTAACATAAACAACAGATAAAAGGGTACGTTTAAAAATATATAGACAATGTCCTATAAATCAATAAGCAGAAAATGAGTAGCCCAACAGAAAAATGGGTTAGGGATGTGGACAAATTATTTGTAAATGGGGGAAAACAAATGACTGATAGCCATAAAAAGATGCAGAAACCCAAAGGCCATCAGGGAAACAAATGAAAGCAATGAGACATCGTCATTCATTCATTAGATTATCAGAAATTAAATGGAACTGAAAATATGAATTTTTGTAAGATGTAAGGAGAGATGTACCTTTAAGAACTTTTGGTGTTTTGGGTATTCAAACAGCTATTTTGGAGGGCAATTTGGCAACAGGATCACAATGTTAAATGAACCAGCAATTCCACTTTTCAGGATCTATTCAGAGATGCACCTTGCAAGGAGGCATGCATAAATATGTTCATGGTAACATTGTCTACAATGGTACATACTGGAAGAAATTTAATTTTCACTCGTAAAGGAATATTTGGATAATTTATGCTATATCCATACTCCAAATTCTGTAGAGCATACAAATTATATATATATATATAAAATATAAAATAATGGAAGCAGCCCAAGTGTCCATCAATTGATGAATGGATAAAAAAGATGTGGTATATACTTATACAATGGAATATAATTCAGCCATATAAAGGAACGAAATCTTGCCATTTGCAAGGACATGGATGGAGCTAAGTGAAATGTCAGTCAGAGAAAGACATGATTTTGCTCATATGTGGAATTTAAGAAACAAAACATGTGAGCCAAGGAGGGGAAAAGAGAGTGAGAGACAAGCCAAGAAAGAAACTTATTTTAAGAAGTTTTTTTTTTTAATGTTTATTTTTGAGACAGAGAGGGCACGCAAGTAGGGGAGGGGCAGAGAGAGAGGGAGACACAGAATTGGAAGCAGGCCCCAGGCTCCCAGCTGTCAGCACAGAGCCCGATGCGGAGCTCGAACCCACATGAGATCCATGACCTGAGCTGAAGTCAGACGCCTAACCAACTGAGCCACCCAGGTGCTCCAAGAAACAAATTCTCAATCAGAGAGAACAAACTGATGGTTTACCAGAGGGTGGGTGTATGGGGGGATGTGTGCAACAGGTGATGATGTTGTGATGAGCCTAACAGAAGTGATAACAGCCATTCTTGCCTTATTTCTGGCTTTAATGGAAACAGTCCTCTGTGGCTGAAGATCCGTTGGCTTAAGGACTTTGGTTTAACATCCTATATTTGGTTAGGAGGTTTTTTTCTTTTCCTAGTAGGCCAGAAACGTCTTCTGTATGTTGAATTTTATCACGTTTTCTGGGACAGCTATTTACATGATTAAAGGGTTTCCATGTTGAATCTAGCAGTAGAGTTCATCACATTAGTAGACTTTTTCAATACTGAACTTCTCCTGGTATAGATTCTGCCTGGTTATCATATTTAATTCTATTAACACATTACTGAATCTGATATGCGAACATGTTCTTTAGCATCTCACTTTAATGTTCACATCAGTCCCATCTGATTACTCTCCGGTGGCCAAGGGCTCTGCCTGTTCCCTGGCTCTGCCCTTTCTGAGCCAGTAGTGCATTTGAAATCATCCCATTTTCAGGAAAGTTTTCTCTGTTAATAAGATTGCATCTGTTTTGCATATTTTAGGGATTCCTTCTAGTAATTTCTAGAATTATTCCTACCCAGTGTATCTGTTTCTGTTTTCTAGTACTGTTATGAATTTAAAAAAAAAATCTGCCATTTCTAGAAATTTGGGATGGGAGGGACAGTAGCCTTTGAATGGGCTCTACCTTCGATCTTCTCCCAAATCTAAGGTTGATGCCATTTGTAGGCTCTTGCTGGAACCTGATTATTTCTAGTACTCTCTGGTTGATTTAAATATCACCAGAAAACTAGACACACCAACCTAACATTTTCTTCTCTTTTAATAATGTGGTTTTTTTATTTAATCCCATAAAATGTTGACTATCAGGAAGAAAGGTTGTAAGTACCTTGACCAAAGTTGTCTGTAATGGAGATGTGTCACAATACGCCTTTCTTAGATGGCTTTTAATATCCACTTGGGACAAATTCTTAGAATTTCTTCTTCGAATGAACCAGTTTGGTGAGCTACCAATATATTTTTTTCCCCTACATCACAGTTGGCCTTTGTTTTATTTGGTTATAAATAAAGTGTTGGTTACCTCAGCAGCATTAAGAACAATATTCTTGGAGTGGCTGGCTGGGTAAGAGGAGCACGTGACTCTTGATCTCAGAGGTGTGAGTTCAAGCCCCATGTTGGGTGTAGAGATTACTTTAAAATAAAATCTTAAAAAAAACAAAAAAAAAAGAATAGTATTCATTTCAAGTCCCTTTTTCCTTGAAGTGGAAAGGACATTCTATCTTCTAATTTTTTTTTTTCATAAGTTTACCACACCTCATCCTTGGCCCAAAGATGGGAGGCAAATTGCCTTGGGATGGTTTAAGGACACAGCATCGATCCTTGCCTTAGAGTTGCCCAAATGACAAAGTTTGGAACTGTGTGCACACATCCTCAATTCAGCCTCAATCTGAGATGACAGTAAATAAGACTTGGCCCAAGAGGAAGCCTAGAATGTTCAACTCAGGCTCTCTGGGGGGCCAGCGACTCCCTAAGAGACATGCTGCTGAGCACACAGCCTTCATCCCCCAAATCCCAACACACCACCACCAACCATGACTGACCACCTACTGTGTGCCTGGCAGTGTTGTGGCCTTGCAGATGCAGCAGCGAACAAGATAAACAAGGTTCTTAAAATACAAATGTCCTCTCAATACCATAATGTGTTTCGACAGCTTCAATTTTGTATTAGGCTTTTGGATGCTGAGGTAATGCGATCCTGACGGAGAGGGCAGACCTTTTTTTCCTGCAGGGTACACTGTGAAATGATATACCATTTCTTTTCTAGGAAATGAGATATGCGAACAGACCATCGGTTTGTTTGTCATTAGATATGGTGGAACTATATTGGATGACCAGTCTTCTCTTGACCAAGGTCCTGACCAGTAACCCACCCGTCACCACCACACTTGGCACATCAGGGCATAATTCTTTTGGTGGGGGCAGGGGGGGGGGCAGGTGGCAGCTTCTGTAGGTACAGGGAAGGTAAGTGTAAGAGAGAAAACTGCCTCTGATCAATACAGCTGCGGCATCATCATAAATAATTTAAGCACATCCTCCGTTTTTAGTTTCTTTGATCTGCTTCTCATCATGTAGTGTTACTGCCACAAAAGTTTCTTCTTCGTGAGGCTAAAGAAGCGCTCCCCGGTACCTCAGTCATTGTCCGGGGGCAAAGGTCTACTTTGTGTCCATCCTTCTGCCTCATCACTAAGCATCCTGAGGAATCTCAAGTGCATTGCTGCCTTTGAGATGTCACAAGCCAGAGATAAAGGAAGTCACTGGTAATAGCTAAATGGAGTGGCTCCAAGAGCCATCTTCCTGTTGTTCCTTATTTATTTTAGAAGTTTGTTTTGTGAGTGTTGGGGGAAGGGAGATGGGGGAGGAAGGTAGAGGGACAAATTACAGGATCTCAGATTCAGATCTAGTATTGTTTTTTCGGTGGCGGTGAATGAGGAGATGGGGTATATTAAGAGGAGTCCATTAGTATAGGATTGGCTGCTGTCTAATTATCTAAACGAGGAGCTGGTTGACTCTGACAAAAATGATAAAGTGTGTCTCTGGTTCTATTTTGCCACCAAGGCATATTTTAAAGATCTCCTTGTTGTGCTGGGTTTCCTCAACAAAGTTCCTATCTCCATTAATTTGAAATTAAGAATATTAACAACACCAATATAGGATACTGATTTATTGATGAAATATTTGCTAAGGCTTGGCCTCTTTGTTCTCTTATAGGGGAGGGAAATATCTGGGAAGAAATTTGCAGAATAGAAACAAATGCCAAGAAAGGGATTCTATAAGCATCCCACTATAAAAATAACATTGACTTTGAGGAGCAGGAAGGACAATCTTTAGGGAGGCCAAGCCAGGAGGGAGGCATATTTTCACCTGTCCCCAGACTACAAGCAAGGCAAGGAGAGGAGCTAGGCTATATATTGAAAATCATAGATCACCTTTTTCTGACTAGGACCAAGGGCACAACAGGGAAAGTATGCTAAGATATGTATTTATTAGATTATTTGCTGCTTTTTTGTATCTGCCATATTTGTTTGCTTTCTACAGAACATTCCCCTCCAGAGTCTTGCAATATATTCTAGCTGCCTCCTTTCTCACTGACTCTACTTTACTTCCTCTGCTTCTTATCTGGATCCATAATTGAGTGGAGGGGTCTGTGTTTTTTGTAATTTGAAGTAATTATACTCAATTTCAAGCCCTCGAACCTCGTTTGTGGTGCCTTCCCCCAGCGCTCACGCATTTACACAGTCTCTCACTGGTGTACCAAAGCTTCTAGGAGCTCTGAGGTTCCTTGTGCAGCCCACTGCGGCCGGCCGTGTGCTTGTGTTGGCCAACAAAAGGTGAAGAATTCAATGGTTTGAAAGGCTTATCTAGTCTCAGGAGGTAATGAGAATTCGTAAGGAACCAAAGACAAACCAAAACAGCCCCGCCATAGCCTTAGGCTCTGATTCTGAACTCATGTCTCTTAATTTACTGTGACATGCACAATTTTGAATTCTACCAGGGGAAACATTTTTACAAATCTTCCATTGTAGAGGAGTCTTCTACCGTGATTTGCTTCCTAACGCTTCTGGAACACAGTAGTAATATTTATAAATATTTCCTTAGAAAAGCAATATGGATGGCTACATTAATATAAGTGAGAAGAATTATTTTCTGCAAATATATCCATTTTAGAGTTACGTCGGCTTGCTAGGGGGAAAGCACTGTATTTCACAGAAGCACATCACTACATGTTGTTTACGCTTAAAAGGGAAAATTATTAATATTTATCTTCTAGCATCCTTACATACAAAGATCCCTAATGTATTTCGTTATGTGTAATGTGTACTTAGTTGAAATATTTGCAGTTCATAATTCCAAAGAAGAGTTTTATGTTTCTTTTCGCAATGTAGCAAATTTGGTTCATCTGTATGAATAGGCATACTTTTTATTTAACCATAGAAGTATTCATTGAGTAACAAACTTTAAATAATCAGTTACACATGAACCCATTATTTTGTTAACAACTAGATGAAAATGACCATCACATATAAAAGCATCCAACACCTATTAAGCCCACTGCAAGTATTTATTGAAGGAATGAATGACTACTGTATCTACTTTACAACTGGAGAGAACTGAGGTCGAATGAAAGGTTTGGGCCATTATCAAGTATAGCATACAACCCAGTTAAGAAATTCTCTAAGCAGTTAATTCAAATATTCTTTTGCTTTCTTTCCTTAAAAGACAAATGAAAGCTTTGAAATTGGACATTTACTGTTAGGACGGGAACTCTGAGAGTAATGTCTTGGAAACAAACAAAAGCCTTCAAATTAAAATTTCAGAATAAAAATACAGAAAGAAATTGTTTCACCTAAAAACCACTTCTGGGGCCCTGGCTGGCTCAGTCAGTGGAGTGTGTGGCTCTTGAAATCAGGGTTGCGGGTTTGAGCCCCACGCTGGGTGTAGGGATTACTTAAAAATAAAATCTTTAGGGGTGCCTGAGTGGCTTAGTCAGTTCAGTGTCCAACTCTTGACTGCAGCTCAGGTCATGATCTCACAGTTTGTGAGTTTTGAGCCCCACATCGGGCTCCATGCTGGCATCATGGAGCCTGCTTGGGATTTTCTCTCTCTCTCCCTCTCTTTCTGCTCCTTCCCTGCTCCCACTCTCTCTCTCTCAAATAAATAAACAATTCAATTAATTAATTAATGAATTAAAAAACAAATAAACTATTGGGACTATATCAAAATAAAAGGCTTCTGGACAGCAAAAAAAAAAAAATCAACAAAGACAATCTACTGAATGTGAGAAGATATTTGCAAATGATATACAAAGCACTTATGCAACTCAACACCAAAAAACCACAAAAAAATCCAATTCAAAAATGGGCAGAAGATATGAACAGACATTTCTTCAAAGAAGACATCCAGATGCCAACAGACATATGAAAAGAACTCAACATCACTCATCATCAGGGAAATGCAAATCAAAACCACAGAGAGATAGCAACTCATACCTGTCAGTGCGGCTAAAATAAAAAACACATGAAACAACAAGTGCTGGCAAGGATGTGGAGAAAGGGGAACCCTCCTGCACTGTTGGTGGGAATGCAAACTGGTACAGCCACTCTGGAAAACAGTGTGGAAGTTCCTCAAAAAATTGGAAGTAGAATTATCATCTGATCCAGTAATTCCACTACTGGGTGTCTACCCAAAGAATATGAAAACACTAATTCTAATAATTCTGAAAAAAAATTTTTAATGTGTATTTATTTTTGGAGGGGGGGAGGGGCAGAGAGAGAGGGAGACACAGAATCCGAAGCAGGTTCCAGGCTCCAAGCTGTCAGCACAGAGACCGACGTGGGGCCCGAACACACAGACCATGAGATCATGACCCAAGCCAAAGACTCAACCAACTGAGCCACCCAAGCACCCCTGAAAACACTAAGTCTAAAGGATATATACACCCCTGTGTTTATTGCAGCATTTTTTACAAAAACCAAAACATGGAAACAACTCAAGCGTCCATCAACAGAAGAATGGATCGAGAAGATGTGGTTTACATCTACAATGGAATATCGCTCATCCATGAAAAGAATGAGATCTTGCCATTTGCCACAACATGGATGGATCTGGGGGGTATTATGCTAAGTGAAATATGTCAGAGAAAGACACCATATGATTTCACTCATACGTGGGATTTAAGAAACAAAACAAATGAACAGAGCACAAAAGAGACAAAAAGCAGACTCTTAAATACAGAAAACAAATTGGTGGTTACCAGCAAGCGACGTGGATGGGGGGGTTGGGTGAAATTTAAAGGACATTAAGAGCACACTTCTCTTGCCAGGGGCACTGAGTAATGTATAGAATTGTTGAATCACTGTATCATACACCTGAAACTGTAGAACGCTGTTAATTAATAATGGTAACTAATTAACCCAGTCAATTACATTGGAATTTAAAATAAACTAGAGAATTATATACCATAAATAAATACCTGAATGAATAAATGAATGAATGAATGAATGAAATGCACTTTACAGATTATATGAAGCACTTTCAGATACCTGAGCTCCTCCAGTCCTTCCCAGGGTTCTGAAATGAAGGGAATGTTGGTGCTTGTTTGCATTGGCAGGTCGTTCGCTTGCCGGCTCAGTGGCTGATATCCAAGTTCGTCGTTCTGCTGCGGGCCAGCTGGCTTGCTTCCATTTCACGGCCCTAGACGGTGCAGCCGACACAGCCCCGGTGAAATGCTCTCTGAACATAATTCCAAGCTTACATCAAGTGGGAGGGGACATGAGGAAGCAGAACTCAGCCATGCTCCGGAGAAACCCTAACCCTTTGCCTTCTCCACCTGCCAGCAAGTGCAGGGAGATGGGTTGTAAGACGAGCTTTCATTTATTTATTTTTTTAAGAAAGCAACGTCCTGAATTTTTATCCAGAAATTTGAATTTTTTCTTCAGCTCCTTTATTCAGAAGCCTTCTGAGCCTTAGGGTTTTAACTTTAGGATGACTGCCAGATTATTTCCACTCCAATCTTAATATACTAAGAATGATACTAGTATGTTTTGAGCGCTCACTATGGGTCATGCGCTGTTGTAAGGAATTACTAATAAGGAGAACAAAGGCAAAAGAAATGTAGATAAAATGAGATTTTCTTACAACTTGCGGCCCACGGACAAGTCCTGGAGACAGGCAGAGTGACATTCCTCAAGGAGTTCCCAACTGCCGCAGTGTCAATGCTTTGCTAACAGGCAAAAAGGAACCTTGGGCTCAGCAATAGCCAGACCTCCAGGATCATGTAAGTTTTAACATATGACAGCCCCTTTAGAAACTTCCTTTACCTCTACCTCCCCCACTTAAAAAGCTTTCCTTCCTTCCTTCCTTTTCCTTTTCTTTCTTTCTTTCTCTCTTTCTTCCTTTCTTTCTTTCTAGTTTGTTTATTTTGAGAGAGAAAGTGAGAGAGAGAGAGGCAAGTGAGCACAAACAGGGAAGGGGCAGAGAGAGAGGCAGAGAGAATCCCAAGCAGGCTCCTTGCTCTCAGCACAGAGCCAGACACAGGGCTGGATCTCAAGAACCCTGAGATCATGACCTGAGCTAAAACCAAGAGTTGGACACGTGACCAACTGAACCCTGCAGGGGGCCCAGTGCAGCTCTTTCTGCCCCTGGGTCCTATCCCTGGGCTTTAATAAAAACTCCTTTTTGCACCAAAAACGTCTCAAGAATTCATTCCTTGAGCATCCGCTCCTGGCCCCCATAGGACGTCAATTACATCATCCCATTTGGTGTCCACAGAATTCTACAAGGCGGTACTATTAGATCCACCTTTCAGAGATGGGCCTCCTGAGTCACTCACAGTGGGATGACTTGGCTCAAAGGCACTGAGAGAGACAGCAGCAGAGGCAGGGGAGAGCCCAGGCTCTTAGTCACCGCCGGGGATCTGTCCTATTCATAAACCCTCCACTTTGGGACTCCAGCACTCCCCAGGAAATGGGCACGCTTCTTGGACAAGGCGCCTCCAACCGTGGCCATGTTTTTATCACTGGTTCTGCATTCCAGTCTTTTATGGCTCGTGAAGGCTTATAAAATCCTGGAGGCAGTGTCTTCTGCCAGGCAGGTCCAACACCAGCTCTGTTTTCCATGCCAGAGGCTTGTTGCCTTTGCTTGGTCCTTCGGCTAAGCTCATTGTCAAAGCCCACGAGGGCCTCTGGTCTGTGGCTCTCTGGCCACACTGCTCCATGAAATTTTTTGCTAGGGAACCATTGTTGCTGGTGATATTCAACAGGGTAAGAACAACTTCCTCTAATACACACTGGATAAAGCCTCATTTCCTTGCTCCCGACAGGCCCTATCAATGTAAGAACAGCTTTGTGTGTGTGTGTGTGTGTGTGTGTGTGTGTGTGTGTGTGTGTGGTGGGGGGGGCACAGGGCAGGTAGGAGGAAAGATGGCAGGTGGGGGATTTCTAAAAAGGAAAAAGGTACGGGCACCTGGATGGCTCAGTCAGTTAAGCATCCCACTTCGGCTCAGGTCATGATCTCGCGGTTCGTGAGTTCGAGCCCTGTGTTCGGCTCTGTGCTGACAGCTCAGAGCCTGGAGCCTGCTTCGGATTCTGGGTCTCCCTCTCTCTCTGCGCCTCCCTCGCTCATACTCTCTCTCAAAAATAAATAACCATTAAAAAAATTTTTTAATAAGGAAAGATGTATAAAAATGCACGCACTTTATTCTGTGATCTTCCTTCCCCAAACCCACAATTCGTATAATATGGAGAAAAACATTAGACACATGCCAGTTGAGGAACATTCTACAAAATCCCTGACCAGTGTTCCTCTAAACTGTTAAAGTCCTCAAGAACAAGGAACGTCTGAGAAACTGTCACAGCCAAGAGGAGACATGACAACGAAGTGTAGTATGCTGTTCTGGGTGGGTGGGATCCTGCAACAGAAAAAAGGACACCATGTAAAACCTAAGGAAATCGAATACAGTTAATAATCATGCACTGATATCGGCTAACGAAGGGGCGCCTGGGTGGCTCAGTCAGTTAAGCATCCGAATCAGGCTGTGTACGGGAAAGCGCAGAGCCTGCTTGGGACTTCGCTCTCCCTCTCTCTCTGCCCTCCCCGGCTTGCTCTCACTCTCTCAAAAAATAAACAAACATTAAAAAAAATTTGGCTAATTAATTGTAGCAAATGTACCACAACTAACGTCACATGTTAATAAAAGGGAAAACTGGGGTGCCCGGCTCACTCAGCCATAGGCATGTGACTCTTGATCTCGGAGGCTGTGAGGTCAAGTCCCATGTTGCTGTAGAGATTACTTTAAAAACAGAAAAAAAATCTTAAAAAAAAAATAGGGGAAACTGGATGCAGAGTGTTTGGGAACTCAATACGGTCTTTGCAATTTTTCTAGAAGTCTAAAACTTCTAAAATAAAAAGTTTATTGAGAAAACAAATGTGGGCAATCATAAAGGCTGGTTCTATTTGGGATTTTACTGGCTGACGTGCTCTCTTAGCATAAAAACCCTGAGCCAAACACTGTCTCAACTCTAAAGAGCTCGGGGCCCTCCACAGACAAGGGCACGCCGGGTATTATGGTTCCTGCAGAAGCAGGTGGCGTATTTTATGATTCCTGTGTTATCCAGCAATACAGGAGGGACTGCTGGGCGGGCAGCCCTGTTTGTTTACCTTTCCCAGTAGCAGGGGCAGGAGGCTGTGCAGGGAAACTGGCTTGGGTGAATTCAGTTCTGTTCAGTTCAACAGAAGTTAACCAGCACTAACTCTGTATTGGAAGCACCGGAAATCTGAAACCGGGTAAGATTCAGGGCCGTGTGCTACAGTTGGGGGAGAAAAAGAAGGTATCAGACTGGAGGGCCCAGGGAAACACCTCAGCCCCAAGGGCAGGTGAATCCCCGGTAGAGAAAAATAGGCTTATGGCTTGAGGAGGGACTCTACCGCATCTGATTTCTTAGAGTTTCACTTTGGTGACAGGACGGGGAGACAGCACTACAGCCCATGTTCTGATGGAGCATAAACCTTACATTCGGTGGCCCGGTTCTTGTGAGAACAGGAAAGGGCTTTAGTATGCAGGAAGAGCAAAATCACGGTGCACGTAACTTGGCTCACTCCTGTGTCTCTGAGGTTTGAAAGGAGAAGGGAGATTTTCACAGAAGTTTCTGGACCGTAAAATACGGTGGCACTCTCGGAGTGATAGGCTTGGATTTTCTGTTCTTTTTTTTTTTTTTTTTTTTTTAACATTTATTTATTTTCGAGAGACAGAGAGAGATCATGAGCAGGGGAGGGGCAGAGAGAGAGGGAGACACAGAATCGGAAGCAGGCTCCAGGCTCCGAGCTGTCAGTGCAGAATCCGACGTGGGTTTCGAACCCATGAACTGTGAGATCATGACCTGAGCCGAAGCTGGACACTCAACTGACAGAGCCATCCAGGAGCCCCTGTTCATGCTTTTTAGTGACTGACTGGCTAGTCGGGACAAGGGAGATGAACACTATTTTCTTAGACCCTGTGACAGTTACAGCACAGCCACGTCTCCAGGCTGTGAACGGGATCTGGGAGACACTCCCTGGGGCCCCTGCCTCCCGGAAGGAGCCAGGTTTACTCGCTGGGCCTCTGGGCCGCAGGTCAAAGCTCTGTTCAAGCCCATCTTGAAAATGTGAGAGATGTTTTCCTTTCTGATAGTAAGTCTCTGCATTAAAGAAGCAATTTCCTAAACCGGAGGGTTTTAAATCAGTCATGTGGGCTAAATTTTATTCTATATATTTTGAAATTATTTCCTCCATTTCCATGATTTCCGAGGGCTGGGGGGCACCCACCTGTTGGGTATTCTCTCTCTGCTTGGAGTCTGCACTGTCACCACCACGTCCCCTTCTCGTGTCCTGACGTTCTCCCTCTCAAAGATGGATGCCCACATCATCTCCTGAGAGAGGTTAACATCCTTCCCTTCCTACCCAGTTTCCCAAACTCAGAAGAGGAAAGAAACTCTATCTGCTTTCAGCACACACTGTGGTCTCACAGGCTATAATTCTTTGGTAAATTACACCAATAACTGTCCAGCCATCAGGGGGAAATTGGTCTTTTGTAGCATCTTCCTTTCATGGGAAATCTTCTGAACACAGTGGAATGGCCCTCGTATCCAGGGGAAGATTTATTTTTTAATTTTTTTAAATGTTTATTTATTTTTGAGAGAGAGAAAGAAAGAAGGGGTGGGGGGAGACACAGAATCTGAAGCAGGCTCCAGGCTCTGAGCTGTCAGCACAGAGCCCGACACGGGGCTCAAACCCATGAACCACAAGATCATGACCTGAGTTGAAATCAAATGCCTAACTGACTGAGCCACCCAGGCGCCCCCAGATGAAAATTTAAAAACTACTGTGTGGAGAAGGCCTGCTGAGGATGTGTGTGGAGGTAAGTTTATAATTATTAAGGAAGAAAAAGGACATAATATGAGTACGTAATTTTTTTTTTGAGAATGTGATTTGTAAAATGGATACAGATCAGCTAGAATAAAGATGTCTTAGTACCTTTAAGGAAGGAGAAACAGTGATCAATATTTAGGCTGACATTTAAAAAAAATAAGCACTGAGCAGTGATTTAGTAGACAGCGGTCACGTCCGAAGATGTTTTTCTCCTACAACTTATTTACATGTAATTTCTCTCTGCAATAATTTAATTACAGTGAAAAAGTATTACCTCTTGCAAAGATAGACCGTAATTTTACATCCAGCTTGAAGGATAAGAAATGGGTTGACATGTTATTTTGCATCTTATGAAACTGGCTACAAATCAGAGGAATACACACAGAATTATTTTTAAATGATCTACATATATCATGCACGCTATTGCTTTTAGACGAAATAAGTTTCTGGAAGAAATGGCCCGCAAGATTCCCTGATGGATGTACTCAATAAGCCTGACTTTCCTACCTACCGTGTGCTGCGTTACCTCCTAGGGAATCAGAGACAAGTGAATCCGAGCTGCTGACGCCAAGAGTTCACAGTCTGCTTGGACAAAACAGACAGTAAACAGACATGAGGACGCGGAAACAAGAGGTGGAAATGTCTCCGGGGCCAGTGTCTTGCTCTGCCTAATTCAGCTGGGGCTGGTGACGTATTTTATTCTACTTTATTATTCTATTTTATGGATTTATTTTTATTTTATTTATTATATTTACTTATTTACAGTGAGAGCAGGGGAGGGGCAGAGGTAGAGAGAATCTCAAGCAGGCTCTGTACTGTCAGCGTGGAGCCCCACGTAGCGCCCGACCCCATGCCCCTGGGATCACGACCTGAGCCGACATCAAGAGTCGGACACTCACCCAACTGAGCCACCCATGCTCCCTGACCCACACTTGACTTCTAAATTGACAGGTGACAGGAGAAACATAAGCAAGAGTTCAGAAGAGCAGGTAAAGGGCAGTTGAGGCAGAGAAATAGCCGTGCAAACAAAAATTAGAGAGCAGAGAGCATCCAGGAGTCACAGACACCCAGCTGTGGCTGGCTGGGGAGGAGGAAGGACCGAAGATGAGGCCAGGAAGGTCGGTAGGGCCCAGCTCTCCCAGGGCCTTAGAGAGCGTGCAGAGGAGGCAGATACTAAACATTACCCTATAGACCAACACTTCTCCAACTTCAGGGTCCGCAAGACACCCTTGGGGAGCTCGTTTAAAAATGCCACTCAAGGGGTCTGGGGGACCTGGGTGGCTCAGCCGGCTGAGCATCCGACTCTTGCTTTCAGCTCAGGTCATGACCTCATGGTTGGTGAGATCGAGCCCTGCGTAGGGCTCTGTGCTGACAGTGTGGAGCCTGCTTGGGATTCTCTCTCCCTGTCTCTCTGTGTCTCAAAATAAACAAACATTTAAAAAATATTTAATGAAAAAAAATAAAATGACACTCAATGGGTCTACGAGTCAGTGTTTCGAACACGTCCCAGGTGCCGCTGCTGCAATCCAGTGGTCTGCTGGCCTCACTCAGGGAGCAAATAATTATAGATTCCAGCACCAGGAACGATTTCTCGTGTGCTAAGCTCTGATACCTTCAGCCCTTTGAGAGGAGCGCTGGGCAGTGGGATCTGGGCCAACAGAGCCTCCAGGCTAGTGGGCTGTGCCCATAAGCTGTGTCCTGGGTTAGGTGCAGGTGCAGTTGCTTACAAGCAGAGAGGGACAGAGCGAGCAAGGGAGGGTCAGAGAGAGAGGGAGACACAGAATCAGAAGCAGGCTCCAGGGTCTGAGCTGTCAGCACAGAGCCTGACATGGGGCTCGAACCCACGAACCGTGAGATCATGACCTGAGCCAAAGCCGGACACTTAAGTGACTAAGCCACTCAGGTGCCCCACGAGCAATATCTTCTATGCATTCTGTGCAGTGAAGAAGTGGGGGACGCAGCACCGGTTCAAACAAGGGGCTGTGCACTGTCAGGGCCGCCGTGTGCCCCACTCCTAAGAACCTGCAGCGTTGTCACAATTCCTTTTGCCCATATCGGCAGATAGGTGTTGTTGGCCTGCGTGGCCCAGAGCCTTCTCTCCTCCAGCATTCAGCCTTTGCAGATTGAAATCTCAACACCAGTTCGCCTCTGCCAGGGGGACGGAGCTCGTCCCAGCCCGTGGTGGTTTCTGTCACAGCCCCCCCCTGGGTCTCAAAGTGACAAGACTCTGTTATGTGGTGGCAGCAAAGGAATGGTGGACCGAAAACACAAAACAAGTTGTGGGACCTCCCAGTTCCTAGTGTTTCATTATGATTTTAATGGGTTTTTTTAGTTGTTAGTCCATCTTTCAAAACAGAACCAAGGCGATTAAGTTTGGCCATTTCTCCAAATGACGGTAAATAGACATCCAGCACAGGAAAACGCCAGCCTACGGCAGTGAACACTGATTTGAATTTCTGCTGAGGCTGTTGGTCTTTGGGTCACTGTTGTATGACGGTGGGTGAGTATAAACATATTCAGGGGCGCCTGGGTGGCTCAGCCGGTGAAGCGTCTGACTTCAGCTCAGGTCATGATCTCTTGGTTCGTGAGTTCAAGCCCATGTCTGGTTCTCTGTTGTCAGCACAGAGCCTGCTTTGGATTCTCTGTCCTTCTCTCTCCGCTCCTACCCTACTCGTGCGTTCTCTCTCTCTCTCTCTCTCTCAAAAATAAATAAAAATTAAAAAAACATGGGGTGCCTGAGTGGCTCAGTCAGTTAAGCATCCAACTTTGGCTCAGGTCGTGATCTCGCAGGTCACGAGTTCAAGCCCCACACGGGCTCTGTGCTGACAGCTCAGAGCCTGGAGCCTGCTTCGGATTTTGTGTCTCCCTCTCTCTCTGCCCTTCCTCCACTCACACTCTGTCTCAAAAATAAATCATCATCAAAAAAAATTAAAGACAAGACTTAAGAGCAGTGTTTCCTGAAATTCCTTGGTCTATTTACATAGTAAATAGAATTTACATTTAGATGTTCTTCCTAGTTTTCCACGTTTCATCTATGAGGTATGTAGAGATAGAATACACATTTTCTGTCGACAAGTAACATCGAGCCAACCCCCGCATTGTAAATACGTTCAATAAAAGCATCTTCCTTTTCCAGGGTTGGACATAACCTAGACCAGAGAGGCCGGAGGCAGAAAATCGAAAGCTGCTGGGCTTCTGATTTGTTTTTAATCTTCAGGCTTCCTACTACTGATGCCACTTCCAGGAAAGGGATACTTTTGCTAGGAACTTAACAGCCTTCTAGGGGCGCCTGGGTGGCTCAGTTGGTTGAGCATCTGACTCTCGGTTTCAGCTCAGGTCATGATCTCACAGTTTGTGAATTCAAGCCCTATATGGATGGGGCTCTGCGTTGGCAGTGTGGAGCCTGCTTGGGATTCTCTCTCTCCCCCTCTTTCTGCCCCTCCCCTACTCGTGCTGTCTCTGTCTCTCTCAAATAAATAAATAAATAAACTTAAAAAAAGAAAGAAAGGAAGAAAGAAAGACACTTAACAGCCTCTTAAAGCCAGTGCTCCCAACCGCTATGTACGAGATTGCATTTATCAGCTTGACGTTACCTTAAGACAGTATACTCTCCCTGTTAGAAGGGGTCTTTTGAATTATTTAATATGGTGATTCCTAAACTTGGCTTCTAGTCAAAATTGCCCACAGAGCTTAAAAAAAAAAGTTTCTTGTCCTTACCATAGTTTTCTGAACTGAATAAAAATCTTTGGAAGTGAGTCCCGCTATAGCCTTATTATTTTTAATCATTTTAAGTAATTTCCTTACCCACTGGGGCGCTCAAACTCACAACCCAGAGATCAAGAGTTGTAGGCTCTGCTGACTGAGCCAGCCAGGCACTCCCCAACTATAGTCTTTTTAAACCAAAGTTCTGAATCTGTCAATCCAAATTCAGTATGTATCTCTAAAATGAGAGAGCATTTTTATAAAACACAAGCCATTGTCACAGCTAACGAAATTAAAAACAATTCTTTTACTATCCTCCAGTATCTAGTTCACAACCAAATTTCCCTAAACATTTAAGAAACGTCTCTTAAAAGTTAGTTTGTACAGGGGCGCCTGGGTGACTCAGTCGGTTAAGTATCCGCCTCTTGATTTCTGCTCAGGTCATGATATCTCATGGTTTGTGGGTTCAAGCCCCACATCGGGCTCTGCACTGACAGTGTGGAACATACTTGGGATTCTCTGTCTTCCTCTCTGCCCCTCCCTGCTCATGCTTAACTCTCCCTCAAACATAAACGAACATTTCTTAAAAATTAAAAAAAAAAATGTTTGTACAAATTAGGACCCAAACTCCACGTTTGCATTGGATTGCTCTCTCTCTTATGTTTTTGTAATGTAGAGCAGTCTACCTTCTCCCTGCCTTTTTTTTTTTTTTTTTTGCCACTGACTGCTGAAGAAACCAGATTTTTCTTTAGGACGTCCTGTCTTCTGGAGATGGCTGACGGCTTCTGATGCGGTACCATTTTACTTGTTCCCGTTTCACTTGTTAGATTTAGAAGTTAGATCTAGCACACTGATTAGATTCAATCTCAACTATTTTGGGCAGCAGTACCTTATAGATAATACGTTTTATCTCACATAGCATTCTATCCGGAGGCACGTGATGTCTGCGTGGATTCAGGTGATGGCACCTGGCCTTCCACTGTCAAGTTCTCCACCAACATTTTTTTCCCTAATGGTTTGCGTACCCACTGATGATTGTTGCCTAGAATTCATTAGTTTGCAGAAAAGTTCTTTTATCCCCATCCTTCTTCCAACATTTTCTAAACTTTTTCTTTACTGCTTATCTATTTAGTTATTTTGAGAGAGGCAGAGAGAGCACAAGCAGGAGAGGAGTAGAGAGAGAGGGTTAGAGATTGAAGGGAGAGCAGGCTGAGACAGGGAGAGAGAGAATTCCAATCCCAAGCAGGATCTGCACCGTCAGCACAGAGCCTGATCAGGGCTTGAACTCGTGAACCGTGAGATCATGACCTGCACCAAAAATCAGGAGTCAGACACTTAAAACCACCCAGGCGCCCCTCCTTCTTTCCACATTTATGAACTGAGCATTTTTCTGCAAAAGGGAACTTACCCTCACCAAGTAGGATTTGCCTGTTTACTGTGAAAATGCAGTTTGTTCAGAGCAGCTGATCAAAATGCTTACTTCGTAAGAGAAACGGGTTAATGAAAGAGCATGCGTTTGTTTTCACGTTAAACACCACGCCGTCCAGAGTGAACGCCGTCTGCGAGTGGGTCTGGAGGACTTGCCTGGAAGGGGCTTTTATGGATCAGACTGAGGTCCTGCTTTCCAGCTTAGCACCCCCTTGTCCGGCACCAGGGAACTTACCCGGGCCATCCAGTCCAGCTTCACGCGGCCCTGATGTCCCAAAGTTCTCCAGGTTTCTCACGTAGCGATCATGTATTAATGCCATTATTCACCCAGCGTTATTTGCCGTGCGTGCTGCAAGTTTACAGTAAGCAGCCAGTTACTGGTGGAGCCACAGTGCGGCTGAGGAGGGGAATGCGGTTAAGCCTGACCTGAATCCTCACCTGCTCCCTCTCGAGCCACCTGACATAAGTGCTCAATAAATCCCAAGAGTGCAAACGATCCACAAAGCCCCTTCCAGACAAGTCCTCCAGGCCTCACCTGCTTACTGATGCCCCCAACCCCCCCAGCAGAGATTCTGGAGTTGCCACTGAATCTACTGACCTCTTTCCATAGAACAGCCCTTTATAGATCTGAATATGACAAACAGCTGTTTTTTTTTTTTTTTTCCTTGCCTCCCTTCCCACCGGGAAACCTGATCTTCCCACCTCTGGCCTTCTGAACATGTGGCACCGTGAACAGACTCTGGTGTCCTGACAGTACAGAACACACCGGCATCACCACCTCCCTCAATCTAGCCACCCTGCCCTCAGCAGTGGGGAAACTGACTTTGGAAAATTTTGATGCGTTTGCCTTGGCATTTCCTGTTCCTCCGGAGGCACTCATTTGCCTGGAAAGGTCTGGACTGTTTCAGCACGGAGAAAGGGAAAAAAGAGGCAGTTTTTGAGCCTGAGGGTGCAGCAAAACAAGAATCAGAAAGCCAGGCTTTTGTCACGTGGGAGAGGACTTTCCAGATTACTTAAAAGTGCAATGGAAACACCAGGTCAGTCGTGGAGAGAACTCAGAAGTGAAGAAAGGAAAGGCCCCTGCCACCAATGAAGGGGGGTAATTCTGTGGCCCCCAACCCTGGGAGTGTGAAAAGGATGAAAGAGATGGGCGGGGGGGAAGGGAGGTGTGTGGATGCCCAGTAGCAAGGTCATGACCATAGGGGCTGGCAAGCTGCCAGTACCGCCCTTAGATCAAACCCCTGCTCTTTAGGGGACCCCAGTCCAAGACACCCCATAAGATGAGGAATTGGTGGGGCCCCCTTCTAGATGATGCTTCTGGTACCAGAGATCCAGGCCCTGCATGGAGGTCTTCCCTGGGTCCTTTTTGGACTGTGCTGTCTGGGTGTGTACCCCCCAGGTTCAAGGTGTGATGGAAGGAAGCTTCTCAAGGTGTGGGAGGGGGCCTAGGAAGGGGAGAAGAGGGCCAGTGACGGGCCAGGAACCCTGAGGCCAAGGTTTCTAAATCTGAGCCTGGCCTTCTAGGCTCACGTTCCTCTGAGGTGCTTGAGAGGGTGATGGGGGTGAGGTAGGAGGCTGGGGACACATTGTGAGCAAAGACCACCTGACTCAGACCGTGTTGGGTATCAGATGGAGAGGGTACAGGTGGGCAAAGAGCCGCCCCCACACTCCCTGTAAGAGGAGAAAGCCGGGACACCTGGTTGGCTTCGTCAGTAGAATGTGCGACTCTTGATCTTGAGATTGTGAGTTCAAGCCCATGTTAGGCATAAAACTTACTTAAAATGAATGAATGAATGAATGAATGAGTGAATGAGTGAGTGAATGAATGAATGAATGAGTAACAGGAGAAAGCAATGCATATTCTGTGGATCTCCCCAGTGACTGTAGGAAGCCACGGCTGGTCGACCAGCACACCAGGCAACAGCTTCGGATTTCTGTTCTCAAGGCCAGCAACCGCTGCCCAATCATGGCCTAGGGTGGAAGATGAGGTTAATTATGGATGTGTGTTATTCACAGTTATTTGGTATGACCTGCTATTTTTCCACATCTGGCATTATATATACGTGTCAACCAGGAAGATCGTAATTCTCTAGTTTGATTTGTAACTCTTTAATATGTAGACATGTAGTAACGTGGTGGCCTTGTGACTTGCATCTGTGGGCACAGCCTAGACCAAGAGGCTGCAGTCCTCGGAAAAACAGGTCTAGTTTCCCTCCACACCCGGTACTGAAATGGGAGGGGAGGGAGCTAGATAATACAAAAGGGAGACAGAGCCTTGGGCGTAAAGATCTAGGACGGGCCTGACAGCCAAGAGGCCATGTGTTGGGACTCTGCCATCAGAAAGGCCACACGAGACCGGCAGGCACCTCAGGAGACGCCAGCAGAGGGACCAGATCAGAGTGGCAACCTGCAAAAGAGACCCCATCAACCACCAGGAGGCACAGATAATCCAGGAGGGCAAGGAGCCAGGAGCCGGGAGATACAAACCTCGGACCTGAGCAAAGACTGAAACTATTTGTTGCCAAATTTAAATGGCCCCACTCCCGGGCCTGCCCTGCCCTACCCGCATAGCCAAAGTGATTAGCAAATGAAGACTGGGTCCCTTTGAGAAACGGAAGGTTTTCTTTGCATATCTGAGCATTCACATTTGCAACCCTGTTACCGCATACAAAGACAGTTTCACCTTTTTTGGGGTGGGAGGGAAGATCACGTGGTTGAAACTGACTGTGCTTATTGTGGACTAAACCCGCTATCTTTTTAATATTTAAATTTGCAAAGGCTTGTGGGGTTTTCATTTGCCTCTCCTGCCAAGCTGCTTTTTCTACATCCGTGATTGGCTCTCAAATTTGACCTTGCATCACAGCCACTGAGAGGGCTTATTAAAACACAGATGGCTGATCCTCCCCCCACCCCAACCCCCATTTCTGACTCAGTAGGTCTCAAGTGAGGCCAGAGAATTTGCATTTCTTCCCAGATGATGTCAACGCGCCGTCTGCAGACCACACACACCTTTGAAAAGTATTGTCGTAAGCCTCCGTTAATGGAGAGACATTATTCTGATTTCACTCTTTCAGACATGAAATGATTAGCATTGACTCATACAGCACCAGTCAACCTCCCCCAAACTTAGCAAGTCTTGTTTTCTACACGTTTATCAACAAGGGAACACCAAAAAAATGTTTTGTATGCAGAATGGAAAAATTTTAAGATTGATAATATCCAGTGCTGCAGAAGATATGAAGAAAGACGTGCTCCAATACTGTTTATGAATGGCGACCGTTTTTGGATGGCAAGTTAACAGTAACTACCAACACTTTTTTTTTTTTTTTTTTGGTGCTGAAACCTGGGAACTACCAATACTTTTTAAGTACACATCCTTTAGTCCAGAAATTTCCTGCTAGGAACCCCATAGAAATATATATATGATGTTCACAGAAGCACGTGTAAGTTGGAAATAACCAAATGTCCCTTAATGAAAAATAATAAAATCAGTACCGAGACTCTTAAAAGCAAAAGGCATTACCTGAACGATTCTTCTTCTCTTCATATTTCTAGAATTTAAGCACTGAATGATTTTCTGCATTACGTTCTGTAGCAGAAAAGAAGGTGCTCTGTAGCAGAATATCGCTTGTGGATATTCTAGTGTGGAAGTTAGCTGCCGAAATCCAAATGCAAGATGAAAGCCCATTAACATCTGAGTAAGCTACTTCCGTGCTTTATCAAATTGATTCTTTCAGTGATCATTTTCCTCCAGTCCACAGGGACTTCACAAAAGCACTACCGATCTATCTCCCTGACTTGCTCATGTAGGATTATATGAAAAGAAAAGTGGCTTGGACTTCCTCCAGTGAATTTTACATGCCTTTCATGTTCCCAGAGACACCTTTTAAAAACTTTCTGAAATGTTTAGAGACTCCTATTAGGTTGTGGGCTAAGTATGAAGCAGCCCCGGGCATCCATATGTGGGGCATTGTCAGTCAACTCAGGAAATCCCACATACACTTTTAATAGTGACCCTTAATTTAGTCAAAGCCTTCAGAGCCTCAGTGAAAAATTATTAGAACTGAAGATCTGGAGGGGCGCCTGGGTGGCTCAGTCGGTTAAACGTCCAACTTCGGCTCAGGTCATGGTCTTACGGTTTGTGGGTTCGGGCCCTGTGTTGGGCTCTGTGCTGACAGCTCAGAGCCTGGAGCCTGTCTTCGGACTCTGTGTCCCCCCTTCTCTCTGCCCCTCTCTGTCTATGCCCCTCCCTGTGCTCTGTCTTGCTCTCAAAAATAGAATAAATGTTAAAAAAAGAAAAAAAAAAGAACTGAAGATCTAGTAAAATGTGAAAAGGGGCACAAAGATAAATAGGTCAAAAAAGTGCTATGGTCAAAGAAAAGCCCCATCCTGCAGGCAGAAAGTATGCGTTCTATTCTGGGTGCAAAGCCACCACACACTTTTCTATTAGAAAACACATACATCTATGTCTGTCTTACATATCTGTATTTATATATAAACATACACAGTATATTCTAGAGATCTGTTCTTATCTAAGAATATGGTACAGGAGCACCTGGGTGGCTCAGTCGGTTAGGCATCCGACTCTTGGTTTCGGCTCAAGTCATGATCTCGCGGTTCGTGAGTTCGAGCCCTGCATCTGCCTGGGATTCTCTCTCTGCCCCTCTTCTGAACTCTCTCAAAATCAATAAAACTTAAAAAGTTAAAAAAAACTAAAAAAAAAAAAAAAAGAAAGAATATGGTATGTGCATATTCTTGCATGAGTTCCTTTGTCTTTGGGCCTTAGATTTATAATTTATATGTAAAATGAGGGGAGGAACTAAGCATCTACCGTCTTTTCCAACGCCACAATTCTGAGTTACAAGATAGTATTTTATTATCAGAAGATAATTTTCTGATACTTAAAATCCCAGCATCAAGGTACAACTGTGCTCCAGTACGATCTTTGAAAACAAGGTCTTTTTCGCAAAAGCCATTAGAACTTATTTATTTTTTAAAGTTTTGGGGTTTTTTTAATGTTTTATTTATTTTTGAGACAGAGAGAGACAGAGCATGAGGGGGGAGGGGCAGAGAGACAGGGAGACACAGAATCTGAAGCAGGCTCCAGGCTCTGAGATGTCAGCACAGAGCCCGACGCGGGGCTTGAACCCACAAACATGAGATCATGACCTGAGCCGAAGTTGGAGGCTTAACCAACTGAGCCACCCAGGTGCCCCAAGCCATTAGAATTTAAAACGTGCACAGTCTTTGCCCCAGCCATTCCACATCTTTAAGCTTAAGGAGTCACCCAAGGAGAGGGTGCCTGGGTGGCTCAGTCGGTTAAGCATCCAACTCTTGGTTTTGGCTCAGGTGATATCTTGTGGTTCATGGGTTCGAGCCCCACGTCGGGCTCTGTGCTGACAGCTAGCTCAGAGCCTGGAGCCTGCTTCGGATTCTGTGTCTCCCTCTCTCTCTGTCCCTCCCCGACTTACACTCTCTCTCTCTCAAAAGTAAAATATTAAAAATATTTTAAAAATAAAAATTCATCTTCTCAGGGGGCCTGGTTGGCTCGGTCAGTAGAGGGTGCAACTCTTGATCTTGGGTGTGAGCTCAAGCCCCACACTAGGTGTAGAGATTACTAAAAAACAAAATCTTTAAAAAATAGAAATAAAAAACATTAAAGTTCATCTTCTCATGGATTTGAGATGCTTTTATTGTATGCTACCCTTCGGTCTATTCCTGGAATTTCTCTTCCGTCCCACTGGACTGCCAATTCATGGGCAGATACCAAATTTTAATTAGGGAGGATTTAAAAGTGTTTTAATGTCTGGTAGGGCTACTTCCCTCTTGTTCTTCTTTTCAGTTTCCATAGCTTTTCTTGTATGTTCTCTCAAATAGAAGCAAACATAATTTTCATTGGGAGAAAAGCATGTTTTCATTTTGTCTTCTTACCTAAGAACAGAATCCATCTTCTCAATTGTTAAGGTCTAATCTTCTATCAAGAGTTCATTTCTTAAAATTTTTCCTTAATGGAACGCCTGGCTGGCTTGGTCAGGACAGCATGTGATCTCAGGGTTGTGAGTTTGAGCCCCATGTTGGGCTTAGAGATTCCAAAAAAAATAATAATAAAGTTAAAAAAAAAGTTGACACGTTTTTCTCTTTTTGTAATTATAAAGGGGATCTTCAAGTGCATCTTCTAACTAGTTCAGGTTTGTATAGGTGTGAAGTCTTTTATCCTTTTTAGTCAACATTTTTATTGAGCTGTAATTATACATACAAAAAAGTGCACAAACCGTAAGTGTACATGTCATAAAGTGAATGCAGTCATGTAACCAGCACCTGATCATGAAACAGAGCGTTACCAGTAAGTACCACAGAGGCTGCCTCGTACTCCTCCGGGCCTTGGTGAGCTAAAGAAGCCAGGTGAAAAATAATGTATCTGATTCCACTTACATAAAGCTTAAAACCAGACACAACTAATTGATGGTGATTTAAGTCATGATAGTGCTTACCTCTGGCGGGGGGGTAGTGACTGAAAGGGGGTGCTGATTTTTTGACACGCATAGGTAAGTTTTGCCTGTTTTGAACTTTATTTAAATGGAATCAGAGTTAGATACACTCTTTTGAGTCTGGTGAATGCTAAAACTTATATATATGCATGAGATTTGAATGTATTTGTATGTAACTGCTACTTTACTAAGTTCTCTTAGAGTATTTCAACAAACTTGAGTTTTCCAGATATGTGTATCTCCAAATACTTCTTTTCCATGAAATTCACATGGCTTTTTTTTTTTTTTTTTTGTCAAACTGCACTGTCTAAAATCGACCCAATGCAGAGAGAGATAGGGGCACGTCTTTTTCTTGACTTTAAGTGGAAAGCCTCTGTTTTGACACTGATGCTGTCTTTTGGGCAGAGGTACAATATTAATGAATTACTCCTAGATTTCCGTTTATTGAGTACATTCAGCATGAATTGAATGCCCAATTCTGTCAAATGCCTTTCCTGAAAAATGGAGAAAAAAAATGCTTTTCTCCTTATCTCTTTTAATACAATGAATAGTAATAGTCTACTATGGAATTACCCTTGCATTCTTGTAATAAACCCAACTTTGTTATGATTTATTATTTCTTGAAAGTCTTTTTGGGTTGTTGGCAAATACACTGTTAAAGTTTTTGCATTGATATTTGTGAGCAGTCTATAATTTTGTCTTTGGTACAGTCTTTGTCAAGTTTTGGAAACAATGCTATTTTATTTGCTTTACAAAATGAATTTACAAGCCTTTAAAAACATTTTTTTGGCACTTTGAGGTTCAAGATTCTTTTTCTAGCTTCTGGAATTGTATAAACATCATGATTATTTAATCTTCAGGGTTTGCTAGAAATCCCTTTAAACAATCAAGACCTGACACTTTTTTGGTAAGTTCTCTATTAGTTCTTCTATGATAACTGATTTGTTTTAAATTTCTGTATCTACAATGGTAAATCCTGGCCATTTCAATTTGCATTTTTCTTAAAAAAGTTATTCTTATTATATAAAATTATTTAAAGTAGTCTTACAATTTTGAAAATTTTCCTGTTTTATGGTTATTTATCCCATGTCATTTCAACCTGTGTATTTCTGCATCCCTCCTTTATTCTTGAATAGGTTAGCTAGTGATTTGTGTAATTCTCCTCTCTCCCTCCTTCCTTCTGTTTTCTTGTGGTTTGCTATTCTTCTCCAAGTTTTTAAGATTTGGGTAATATTCAGCTGCTCCCATTTTTAATGATGCAGTTCTAACTACTATAAATTTCCTGTCCTAACTGCTTTTTAAAAGAATATACTGAAGTTTTGCATCAGCCTCGTGGTCATGTCTTTCTGGTGTGCTTTCCCTGTCTGTTTATCCTTATTTCTTCTTAGGATGAGATTTGATTGTGATCCTTCTCATAGTTTTTGTTGTTTGAAGTTTTCCTGTACTTTTTAGGAGAGAGGAGTGCTCTAGGAGTTTTCTTAGCTCTGTCCTAAAGTGTCTTGTTCATTCTGAGAAAGTCGTCATGACATTGCCATTGACCTTCCTTCTCAACGTTTACCTGGACTTTCTCCTTGTCCTATCATACCTGTCCTGTCGAGCTGAAATCCTACTTCTAGCAGTTTCTCCCCGTGCTAGGCTTTGTGTCATCAGTTCCAAAATATATACAGCCCTGGGCCCAGCTTACCACATTGCTGGAACACCCACTCGCGAATGGAACCTGTAGGAGCCTGCCCAGTCTCAGCTTCTGGTGACGGGCCCCCATGCGAGGCTGCTGGGAAACTGTGCTGTCAGGGAACAGCTGCTTGCTTTCCTGGTCCCCCCAGAGATGCCGAAACTATCTATGTCGGTCAGTGGTCTGTCCTTCCTTGCTTGCCTCAAGTTTGAGGTTCATGGGGACAACTGTCATCTAGTTTTGTAGAAGAGGGTCTGGGGCTAACCTGGGTACCCTGTATTCTTATGCTAAGGCTCAGAACGTACACCTTGCTGTCATCTTCCCCAAGCTTAACCCCCGTGAGATCTCTATTACAGAAGAGATTTTAATAATCATTTTATGATGGTTATGACAAATTATAATTAGAAATTTACTGTATTTCAGGTACTATGCCAAGTGCTTTATATGCATTATCTCATTTAATCCCTAAATAACCTCAGGAGTTAGTACCCGCCCCCACCCTGATTTTATCGAAGCGGAAGTTAGGCTCTAAGATCATACTGCTGAACTGGCAGATCTGGGATTTAAACCCAAGTCATCGCACTCCAGAGCACCTCCTTACTAAACTGACTCTCAAATATTATCAGGTCTGACCATTTCCAAACTATGTACCACTGTAAGCAAAACCTCAATGTGAACTGAAATTAAATAATAATTATTTAAAGATCTGATAAAAAAATATATATACATAGTATAGGTCAAGTCTAAAAACACTGCAGATGATGAATAGGTTGAACTGTGTTGTACGACCTGATTGATCTTGATCTCCTGCAGATGCTCAAAACAAAGCTTCTACTAACTTCTGAAAAAGACCATACTGAGGGCAGGGGCAGAACACAGGGAACAGAGTTACTGTGGACTTCCTCTTCCCCTGCTCGTTAGCACACCACTGCTAAAGAACGAGGCAAAAACGTGAAATATTGCTTATCACTTAGTTCATACTGTTCTTGTAAATAACTGTTTAGAAACAGGAGTAGTTTCTCTGCAGGGTCACTGACCTGTGTCGGCCGGCATGCCGCTCTGGAAGGGGAATACCTCCTGGGCCACAAGGTTTCATAAAAAGGCCCCTCACACGTGTACTATTCAGAATCATAATGTCATTTATAATCTTATGCTATTAAATTATACAAGGAATTAGGAGATGTTTCTTAATAGTTTTATGAAATACTTTTAAACTTGGACTTCCCTCTCATTTACAAATATGGTTACTCTTATTACTAACTTTCCTACCTTCTGACCACTAATGGCAGTTCAGGAAAAACAACCAGGGCTATTTGTAACAGTTCTAAAGCCATTTCATATATGCTATTTTAACTCCTACTGTCTAGGAAGTGACTTAGTTGAAGATAGGGATTATTTAATTTGCCAGGATTTAAATAGAAGCAACTGAAATAACTCGTCAAAAGATAACATCTGTTGCTAAGCCTATATTTTCTCCACAATCAGAAAATGGATTTTATTTCTAATTAAAAAAATAATAAAGTTGACTTTGGCAAGATGAGGCTTAAGACTAGGCATGCCAACTGCAAATGAATCATTTCTTCAAGCACATACCAGATTTTCCTTCAGAAGGACCATTATTTAAGGGTATTTCCCCCTCCAGTTTGGGAAATAAATTAAAATTTAAATATTTTAATTCCTAAACAGTAATGCTAGTAATTTATTTTTGTACTGAGAATTGTAGAATAACTCAGCGTTCATTATCACCAAGACTTTAACTTAAGCCCAGCTCCTGTAGTGAAGAGATCTCCATTCCAGTACTTGCCTCACATCTCTGAACGTCCTTCAACAACACTGATGGGAGTGATTTACTGATGAACTGGTCAGAAAAGAAGATGAGTAACTATACCATTTCCTTTACAATTCGGTACTTCAAAGAATGAAGGAAACAAAATCGAAAGAACAAAAGTGAAATCCCAGTCCTTAGCCCCTAAACAAACGTTTCCCTTCCACTTACCTAAAAATATAAAAATATAAATGACCATGTATGGAGCTGCACCATTAAATTTACTTTAGTGGTTCTGGTTTTTTACTGAGATTTTTTACTTATTTGCTTTGAAAAAGTTAGAAAATTGTCAGTTTGAAATCAGAACCACTAACACACTAGAGTCAACAAACTAAAAAAAAAAAAAAATCCAAATGGTTAAAAATAACTCTGTTATAAAAGTACAAGTATAATTTACAACACCACATAGTTCAGAAAAATAATCAAAACCACTAAATGTCTTTCCTTCTGGATGACTGTTTTCTCCCCAGAAAGAAGCAACTAATGAACTTAAAATCAAATGTAACTGTTACTCACCCAGCAACATCTAAATAAGTGGCCCACACAGCACAAAGCCTTCTCATTCACAATCACATAGTTAAATTATTTTCCCCCTTAGTTACATAACAATCTCTTTACTCTTTAAATCAATGTCCACTTAGAAAATTACTGTATTAGTTAAGCCTATTCATCGTTGCTATGAAGTTAATTTCATTTCTATAGGCCACGTAAGTTTAACTGGCACACTTTCCTTAATAAGACAAAATAAGTCATTCTTCTTTTTAAAAATTACGGAATCATCTGTTTTCAAAGAAGAATCCTAGATACTTAATTCATTAAAGCAATTTTCTACCATCAGCTGTCAAGCTTTTTAAATGATTACTAAGTGTTCCCCGCAGATTATCAGTGCTCGGTGAACTGTAAACTTGTTCTCAAGATTTGTGTCCATTTTACAGTATGATACAATTTGTACTGAAGAGTTTTTTAAAAAGATAACCTACGTACATACAGTTAATTTGCCCGAAGAACTTCTTAGAAATTCAGTATAAACATTTAAGAACCACAACAGAGTCCACTGTGGTTCAAACTTCCACAAAGATTTCCTTGAAACCCAGGACAAAGCTTACTGGCTCAAGACCATATTCCAAAGTGACATCAGCACGCAATTTGATTGTGAGACTCTACCTCTTAAAAAAAAGAGCACACTTGGTTATACATGGCTTTTAACCTTGAGCTACAGTTACGCTACAAACCCCCTCCCCGCCCTCCCCCGCTAGAGGAAGTCAGTCACGTGGAGACGTGCACATTCTCAGAACACTGTTCAGAGTCCTTGGTTTTCCAGCTCTGATGGAGATCTCGAAGGCGTTCAGAAGTCCGTGTGCTTACATTCAGGGCAGGATGAACTTTACAAATTCCACTTTCCTCCATTAGTGACAGGCCACAGATCCCAAAGTATGCATGCAAAGCATCTGAAAACGAGGTATTTTTTTTTAATCACAAGAGGCACTCTTATTTGTATATGCTGCAGACTACTACAGTGACATATCTATGAGCCCATCACATTACAATTACATTTAGAAAAATGTTAAATGCAGGTTTTGAAACATCTGCTTTCTCAATCTCTGAAGACACCAATTAAGAAAAAAAGATGATCAAAATCAGATATTTTATTCAAGAAAATATCAGTGACAATGGAAAAGAGTTCTCAGAGGAAGAGGCGACACTCCCGACATCCTCCGTGACTAGAACACCAAGGAGAGGAGCAGTGCTATGAGACTTCGCACTCAGTGGGCTTTCCCCTTCTGCTTACTACGGGAAACAGAAACAAGGGCCTTAACTCTGTATCATAAAAGGAAAAATCTTCCTTAAAAATGAAAACAAACCTCTGACTATAAGAAGCAATACCCCTTCCCACTAGGTTGTACCTCTGGCATTTCCTAAACCAGTACGGTTTCAATATTGTGTTCAGTGAAAGAAGCCTAAACAGTCTGTTCTGGAATGCTGTACCGTATTTAGTTTTCCTATTTAGGGGAATGTCAGTCATTCAAAAAATGTCTGACCTGACAGTAAAAACAAACTCACATTCTATGTGGTTATAAATACCATAACCTTTCTTTTATACTGGCCTCACTACTGTTGCCCGTCTTTCAGGGGGCGATGACCCTCTTCCATGCATATGACCATGAAATCCCACGGCTGTTGCCTTCTAGACAGCCCTATATGGACCCTGAAGAGCTCAGCGCTCTGCAGTTACAGGAATTCTACACCAAACAGATTGTGTAGCTGTCAAGAATTTACTGGCCATCATTTACGGCCTCAAGAGCTACTGAAGTTCAAAACACCTTACAGACTCAAACTTTTGTCACAAGAATGAAAGTGAATGTTTTACTTACATGAGTCTCATTCACTTTTCAAAACAGGAATGACAGAGAGCTGTGCTCACTCAACGTTATTGGTGAAAAAGTTATTGTACTAACAGAGGCCCACGAGAATCCTCTTTAATGTCTTTTCAGAGACTGCTTAGCTTTCTTCCGGCTCACTTTTCTCTAATTTTTCAGACCACAAAAAATAAATTTGATTTCCTCTGCTCTATTTAACTTTCCTTGTAGGTATTCTAAAAACTTGTCTAGAAATGAAGAAACTTTTATTGTCCAGAAATGAGGAAACTTTTCTAGGAAAAAATGCAACTGGAAGAGAAACAAAATCCATCCAGGGTAACATAAAATAGGATCTACTTTCTACATAATGTAAAAATAAAACATTTTTTCTCAAAAAGATTTTTGTAAAAGCCAATGAATAAGACCTTGTTTCAAACCTCAAAAAATTTTTTTTCAACTTCCTGATCTGTATGTGTATTAAAGCATGTCATATGCTGAAATATAGCTTCTTCATAATAAAAGGTCATCATTTTCTTCTGTGTGTGTGTATATATGTTTTGTGTCGTATCTCCTACTAAATTTACTAGAACCAAAAGAATAAGCTAATTTTAAAGACGCGTAAAAATGATTTTCTTAAAGGCTCTGTGAAATAGGTCTTCCAAAAAAATTCAATTTATTATACAAAGCCTTTCTATGCTTTGCACTGTACAAGTTCTGAAGACATTTTACCACATTTGTAAAAAGTATTAAATCCAAGTATTTACACAAATGTTAAAGTTAGCAACTGATTGCTAGAAAAAAACTTCAAGAATTTTCTTTTACAAATCTATTGTAAATACTCAAAATGTCATTTCAAATAGGTTTATGCATGAAATGCTTTCCAGGGCGCCTGGGTGGCTCAGTCAGTTAAGCATCTGACTTTTGATTTCAGCTCAGGTCACGATCTCATGGTTTGTGGGATTGAGCCCCACATTGGGCTCTGTGCCAACAGCGGGAAGTCTTCTTGGGATTCTCTCTTCCTCTCTCTCTGCCCCTCCCCTGCTTGCGCACACTCTCTCAAAATAAATAAACTTTTAATGGGGAAAAATGCTTTCCAAGGTACTGTCATTTCCCCTATTCCCACTTGTTAAAACAGTACATTATTTGTCAAAATAGTGCAAGCCCTGATGAAAAACAATGGCATGAAGACAATTCTGTTTTTCTGAGAATGTAATATTGCTACATACTACATAACATACATTACATAACAATGTAATACTGTTAACATATTTATAGCTATAGTTACAGTTATTAAATTGTTTTAGGTTTATCTTGAGAGAGAGCGAGCATGCACAATAAGCACGGGAGGGGCAGAGAGAGAGGAGGGGGCGAGAACCCCAAGCAGAGCCCAAGACCACAAGATCATGACCTGAGCCAATATCAAGAGTCGGACACTTAACCAACTGAGCCACAGAGATACCAAACAACTGAGCCCCGCCAGATATCAAAATATAAAAATATTATTTCCCTTTAGAAAAAGCAAATAAACAACTCATACAACCGAGGAGAAACAACAACCACCACCACCACCACCAAGTAACTCAACTGAAAAATGGGCAAAGCATCTGAATAGCTATTTGTCCAAAGAAGATATATAAAAGGCCAACCAATGCGTGACATCAGTGACCGTTAGGGAAATGCAAATTAAAACCACAGTGCCATGTGACTACCGTTAGAATAGCCATCATCAAAAAGACAAAAGATAACAAATGCTGGTGTGCATGTGGAGAAAGGGGAGCCCGCATGTGTTGCTGGTGGGAGTGTAAATTGGTCCACCCACAAAACAGTATGGAGGGTCCTCAAAGGATTAAAAACAGAACTACCACATGACCCAGTAATTCCACTCATGGGAGTGTACACAAAGGAAATGAAAAGAGTAATTTAATATAGACACCTTCCTGTACACACAGCAGAATTATTTATAATAGCCAAGATATGGAAACAAGCTAACACCCCATCGAGGGATGGATGGGTAAAGAACTTGTGGTATATACATCATGAAATCTGATTTCAGCCATAAAGAACGAGGAAATCCGACTACGTAAGACAACACTGATGGACCCTGAAGGTGTAATGCTAAGTGAAACAAGTCAGAAAAAGACAAATACTGTATGATCTCACTTCTGTGTGGAATCTAAAAAACAAAAAGAAGAAGCCAAACTCCTAGAAAAAAGACATCAGACCTGTGCTTACCAGAGGTGGGGGCTGGGGGGGGTGCCTGGAGGAAGGTGGTCAAAAGGCACAAACATCCAGTAGTGACTAAGTAGGGGGGATGTAATGTACAACAAGAGGACTACGGCCAACGCTGCCCTACGATACACAGGAAACGTGTTAGGGTAGTTAATCCTAACAGTTCTCATCACAAAAGTAAACTGTTCGCCCTTTATTATTTTCTTCTTCTTCTTCTTTTTTTTTTTTTTGTATTTATAGGAGAAGATGGGTGCTAGCTGAACCTATTCAGCTGGTAATCATTTCACAATAAATGTAAATCAAACCATCATGCTGTAGGTCTTAAACTCACACAGAACCATGAGAGACTCTTGAATACTGAGAACAAACTGAGGGCTGATGGGGGAGGGAGAGAGGAGAAGGGGGGTGATGGGCATGGAGGAGGGCACTTGTGGGGAAGAGCACTGGGTGTTATATGGAAACCAACTTGAGAATAAACTATAAAAGAAAAAACAACTCACATAGTGATGCATGTCAATTATTTCTCAATAAAACTGGAAAAAATATTCTTTTGGATTAGAAATTAAAAGCATTGTACATTTTTAAAAAAGAAGCATATTTTGGGGGCATCCAGGTGGCTCAGTCAGTTGAGTGTTTGACTCTTGATGGTGGCTCAGGTAATGATCTCAGAGTTCATGAGTTTGGGCCCTGTGTCGGGCTCTGCTTGGGATTTCTTTCTTTATCTCTTTCTCTCAAAAATAAACTTAGAAAAAATGAAGCATATTTTGCACGAAAATACAGGTAAGTAAGAATGTGAGGAAATCTGTCTGCTCACTTCAGGTACAAAAGTCTGATTTCATAAGCCCCATATTTATTACTTTCATTCAAGTCCATATTCTGACTAGAGCAGTTCTGTGATAGGAGAGGAGTTGAAGAGGTTCTAAACTAATAATAAAAACCGTGATTCTATTGCAAGGCTATAAAAACAATCATTCCTTGTGTCCAGTTCATATATTTCTAGCTAATATTTTATTAACTTGCTCATCCATAATGCTCTAAATCATTTATAACAAACTTTCAAACTGATTTTTGGGGAAGCTGTCAGTAGAGTAGAACATACGGGGAGGAACAGGCAGCCTGAAGAGCAATGGGAGAGGTGGCAGAGGAGCCAGATCTCAGGAGGGCTCTTGCAGGCCACATGGAAGAGCCCACTCGGAGCTGAGAGTCTTTGAATGATTTCAGTGGATTTAAGAGACGAGTTCACATTAGACATTCTCTACCTGTTTTTTTTAATATATATATTGATGTCTACATTTTTTATTCTTTTTGTGGGTGTGTTTATTTTTGAGAGAGAGAGAGAGAGAGAGCATGAGCAGGGGAGGGGCACACACACACACACACACACACACACACAGAATCCAAAGCAGGCTCCGGGGTCCGAGCTGTCAGCACAGAGCCCGGCGCAGAGCAAGATCAGGACCTGAGCCGAAGTCGGACGCGTAACTGCCTGAGCCGCCCAGGCGCCCCATTCTTAACTTAACTTTTTTGTATCAGAGATCCCTTGAGAGTCTAAAGAAAGCTTTGGCCTCTCTCCTGTCACGTAAGCACGTGCACACACACACGCCCACACAGTGTCAGTGTGAGGGGGACGAGACAAGAAGCGGGAAGACTATGATAGTAAGACTGCTGCAGAACTGCAGGCCTGAACCTGGCCCTGGGTCCCGCAGGGTTTGGGGCAGGGAGGAGCACAGAGAGCAGGCTCGGTCGGCAGGCCCGGTCTGAGGGGCCTGTGGGTGGCATCCGTGGGGTTCCTGAGCAGGCTGTTTCGTACCAGAGTATGCGGCTTGTAATGAAGTCTGTCTAGGTTTGGGAAATGGCAGAATTATCTGTTTTTTTAAAAATGCCATTATTAATACAGATTTTTCATTATTTCTAAAGGACCCATTTGGAAGTACAGTTGATGCTTGAACAGCGCAGCAGTTACGGCCACGGACACCCTGTGCGGTCAAAACTCCACAAACAACTTGGACTCTCCCAGAAGTTAGCTACTGACAGCCTACCACTGACAGGAAAGCCTTACAGGTAACAGTCAAAGAACACATCCTCTGTATGTCCCATACATTGTATACTGTGTTCTTCCAATAAAGGAAGCTACAGAACAGGAAATGTTACTAAGAAAATAACAAAGAGGGGAGCACCTAGGTGGCTCAGTCAGTTAAGTTTCCAGCTCAGGTCATGATCTCCGGGTCGTGGGACTGAGCCCCAAGTCGGGCTCCTCACTGAGTGGAACCCACTTGGGATTCTCTCCACCCCCTCCCCGCCCCTCCCCTGCTTGCTCTCGCATGCACACGCTCTCTCAAAATAACCTAAAAAAAATAATAAAGAGAAAATACATTTATAATGCTGTACAGTATTTATGGAATAAGTCCATTTATAAGTGGACAGGTACAGTTCAAACCCATGTGGTTCAAGGATCAACCGTACTCAGTAAGTAAAAGAATCTTTCTGTTCTTATCATTCCTGAGTTTGGAAAACAATGTGATATTTGACTCTTGAGTTTTAGACAATGAATGATAAGAGTTCAGATAGCAAAGTATTCTTTAAAAAAATTACCTGAATCTGCTGAAATTCAGAGAACAACAGTTTGAACAGTGAGGGACACCTATCTTCAGGATTAGAGATTTCTGATTTAATGGCTTCTGAACAAAGTAAGGACCGGTTTCCCTCCGGATTTAGTAATTTATCTGACTTAGCTCTAGTGACAGCTAGATTCTGCACAGACCAAATGATTCTCTGTTTTGGACAGGGCCCATTCACACCATTTGGCTTATTGCCTCAAATGAAAGAAAACTTCAGTAAGTGAAACACAAGGAAAAAAAGACAAATGATACCTATACATCTTGATAACCCAACCTTTCCTTTATGCCCTTCAACATGGTAAATTTTCGCCCAAACTTAAACAATTTACCTGTTTACAAACAATATGCATTATGTAAGTTTACAACTGTGGCTAAATTTTCTATCTTATGCCCTTTCTGACAAAGATGGCTGAAGATCTACCTACTCAAGAAATAAGCAAAAGTAAAGTTATCCTAGAGTCATATAAAAAATAAATTACCTGGATGACTATCTGGCCACTTGGCAAATCCCCCCACGAGGCGATCTTGAGTTGATAAGATGTAATTTCTATTTTTCTCAAAGTTAGTGTACTGAAAAATTTTCAAAAGCTGAAACGACAAGACAAATATAAATTTACTGCATGAAACTTCCATATTGACCTGTGGCTCAATTTTCAGATACACATCAATTAAATATGCTTTTGTTTAGCTAAGGCTCTTAAAGCAAGCCTCTGGAGACTCGAGCACTTAGACTCAGTCAACCACATTATCATTTTTATCATCTGATCACAACCACTCTCCTTTCCTTGACCTACTCACAAATTTACATCTGAACCACACCCAACTAATCCCTTTGCATCACATTTGGCTAGGTTCAAAACACAACCTTCCCAATTTGTTCAACTTAATCAGTCATTAAAAAATTTTTTTTAATGTTGATTTATTTTTGAAAAAGAGAGAAAGGGAGAGGAAAAGAGAGGAAGGGGCAGAGAGACGGGGGTGGGGGGGTGGTGGAGGACAAGCAGGATGCACGCTGACAGCAGCAAGCCCCATGTGGGGCTTGAACCCATGAACCACGAGATTATGACCTGCGCCAAAGGTGGATGCTCAATGGACTGAGCCACCCAGGTGCTCCTTAATCAGTCATCTTAAAAAGTGCAACTTTATGTACCCATATTTCAATTCTTATGATAGGCTTTTACAATTCTTATGGTAGGCTCTTAGTTACAAACTGATAGTAACTTCAACCAAAAATATTTCAAAAAAGAGCAACAGAAATTATTAACCAGATGCGAAGGGCAGTTTTATTTGAGAATAGTAAAAATTATAGCTCTGTAATCAGGAAGTATAATTTTAGCATAAAAAACTATGTAGCTTTAAGATATAGGACATGCATTTGTGTTCTCTCTCAAGATCCTATTACATAGAAAAAAAAATAAAGGATAAATCAAACCATGAATGGGGGTAGGGGTAGAGTAGTAGTGAGAGAGTTCAAAACACTTCTGTAAGACATAAAGCAGTTCCAAGTACAATAATAAATTAAAAAGAGCCATAGAGGATTTTAGTGATTAAAGAAGCATTACTTCTCAAAAAGAAAAACAAAGCCTAAAACAATTGATACAAATAAGAAATACACTTATTCATTCATTTGAACTTAGTTAACGCAGTATTAGACTGTTTAGAATCCACCAGCTAGGCCTGGGTGGCTCAGTTGGCTGAACATCAGACTTCAGTTCAGCTCCTGTTCTCACGGATGGTGAGTTCGAGCCCCACATTGGGCTGGGCTCACTGCTGTCAGCACAGAGCTACCTCGGATCCTCTGTCCCTCTCTCTGTTCTTCCCACACTTGCGCACATGTTCTCTCTCAAAAATAAACAAAAGAAATCTACCAGCTAGAAACATTTTCCATCAAGTGGCATATGGGTCAGTACGTAAAAAGAATAAACTATATAATCTTAACACTGTACTTGGTTCAGCAATAAACCATATTTACATGATCAAAGTAAGTGCTGATTTTTGGTTTTCAAGTTTTATTTTGTTTTTTTAAAGTTTATTTAGTTTGAGAGAGAGAGAGAGAGAGAGAAAGAATGCCAAGCAGGCTCTGTGCTATCAGAGCAGGAGCCCCACATGGGGGCTCAAACCCATGCACCATGAGATCATGACCTGAGCTGAAATCAAGAGTTGGGGACACTGAACAGACCAAGACGCACAAAGACCCCTTGGTTTTCAAATTTTAGAATCAACCTAGAGGCAAAACATAAAATATTTGCTTACTGTTGCTGAATAAAATATGTTACTTGACATTATAAAAATAAAGGTAATATGACAGAATTAGAAGGTGGAAGAGGGAAAGTTTCAGAACTAAAAACTAAATAACCAGTAACAATTTGTTTGGAAAAAGGAAGGCCAAATCTTCATTTTTCATAGTCAGGAATCAAAGATAATATCTAAGGAGAAGTCCAGAAATCAGTTAAAGTTATGGTGATATCCATAAGAATTAAATAAAATTTAAAGATGTTTAAAAAGAATTAAAAAAATTTAAAGATGTTTAAAAATGGTTGCTTTCAGAAAGTTGTCAAAGACTACACCAAGGTCATATCTAAAAGACTCAAGAGCCAACATGACGAGGCTTCAACTGGCTCAAAATGGGACAATCTGAGCGTCAAAAAGAACATAATAGATTAAAACATAAAATATGTTGGGGAGCCTAGGTGGCTCAGTTGGTTGAGGATCCTACTCTTGATTTCGGCTGTCATGACCCCAAGGTTGTGGGATCAAGTACATCAGGCTTCGTGCTGAGCGTTGAGTCTACTTGGGATTCTCTCCACCCCCCCTTCCTCTCACTCCCCCTCCCTCCCTCCCTCCCTTGCGCTCTCTCTAAACATTAACAACAACATAAGATGTTAACCCCAATGCTGTTAAAAGGATTCTGTAAAAAATTGGTGAGGTTTTTATACACTAGCAACAAACAACCCAAAAAGAAATTACGAAAGCAGGGCGCCTGGGTGGCTCAGTCGGTTGAGTATCCGACTTTGGCTCAGGTCATGATCTCACGGTTCGTGGGTTCGAGCCCCACGTCAGGCTCTGTGCTGACTGCCAGCTCAGAGCCTGGAGCCTGCTTTGGATTCTGTGTCTCCCTCTCTCTGTCCCTCCCCTATTCACGCTGTCTCTCTCTGTCTCTCAAAAATAAATAAACATGTAAAAAAAATTAAAAAAAGAAATTACGAAAGCAATTCCATTTACAATGGCAGATAAAAGAATTCAATAATTTGGAATAAACTGATCAAGGATGTAAGAGACTTGTATGCTAAAAACTACAAAATACCGCTGAAAGAAATTAAAGATCTAAATAAATGGATGCTCACTGAAGGAGGACTTAACACTGTTAAAAGTCAACATTACCCAAAATGATCTTTGGATTCAATGTGATATCTATCAAAATGTCAATAGGCTTTTTCGTAAGAAATGGAAAAGCCAGTTCTCAAATTTATTATGGGATTGCAAGGGGCCCAGAATAGCCCGAACAATGCTGAAAAAGGATAAAGTTGAAGGACTCCTCCTTCCCGGCTCTGAATTTTACTACAAAGCTGCAATAATTAAAACAGGAGGATACTGGAATAGGGACACAGAGACCAATGGAACAGAGAACCCATAAGAAAAAACAAAAAATGAAACAACAACAAAAAAACAATGTGCATATGTTCCGTTGATTTTCAACAAGGGTACCAAGGCCATTTAATGGATATCCACCTGCAAAATAATGAAGCTGAGCCCTCACTTTATACCATATACAAAAATTAACTTTATACCATATACAAAAATTAACTCAAAATGAATCAAAGACCTAAATTCAAGGGCTAAACTTATAAAACTCTTGGAAGAAAATACTGGGGAAAATCTTTATGACATTGGCTTTGGCAGTGACTTCATGGATGGGACAACCAAAACCACAGGCAACAGAAGAAAAAAACAGATAAACTGGACTTCATCAAAATTAGAAACTTTTGTAGATCAAAGGACATCATCAACAGAGTGAAAGGCAACCATGGAATGGGAAAAAATAGTTGCGTATCATAGAACCTGATAAGGGATTAATATCCAGAACACTTGAAGAACTGCTACAACCCAACACAAAAAAGCCAACAACACAATTAAAAAATGGGCGAAGGCCCTGAATAGAAATTTTGCCAAAGAAGACACATAAATGGCCAATAAGCACATCACGAGGGGCTCAATACCACTAATCATTAGGGGAATGCATATTAAAACCAAACTGAGATGCGACTTCACATCCACTGGTGTGGCTATTATAAAAACCAAAACCAAACAAAAATCAAGCGTTACTTTTGATATAGAGAAACGGGAACGCTCATACACCGCTAGTAGGAAAGTAACATGGTGCGCACCCTCACTGCGGGAAACAGCATGGCAGTTCCACAAAAAGTTAAACATAGAACTACCGTAAGATCCAGCAATTCCACTCCTAAGTAAATATCCAAAAGAAATAAAGAATAAACTCAGTTATTTGTACACCAATGTTCAGAGCTGCCTTATACATAAGAGCTAAAATGTGGAAATAACCCATGTCCATCAACAGATGAATGGATACACAAAACATGTATAAACATACAAGAGCATATTATTCAGCCATAAAGAGGAATGCATTTTTGATATGCTACAACATGGGTGGATCTTGAGGGCATTATGCTAAGTGAAATAAGCCAGACACAGAAGGACACATATTGTATGATTCCACTTATACACTGTACCAAAAATAGGCAAATTCGTAGAGACAGAAGGTAGAACAGAGGTTACCAGGGGCTAGAGGGAAGGGAGAATGAGTACAGAGTTTATACTGAGGATACTGGAAGCTTGGGGTATGGACAGTGGTGAGGGTTCCAGAGCACTGAGTGTATACCTACCACCACCAAATTGTATACTTACAAATAGTTAAAGTGATAAATATTACATTATGTATATTTTGCCACCATAAAAAAATGCTGATGGGGAACCTTATGGTGAATAAATCAGGTTTGATGATTCTGGAGCCCTCTGATCAAAAGGAGACAACCAGAAATTATGTGCCTTTTGATGTGACACAATAGGAAATGTACATAATCACTGACTAGATATTTAATGATATCATGGAATTATGGTTGATTTTTCAGATATGATAATGACACTATAGTTCTGTTTCTTAGAAAGTTATTTCTGGTTAGGAATTACACTGAAAAATTTCCAGGTAATATGAAAAACGGTATCTGGGATCTACCCTAAAATAAAATAATACAGTGATGGAGAGGGAAGGGAGTTGGAATATGGGTAAGATTGGCTGGCTTTGTGATAAAAGCTGACGAGTCCAGCTGTGGACATACAGGGGTTCATTACACGATTCTACTTTTGAATATGTCTGAAATTTTCCCTAATTAAAATCAAAGCGGTACGCTTGAGGAATGGCAATAGAAGTGAGGAGAGAGAGGGAGGGCCTTAGTTTTAAATCATTCTGTTTTCAGAATTTATTTCAGAATTTAATGGAAAAAATAGGGTATTACATAAAAGACGAACAGATTTTTGTTAGATTTCAGAATATCGAATTAAGTGATACATTTTAAAAGTGAAAAGGCAACTTTAAGATGGAGAAAACTTGTGGGTACTTAGTGGTTAATAACCTTATGACATTAGGAATGACAAAAGGTAAGAAAGAGATGGAGAAAAATGTGCAATCATGTCAATCAGTTGGGGTTAGGCAAATAAACTGGTAAAAAACTAAAAACCACAAATTGTTTTTAAAGAACTGACCCATGGTTTATCTTTTCAGATAACCATGTAACTTCCCATAAAGCCTTTATTGGGATCATGTTCAGACAGATCCTGCTCTAGAGAGACCACTGGTCACTTGTGGTAACAAGTTTTTTACGACCTTACACCTTGTACCTTATGCTTTTTTACCTGTGTTCTAGGCCACTTAAGTTTTATAATGGGAGTTTTCAAGTAGCACAACAGCTAACTGAATTCTATGGAAAAACCATACACAGATCAGCTTTGCCAGAGCAACAGAAAAAACCAAGTAGCCTAAATGTAGCGGTATTTAATGAACATTACAAAGACCAAACCTTCTAGAGCATAGTTTATATCAACACAGACTATAGGCTTCTCAATTTTATTTTTTTCTCTTACCTTTAGAGTTGCTCCTACCCAAAAAGAATAACAGGTGTCTACGGGCTTATTAGGTCTTCCATGATAACCGTTTTGTTGCCTCATTATACACCACCTCTTTATCCGGTTCAATTCTTTTTCTGAAAAAACTTCTTCTAGTTTACCCATCAGACACAGTGATGCAATGCCACAAAAAGTCGATCCTCCTGTTAATCAAAACCACACAATACCTCAAACATCAAATTAGATGCCCAGGAAAATAGTATAAAATGGCCCGAGGAAAATAAAATAGTGGCTATAGAATTCTGGAAGACTCTAAGATTCAAGTAAACTTAGAAGACAATTAATTATGCCTTTAAAATAACCACAAAGCACTGAAGTCTTCAATATTACTTTGAAGAAACAGTAAAGAATTTAAAATAATATACAGCTGTAAGGAATATTCTACTTATGAAAAACAAAAGACTTGGGAGGCTGAGGAAGGTGTTCCAAATAACATGGTTGAATGGAAGAGCTCAAAGTCAAACCGAGGACGACTCTTCCAGGTCTCTGTCACCCAAGTCTGATTTAATTCCTCTGAAGACGGCCCAGTCTCATGAACTGCAGTGCCACTTGCCTGAGAGTACAGACTAATTGTGACATGTAGCACTGACAAGCTAGAAGTGTATATGCAGAAAGACCTACTGTGCTTAAAAAAATTAAGGAAGGAAAGTCTGAGCAAGGGACGAGGGAGCAAGGGTGTTGGGGGCGGGGCGAGGGGAGGAGCCTATCAGGAAAGAGGTGCACAGTGAGTTCCATTCACTGCGGTAGACTGAACAATGCACCCCAAAGACAGACATGTCCAGGCCCTTAATGCCCGGACCATGTCAATGTTACCACCTATGGCAAAAAGGACTTTGCAAATGTGATCACAGATCTTGCGATGAAGGGATTGTCCTGGACTACCCAGGTGGCCCTAAATGCAACCACAGTGTCCTTACGAAGTGGGGCAGAAGGAGATGAAACTACAGAAAGAGGAGGCGCGGGGACTATGGAAGCAGAGACTGGAGTGACTTGGCAACACATCTGGGGACACCGGCGGCCGTCAGAAGCTGGCCGAGGAAGGAACAGATTCTCCCTTGGCACCTCCAGAAGCAACCAGCCCTGTCCGCATCTGGATTTTAGCCCTGTGAAGTGCAGTTCAGACTGGTCTTCCAGAGCTGCACAAGAATATATCTGTGTTGTTTTATACCCCCACATCTGCAGCAAAATGTTACAGCAGCAACAGGAAGCAAATACACTTTCCTTTCGTTAGGAATTGAAAAGTCAGTATTTTTCCACAAAGGAAAAGAAACAACTTGCCACTGGCACTATCTGTTGTCAAGTCCAAACAATAGGAAAATACTTATATTTACAATTTATCACAACTTCAGCTAGTGATGCTTCATCCTTCAACTTTCCTTTTGCTGTTCTAATGCTTGGATGCATCCTCAGGCAAAGGAAAAGTGGGCATTCCCTCTAGAAAACTCACAGCAGCCATCACAATAAGAAGGTCGCTGTCAGGGAGCCTGGGTGGCTCAGTCGTTAAGCATCTGACTTCAGCTCAGGTCATGATCTCACGGTTCATGAGACTGAGTCCTGCTTTGGGTGAACTCGAGCCCCACGTGGGTGACGCCTGTCTCTATCTCCCTCTCTCTCTCTTGGCCCCTTGCTCACCTATGCCCCCCCCCCCAAATAAAGTAAAATAAAAAGGTCACTGTCAGTAATACTATTTAATCTTTGGAATTTTTCCTAGTGACTTGGGAGATCTATTAGTCATGAATGAATCAGAAAAATAAAACAAATATATAATCACCTTTTAGAATAATCCCTATTAAGCAAGTATTAATCTTCAATTTCAATTTCTCTTTCATGACAACCTGGCCATGACCTCAGGTATTATTACATCATTAAATATGAATATATTCATTAACTACCAAAAAGTAGGGGGACCTGGCTGACTCAGGGGAGCATGTGACTCTTCATCTTAGGGTCCTGAGTTCAAGCCCCACGCTGGGTGTAGAGACTACTTAAAGAAGTAAAACTTAAAATAACAAAAACAAAAACAAAATGAAAAAAAAAAAAAAAACCTACCAAAAAGTAAAAAGAGGCACTTAACTGTTACTCTCTAAATTACTTGTTAGGATTCTTTAAAAGCAAACTGGCACAATTCAAAGTAAAAATACTCTTTACTTTGCCCAAATCACCAGCTTTGCACAATGATAACTTCTGAAGGAAGTTTGAGCTCTGAGTAGCCAAAAACACTTACTGCAAAGTCTATGCTTTAAGCTAAAATTCATTTACCAACATTTACCCCTGAAAGGTTCTTGTTTTACCCAAAATTCTAAAAAAGTAGTTCTAAAAACCTGGGTTAAAAGTACTATGTTAGAAGAGTGTTAGAGGCAGATACAAACACAGCAAGAAAAATCAGATAACATCTCAGTAAGTCAATTAAGAAATACCATAAAAAAGTAGGCACAGGAACTCCTACTTTATTTATTTATTTATTTGGAGAGTGGGGGAAGGAGAGAGGGGGAGACAGAGAGAGAGAGAGAGAGAGAGAGAGAGACAGAGAATGAGAGAGAATCCCATGCAGGCTCTGTGCTGTCAGCGCAGACCCTGACACAGGCCTTGAACCCATGAATTGTGAGATCACGACCTGAGCCAAAACCAAGAGTCAGACACTTAACCGAATGAGCTACCCCAGTGCCCCAGGAACTGTTTTTTTCTCTCAGGATTCATAATATAAAATAGGTCAGATAAGTTAATTTGATTCCATGAGTCTTCCAAAATATTTCTACTCCTTAATCCAGAAGAAAAATAGTCAACTCTTTGACCTAATTTCCTAATTTACTTATATATTTATTTATGTAACTATATATTCATATATTTATTTATAGAATCATTACTACTTATTTACCCTCCCAGGGGTCTAAAGAAGGTTATGTCAATGATTCCTACAAGCTTCAAAAAATTTCAAGAATATTACACTGTTACACTAGAGTACAACACAAAACTGCTTCTCATAATAATTATCTGACTTCATCAAGAAAAGGTTAAGTTGTGTAGGCTATTATAGCAAGAGATATTAAGGCACATGCAAAGAGAAAGATCGAAAATGCTGAGTCTGTCACCTAAAACACGACGCTTCAGGCATGTGGCCAGTTCACATGCGCAGAATACCGCAGCCACAAGACACCACAGATGGAAGGGACCACAGGGGTTGGGCTAACAACGCACCCCCGCTCTCCCGGGGACAGGGTGAAGGAAGTGTTCCTGACTCTAGTCCCAGGTGCTAGGACTCACCCACATTTTAACAGTATAACACGTGTTAAGTTAACTAACTGCTCCTGTAAGGTTTTAAAACCCAATTTTAAGCATTCTCTTAGTATTTATTTGGATGTAGCAAATTATCTGAAAGAATCCATGTACTCTGAAATACATAATTTAAGAAGGTTAACAATCATACAGCTAGAGATAAAATAAAAGGTACATAAACAACAGTAACTATACCATTTTATACTTAAACACCTAGAAAAAGTAAAGTGAGGAAAACTCAAGGGAGCTAATGCTTAGATGAAATTAGGCCCCAAAATTGAATATTTCTCTTCTGGATTAAGGAGTGGAGGTATTTTGGAAGACTCATGAATTACATTAACTTATGTGACCTATTACTTTTATATTATGAACCCTGAGAGAAAAAACAGCTTTAATCCTAGCAAAGCAGGAAAACCCAATTCTTCCAGACACAACAACATGTTATCCTGCGGCTGTACGAGCACGTAGGCCACTCACTAGGAGGACAAGGGATCCTTGTATCTGATGGTCACAGCCTAGAAGGAGATCGTGTGCCTGTCTCGTGTGCAGGACAAACGGGCTCGTAGCAGCAGTGGGAGAAGAGCAGATGAACCGCAGCACAAGTACGCAGCCCAGACTCGGCCTCCCCACCTTCAGGACGCAGAGAGGGACGGATCCCAACCAGTTCAAACACTTACTGGACAACCACAACGTGGGAGGGCAAGTGGAGTCAGACACGAATGAGACATCCAGCACAGAAGACAAGACAAACATGAAAATGGTACGAGCCACGTGTTACAAGGAATACAGAAAAGGGAGGAACTGCTCAGGGCTGGGGGGTAAGAGACAATAAGAGTTTTATACAGAGAATGGAATAAGGCGTAGGAAGATGGGCACAACTCTGATGGTTAGGAAAAGGGAAAAGAGGAGAAGCAGATGGAGGGGAAACATTTCAGGCAAAGGAAGAAGAATTATAGCCAAGTCAGGAGGTGAAAGGGCATGTGAGGACATTTGGGGAATACGTGTTCTCTGCAGTCTGGAATGCACGGAACTACACGTGTGGTCTACAAAGCTAGGCTGGAAGTGGGCCTGGAGAACTAAAACGAGGGCACAAAGTCACTGCTGAGAGGCACCTGGGGGGGCTCAGTCGGTTGAGCATCTGACTCTTAGACTCCTGATTTCGGCTCAGGTCATGGTCTCAAGGTTGATGGGATCAAGCCCTATATTGGGCTCTGAGCTGACAGTGGGGAGCCTGCTTGGGATTCTCTTTCTCGCCCCCTCTCTCTGCCCCACCCCTGTTTGTGCTCTATCAAAATAAATACAAAAGCATTAAAAGAAGAAGAAGAAGAAGAAGAAGAAGAAGAAGAAGAAGAAGAAGAAAGAAGAAGAAGAAGAAGAAGAAGAAGAAGAAGAAGGAGAAGGAGAAGGAGAAGGAGAAGAAGAAGGAGAAGGAGAAGGAGAAGGAGAAGGAGCAAGCATAGGGTTTCATGTGGGCTCTGACACGTGCCGGATATATGAGGCTACTAGGTTAATTCACAACTCAGTAAAATGACAATGGCTACTGTGGTGGTTTGGTACCGTGTCAACTTGGCTAAGCCAGGATTCTGTTTCCCAGAACCCCCTTCCCTGTCCGGTCTGCAGCCTGAGAAGTCTGGATGAGATGTGTGAGGACAGAGAGAAGCAGCAACCACTATGCTGGCTGGGGGTTCAGGGAGGCGGGAGACAGAGGAAGAGATGCTGGGAGGTTTCAGCTCGCCCCCTGGGCCCCCAACACACTGGGAATGCGAGTCCGAGGGCCACAGCCAGATGCCGGAGCAGCAGCCCCCACCGAAGTCCACGGCCACAGCCCTGCTCGGGCAGCTCCCTGTGCCTGGCCTTCCATATTCTCCTGGCCTCATGGTCCACCTGGGCCAGGGCTGCAGGAGGGCTTGTCAGTGACTGTCCCCCGACGAACCCACTTCCCCTTCCACGCCTAACTTCTCCATTCTCTTCCACAACTGTGTGTAACCTATTCCTACGACAAATCCTATTCTCTGCTACTCATGGGTTTTGCTTCTCTGACCGCTTCTGAGTAATGCAAAGATTCCCACTCTCAGAGGGCCAGTGTGAGGACTAAAGGAGATTCAATGGTCGCCGGCACAGAGCAGCTGCTCAATTAATAACTTCCTGTTCTTCCACTCTGTAGACCAAGGATTATAAACTATGGGAGAAGGCTGGTATAAATGCAAATTAAAAAAAACAGAACAACAAAATAAAATAGAACACGAGATCAAATGCCCCAAAGTCTGGATTTCTGGCTTGTACGGATAGAAAAACCAGTAGATCTGGTAGCAGTTGTTCTGCATTCCTGAATAGCAAATACACGCTTGGGTGGAAAGAAGAAAACGATGGTTTTAACAATGTGCAGCTTGAGATGAAGTGCTCTGAAGGGACATGTGCCTGGCAGGCAGGTGGAAAGGGCGCTTTGCAGGTCCGAAGCAACAGTACAGCTCTGGAAAGAGAGGTCTGGGAGCCATCAGCACAGGGATGATGAATAAAGAACCATCCATTAGTTCATCCAGGTGCGCGCCACACTTACACGTGTGGGGGATACAGCAGTGACTAAAACAGGCAAAGATCTCTGTTCTCAGGTGGAGACAGACAATGAACAAATCGATAAAATACAATTTAGAGAGAAACAGACTAGGGGATAGGGAGCAGAGCGTGTGTATGTGATGTGGGTGATGTGGGTGATGTGGGTGATCTGCAACCTTAAAAATGATCATTAAAAGCAGATCATCTGAGCCAAGACTTGAGGGACATGAAACAAAGCCAATGTAGGCTCGGGGTGAGGCTGGAGTGTTCTATGTACAAAGAACAGCAAGTACAAGAACAACTTGGAGATTCAGAAAGATGAACGACCTGAAGGGAAGAAGAAAGGTGGGTGGAGGTTAAGGGTGAGAGAGGAAGACACAAACATGTTGAAGGAGCCAGAGACAGCTGGTGAGGAAGCCAGGCACCTGGAGCGGGATGCTTCCAGAAAGGAGGGGAGAGGCTGACAGCTCCCAGTGCTTCAGCAAACGAGGTGAGGAGAAGGCAACAACGGTTTGAAATGTCAGTCACTCGAGATGAGAAACTTCCAAAGTTGCTGAAGGCTTCTATAGAAGGTTGAAGAACAATCCACTCGTGTAGAAAGGCGAATAGTGTATTTGGACTGCTAGTCTAAAAAGATTAACAAAAGAAAGAAGAAGGGAGAGGATGAAGATGTGAGGGGCGGCCAAAGTGCAGGCTGACTTCTGAGGAAGAGGTTTCGCTTGGCAGCACAGAGAGAAGGACGAGAAAGCAGGGAAGGAAGGCCACAGTGACGGCTACCATCTAACCTCACAGCACACCAAGAACATGGTAATGCCTGACCTATGTAGGCACGCCGCGTAGGCTCGCTGTATAGACACACTGTGGTAGACCGTGTAAGCTCACTGTGGTAGGCTCACTGTGGTAGGCTCACTGTGTAAGACGCACTGTGTAGACTCACTGTGTAGACGCACTGTGGAGGCTCAATGTATAGACACACTGTGTAGACTCACTGTGGTAGACTGTGCAGGCTCACTGTGGTAGACTCACTGTGTAAGCAAACTACGCAGACTCACTGTATAAACATACTGTGTAGACACACTGTAGATGCACTATGGTAGGCTGTAGGGGCACTGCATAGACACACTGCGTAGGCTCGATGTGTAGGCTCACTGTGTAGACGCACTGTGGTAGACTCACTGTGTAGGCTATGTAGACGCACCATGTAGGCTCACTGTGTAAGACACACTGTGGTAGACTCACTGTGTAGATGCACTGTGTAGGCTCAATGTGTTAAGACACACTATGGTAGACACACTATGGTAGACTCACTGTGTAGGCTAAATGTGTGGACGCATTGTGGTAGACTCACTGTGTAGGCTCACACACCATGTGAGGCACCGCGTAGATGCACTGTGGTAGGCTTACTGTGTAGGTGCACTATATGGACGCACTGTGTGGGTAAGCTGTGTAGACACACTGTGGTAGACTCACTCTGTAGGCTCGCTGTGTATGTGCACTGTGTAGACACACTGTTGTAGGCTCCCTGTGTACGTGCACTGTGTAGACACAGTGTTGTAGGCTCCCTGTGGGAGACTCACTGTGTAGACACACTGTTGTAGGCTCCCTGTGGCACCCTAAGAGGGGCTCCTGGCCAGAGGCCACCTTGCCAGGGGTTGCCGACATGCAGCTCTGCTCGGCTGCCCCAGGGGTGACGCGAGCAGCATCCCGGCGTACCGGAGCCCCCTCACAGGACACCAATGCACTGTGGCGCTCTAAGTGGGATGCCCTCCTCCAGGGCTCTGGGTGTCAAACCCATACATTTAGAGAGAAAAGAAAGATGTAAGCTTTCTGGCTGGAACCACAGTCCATGACTGATGATCTTGATGGGTGTAATCCTACTCAAGTCACACAGACTTAAAATCACTCGTAGGGTGACTCAGCAGGATTTTTTCCTGACAGGATCTGTCAGAGACTATCACATCCGAGCGGCCCTCGGTTTCCTGTCCCGGCGAAGGCAATCCCAACTTCCCGGGGCAGCAGGGTCTGTTCCACAGCCTCCCCTACTGGTAACGGCGTCCCCTCGGCCAGGGCGCCCGTTAACACCCTCTATAGTAGTGAGCACAAGATGCTCTCTTCTGGGAAATTCTCACACCAGGCTTCCCCTTTGCACAAGTACAAGTACACATCCCTCCTCACCAAGTGGTGGGGGCCGGTGACAGAAAGACTACGGCAGCTTGCTGCAGCCCCGACTTCACACCGACTCAGGCACACACGGAATCATGGCGTCCCAACTGCAGGATGGCTTTGGAGAGGCCGACACAGGTGCCCCCTGCACACCCCATAGTGACCCACACTTTACAAATACCTGCATCGAAGGAGCATGACAGTGTGGAGACACCTGAGAGGACAAGGTCCCAGGGGAAATACAAAGCTATGGGGTCAGGGAGTGTATGTAAAAAGTGTCTTTTTATACGTGTTCTATAGTTTACAAACCACTTTCCCCCTTATCCCTCATAATCCTAACAATAATCTTAAAGTTAAAGGAAGATCCAATTATTTCCGGTCTGTCCATGAGGAAAACCTCAGAGAGACCGCAGAGCCAGGCCCCACCGCAGGTGTCAGGGCTGACACCAGTCCTCACCACTCTGCCCTGCTGCCTGAGGGAGGGAGCCAGCCGGTGAGCACAGACAGACGGCTGTCATAAAGAGGCGCGCATAAAAAGTTCACTCAGACAGCCTCCTTGATCGAGGCTCGCTCTCTTCTTAAAAAAAAAAAGGCGCCTGGCTGGGGCGCCTGGCTGCTCATCAGTGGAGCGTGCGACTGTTGATCTCGGGGTTGTGAGTTCGAGCCCCACACGGAGTAGAGATTACCTAAACATAAAATCTTTAAAGAGCATGGCAGCTTATGCACTCCTACGTGGGAATATTCAATTGGAAAGACGCCAGGCTACCGATGTGCTGACAAATGAAGCACATCATCTCCCCGTTCTAGTTCTGCCCAAAGTGGGGAAAATGGTGAAAGGAGAAATTGTATTGATGTACATACTCTACGCAGCAAAACGTTTTCTAACTATGACTAAGGATTATGATATTAAGAAAGGTAAATAAAAAATATTCCTTTCTTCACAAATTCATGGATTCATGCTTAATAAGCTGGCATCTAGCCTTTTAGTGTTATGCCAAACAAGAGAACTTGGTGTTTTCTAGTGCTATCTTAAGAAATCACTCCAGGATATTTTCATGCAGCTAACACTCAAATAGGTAATTAGAAAACATTACCAGAAAATTATGAATATCCCATCTGAATATTTTCTGCTTACTGCCCGAGAAGAGGTTCAAACTGGCACAAGGGGTCAAGACAGAGGAGTAGGAAAGAGGACAGCCAGGCTGCACCACGGGCTGACACAAACTTCTGGGGGCCTCCATGTCGAAGACACCACGATGTTATTTAAAGGGACAAGAGAAACTACATGTTCATTTATGTTAAGATGTCTTACCATGAGATTCAAGTCCAGCTCCCTGTGCCAGCCCATTGTCATAGGACTGAAAGAGAAAAACATCATTCAGTTTAATAGGGAAATGATAATAAGTAAATAAGTCCTCATTATGCTTTTTGTTTCTTGATCCACTTTCATTTCTCTCTTATAGCTTCTAAAATACTCACTCTTTCCCACAAAGGGGTAGTTCTAGCATTTTCAAGTAGCTGGTCTTATCTACCAAGTCAAATCACTAAACACATACAGCTGGCACATTCTGAGACAGATTGTTCACACGGCATCTACAGATTTGATTTCTACCCAATAAAAAGCCCCAACCCTTATTCTTTTCCTACCTGCAAGAACATACAAGTTTAAGGAAAATGGAGATTCTGTACTCATAAAATATTATAAACATGAAACAAGTCTATTTTGAAGCTTTTGAGTAGCCAAGGATCAGAGTGCCAGCCTACATGTGATCTCCCCACATATCCTGCAAAATCAAAACAGAATGACAATGCAACTATATAAAACTGACACCCTAGTGAAGCTGGAAGACACATGCAAGCTGTAAATTACCTGTCTATAGAAAAAAAATCAAATTCCAACAAGCTGCCGCTCACATCCTGCCACCCTTCTGCAGAGAGCAAGGGGGGCATATGGAAAATGGTGAGGAAGGGAGCAGAGGGAAGCCAATGATAGGCCTGAGACTAATCTGAAATTACTGCCAAAAGAAGGTCCACCCTAAGGGTGAAGTACAGGCAGTCTTTGCTTTGTGCTGTTCCAATATGCACAAAGTCCAGGTACCATAATGTAACCAACATGATATGGGTTCAAATTTCAGTCCCCATGGTGTATTAACTGTGAGCAACCGCAGAGTACAGACTTGCTGCTAGCAGCTCAGTTCACAAATCGCTACATGAATAACAGATGTGCATCACGATCAGTAACCAATCCCATCCTCTTTTTCAAAGTCTGTTAGTCACGGGTCACTGCACATATTATTCAGTCCACGCACGGACAGCACGGACAGCGAATCGTATGGTTGTGTTGTCTCTTTGTCTTAGTAATCAACCCACATGACGTTTTTCAAAAAGACAGAACCAAAAGAACAGATTGGCCACCAAAGATAAAAGTAACAAATAAGCAATGAAGAAAGGAAAAGCAGTACCACTAGAAGTAAAAATGAGATCAAACACGGAGCTTAGAAACGGCTGATCACAGGAATGTGGACAGCACCGCCGTCCGAGACCAGATACGGCATCAGAAGAGTGAGTGAAAGCAGAGTATCTAAGTGGGGACAGTGGCCATGATGACAAGGATGGAGACGTTCTAGAGAAGGGATGCTGGCAAAAAGCTTCACGGGAAAGGAATCCTTAGAGTTATTTCACAACAACGACACCACAAAAGATAAAAGGTTGGAAGCTGCTACAAACCAAGGAAGGAGTCCCATCATTGACCATGACAGGAAAGATGTTCACTCCATAGCCTAAGTTACATCACGAAAACAAGGCAAACACTGTCCAAACTACTCCCTCTCCTCTCTCTCCCGCTCTCTCTCTCTCTCTCTCTCTCTATATATATATATATATATATATATATACTTTTTTCCCAAAGGAAACACTTTAACTCTCAATATTTCTAACGTTTTAAATTACAATGTACTAAATATTGGTTTTACCACTTAAAAAATTCTCTGCATATCTATAACTGCTAGAGAGTTTGACATTATGGCAAAAAGCTGGCATAGGTTGGAGAGCAGCACTGATTCCCCCCCGCCCCCCGTGACTCAGATCACTGTCCGCACTTCAGCCGGCCGGCATGGCCTCGGTCTCTGTCACGGGCCGGCTCCAGCGCACAAAGCGAGCGCTGCCTGCACCGCCTGAGCTCTGGGAGAACAGAGCACTTACTGCCGAGAAGGCCTTCAGACCCTACAGCACTCAGAGGGCATGGCTTTGGGGAATCAACCTAACAAGGAAGGGAGACGGGCCCGCTGCAGATCAGGTAATAAAGGACACTCAAAGGAGCAACGTTTAGAGACCCTGAGAAACAAGAGAACTTCTCCGTACCAGAAAATCATGGCACACATAACATTTTCCCCAGCATGAAAAACACAAACATAAAACAACCACAAAATCAAACTCCACAAAAACTCATTAAAGAAGTCACATTTGGTTGATTGAAAAGAGTGCACTTTTTTTTTTTTTAATGTTTATTTACTTTTTGAGAGAGACAGCAAGCAAGCCAGTAAGGGGCAGAGAGAGAGGGAGAAAGAAATTTCAAGGGGGCTCGGCGCTGTCAGTGCAGAGCCCGATGTGGGGCTCAATCTCACAAACTGAGTTCACGACCTGAGCCGAAACTGAGTGGGAAACAACCAACTGAGCCACCCAGACACCCCAAGAATATACTCTTATATAGGAAGTTGTGTAAGAAAAAAGAATATCCACAAAATGACTAAACAGACAAATCTTTATGAAATAACTCTGGAATGAAAACACAGCAAATGGATGAAAACATCTCGGTGTATGCAAATCTGCCCCATCTCCCCAAAATGGCCATAAAGCACAAGAAAACTGTAATATGGCACCCCAAACTCAGCTGCTTATTATCAAGCAAGCAGGTGGAGGTATGAAAAGGAAACTAAAAATTAAGAATAGAAAGGACAAACAGTAGGAAGAAATAAAGTTCAATGACTGTAGGGAAGAAATAGAAGAAAATAAGGAATAATAAGACCAAGGAATAATAGTCTGAAAAGAAAAGACAATAAAGGACACTGAAGAAAAGGCAGAAAACAGCCAAAAGGCTAAAACTGGGATAGAGCAGTAGAAAGGGTCAGAGAGAAAATGACTGAAATGAAAGACAAGCAAAGAAGAAAGAACACACACAAAATTGGAGTACCTAGAGAACAAAGCAAAATAATGGACTAGAACCTGGGATTAGGTAACTCTGGGCTACAGGCTAAATGTGGCCTGTGGCCTGGTTCTGTAGAGTCCTGGGAGTGCAGAAAATGGTCAAGCTCGCTCATAATAAAAGAAATGCAAATTAAAAATACACTGAGAGTATTTTTTACCCACTAGACTGATTAAAGAGGACGACCACTCATTCCACTGAGAGGCAGTGTGGAAAAGGCACTCTCCTACAGTGCTGGGAATATAAACTGGTCCACCCTTTTTGGAGGGAAAATGGCAACATCTGATAAAATTACATATGCATTTTCCTTTAGATCAAAAAATTGCACTATTAGGAATTCATTCAGAAAACCTATCTCCAACACATAAATGTATATGCAGATGGTTATTAGTTTCAACATTGTTTTTATTTGGAAAATATGTGCTCCACATACGGAATAGTTAAAAAAAAAAACTCATTCAAAGAATGGAGTACTATGAAAGTAAGTTTCTATGGTGTGCTACCTTTTGATAAGCAGGAAATATAAAACTGTACACATCTGGAGGAGCCTGCGTGGCTCAGTCTGTTAAGTATTCAACTTTTGATTTTGGCTCAGGTCATGACCTCACGGTCTGTGAGTTCAGGCCCTGCACTGGGCTCTGTGCTGACAGACCGTAAGGAGTCTGCTTGAGATTCTCTCTCTCTCCTCTCTCTCTCTCTCTCTCTCTCTCTCCCCCTCCCCTGCTTGTGCTCTCCCTCTCTTTCAAAATAAATAAATAAACTTTTAATAAAATGTACATATCTGCTCATCAAGAAGAAATACAGGAAGGCCAAACCAAACACTAATGAGGTTGGTTCCCTACAGAGCGGTGGTAAAAACAAGTGGTAAATACAGGAGTTAGGAAGGGGGTGAAGGCAAAAGGGATAGGAGAGAGGGAGTTATACATCTTGGAATATCCCTTTTTGTACAGCTCTCACTTTCAGAACCAAGTCAATATTTCAAATACTAAGTAAATTTTTAAAAAATCAACAAAATTGGAGGAAACCCTAAAATGGAGCCCAAACAGAAACAAACTTAACTATATTTAAAAATAAAGAACATAACCATAGTAAAGGGGGGGGAATAAAAGAAGTAACTGAAGTATTTCTTAAATATGGTATTTTGATTATATACCCTCAGGTTCCAATCAAAGAGACAATACATTCTGGATAACGGGAACCAGGTTGGTCACCATCAGAGAAGGGTGTTACAAAACAAAAAGGAGGATGATTAAGAAGGAACTGTGTATTAGGGGGAGGGGCGCCTGGGTGGCTCAGTCAGTTAAGCATCCGACTCTTGATTTTGGCTCAGGGTCATGATCTCATGGTTCGGTCTGGGAGATGGAGCCCGGCGCTCGCTCTAACTGACAATGCAGAGCCTGCTTGGGATTCTTCCTCTCCCTCTCCCTGTCCCTCCCTTCCTCCCCACCCTCTCAAAAATAAATATTAAAAAAAAAAAAAAAAAAAAAAAGGAACTCTGTGGTGTTGGACTAAAATTTGAGGCATCAATAGGACTCAGGGCTTTTAATATATACATAAAGTAATAGAGGGGTATGTGGAAGTGTGAGGGGGGGTCTGTGTACAGACATATGCGTGTACACGTCTCCTAGCTCGGCCTGCTGAGAGAGGGGCTAGAAGCAATGCTACCCAGTACCATGATCACAGCCAGGGCCCAAAGTCTCATTTCTACACACCATCCTCCAATAAGAACAGGACACCTTGAAGAAATGACCACTGCAGGGCTATGGCTAGGAAAGGAAAAGATGAACCTGGACTATCTTGTGCCAGAAAGCAAAGGAATACTCAAAGAATAAAGAAGGAGAGACAAAAAAAAAAAGCACAAACATCTGTTTGAAGGGGTTCTCACTGGCTGAATCTGGGACAATCTGACCATTCAAATAAATAATGACATTAACAGATAATAGCCCACTGGAGCAAATAAGAATCTAGAGTTCCAAGTGATATAAATAGAGGTAAAGAGAAAGCTTTTTCTAAAAGCAGGATTTCAACTGAAAATTACAGAAGAAATGACAGAGCTGGAAAATCAACTAGTGGACAAAAAATCTGTTAGCCCAGTAAATCTTATTATTGTTGGATAAAAGTTTGATGAAGGACAGATTATTTAACTGTCTCCAAAATATCTTGCCACAAGATAATGAATCCTTGTAAGTGCAAAAATGCTATCTCTACAGAGAAAAGTATGGCATACACCACCTTAATCGAGTGATCAAAAGCTGTTACTGGTAATAAGGCAAATCAATATGCTACACTTCCAAATACAATACACTAAGAAGAACACAGGGTTACTTCCTTAGTGTTCATGCCAAACCATGTCATCGCCCATCCTTCTACAGAACAGAAATCTCTTTTTCTTTTAAAACTCCTTTAAGGCTCTTTTCTTTCTGACTCCATAGGCTTTTAAAATGTGTGCTACTGCAGATTCTAAAAAATCTGATCCGCACTTACACATTTAATTTAAAAAATCTCATTCCTCTAAGAAATTAATTTTCATTTTGAAATACTAAGTGAAAGTTGAATTAACAGCCCCAAATAGTCTAATCTATGAAACTAAAAACTCTGTACTTGGGAAATAATAAACCTGGGAAGCAACATTTCTACGTCTCCAGTTTCAGAGAAGAGACGAAAAAGTAGAGCAAAGGATAATTCTGGCTGAGGCAAAGCTTCCCTTACTACTGCCAATGAGAAGATTAAATTGTATTGGGAAAGAATAACATTTCCATTTGATATTCTCCTTAAAATAAACCTTAGATTGAAAAAAAAGGGCACACATCAAAGTATTAACAAAAATGATCCAAAAATCTATTGTTAGTCCAGTCAATCTTGTTATTTTGGTTCCTGCTAGTCAAATGACTTATGGAACTCCCACCTCACACCAAATATAGAAATAGTCTCATCAAAGACCATAAATTTCCATTATGCTTGCTCTCCACTGACTCTTGCTAGGACAGGTTATCAAACATGTGCCTTTGAGATTTTGCTTCTTTTTTCTTCTAGGGCTGACCAATCTCTTTCTAGTAAAGACATTTGTTTCGTTAGATACAATCAAATTACATTTAAATTTTAGTGGCCAATGAATCAATCTGCCCTTCACAATTATTTCTATATGGCCATTTGGATCAGACAATGTATCTAAAAAGCAATCTTACTATCCTGATTTCCAGATTCTTGATGGAAGAGAGATGACACATGCATTATACTGCAGCCCCCATATAGCACCAATAATGACCTAATATAGTCGATTTATCAACATAACTCACCATACTTCTTTTAATGTAATTGATGGCTTTTTTCACATCCATGCCAGACCAGTTATTGAGCATATAGCAAATGCAGGAAGCACAGTATACAAATCGCATGTCATTTTCACTGCCTTCAGGGACTGCGCAGAAACTGGAAGTAATAACAGTATGACGTATGATTACATCGCCGTAGAATTTATTTTTTATATTTTCTTGCAGGGTGTGTGAGAAACACCTGCTTCATGTCTTCCTTCACAGAAAAACCTACTATTAAATATGGACTTAAAAACCATTTCTACTTGTATTAAATCAATAAAAAAAACAATAACTCAAAAAATATAAAATGATCTCTAAATCACCCTCTGCTCTGTATTTCTGATTCTGGGTGGCTCTCCACACTACCAGTTACTCCTTCTCAGACGGTACCACTCAGAGTAAGTTTATTTGCTCCCTACCACAGACAGTCATGGCACGCTAGCGTGAGAATGGGGGGAAAAGGGGCAGGTAAAACAGGACCTACTGAGTAGTAAGGAATTCCCAAACCCAAGTTTTGATGTGTCAAATTTCTTCTAAATGTATATGTAGATAACCACTAACTGATCGTATTGTATTATAATTTTTTTTTTTACCTATTTCATTAGTTTTAAGAGAAATAACAGTCTATGTCTGGAATCTATTTCTTTATTTATAAACAGGGATAAAGTGGCAGTAATCAAAGACTGCATGGACACTTTGAGGTTATTAGTCACATATGCTGGCTGAGGTAAAGATTCGGTTTTGTAATATTTCCAATTAATGATAATTCATCTTATATGTCTACATTAGTTTTCCCCTCACCAAAAGCGGTGTTTTTAAAAAAATTTAATTGTATTTATTATTTGCTTTGACAATAATCTTTATTTTGCAGTTAATTACACAAGTGTTCTAAGATTTTAAGTAAACTCTACAACCAATGTGGGGCTCGAACTCACAACCCTGAGATGAAGAGTCACATGCTCCACTGACTGAGCCAGCCACATGCCCTGAGAGCAGTTTTTTTTTAAAAGTGCATTTATTTATTTTGAGAGAGAGAAAGCATGCGCAGGGGAGGGGCAGAGAGGGAGACAGAGAATCCTCTGTGCTGCCAGTGCAGAGCCTGATGTGGGGCTCGACCTCATGAACGAGATCATGACCTGAGCTGAAACCAAGAGTTGGGTGCTTAACCAACTGAGCCAGCCACGTGCTCCCCGAGAGCAGTGTTTTTAAACTCTGACAGGAAAACGGAGCTCTTAGTAGATGGAACACTGACCTAACAATATAGCAGAGTTTGTTTACAAAATCTCTTCCCTAAACAGTATCACTACTGCTCTGTCATTTCCTAGATTTGAAAACAATTTTCCCCTTAAAACTCTAGACATACCATATAAATCACCGAATGTTAATAAATACACTAAGTTCTTTTTCTATCCTTTATAAACGTCATTGAAACTACCTACACTAGAACATAATATTCAATGTTCATCTCTTTCTCCCCCCAATCACTATGTCTTAAATAATAAAAGTTCAGACTAAATAAATGTATGCTTCCTTCGAAATACCCATTTTTTTCACCTCAAGGTAAATTAAAATCCATCCTAAAAATGAAACCATTCAACCACTTATTTATGACTCTATTTACTGTGTCAGTTAAAAAGGGAGAGGAACAAAGGAGTTCTGCTGGCGTGATTTCTCTTCACTCACATAAGAAATCTTGAAAATATTGTTTTGATTATAAGCATTTAACTTTATGTACAGACAGTGAACTTCAGGCAGTTCTAATAAAGGTTATGATAAACCCTAAAGTCCTAGTAGAGTATTGTACCCATTATTTACGTCTACAAAATTTTTCCAAGAAAGAAAGAGAGAGAGAAAGAAAAGAAAACAAAACCAGAGTGACCCATACCTTCCATCTTCCAGCTGCAGGGCTCTCAAGCCCGCTAAGCAAGCGTCCTTATCCACCCGGCTCAGGTCATCTCCAAGAATAACTAAGCACGAAAGGCCAGTGTAGGTCATTGCTATGTGGCCACTATCATAAGGATGAGCTGTTCCAGGATTCTAAATTCAAAATAACCATAATGTTAATTAACTAGTAAACTGAAAACTTACTTCATTAAGTAATCTAACGCGAGGTTTCAGGAACTAGGAAAATGCAATGTTTAAACTGATTCATACTGACACCTGATTGAAAAAGCAAACCTCCATTTTACAGGCCTCAATGTAAGTATAATCACATACTTTCCAGGCTACACAATTCTTAAATTTATCCTGCAAACCTAAAGCTTTATGAAGTAGTGCTTATACTCAAATAAAGCAAATTATTTGCACTTCGTATGTCATCAACTGTATCACTTATAACTTTAGTTTCATGAAGCTAGAAAAGCATAGAGCCTTTCAAACAAAAAAGATTTATAAAAGACATAAAAAATCTTTACTGTACAAACCCAAATTAAAAACCAGAGTAACCACCATATAAAAATATTACAAAACAATACAGTTGAAAAACCTTATTCTGTTCTGATATACAGTTTAATTATGAGTCTCTAAAAAATATTAGCACTCAGACTAACAAAAAGAAAAAAAAGAGCAAAGAGCTCTGTTATTAAAACTGAAAAAGTCTCTAGAAATAATACAATGTAACTTTTAAAATTTAAAGCCCAAGGCATCCTGCTGGGAGAGAGTGTTCCGGAGGACTGCTAGACCAGCAAATGGCTGAGGCGGAGCTGAGAAGTCCTATTAGTTTTACCACTTTGGCTGTTTCAACAAAAGATGACCACAGTTCTCGAAGATCTCTTAAGCTACAAAATGTATGACTTCTACGGGAAAGTCCTGTAAAGACTCTAGGCACTGGCACTGATAAAATTTGGATTTAAAACAAGTGTTTACTACACCAAGTAACTTGATGTTCCACAATATACAAAGCATTCAGAGTTTCAAGGGCACTTGGGTGGTGCGCCTGGTTAAGTGTCCGACTCTTGAGCTTGGCTCAGGTCATGATCTCACAGTTTGTGAGTTCGAGCTCCACGTAGGGTTCTGCTCTGATGGTGCGGAAACTACTTGGGATTCTGTCTCTCCCTCTCTCTGCCCCTCCCCAGATTGTGCTCGCGTGCAAGCTCTCTCTCAAAATAAATAAACCTCAAAAAAGAAAAGCACTCAGAGTTTTACAATTAATTTCAAACAATCACCTGATCCTGATCAAGTATTTAAAAAAAAAGATTTCACCTGAAAAATGTAAGATTTCACACTGTATTAATTTATAAAAGTTTAAGAATGTTTAAGAAATTTTTTTAATTGAAGTACAGTGGAAACACAATGTAGAACATTTTAATTTTGAAAGAATGAAAGTGTATTTTAAAATTCATCTCTCTCAATTGGTTTTCCTTCTATTTCAGTTTAGGTTCATGAATAATCGCTCCAAATTCTAGAATAACTGCTCAGCAGAAAGTGAAAGTGAAGCTTGTGCCAAGGTTTTGGTTCAAGCGGACTCCTCACCTACTATAATAAACGTTAACTGCGGGGCACCTGGGTGGCTCAGTCAGTTAAGGGTCTGACTTCACTCAGGTCATTGATCTCACGGTTCGTGAGTTCGAGCTCTGTGTTGGGCTGTGTGCTGACAGCTCAGAGCCGGGAGCCTGCTTCAGATTCTGTGTCTCCCTCTCTCTGCCCCTCCCCTGCTCACGCTCTGCCTCTCTCTCAAAAATAAATAAAAACATTAAAAACAAAACTTGAAAAAAATTATAATAAACATTAACTTCTACAACTGCTGAAATGCGTCAGATCTTGGCTCTACTACTCGCTGGCCTGCTCATTCCTCCTTCTGGAACGTGGATATTAGTATCTCCCTCATGAGGTTATTGTGAGGATTAAATGAAGTTACTGTGCAAAAGATGCTAGTCATCTTGGGGACGATGCAAGCATAAGGCAAATACCGAAAGGGCCAGTACTTCTTGGGAGTCATGAACTAGGGTCCTGGAACCACAAGGCAGGAAATCACGTTATTTTTCTGCTCACTGACCTTCTGTGGTTTCTCACAGAACAAGTCTGCACAGTGTTCAAGACCTTCAGTAATCTGACCCCACCCCACCCATCCAGCTGTATCTACAACTCCTTATATGGTCTCACAAACAGGCCAAACAAATTTCCATCTTGCTAACACTTTCATTCTGAGTCCCTTCCTGCAGCTCAAACTCTGGTACTCCTGGCTAGTCTATTCCACAGTTTTAACGGCCTTCTTCCAACCCCCACAGCCCATTTCATTGTGTGGGACTTAAGTAAACATCTACTATGTTAAAAGCACCAAGGGGAATCCAAACAGATCAAATGTGGAATTTAACCCTAAGGGCAGAAGATCAGTAATTACAATATGAAGTAGAATACAATAAACGTCATGAAGGAGATAAAGTAAGAAAAGATTTAAACAAAGGATTCTTATCTGTACCAGAAGAGGAGCTTGAGGGAGGGCAGGGGCAGGGGCGGGGGAGGGGGCTTTATAGGTAGAAGAAAAAGTAAATGCAACGCAGGGTAAGAACATTCTGGGTATTTAGCAGGTACTGGGGACAACACGTAATTTAAGAGAGAATAACGAATTTGTGAAGGAGCCCAGTGAGAAGAGTAAGTAGGTGGAGAGGCTCCCGCAGTGTTTCTCAGAAAGTCCTCTATGGCCACGGAAGGTCCTGGGCATTCATCAGGCAGGGTGGTCTGGTGATTTCGGAAGAAAAACTGCTGACACTACTGTACTTATGTACTGTATCGGGCAATCCTGCGTGCCTCCTCAGATGCTCGCGGACTCTGACCCAACTACTCCTGGGGGGCCTACATGCTTCTTCCACCACTCAAATTCAGACGGACACAACGTGGCACGGAGTGGGACCCAGCCTCCCCAGAAGATGCCAGGGGGTCTACGTGAATTAGGGACAAAAATGGGTTTTGGGAGATTCTGTAAACCAAAGCAAAAAAATTTTTTTTTTCAAATTTTATTGTTATTTTAAAAATGTCAACGGGTGGCGCCTTGGTGGCTCAGTCGGTTGAGCATCGGACTTGAGCTCAGGTCGTGATCTCGCAGTCTGTGCGTTCGAGCCCTGCACCGGGCTCTGTGCTGCCGGCGAGGAGCCCCCTTTGGATCTTCTGTCCCTGCTTCACTCTGCCCCTCCCCCACTCGCTTTCTCGTTCTGTCTCAAAAATAAACATTAAAAAAAAAAAAACACGTCTTGGGGAGGGGGCACAGGAAGGGGATGGTCTTTTACAAGTACTGTTATCAAAGCCCAGCGTTACTTCAACAAGAGCAGGGACCGGCTGTCGAAGGCGCGGCACTGCAAAGCAGCCGTCACCCCCACGGCACCCAGCGAGCCCGTCCAATGAGTGAAGGGAGAGCCATCTTCTTCAGGACCAGCGTCAGCGGGAAAATATTGCACGTGTAAGAAAAAGGAAACAGATTTTGTGAATTCTTTGTTTTTAGATTCCCTGCTAAAAGCAACAGGCACACGTGACTGGAGACGTCTTGGCACATTCACATGACCTTGACAAAGGCAGGGTGATCTACAGCCTAAGGCAGAGGAAGGAAGCTGAAGCTGAAGCAGTGCCTCTGTGAAATCATGTCACCTTCTCCCAAATCACTGCTATTTATTGTAAAATTAGGAAGCAGAATATGGGAAAAACAGGCAAAGGACAGTCTGTCTATTGCCACAAACATCCTCAAATTCATCACTCCTCACGCATCTTCAATCAGTGCCTTGGCAAGAGCTTGTTGTTTATTCTTAAGAAATGTGAGTCGAGGGGCGCCTGGGTGGCTCAGTCGGTTAAGGGTCTGGCTTTGGCTCAGGTCATGATCTCACGGTTCGTGGGTTCGAGCCCTGCGTCAGGCTCGGTGCCGACAGCCTGAAACCCACTTTGCATTCTGTGTTTCATTCTTTCTCTGCCCCTCCCCCACTTGTGCTCTGCCTCTCTCTGTCTCTCAAAAATAAAAATGTAAAAACATAAAATAAAATAAAAAAGAAATATGAGTCAGATATAAAGTCCTTCACCAGCACAGAAGTTCACTGGCTTCCCAGAGAGCAAGCACCAAGCACATGAGAGCTGTATTTCCAATTCGCCAGGAAATTGCCAGTAATTCTGACACATACAAACAACAGTAGACACATAACACTTGTGACAGGAGGAATTTCTGTGTGCACACGTACTGTGCATAGTTCCAGGAAGTGGGGTGGGTCTCACTTTCCTTTGAGGAGCTGTAGGTCACAATACACATTAGTAAACAATATTTAGCTATACTGAAACACAGAAGCCTGGTTCCGTGTCATTTCTTAGTTTCCGTTCTCACTAAAAGCCATCCACCTCCCTCCTCCCCTCCGGACCCAGACAGAACTCACCTTTGATGGGTTGAATGGAATACCCAGGTATGAGGATCCTCGGAAACCACAGCGATTTAGATTGGATCCTGGAAAATAAGACCATGTACTTATCTAAAGCATATTTTATTTCTGAACAGCCTCTAAAGCAGATCAATTATACATTCTTTCAGAAACTGAGTATTTTAGTACAATAGTTTTGTCACTGTCTCTATGTTCATTCTAGCGTGTGCCAGGTCTGTTCTCACTTTATGGAAATCTCATTTAATCTTCCAACCAGTCAGAGACAAAATAATGATTTCCTACCACATACTGTTAGTTTATAGCCTACCTCACTGCGTGCAAAATGCTTTCAAACCTTTTCTATACAATTATTTCTCATGTGACCAACATATTCAATCCCTGTGTTACAGACTGGAAAGCAGAAGCCCAGAGGTTAAGTGACATGTTCAAAGTAACAATCAGTTAATAACACATCAGGATCTGGAATCCTAACTTCCCATCCACTGCCTTTTTACCTTAACTCAGTGCCTCTTTATAGATGAGCAAACTAAAGGTCTAAGCTGCTCTAGTCACAAAAAAATGTATGTACTTTGTATTTTAAATTTTTTTAAATTAATTTTTGAGAGAGACAGACAGAGAGAGCAAGCAGGGGAGGCACACATAGAGAGAATCCCAAGCAGGCTCCGCACTGTCAGCACAGAGCCTGATGTGGAGCTCGAGCTCACAAATCATGAGATCACGACCTGAGCAGAAACCAAGAATCGGTCGCTTAATCAACTGAGTCACCCAGGCTCCCCTGTACTTTGTATTTTAGTACTGGACAAACCTTTGTTCTGAGTCCAATGACCCATTCAGTTTTGTTTTTAATTTTTTAAATTTATTTTTATTTTTTTATTTTAGAGAGAGCACGCATGCGAGCAGGTAAAGGGCAGGGTGGAGGGGGAGAGAGAGGGAGGGAGAGAGAGGAAGGGGGGGAGAATCTCAAGCAGCCTCTACACTCAGCTCAGAGCCCAACGTGGGGCTTGATTCCTGGAATCATAACTTGAGCTGAAATCGAGTCAACTGAACCACCAAGCTGCCCCATGCACTCTGCTTTGAAGTACTGGGAACTTGAGAAAGAAAATAAGCTGGAAACTAAGTCACATCCATGAAAAGGGTGCACTAGTGGTGAGAATATAAATTGGTACAGCCATTATGGAAAACAGTATGGAGGTTCTTCAAAATATTATAAACAGAACTACCATATGATCCAGCAATCCCACCACTGGGTAGACATCCAAAGGAAACAAAATCACTATCTCAAACAGATATGTGCACCCCAGTGATCACTGCAACATAATTTACAATAGTCAAGGCATGGAAACAACCTAAGTGTCTATCAACAGATGAATGAAAACAGAAACTCTCTCTCTCTCTCACAGAACACACAATGGATGAGTGGATAAAGAAAATTTCACACACACACACACACACACACACACCACACCACACATCCAAAATGTTAATCAAGCCATGAAAGAGGAAATTCTGCCTTTTGTGACAGTATGGATGCCACATGCAATAAGTCAGAGAGCAACAAATATTCTATGTTCTCACTTATATGAGAATTTTTAAAATTTTTACTTTTATTAAAAAAATTTTTTTTAATGTTTATTATTGAAATAGAGAGAAACAGAGCATGAGTAGGGGAAGGGCAGAGAGAGAGAGAGACACAGAATCCGAAGCAGCTCCAGGCTCTGAGCTGTCAGCACAGAGCCCAACGTGGGGCTCGAACCCACGAACCATGAGATCATGACACGAGCCGAGGTCGGACACTTAACCAACTGAGCCACCCAGGGACCCCTATATGTGGAATTTAAGAAGGCTGAACCATGAAAACAGAGAGCAGAATGGTGGTTGCCAGGGGCTGGGAGAAATGGTGAGACCTTGGTCAAAAGTACAAACATCTACCTGTAAGTTGAGTAAGTTCTGGGGATCTAGTGTACAGCATGGTGACTGTAATAAGATTGTGTTATATACTCGAAAGTTATTAGAAGAGATCTTAAATGTCACTACACACGCGTGCGCACACACACACGGTAATTATGTAAGGGGATTGTGGTAATCATTTTGTAATAAATACATGTGTCAAACACCATGTTGTATACCTTACACTCACATGTGTTATATGTCAGCAATATCTCTATGAAGATGCAAAAAAAAAAAAAAACCTCAAGAAAACTGTAAGTGAATAATTAGTTATACCCACAATAAGAAAATAGTTGTGGGTTCGATAGCCATTAGAAAATCAGCTTGATACAGAGAACAGAAACGTAGTATCAGCAGACTGTACTGTATTGCTAATAAAAAAATCAAGTAGATTTATAAATAGGTTCTGACGTGAGAAACCAGTTTCATATCTCTTATAACTGGAACATGACGAATTCATAATAACTTTTTCACTCTTCTATTTTTTTCAAATCAGGTACTATATTCAGCCTTCAATCTCTCATAATACTTAGAACAGTAGCTTAAACATTAATTTCTTGTACAATTTAGGGAACTTTATCCACTAAATTTAAAATTCTCCACTAACCACCTTACCCCATTAACAAAAAATTTTTGAAAAAGGGTTTTATCTAATGGCGATGATATTAGTGAACACAGTTCCCGTATCTCTGCTAAAGACTTTTAAATGAGTAAGCCACTTACGACTTGCCCGTATATAATAAGGGTGATAAACAGGCTCAGACTCTGACTGTATAACGCTACACCGGAGAATTTACTCCAGTAAGTCCCCTATGAGAAAGGTCATACGCACAGACACCCACCGCAGTATTCCACTGCTGAAAATTTAGAAGCAACACACAAGTCCAACAGGTTAAATTTAATACTGTAGCTCGTCAAAGGAACATGATACTGCTAATAAAATCATTAGAAAAAACTATGTAGCAACATGAAGAAATGATCAAGAATAAAGGTAGGACATGATCATTTATATGATTATGTTTATAATTAACCAAAAGGATGCTTATCAACAAAGCCTAGAAGGGAATAAACAAAATAATATTGTGTGGAATGACAGGAGAGTGAATTCTGTTCTTTGCATCAGTCAGTGTTGCCATAATAAATTATCACAGAACTTATTAACTTGAAACCACACCCATTTATTATCTGGCAGTTCTGTAAGTTCCGAAGTCCGAGATGAGCCTCCCCAGGCTGGAAAAGAGCACCAGCAGGGGCTGTGCTCCCTACTGGAGGCTCTGGGGGACAGTCGGCCTCAAGTTCAGCTTGTCCGGCAGGTGTGTGGGACTGAGTCTCCATGTCCTTGCCCACTGCCGGCTGGGGTCCTTGTCACGTCTCACACCTGGACTCCTGGACCAAAGCACCTGCAATGGGGCTGAAATCCTTCTCCTGTCCTAGGGCCTCCCCTGTACACAAAACACCTACAGATAATCTCCCTATTTTGAGGTTGGTTGACCAACAACCTTAACTTCATCTTCAAAGTCCAGAGAGCTTAGTATGTGAATGGGTAGGGTACAGGAATTTGGGGGGGGGGGGGGAGGACATCTTTAGAATCCTAACACCACTTCCAAACTCCAAACTGGGTGTAATGTTACACTTTTCTAAAAATAAACTGTCTTCACCAAGTCATAGATGTCTTTATCCCTTTATCACCACTTGTTTTAATCCCTAATTGGGGGGAGGGCAGTGTCAAAGGTGTATTTTTTTTTAAATGTTTATTTATTGGGGTGTCTGGGTGGCTCAGTCAGTTAAGCGTCTGACTCTTGGTTTCCGCTCAGGTCACGATCACACGGTTCTCAAGTTCAAGCCCCACATGGGGGTCCATGCTGACAATGCAGAGCCTGCTTGGGATTTTCTCTCTCTCTTCTCCTTTTTCTCTCTCTCCTTGCCCTTCCCCCACTTGTGCACATGGGCACACTCTCTCAAAATAAATAAACACTTAAAAAATGTTTTTAAGTGTTTATTTATTGGGGAGAGGCAGAGAGAGAGGGAGAGAATCTCAAGCAGGCTCAGCACAGTCAGTGCAAAGCCGGATGTGGGGCTCGATCTCACAAAAAATAAACTTAAAAAAAAAGGGAAAAAAGAAAGCTGTGCATCCATTTTGGGTCTGAGTATATACTTCACTTAGGAAGCCTACCTGAGCCCCCTCCTAAAAGGGTCCTGCCTCAACGTTGATGGCTGCTGAATGACGGTTACTGAAGGCAGGGGTGGCTGTGGCAATTTCTTAAAATAAAACAATGTAGTTTGCCGAATGCCTGACTCTTCCTTTCAGGCTCTGCAGCATGTGATGCTGTTGGAGGGCATTTTACCCACAGTAGAACTGCTTTCAAAATTCAATCTCCTCTAAGAGATTGGAAATTAATTATATATAAATCTTCAGGTTCCTCTGAGTTAAAAGGCAAAGGTTTACTTTCAAACTTAAAAAAAAATGTTTTCAAATGTTTATTTTTGAGAGAGAGAAAAAGAGAGCATACATGCATGAGGAAGGGACGGAGAAAGGGGGACAGAGGATCCGAAACAGACTCCACGCTGACAGCAGCGAGCCTGATGTGGGGCTTGAACTCACCAACTGTGAGACCATATGTGACCTGAGCCCAAGTCGGAGGCTTAATCAACTGAGCCACCCAGACGCTCCTACATTCAAACTTGTTAAAACTTCTGCAGTAAAGTCATAATTAAAAAAACGACAACAAAAAAATTCAATCCTTTCAACTCCTGCCATCACTTTATCACCTAGGTTTATGTAATATTCTAAATCCTGTGTTGTTGGCGCACCTGGCTGGCTCAGTCAGTAGAGCATGTGACTCTTGATCTTGGGGTTGTGAGTTCAAGCCCCACTTGGGTGTAGAGATTACTTAAAAATAATCTTTAAATAAATAAAATAAATCCTGTGCTGTCATTTCAACAGTCTTCACAGTGCTTTCACCAGGGGTAGATTGCATCTCAAGAAACCACCTTTTTTGCTCATCCATGAGGAGCAACTCCTCATCCGCTCAAGGCTTATCAAGAGATTGCAGGAATTCAATCACAGCTTCAGGCTCCACTTCCAGCTCTCCCGCTGCTTCCACGACACCTGCAGGGACTTCCTCCAATGAAGTCTAGGACCCCTCCAGGTCATCCATGAGAGTTGGAATTAACTTCTTCCCAACTCCTGTGAATGTTACTTTGGCCTCTTCCCCTGAATCACAGATGTTCTCTGTGGCCTCCAGACTGGGGACTCCTTTCCAGAAGGTCTGTAATTTACTTGACTTAGATCTATCAGGGAAATGCCTCCTTATGGCAGCTACGGCCTTACAGTGTATCTCAGCCAGAGCTGAAAGTCAAAAAGACTCCTTGATCCCTGAGCTGAGAACAAACGCTGTGTTAGCAGGCATGAAAACAACGTTAATCTCGTTGTACATCTTCACCCGAGCCTTGGGTGACCAAGTGCACTGCCAGTGAGCACTAATATTCTGAAGGAAATCGTTTCTGAGCAGTTCTCAACAGTGGGCCTAACATATTCAGTAAACCATGCTGTAAACAGATGTGCTGTCCGCCCGGCTTTGTTGTTCCATTCACAGAGCGCAGGCAGAGTAGATGTAGCAGAATTCTGGAGGCCCCTAGTTTTCAGACATGGTAAATGAAGGGCACCTGGATGGCTCAGGGGGTTAAGTGTCCGACTCTGGCTTTCGGCTCAAGTCACGATCTCACAGTTAGTGAGTTCAAGCTTCACATCGGGCTCTGCGTCGACAGTGCAGATTCTGCTCGGGATTCTTGGTCTCCCTCTCTACCTCTCTCTCTCAAACATAAATAACTAGGCCTAAAAAAAGAGAAATGGTAAATGAGCGCTGGCTTTGACTTAAAGTCATCAAGTGCCTTAGCCCCTAGAGAGCTAGGCACTGACTTCTCTCAAGCTGGGAAGGTCATAGAAGGTATTTTCTTCTAGAAGAAGGCTGTTTTGTCTACGCTGAACATTTTTTTAGTGTAGCCACCTTCATGAATTATCTTCACTAGACCTTCGGATGATACAGAGATGGTTTCTTTCCTCAAACCTCATGAACCAATGTCTGCTGGCTTCAAACTTCTCTTCTGCAGCTTCCTCACCTCTCAGACTTCATAGAAATGAGAGAGCCTTGCTCTGGATTACGTTTTGACTTAAGGGAATGTTGTGGCTGAAAACTTTCACTACCAGCAATAAGGCTGTTGTGCTCTCTTATCATTCATATGTTCACTGGAGTAGCACTTTTTAAGTTTTATTTTTACTTAATCTCTATACCCAACGTGAAGCTCAAACTCACGACCCTGATACCAAGAGTAGCATGTTCTTCCAACTGAGCCAGCCAGGCACCCCAGGAGTAGCACTTTTAATTTCCTTCAAGAACTTTTCCTTGGCACTCACAACTTGACTGACTAGCACAAGAGATTTAGTTTTCGGCCTGTCCAGGCTTTTGACATGCCTTCCTCACCAAGCTTAATCATCTCAAGCTTATGATTTAAAGTGACAGATGTGCGAACTCTTCCTTTCATTTGAATGCTGAGAGGCCATGGAGGGGTTACTAACTGGCCTAATTTCAATATTGTTGTGTCTCAGGGACTAGGGAGGCCTGAGGAGAGGGATGAAGGGGAACAGCCGGTCAGTGGAGCAGTCACAACACATACCTTTATCAGTTAAGTGAGACACCTTATATGGGCACAGTTTGTCGCACCCCAAAACAACGTAAACAGTAACACCAAAGATCACTGATCTCGCGTTACCGTAATTACATATAACAAACAAGTCTGAAACATGGTGAAAATTACCCATATGTGAAACAGGGACACGAGATAAGCAAATGCTGTTGGAAAAATGGCACCAAGAGACTTGCATGTCACAGGGTCGCCACAAACTTTCAATCTGTAAGAAATGTGGCGTCTGCGGAACACAGTAAACTGAAGTGCAGTAAAATGAGGAATGCCTGTTAGTCAGGGTTTAAAAAAATGTTTCTGAATGAAATATAATTTCCTTACAGGTAAATCACTAAATGCCATTTGTATTTGCTCATTTCTATGCTGTTAGCTTATTTACATCAATAACTTTTCTGAAAAGGCAGCAAACATAACTGATGTTCAAAAATACCACCTAAGGTTAGGAGATGGTGGCACGGACACTTGGAATCAAACTCAAGACCCTATTCCTACTAGCTCTGTGTTCTACAGGCAAGTAACAACCTCTCTGAGCTAGTTCCTTCTATTTCTGAGCGAGGAACAGTAATGTACCACAAGCAGTATTTTGCAGGGTTCTTACAAGAGTTACAGGACACGTTCCTATTATATGTACCACAGTGACCAAGGTGCAATAAACAGTAACCACTTAAAGTTAATTCATTAGATTTTAACAAAAGTGAAATAGGAGGAAAGTAACAGAAGCTCTCCTCTGAAATGGAGTTTCTCTAAAATAAAAACACCTGCCTCTCGCCCCTTTCCAAGAGTGCACACTGAAAAGAATGCATTAGGCAATCCTTTCTGTTTCTTGTCAAGATTTGCCTGCTATTGTGCTTTTGTTTATAATTCTAGTAAACTTACCTATTCATGATAATTATTAAGTATAAACACGCAATTCATTCCAAATTTACAACTGGATGCATATTCAGGATCGTTGAAGCTTCCTCGAGGTTATTAGACAGCGCCATCTAGTGCTCCTGTTCAGTAGTGGCAAAATAAACTGGAAGTGTGGTTTGGGTCCCAACAGAATCAACTGCATAGTTCGAAAAAAAATGTACATGCCTCTTGGGTCCTAACTTAGGCCCACATCAAAACCCTCTGAGTGGGGCCTGGACAGTCCTATACAGAAAGAAAAACAATGCCTGTCTGATACACAATCAGAATCGAGAACCACCAATGTGGTGAATGTACCCTCCACTATCACAGAGCCACAAAGTCACACTAGCTTATTTTGTTACGTGGAAGCTGGTTTAGACAGCAGTACATCATAAAATCCAGGTTACTTCAGAAAAATGAAACTGGGTACCTGGGAAGAAAAAGAGAATCAGCAAAAAAGGGAATATGTACAGGAATATAATATGCATATGTGTTTTTATGGGAGCATGTAGAGGGATGGGTTATTAGAGAATGTGTTTAGTTGTTGATGGCAAGGAAAAACAATCCCATTATTTATCTTTATTTTTTGTGTCTGCATATGAAAGACTCTCATTAAGCTACAAAGCTGATTCCTGCTTGATGATTAGGGCATCTCTCAGTTTAAAACAGGGTTTTAGGGGCACATGGGTAGCTCAGGTGGTCAAATGTCCGACTCTTGGTTTCAGCTCAGGTAATGATCTCATGTAGAGCCTGCTTAAGATCTTAAGATTCTCTCCCTCTGTGCCCCCTCCGCTGGCATGCTCTCTCTCTCTCTCTCTCTCTCTCTCTCTCTCTCTCTCTCGTTCAAAAAAAAAAAACCCTTTATTTTTAAAAAAATTTTCATGTTTATTTTTGAGAGGGGGGAATGGGCAGAGAGAGAGGAAGACACAGAATCCAAAGCAGGCTCCAGGCTCTGAGCTGTCAGCACAGAGCCTAACACGGGGCTCGAATTCACAAGCCTGAGATCACGACCTGAGCTGAAGTTGGATGCTTAACCAACTGAGCCACCCAGGTAGCCCCCAAAATAAAATCTTTAAATCTTAGTGTTTTACAATTAAACTCATAATAAACACCAACTATACGTCAAGCATTTATAAAGGCAGTATGTTTGGGTATTCTTTAAACAAAATGGTTATAAACCTATAAAATGTAAAACCTCAATGACAGTTTCAAAAGATTTTAGTCACTGAAGCTGCTTTTCAAAAGAAAGCATATTACCCACTCTTCTAAGAGAAAATTTTCTTGTGACATAAAAATACATAAAAAATTATATTTAGGTACTTCTAATAAAGAACAACTCTTGGGCTACAATATCACCATGCTATTAATAGTGGCCATGCTGCTTAAATATAATTTAAAATCTGATTTGATCATGTTCTCAACTTTCTATTCCCCATTTTATTTTTTTAAATATATCTTTTGAAGTTTATTCATTTATTTTTAGAGAGACTGAGCAAGGGAGGGACAGACAGGGAGACAGAGAAACCCAGGCAGGCTCTGAACCCTCAGCACAGAGTTCAATGTTGGGATTGAACTCAGGAACCATGAGATCATGATCTGCACCGAGGTTGGATGCTTAACCGACTGAGCCACCCAGGCATCCCTCTAATTCCCATTTCAAAAGCTAGGTTTTTTGCACTTAAGCAAACGACTCAAGTGAGGAACGTGGCAATTTTTTACTGTACAAATGGACATGTACATTTTATTAGCACAGAAATAATTTCTCAGATGTCTCAAGAAACACACACAAGGTGAAAAATGGGTTTGCAGATCTATTTTCTAAATTTCTGACAGATTAGTGTCAGAGCCAGACCTAGGCCTACTATAGAAAAGGCATCCAATAGATGGATGTTGTTCCATCCAACCAAACAGTAAATGGAGAGTTCAGAGTTGCAGCTGGACTGTGAAAAGATCTGTGGTGTGGCCTAGCAGACATACAGTAAGGGACACTGGACATTTGGGCAAGGCACCACTGCAGGGCTATCTTTGCAAAAAAATTATATTTTTTTAAGGTATGTTTATTTATTTAGAGAGAGACAGAGAGAGAGAGAAAGAGAGACAGAGAGAGAGAGAGAGAGAGACAGAGACAGAGACAGAGAGAGAGAGAGGGAGGGAGACAGAGAATCCTACACAGGCTCTGCACTGTCAGCGTCGAGCCCGATGCAGGGCTCCAACTCACAAGCCGTGAGATCATGAGATGAGCTAAAACCAGTCGGAGTCTTAACCGATTGAGCCACAGAGATACCCCAATCTTTGCAAAAAATTCTTGACCTACAATGCTTCCAAACCAAACATTCTATATAATGTTTTCAATGTACAATATGCTCAGTTTAGCCACATGAAAACTATACTTACACTTGTGAGCACATTATCAAAAAAAGGCAGCAATTGACTGAAACATCTACTAAAAGAAAATCTCAAAAGAAAAACACACATGATGAATAGAGCATCTATTGTACGGAATCAGTACTGGAAATACCCAGTAATGGGAATATCAAAGGACTGCAAAACAGAAAACCGTACTCTAAATTGTTCTCTAGCATTAACTAGTTATACATTATTGTGGACAAATTATTAATCCCTTTGGATCTTAATATCCTCATTTGTAAAATGATGGACTATAATATTCTTTGCTTTGTTCCAGCTGTGCCCTTGATGAGAAAAGGGAACACACAACACCCAGCCTGCTCTCCCCCTTTTTTTAATTAAAAAAAAAATTTACTTATTTTTGGGAGAGTGCAAGTGGGGGAGGGGCAGAGAGAAGGGGACAGAGGATCTGAAGTGGGCTCTGCGTTGACAGGCTGACACCAGTGAACCCAATGTGGGGCTTGGATTTACAAACTGCGAGATCATGACCTGAGATGAAGTCAGATGTTCAACCAACTGAGCCACCCAGGGGCCCCTTTAAATTTTTTTTTTTTTTTTTTTTTTTTTACTGTTTACTTTAGAGAGAGAGGGAGACACAGAATCGGAAGCAGGCTTTAGTCTCCGAGGTGTCTGCACAGAGCCCAATTTGGGGCTAGGTTCGAATTCAGGAATCGTGAGATCATGACCTGAGCCGAAGTCAGATGCTTAACTGACTGAGCCAGCCAGGCGCCCCCCGCACCTTGTGTTTCTTAAACACTTCCGGAGGTTGATGAGAATGGCCCCAATTACAGGACCCCTGTAATTCTCTAATGGTGTGACCATGCACTGAGATACCACTAGCGACTTTACAACCCTAGAGTTAAGTGGAAAGCTAGGGTTAATTCTGATTAAATATTCACAATGCACTTAAGGGCCACACATGATGGTCTCCCCTGGAGACGGATATACATCACCAGCAGAGCATCGAGGGCACTTGGGAGTCAGAAGCCTGGGATTTCAGTCTGACTCTATCACTTAATATCTCTGTGTGGCCTCGGGCAGGTCTGTCTCTTCATCACTCTGCCTCTCATTTTCCTCTTCTGGGGACGAACAAATTTGACAATGTATTTGACAGTGCCTTAAATATTATAAAATTTTAAAGTGCACAGCATTATATCTGCATTAGAAAAATATCAATATCTGTATATAACCATACCTGAAGTTTAGTTTTTTATTTTTGTTGTGTTTGAAGAGGTTAATACTTTTCTTAACTTGAATTTTTAAATACAGAAACATACTATAAACACTCAGTGCAGATATATAGAATAAAATGAAAGTACTACCTAACCTCCCATCCCCCCACATCTGTTCCCATCTATCTCTCCCTCTACAAAGATTTTCTATATACCCTTTCATCAGAGTTTTTCCTACACATTTATAATCAAAGATTTTTAATAAAACATCTGTGCACATGCTGGTATATATGATTTAACCACAGTAGAACATTTTCATGTCCGTATGTATATATATATATAGATCGACCTCAGTCACTTCGCTACTGTGTACTATTCTCGGTAGACCAGAGTTGATTTAACTGTTCCACTTTTTTTTTTTTTAATGTTTTTGTATTTATTTTTGAGAGACAGAGAGACAGAGCGTGAGTAGGGGGAAGGGCAGAGAGAGAGGGAAACAGAATTGGAAGCAGGCTCCAGGCTCTGAGCTGTCAGCACAGATCCTACATGGGGCTTGAACTCGTGAACTGGGAGTTCCATCCATCAGATGGATGACCTGAGCCAAAGTCGGACGCTTAACCAACTAAGCCACCCAGGGACCCCTTAACTGATTCACTTTTGTGAGCGTCGATTCCCCTTCTAATTTGCTAGTGAGGTGAACACTGCCGAAACGTATTCTACAGAGATTTTTGTGCACATGTATTAGTTTCCTGAGGTCAGTGACAAATTGCCACCAATCTGGAAGCTTTCAACAACAGAAACGTATTCTCTCACAGCTCTGGAACCCAGAAGTCCAAAATAAAGGTGTTGGCGGGGCTGGCTCCTCCTGGAGACTCTGAGGTAAAGTCCATTCCTGCTTCTCTCTTAGCTTCTGGTGGCTCCGGGCAATCCCAGCAGTCCTGCGTAGTACCCAGCACTCTAATCTCCACCTCTGCCCCAGTGCGACCCCGCCCTTCCCCCTGCGGCTTCAACCTCCCTCTTTGTCCCTCTCATAAGGACACGAGTCACCGATCTGGAGATCTTTACCTTGATTACACCTGCGAAGGCCTGTACTCCAACTAAGGTCATGTTCTCAGGTTCTGATTGGACATATCTTTGGGGGCCATTAATCAACCCACGACCACATACACAAGAAAATGTCAGTTGTGGTAAAAAATTATACTGCTAAAATGCCTCTCAAAAGGTCACAATAATTTTCATTTCCACCAAAATGATACTAAAGTGCTTTCCCCTGTATTCTTGCCAACTTTTAAAACTTCAGGCTAAATCTATGTGTTAGATAAAAAAATAATGCAATACTGTTTCTACTGCGTCTCCCTGACTTTTCCAGTAAGGTTAATCCTTTATTTACTATCTTCTTTTGAGAATCTCCTATTCTTATATTTTGTCATTTTCTACACGCCGATGTGTCATTTTCCTCTCAATCTTTAAGAATTCTTCACAGTCTGGATATTAATATTTTATAATATATATTGCCACAATTTCCAAGCCTGTCACTTATTTAACCTTATGTTTTACTGCATAACATTTAACAGTGTTTATTTAGTCAAATTTACCAAGTTTTTTTTTAAGGTCCTGGGCTTTTAACATTTTTAGAGTTTTTAATTCCCTAAGATTTATGTGTTATCACAAAGCAGGACAAATATAGACGTATGAGTAATGGAAAGCACATTCTACTCTGTCTGCAAATGCCTTATGAATGAGAAAATATTTGAGGAGCCAGAGGATGCTTAAATTAGGTGTTCTAAGATGCAATTTCCAAAAGCAATTTTCAGAACGTCTGCCATTCATTCAACTCAACTGAATACAACTCCATATAATCAACTCTGACACAGCATCAGATTCCCCAGGCTGAGGGCTCAGTCCTACAGGACTGCAAACAGCCCCAGTCCACCCCCAACTTGAGACACCATGTGCCAGCCCAGTTAGCTGTGCTCCTGACCCACTGGCTATGGACTAGAGGTTCCCATGAGCCCTTCTCCTTGGGTACAATTAACTTGCCAGCTCACAGAACTCAAGAGAAACATGTTATTAACAGTAAAAGGATGTAACTCATGAGCAGCCAAATGGAAGAGGCGCAGAGGGCAACATATGGGCAGGGGCCTCAGAGCTTCCACGCCCTCTCCAGGAGCGCCACCCTCCCAGCATCTCCACGTGTTCACCAACCAGGAAGCTCTCTGAACTTGTCCTTTCGGGTTTTCAAGTAGGCTACATTTTGTGACAAGAATGATTAAAATCACTGGCCACTGGCAATTGCTTCAACCTCCCTGGAGGTCAGGGGTGGGACTGAAAGTTCCAACCCTCTAATCACTGCTAGGCTCCAAGTACCAGCAGCCCCCATCCTAACGTGCTTTCTAGAATCTCATTAACATAACAAAAGGCAACTTTATCCCTCCAAAGGCTTGGGAAATGCCAAGGGTTTTGGAAGCAGTGAGAGAGGGGCTGTGGATGAAGACAAAATATAGTTGTCTCATAAACACAGTATCACAATGCTGAGGACCCAACATGAAAATACAGAGAAGAGGAAGAGTAAAGTTGGAGGAGGGATGGGTGATTTAATTAATAGTCCATCAACTCCTGATGCACAACAATGCCTTAGGCACTGAAGGAAAAAAGAAATGTAAGGCAGATGCATTCTCTGCCCTCAAGAAACTTACAATTCAGACACAAGCAAAAATATTTTAAGCAGCAGTTAAGCAAAGAAAAATGAAAAAAAAATGAGCAAACCAATGAAATCCATGGAGTTGAAAGTACACTGGGAAAGAGAATTCTGATGGGTCTCAAAAGACACAGGATGAGTACCAATCAGAATTCAAAAAATTTTTTTAAACTTGCACCAAACGACAGGTCAGAAGAGTGCACTATCATAACTCAACAAACTGTCCCAAGTGAGCTCATCCACATGACCAGCGACAGCACCCTAGAAGCCCCTCCTGCTTGGCTCTTATTTTCCTTTTGCATTTCCTTCCTTCACTCCCTAAAAGCTCAGACTGCTTGTGTCTGATTTTGTACTTTGTATCAAGAGAATAAGGGAATAAGATACTAGGTACTTCTTTTTCTGGAAACCTGTCTGCAACATCCATCAGAATCTGTGCATACAGTTACGGACTGTTCTTTCCAGCTACTGTACGGTATTCCACGGGGCGAGTATTTTAATTACACCGCTTATCCGTTTTACCAGTGATGGATAGTCTCTGTGGTTCCTACGTCTGGACTCTTGTGAAAAACACTGCGGTGAACATTTCTCGTGCGCATCCCGTGGTGAACACAGGGTCACTTTCTGTGGGGTGTGTGCTAGGGAGCAGAAGCGCCGCAAGTATGTGACTTGCTTAGTCACATACCCAAGGGATAACAAAATGACACATGTAAAGTCCACGTTTAAGAGCATAAAAGTGGTGTGCCTGGGTGGCTCAGTCTGACTTCGGCTCAGGGCATGATCTCAGAGTTTGTGAGTTCGAGCCCCACGTCAGGTTCTGTGCTGACAGCCCAGAGCCTGGAGCCTGCTTCAGATTCTGCGTCTCCCTCTCGCTCTCTGCCCCTCCCCCACTCACACTCCATGTGTCTGTCTCTCTCTCTCTCCCCCCTTCCCTCTCAAAAATAAACATAAAAAAATTAAAAAAGAACGTAAAAGCAGCAGTCAATTGTTCTGTGGCTACTGCTTTTCCACTGGGAGAGGAAAGAATTAACCAGTTATTTTAACCACTCTCTAAGTTGCATTAAAAAAAGAAAAGAATATGGGTATTAATGGGTATCAGGCTGTTATAAAAAAACTTACAATAAAATGGTAGGAGAAAGTACACGTGTTTTAAGACGAGACCATCACAGAGCCAGCAAAGAGTGCTCAAGAGTGGGGAGAACTATGAAGACAAGACAGAAGGTGGGAAACACGGTAAGTGAACGTTCCGGTGACTAAACCTACAGTATGAGTCCTCTCACTAAGATGTTACAATCCACAATTTTCTACAGAAGCAATGGTTATTTTATTTCAAGGAAATGGTATCAGTAAATGTTTTCTAAAAATAATATAAAATATATTTTAGCAAAAATTTACTGAATAGCATTTCTGTGACTCACACTGTATAATTTCCTAAGTGTACTATGTGAGATACATTCCCTTAAGAAACTACAGCATAAAATTTAATCAGGACACGTATTTTCAATAAATAAAATATCAGAATCTATAATAATACATCTAATACTTATTTTTATTAAAATTTTTTCTAAGTTTATTTTGAGAGAGATCTAGTACGAGCAGGGGAGAGGTAGAGAGAGAGAGAGAGAGAGAGAGAGAGAGAGAGAGAGAGAGAGAGACACGAGAGAGAGAATCCCAAGCAGGCTCTGTGCTGTCAGCGTGGGCCTGACATGGGGCTCGATGCCACAAACCAGGAGATCATGACCTGAGCTGAATTCAAGAGTCAGATGCTTAACTGACTGGAGCCTCCCCAGGTATCCCTAATACTTAACTTTAAAAGTATTTTAGAAAATCCCAGACTCAAACTAGTACAAAAACAAAAACAAATTACTTCCATTTTGCAGGTGTCTGGGACTGTGACCTCACGGCAGCCCCGAGTTCCTAGAGAAGGAGCAGCACATCCTGTAATTTATCACACGGCCTCTCTCCACAGGCTCAGCAGGACATTCAATAAATTCTACTCACCAGCACGCTAGAATGTGTAATACTGACCAGTATAGCATATATGGTGCTTCATGCAGCTGGTGAAAAGTGATCGGATATTTCTGTAAGACAGACCTAGTCCAAAATGCTTACTCATTTTTAAACAAGAATTTGTCAGCAGGCACAGATTTCAGAAATTATATAAGCACAAACACTATAAAATTCAAGAACAATAAAGTAGAAAGACATAAACGATGCCTAAGAGCATCTGCTAATAGAGCAAACCTCTTTCTAAACAAACCTTTAGTTTATTATTTCCTTAAAGTTTATCTAGGGGGGACCTTCATACACATTTACTCCAACCAATGGAACACATGGTTAATTTATAAATGTTGACTCTAAAGAGCCAAATGAGTGATGACCATGATAAAAACGGTGTCATTTTCTGGGAGTTTATCTGCTTCTCTTTTCAAGGTTCAAATTTCTAACATTTATAAGTTAAATCAATGTTAGGTATGAACAGAGTAAACAAGAGGGTATATAAAACTGTGTGCATTTAGTTGATCGGGTAATATATAAATTTTGAAAATTAATGTAACTGGTCAGAATTTATCAAGTTTAAGAAGACTGAAAAGGACTGTAGTGCTACTTAGAGTTCTAAGAAATAGTTAAGGAAAGGCTATTGAAACGTGAGGGAAAACCACCAGGAGACTGAAATGAAACTCTATGACAGGAGAGAGTTCACTGAAAAGAAAAAAAGAAATGGCTAGGAATGAAAAACAGAGCAAATGCTACCAAACTAACCAAACAAAAACACACATACAAATCATCGACAGGCAGTCATCAACGCGGAGGAGCAGAACACAACACACGGCTGTTAACTGCCAATCTCTAATCCCAGACAACCGCGAGCTGTTAATGAGATTCATGACCAGACTACTTCTTATTTCATTTTTAAAAGTAATCTCTACCCCCACCACGGGGCTCGAACTCATGACCCCGAGATCCAGAGTCGCATGCTCCACCGACTGAGCCAGCAAAGGCGCCCCTGGGATAAGACCTCTCAAGTTCTGTACTGGAACAGAATGGGAGGGCAGCATTGCAAGCAAAAACAGGGATGAATAAAACATGCTAAGAGTTTATGAATAAATACTGAGATTTGCTAGTCCAACACATGTTATGCCGAGTACAACTAGCTAGTCACACTAAAAATAAAATGCTAAAAACTCACTCACTGTCTTCTGTGGGAAGGACCTGGAGGGAGTAAATCCACTCTATTATATCATCTTTGTTCACCACATCTAAGGAGTCCAACATATCCAGCCCGGAGAGCGCAAAAAATGCAATTGTCAACCTAAAAGAAAAAACAAACAAATGTAAAATTCCATCTTAACTGTCTAAACCCTGAAGTCTTTCTTGTTCAGAAAAATAATAAAGTCTTTCTAATTTTAAAATTAATTCAAACAGTACTCATTTTGCAAAAGCCAAAAAGTCATATTTATTCTTATCATTTAATAATATCAATTAAACCTTTGTTTCATTTGTAAAAAGGAGCATTTGGGGGTCAAAAAACCAGTCATAAGCATCTGAAACATATATGCACTCCGTGAAGTCAGTGTATCAGCAACCTGAAGGCCTAATGCAGGTTTAAAAAAGAATTCCCTGCAACTAGTTAGTACAAATAAGTCCAAAAGGCTGGAAAACATAGAGAATACCAATTTCTACTTATTTGCCAAGAACAACTATGCTTATAGTTCGTGCTTAATTCTTAAGGAAGGTTAAAATAAATCCATCTGTATTCAAATTTGTTTATAAATAATGTGACTGGACAAAACTTAAAAATAAATTTTGGGAAATAAGAAATAATGTAAAAAGTACATATGCATTTCAACTCCATTTTCCCAAACAGGATTCTCTAATGGAATGAAACCTGTAAGGCAACACATTCCCCTCCAAGACTGCACGCTAAATGAGAAATGTAAACTCTGTATTTTCATTTAAAACTAGTACTTAAGTGATTACTTTTTACATAGTTTGTTATAGGGGCGCTTGGGTGGCTCAGTCAGTTAGGCTTCCGGCTTCAGCTCAGGTCATGATCTCAGGGTTAGTGGGTTCGAGCCCTGAGCCCGTCTTCAGATTCTGTGTCTCCCTCTCTCTGAGCCTCCCCTGCTCGCAACTGTCTCTCTGTCTCTCAAAAATAAATAAAAACCATAAAAAAATATTTTAAAAAGTTTGTTATATATAATTCTTTTCAGGTTGAGATATATTCTATACTGTTTTCCGAACATGATTCTCTCTTTTTTTTCTAAGTTATTTATTTGTTTAATCTCTACACCCCACGTGGGGCTTGAACTCACAACCCCAAGATCAAGAGTCGCATGCTCTGTCGACTGAGCCACCCAGGCACCCCTGAACATGGTTATCTCATTTCTATATTCTAACAATTCCTATGACTAATACTAAAAAAATTAATACTTTAAATCATCTGGTCCAAAATCCTACAGCAAAGCCACTTGACATATTCTGCAAGCTTTTCAAAAAAGATTCCAAAAGAGAAATAAGCCTTAATGCCCTAAGGCGTCTGCTGTGTATAATAAATTAACCTCTTTCTCATGCATCTAGAAAAATATTACCAACTTAAGGAAAATAAGAAAACAGTCACTCTTTCTTTAATATTTTTTTAAAGTGTGTAATTCTCTCTTTGATCTCTGGTTGAAAGAGGCTAGCCTACATTAGGTAACAGGAGGAAAAATCAGAGAATAATTTAATTCCAACCAAAGTTTAAGGGCAAAACTTAAAACTAGTAAGATATTGTTATACTTAAGAACAAAACACTTTGGGAAAGTTCCATTACTGAGACTATTACTACGTATTAGACAGTGAGTGAGAAAATTTCTCATATGCTGTATCTCAATTTAATTCTAACAAACCACTGAGAGCCACCAGAATTAGGCAGGTGACTTATCTGAGCAAGATCAGGGTTAAATTAAGGGCAGTGGAACCCCTTTATGTGGGAGGCTACAGTTCAGAGTTCAGACACTGCTGTCAAATGAGCTGGGTTCACATCCTAGGTTGGCTGATGTACATACAGCCTTTTATAACCTGGGCAGGACCTTTCTAGGTCTGCTTATCTACATATCATCATTACACCTCACCCAGGTATTGCACTGCCTGCCCACACGCAAGCACTCAACAAACGGAGGCTATCATTACTGGTGTCTTCCCTGATCTGACATGAGTTGCCGACCTCAGAATCTAGTCACACCGTCACACTATAGGCCTTATCTCCAGGTCACTGGTTGGGAACCTTCCTCCCCGGGCCCTTCCCCAAAACAATGATACTTTAGACATGAGAAAGACTTCAAGCTAACAGCAGCCATGTTTGAGAATCACTGTTCTTCATGATAATTATGTCTCGTGAGGTAAGGTCTGCCGTGTGCATGATATGTACTCATTTATTGAATTAACTAACAAATAAAAGACCTGCAGTACTTCATCTAACCCTCCTGGAGAGCTCTCCCAGGGGTTTTCAGTGTTGCTGTAAATGATTACAGTCAGATACAATTAATTTAAATGATCTAATAATTTAGTTTATTATGGTATTATAGAAAAAAACAAAAGGAAGACAGGTGGAAATGGAGGACAACATGAGGTTGTTGATAACACAACCTACTGAGGCTGGATAAATAAAACATCTTCCTAGTAATAAAAAGTATGCAATAAGAAAACATCTAGAGGTGCCTGTGTGACTCAGTCAGTTAAGCATCCAACTTCTTGATCTCAGCTCAGGTCTTGATCTCAGGGTCATGAGTTCAAGCCCCAAGATGGGCTCCGCACTGGGCATGAAGCCTGCTTAAAAAAGAAAAGAAAAAAGAAAACATCTAAAAGCCTATAAAAATAAGCTGGTATTCTTTTCTAAGTACTCTCTTAAATTTTTTAGCTCAAGATCATGAAGTCCAAAGAAGTCAAGTAATTTGCTTGAGATTTCACTGCTAGATAATCAATTAAAAGGTTAGGAACTCTGAGTCACAGGGTAGTGTTCTCAGGGGTGTTTCTCAAACCTGCCTGCACATTAGAATCAGCTTACAAACAAACAACTAGCGGGGCACCTGGGTGGCTCAGTCGGATGAGCATCTGACTTCAGCTCAGGTCATGATCTCACGGTTTGTGAGTTCGAGCCCCGTGTCTGGCTCAGTGCTAAGAGCCTGGGGCCTGCTTCAGATTCTGTGTCCCCCCCCCCCCCTCTCTGGGGCAATAATGCGCCTAGGGGACATTGTAAAGATATTTTTGGTTGTCATTAGAGGAGGTGCCACTGGCATCTAGCTGGTAAATGTCAGGGATGCTGTGAAATGTCCAATCTACTATGGACAGGACAGCACCATTCAACAAAATGTCAACAGTGCTGAGGCTAAGTAACCCTGCTCCAAAGTCATACTGTTCCGTGTATGTGTTATCTGAACTGCTTTTCATTTTACTTGCTTCTGAAGATGGATGCAAATACCAAAAGTCAGTCAGCTGCTACTAAACTACTTCAAGATCTTGCATACTTAATTATTAAGGCTCCTGAGAGTCGAGTATTTTCAACTCCTAGCAGGTGAGATTCTAAACCTTATAGGATTAACGCAGCTACAGTGAAAAGCTCCTGTTTATAGAGAGAGGCACCCAGCAGAGGCTGGCAGAACCACGAAGTCAGTTTGGAGCAATGTCCGGTCTCCCTCTAAGACAGGCTGGGAAGACAGTCCTTTCTGACCACACCTGAGTTCTCAAGCAGTCCTACCAACTCTCAGAGGGAGAGAATTAAATAAGCCACAAGAAAAAAAAATTAAATAAGCCATTAAAAAAAAAAAAAAAAGAACTGATTTGGAGCGGTGGGCCTCTGAGAGAACTAAGGGAGGATCTCAAGGTGCCGCAGTGAGTGCTACTTGGGGTACGGACCGCTGGGCAGATGGCTGGGGGGAAATCGTGCCAAGACATGTGCCTAAAATCAGGTCAGCGTAGGTATTAGACTGTTGTTACTTTGGAGAGCATTGTGCTCGCTCTTTCTTCTTTTCTCTAGAACTGAACTCTGTAACTATAAACTGAAAAAGCAAAGTAGGCCAGCCGTGCCTTCCTGCCCCCTCTTCCCTTCTGAACAGTACTTATGGAAAGTGTATCTTACACGGACGAAGAGGTAACATTCGTCCCCTCTAAATCAACCTGCGGCACCAGGGGACCAATTCACAGATGGGAGGCATCAACTGACTGAGATCTCTAAAAGACGTCAAAGTTTTCAGGCTTAAAGAACAAAATTTTCAGGCTTAAGAACAAAATTTTCAAGCACCAAACAGCACCCCTCCACCGAAGGATCAAACAGGAAAAAATAAATAAAAGGAAAAACAGTCTGAGCAGTGGGAAAAAGAATCAAATCATAGTAATATGATTTTCCTGTGCCACTAAAGGAGCACGAGGAGTGTACTGTTAGGCTAGAGCAGATTAAGTGACCACTTGGGAATATACTGGAAACACTGATTTATGGGCATTGACTAGATTCCCCAACTTTGGATCACCCACCCTGCTCCTTTCTAGTACAGTCTCTTTCCTGGCATCTCCAAGTGTCTTTCACAAGTGACTGCATTCCTGCCTCGATCTCAGGTGGGGCTATGACTAAATCATACTGCAAAGAGTTCTAAAATTATAAACAAGCAGCTATATTTAGATACAGGAACACAGTTGCTCGATAAAATTGCTAACAGTGGAAATGATGAGAGAGCCTTAGAGAACACGTGAAAATTAATCATAAAGTTAAAATACACAGCACACAGAGGTCCTGATAAATACTCTGCAATGACTGCGACACTGCAGGAATGCTAGAATTTTCAGCCTTACTCTTGATCTGTCCTCTTTTCAAATAGCTGGCTCTAGGGTAAATATTTTTAAGTATCATCACTCATCTTTGGAAGTATTTTACAGGCAAAATAATTTTTCCACAAGCAATGTTTACTAAACATCTACTACAGACTGGATATCATGACAAAAACAAAACAGGCCTCCTAACCTTAAGCAGGTTCCATTATGGGGGGAAATAACTCAGTAGCTATAGGAAAAGTACTGTTCTAGAAATCATCTTCTTCCTCTCTAAACCTGCTCCTTTTGACTCTTGCTCTGGAGACCGGATGGCAGTTCCAATCCTCAAGTCCTGAACTCCTTTTTCCTCCACCCTTCCTTTCTATCCCTCCTTCCACTGCCCCAGCATCTGGCTTCCGGACTACTGCAACAGCTAACGGGTCTTCCTGGCTCTGGTCTTGTCCCACTGACTACCACAATCAATCTCAAATTCAAAAATCACTCTGAAACATGTATCTAATCAGGAAGATTCACTGCTTGGCGACTTCAAATCACTTATGTGACATCAAATTCAGGTTTCTTGACCTGGGACACAAAGCCCTCCTCAGATCTGGCCCATGTCTACCTCCTGGCTAAATTCCTACCACAATGCCTTACATTTTGAACCACTATCAGACGAATGATTGAAGTTTCTCTGCTCGACACTCACTTGTCTGCCTTTTATTGTTCATTTGCCTATAATGCGTCCCGGACATTCCCCCAACTGAATACATTCTTTAATATTTATTTAGCTCCAGGGTTACTTCTTCCAAGAAGCCATCTCTGAGATGTGTCTTCAGGATGAGCTAAGGGGCTTTCCATAATGACCTATGAATACTACAATTGTTGTGCAAACAGCTCAAGCGCGGTGAGGCGATGAGGCGATCAGCAAGATCAGCATCACCTGGGAACTTGTCAGACTGTCGTATCTTAGACCCCTCCCACACCTTGCAGTTTAACAAGATCCCCAGGTGATTTTACGCGCATAATTGCTGGGAAGCACTGCTGTAAGAATCTGTTTGTAGATCTGTTTCTCCGGTCAGGGGAACAGTCTCCAACTTTAGCGTTCGAGAGTACCATCTGGGATGCCTGTCACAATGCACACAGAGTTCGATGGCCCACACAGAGTCCCATGCAGAACTGGGGAGGGGCCCAGGTATGTGTATTTTTATAAGCATTTTATGATGTCACTAACGTAGAGCCTCCTGCCATGGCCATCCTGCTTTGAGAGGTACACTGCTGGACTGCGATGGATTTCAGATGAGGGAGGGAATGAGAGGGCAGAGTAGTTGCTACATGGTCGTCAGCTACATCACAGGCTGCATAGGGGAATATGGAAGGACCTGTGAATAGAGAGACTAGGTAGATTGTGAGGTCCTGTAAAATAAAAACCAGATGACTAAACCCTTCTTGGAGAGGAGCTGGATCCATAAAAAAAACATACACAGAAAACGGTCAGTATTTAGTCCTTTGATTAAAAAAAAAAAAAAAAAAACCTACTCTACTCTAACTTCCGTTACCCAAATACAAACGGCAGCAGCACCTCCTGACCAAACAACTCTCTAAACCACTTACAAAAAAGAAACCTTTTAATGCACAAAGCTCACAATCCAAAGTTTAATAGTCACCTGAGTTAACTAAGAACTACCACCTTGCAGAAATTCGTATGAAAAAAAGCCACAGGTGCAACTACAAATAATTTATTTTCATAAAGCCATTGCTATTAGAAAAATAAAAATTCAGTCCTATTTATCAGACTAAAAGAAACAGGGAAATGAAGTAATTTTGCCAAAGTGGTGGGTCAGAAAATAAGTGTCTAAATGTCTAGCCTGTTGGCAGCCTTCCTAAGAGTCCCGGTCATACCTATCAATAAGAAGAAAGGAACACGGGAGCACCAGAAGCCCTGGTTTCACACCGTATGCCTGTACCCAGACACACAGCAGGCACTCGATAAATGTTTGTAGAATTAAATAGCAATACTGAGTAAGAACTGTGATTGAGCCAACACATTGTTTTATCTGAAAACTCTGGTATCAGCAGAAGTTTTGTGACCCGTCAGTCACCTTTGCTTAAAAGGTCCGAGATCCTTCACAAGCATCTTCAAATCAACCATGAATCACACACACCTCCCACAGAAGGAGTTCATGCTGCACTAAGGAAAGACTGTGAATCAGGAAAGAGAAAAACTGAAAAACTGCTGAAAAATCACAATCAGGAAAGAGAAAAACTGAAAAACTGCTGAAAAATCACTACAAAAACCTTTATGTGCAGATGATCTTAAATGTGGCTATTAACTGTGCTATAACAAGAAATGATAAAAAATATTGTACTCGAGTGATAAACATATTAACTAATGCACCATGACATTTACACTATTATCTAATGATGCCTGGTGTGGATTCTAAGATTATTCTGAAGTTCTTAAATCTGTTGTTCAATCAGTTTTTGCAGTTTTATTTATTCTATGAGCACCATTACAGTTTACCAACATGCATTAGTATATATGGTTTTGTCCGTGCTGGAATTTTAAACTGCAATCAAACAGACATTTAGAAAATGCAACCACAGACCTAAAATGATAGCTATAACTTTAATAATCACATTGGAAGTTTTTTATCCAAATGCTTCAAATTCACATAAAATTTTAAAAAAAAATTTTAAGGTTTATTTTTGACAGAGTGATACCGGGTGAGGGGCAGGAGCAAGAGAGACACAGAATCCCAAGCAGGCTCCAGGCTCCCAGCTGTCAGCACAGAGCCTGATGTGGGGCTTGAACCCATGAACTGTGAGATTTTGACCAGAGCCTAAGTCAGATGCTTAATGGACTGAGCTACCCAGGCGCCCCCAAATTCACATAAAATCAATCCCCATAAAATGTGTGATTAACCTAATTTGTTTCATCCCGTATCATTCCAGTCAATGGAGTGAGTTTTGGAAACCTTAATTTAGGTCTAGGGATGTGTGCTCTGCTAGCCAATCAACACCTATATATGGACAGAGAAAGGAATGTTAAGTAACGCTTCGCTCTTTCCTTAGCAAGAATGTGTTCATCCTTCAGGGCTCGGCTCACATAACTCAACAAATATTTACTTAGTGCCTCTCACATGAATCTGCATGTCTTGCGGGGCTGTACTCCAGTACCCCCATCATAATGAATTTGGAGACCACGTAGGCAGAAGGAATCTGTAAACCTTCCAGAACTGCCGCGGCCATGCAGAATTCAAAATACACCAGGGAATCAGAAGTCAGAAAACAGGGAGCGATTACAGCAGAACCAGTCTGCTCTCTTCTTATCGCGTCCCATGCAGCTTTGGAGGTTCGCTTCAAACCCCAGCAATGCAGAGCAAAACCGCCTCCTTCTCCCTCCGCGTCCCCAGACTTTTACTCTGAATGACTAATTCACAGCTTCTTAGCCGCAGCCAAATCACACTCCTCAGCCAACTCCAACTCACAAGGCTACAGCAGATACACTTTTCACAGCCTGCTTTACGGAACACTGCACCTCTTCCGCCAACCTTCTCCTGATCGTTAGATCTACAATTCCTGGAAAGTTCATTTCTCCTGCAACCTTACAGGCTCGGCGCCGCTCCTACAGACCTCGAACACCATACACATACTCCATTAAGAGTGAATAACGCTCTGCAGGAAAGGGTAGCACAGGGCAGCCTATTTACCTAAAATACGAAGCCAAAATGGGTTTGTCTTTTCCCTTCTACATTCGCAAGTAACGAGGCCAAGTGATTCGCAGCCTCGGAGAGGAAGTAAAAAGGAAGCTCAGAATTGACCGGAAAAATGGCTGGGAAGTGAAAAAGGGCGGAAAATGGGCATTCCACAAGCCCTGGCCTTAACGGCTCCCCCAATCCTCCCGCCGTAGCTCGGGGGAGTGACGGCCACCGCAGACCCGCCCGACAGCAGGGGCACCGGGCAGTGCCGGGTGGGCGGCGGCGCAGGCCCCGCGGACGCCCGGGCAGCCGGCAGGCTCGGCGGTGCCTCCCCGCGGGGGCCGGGGGCCGTCCCCACCCCGTGGACCGCGGCCACCAGTCACCTGCTGGTCTCGAGCGAAGAATAACGCTCCGGCAAGACCTGGAGGCAGCGCTGGAAGAACCGCACGTGCCGGTCCCGCAGGAAATCCAGCCGCTCTCCCTCGCCGCTCCCCGCCGGCCGCTCGTCCTCCGGAGCCGCCATGCTGCTGCCGAAGCGACGTCCGCCGCGACCCGGAAGCAGTTGGCGCGCGGCGCGAAGGAACCCCGAGGGGCGACCCGCGGCCGGCGCGTGGGGATGGGGCCAGCGCCGGGCGCAGACCCGGTGTGTGGTTGAACTTCCTCCCCGCCAATGGCCTTTCGCAGCGCTTAATACCGCGGATTTCTTCCTAGACCCAACCTTTTCTATTCTGAGCCCTGCAGGCTTGGCGGCCCCCTCTTAAGCCTTGTAAAATTCAGCCCACAGTCCTTCCAGAACTTGTATCCTCGTTTGATATTTGGGAGGAAGTGCAAGATCCAAAGCTTCTAGTTCGCTTTGAGAAAATCACGGCCCTAAAGGGTGGTATATATGAAAACGGATGGGTCGGAATAAATTTGCCAACAGACCTTTTCGGAAGGTCACAGTTATAAGCTGAATGGGCAGGGAAGCTAACCCTTCAAATCAAACTGTGGAGACAAAGGTTTATTAAATAATTATAGATGTTTGAAAGGTTCAGAGACGTTCCTAGTCCCCTCTAGAATACCAGGAATCACTTAAACTGTATATACATATACACAAATGCAGAATACACACAAGTTATATTCATAAATGTGTGTTTCATTTTCAAGTCTTTTTTTTTTTTTTTAATGTTTACTTTTGAGAAAGAAAGGGAGAGCACAAGCAGGGCAGGGGCAGAAAGCGAGGGGGGGGGGCACAGAATCGGACGCAGGCCGCAGGCTCAGCACTGTCAGCACAGAGCCCGACGTGGGGCTTGAACTCACAAACTGCCAGATGATGACCTGAGCCAAAGTCAGAGGCTTAACTGACAGAGCCACCCAGGTGCTTCTCTTTCGTAAGTCTTAAAAGATTTCACTCTTCATGCTTGAGTCTGTGTGTCATCTAGCAGCAGTGTTGCATCCTTTTGCCATAGCAAGCAAATGTTCTCCGAACACCCATGTTAAGAAATGAGAATAACATGGTTCTCGCTGTCTTTTTTTCAACGAGGAACTTAATTTGCTTCCACCATATATTATTTTCTTTAAAAGGTCACGAGGGAGTCTTTGGGGGGGGGGGGGAAATGCACCCAAAGATCAGGCTTGAACCTAGGATGTTTATAGTTAACTAGCAAAGAGAAGTTTGAGTATAATTTTGATTGTTCGCTTTCTTAGAAAATCTACTACTTAAAAAAGATACTGCGTGGGCAGGAGTTATCTTCTACTTATTCAATAATCCAAAGCAGCTAATTTTAGGCACTAGTAGCTACTTGTTCACCGGTATTCCTGTATGTCTTTAACAAACTGCGTTAACAAGGGACTGGGTATGGGCAGAGAGCTGTTCTTCATGTCTCCTTACAAACAGGGAGGCCACAGTGCTTGGTTTTCATTTTGTGATTAGAGTTGAGATCTTTTTCTCACACTTCCATACGTGTCTGAGGATGTTCAAAATGGAGTCATATCTACCACACGCGCTTAATTTACTAAAATGAACAATGCAGTCTTTATATGGTCCGAAAGATGACCCTACTCAACTGGGCCCTTGATGGGAACCCGAATATTTCATCTGATTCGCAGCTCAAAAACCAGCAATCCCACCCAAATTCAGTGTGGGTAGACTCACTGAGATAATATCATATGTGTCCTAGGTAAGGAAAAGGCTTTTCAGGGGTGATTCTGACCACACAAATTGTTGACGCGTGCATGAGAGAATCTAGCCCCCATGTAAAATGCCATGCTACGTGATTAAGAAGTGTGATTGCCTCAAGTTTTCAAAGTATAGGAATGATACAACATCTATGTTGTTCAGCCATTAAATGTTAGGAAATCTAAAGAAACACGGAAACCTATGTGTAACATAATGTTAAGTAATTTAGTATAGTAAATAAAATGTACTCTATGTAGTTATTTTATTTTAAGGTTTATTTTGAGAGAGAAAGAGTGCACACAGCAGAAGGGCAGAGAGAGAGGGTGAGAGAGAGATTCCCGAACAGGCTCCGTGCTCCCGGCGCAAAGCCTGATGCGGGGCTCGAGCTCATAAAATGTGAGGTCATGACCTCAGCCCAAATCAAGATTTGGACACATAAGTGAGCCACCCAGGCACCCCTCTATGTAGCTATTTTAAGATATGTAGGTATATTTTTGGAAAATGTTACCCTGGAGTGGTAGAATTATGGATGCTTTATTAAAATTTTCCCTTTAGCTTTTTTTCTAAATTTCTTATTCATATCCTTTTTAAACCAGTATAAGAAATGTTTATTCTGCCCTTCTATGAGCCTGTAACTGAGATATTAATTATGCTTATTCTACATCCTTTATATAAAGGAGCCATATCATAAATCCCTCATTTATTTTAGACTCAGAAGCACTGGTTTTGTCAAAGAAAACCCCATATTTGTATTAAGAAACAAGCCAAAAAACAGACAAAAAGCCATGAGAAGCACAAGACCTGGTATGCTTCCCTTCGATGCCGGAAATTGAGAGCTGCCTTCGTGTGCAACAAAAAGCAACATGTTCGACAATGATACATAAGAAAACTTCCTTCTGTGTATCTTGTAGCAGTTCTGTTTTTAAAATCTGTTGTCCACTTCTATATTTTATTTCTAAACTGCCTCCAATCATTTAAAAAAAAACTTCTACAGAACAAGGACTACAAATAAAACAGGCATTCCTAACTAAGGACACTTTATGTTATTTCTCTCATTTTGCAGCAATAATGGTGTAATCAGAATTCAGGTTCCAAAATTTGGAAGCCATCTACTTTGACTAATAAGTGTGAAATCAGACAAGGTTTTGACCACTACTAATAGGAAATTTCTGAGTCATCTGACCTAGATATATCAAATTGCAATTAAAGATATTCTAAGAGGGGCGCCTGGGTGGCTCAGTTGATTGAGCGGCTGACTCTGGATTTCAGCTCAGATTGTGATCTCTCGGTTTCGTGGGTTCGAGCCCCGCCTCAGGCTCTGTGCACAGTACAGCGCGAGCCTACTTGGGATTCTCTGTCTCCCTCTCTCTGCCCCTACCCTACTCACACTCTCTCTGTCGCTCTCAAAATAAATAAATAAACTTAAACAAAAGGTATTTGAAAAGTTTAAAGCAATGAGTTTCCTATATTTACCATGGACACGGTACCGTTCCTATATGATGGGAACAGATTAAAATTAGGAACTAAGATTTTATAATAGGAAAAACCGAGTCAAACTAAGTTGTGTACTCATGCACAAAAATTTGGAAATTTTAAAATTCAATCTTTTGACCAAATATTTTGAGCCGAACAGAAGCAGTAAAGAAAACTGCGCCAGCCAGGAAGATGTGAAAGGTTTTATAAATGTATGAAGTCCAGAAAGGCTTCTTTCCCCTGTAGGGAAATTTGGAATAGCTAAAGGAAACCAAAAAGATACCGAGAATACAAATAACAGGGTATATATGAGGGGAGGCATATTTTTTAAATAAATATTTTCTATATAAACAAAGCATGCTTCAAACAAATACAAAATGTTTATTACACAAAAATGTAGTAACTGACCAAACTACCAATTTGTTAAACTTAGAAAAGTACTAACTTATTTCCAAAAAAAAAAAAAAAAAAAGGAAAACCCTTACATTTTTCTTACTTAAGCTGATTCACCGCCAAGTTATAAATGTTAGAAAATTTTTGTTTAAGAAAAATGTTTCCCTATGATTGTCCCAGTTTATTTTTCTATGTCATGAGGAAAACAAAGTATCTTTGAAATGTTCTGAGTATTTAAATGAAATAATGTTTGTACTTAGACGGAAAACTTTAACATCAGTAACAGGTCAACATACACAGGAAATACCCTCTTAGTATAAACAGGAAATATGACAACGCCGCATGAAACTCAATACTTATCGGTTCACATACAACACAATTATCACTCTGACTGGGGTTAGGGCTATTTAAAGAACATGGTTAGTGACTCTCTCCTGGTGTGACTGAGTGACTGAGTATGTTGACGTTCTCATCAACTGAGTATCAACTTCATTATCTCACATTCTTTTCTCAACTCCTTGTCTCCAGGTTGGGATGGCCCTATGGGATGGGAAGAGAAATGATGAATACAAAAGAAATTAAAAAAAGAAAGCTAACTAATTAAATATTAATTTCAAAAATGTATAAGGATTTACTTGATCAACTTTTTGCGGTAAAATGTAGCATACATACATAAATTGCATAAAATATAAACATGTAGTTATTAAATTATTATAAAGGGGACAGCCACTCGTAACTCCTTTTTTACCTGTGTGGGATGTGCAGAAGTGGCCCAGAGCCTGTGGGTCCCATCTTTTTGGTCCGTTCCTCCCAACCTTTGGTAGGTCTGTAAAGCCTAGAGGGATCTCTACTAACGTTGTTTTCAACCTATAATCAGAAAAAAAAAAAAAAAAAGAGTGCCAGTTGGTTTATATAAACTACTTATATAAACTAGTTTGGACTAGAGGGTGAGATCCCTAGTAATAGCAAGCAGATTTAAGAAGCATCCTCAAGATTAGCCAAACAGAAATAAAACTGTTCATAACTTTTTCAGTAAACTTTTTAAAAATTTTACTTTATTTATTTTTGAAGTTTATTTATTTATTTTTGAGACAGAAACAGCATGAGAGGGGAAGGGGTGCAGACACACACACACACACAGACACACACACAATCGTAAGCAGGCTCCATGCCGTCAGCACAAAGCCCAATGTGGGGCTTGAATTCATGAAACCGTGAGATCATGACCTGAGCTGAAATCAAGAGTTGGAAGCTTAACTGACCTAGCCGCCCACGTGCCCCCTTTTCAGTAAACTTCTAATTGTGCTTCTAGAGCTAACACAAAATCCGACTACATCCATCTGTTAATAAACTGTTAATTTAGTTTATTTTTTCTACTGCAAGATTTCATTCCGTTTCCATTGTTGTTCTGTTTTTTTCTGCTTCTAACAGGAGGGAAATGTAGTGTAGCCAAGTATGATAGGGGGATAGCCAGACATAACTTTACAATACAGAACCACCAGAAGTTCTTAATTTTTACCCAGAAGAGTCACCAACATCTGTAGCTCTATATACTACTAGGGAGATTAAGCCATGCTCCTAGCTGCCTTGGTCTAAAATAGAGGCATATACAGAAAATAAGAGAAACAGAAAGAAGAGTAGGAAGACAGAACTAATTCAGGGTAAAGAAAATAAGGTGCTTATGATGTGAAATGGCAGAATTCAAACAACAGTTGCCTGCGCTGTGCTAAGCTGTGCTTTGTAATATGTAAATACATTAAGTATGAAAGTTAGAGGAAATGATACAGAAACTGAGCACTGAATATAAAGAAAATAGATTTTAGGGCCACCGGGTGGCTCAGTCGGTTGAGCATCTGACTCTCGATTCAGCTCAGGTCAGGATCTTGCAGTTCATGGGATCAAGCCCCATGTCAGGCTCTGCACTGACAGCGTGGGGCCTGCTTGGGAGTCTCTCTCCCCCTACCCCTCCCCGCCTCACACTCTATCTCTTTTTCTCACAAAATAAATGTTTTTAAGGAAAATAAAGAAAATAGATTTTTATGCTTACATCCCTACAAGCATAGTAACTAGGAAAAGCATAGGGATTAGGGAGTAACAATAAAAATAAATCTCAGCAGACAGTACCTTTTCTTTTAATTTTACCAGTCTTCTTTGTTTTTCTGCCTTTTCATTTTCCTTTGACTGTCTATCTAGAATTTTTAGTTCAAGTTTATGTAAATCCTAAAAATATATACCAAAAAAAGGACAGCATTAAGAAAATGAAGTTAATCCGAATTTGTTTCAAAGCTGCACTGATGCTGTTCCCTCTGCCAGGAAGGTTCCCCGCTTTCTCCTCCTTCAAGGCTCCACTCCAGCATAACCTTCTGTCTGACGCAGCTACGAACGCCTCCCTACCTCCCTATCTAGCGCCTCAAGTTCGCGGCCCACACCTCCATCACCACACTTCTAAACTTTCTCAAAATAAACCCCACGTATTGGAATTTACCCCCTTCCACTGCAGTCTCCCACTTGAACATCTCCCTCTCCCATGAGACTATAATCTGCTGGAAATTAGGGAGCATGGCTTTCTCAGTTTGGTTACGCGAATGCTGGGTACAGGCCCGACACATGAGAAGTATCAATATCTGCTGACCTCAATCTGGAAGTCACACCTCTATGTGCAGCGTCAAAGATTCAGGGGGGCGCCTGGGTGGCTCAGTCAGTTGATCATCCGACTCTTGATTTCGCCTCAGGTCATGATCCCACGGTTCATGGGATCGAGCCCTGTGTGGAGCTCTGTGCCGGGTGTGGAGCCTGCTTAGGATTCTCTCTCCTTCTCTCTCTGCCACGCCCCTGCTCTCATGCATATTTCTCTCTCCCTCTCTCGCTCAAAATAAATAAATAAACTTAAAAACAAGAAAAAGAAAATGGATTCAGGAACCATATTTACTCACTCTTTCTTGAAACCTGGAAATCTCCTCAGCAGCCGTTTTCCTCTTCTCAGCCTTTTCTGCCTTTTCCCTAATCTCCTTTTCAAGTCTCAGAAATTCTTCCTGTTCTTTCTTCTGCTGGGTGTAACCTTCCAGGAGTAGCTTTAGTTTAAACTGGCGCTGGCGCTCTTTCCGTTGCTTCTTCTCTTTCTCTTCTTCTTCTTTCACCTGGGAAGCACGTCTCATTGACATTTCTGTACTTTTCTGTTTTTTCCAAGCTTCGACTGCCAATTTCTGCTTCTTTCTTTGTTCCTCTTTTCGCTTCTGATTGTCTTCTTTTTTATTATGAAAGAGCATAGATATATTCTCTGCCTTTTCCTTTAACTTGAAAATTTCCTCTTTCTTTTGCTGCTTTTTGGTTTTCCAGTTCTGAATAGACTAAATGATTAAAAAGAAAGATAGCAAGAGAAAAATTAAAAAAAAAATTTTTTTTTAACATTTATTTATTTTTGAGAGACAGAGAGAGACATAGCATGAGCAGGGGAGGGGCAGAGAGAGAGGGACACACAGAATCGGAAGCAGGCTCCAGGCTCTGAACTGTCAGCACAGAGCCCGACGTGGGTCTCGAACCCATGAACTGTAAGATCATGACCTGAGCCAAAGTCGGACACTCAATCGACTGAGCCACCCAGGTGCCCCGAGAAAAACTTTTTTAATAACCAAGAGCACTTTAAAGTGCAACCTCAGGGCGCCTGGGTGGCTCGATTGGTTAAGCGTCCGACTCTTGGTTTTGGCTCAGGTCATGATCTCATGGTTGTTGACATTGAGCCCCGCATTGGGCTCTGTGCTGACAGAGCAGAGCCTGCTTGGGCTTCTCTCTCTCTTCCTCTCTGCCCCTCCCCTGCTCATGCTCGCATGCTCCCTCTGTCAAAATAAATAAATTTTAAAAAATGCAACCTCAAATCCATCTTTCTAACATGAATATTGATTACAGAATGCCTTTGCTTAGGTTTTAAAGCTTCTTTTCCCCCCTGTACAAATGCAACTTTTTTCTACTTCTGTTTTATAGAAAATGAATGTATCTACTGAACAGTGAATAGTGGTTTATTCTTTTGGCCTTTGTCTTCCTGTGTGAATCCCCAGGTTCACATGGACTGCACCTTGTCGTCAGGTATTCTTCTCTCCTTTACCTCCTTCGCTTGTGTTCATGGGGAACATTTCCTTCCTCCAATCATCTCACTCTGCTTCTAAATCCTCTTTCTAGGCTTAGAATACTTTCTGAGTGACCTTTCTCTGGTCAAATATCAGAAGAGGAATTAAAAATGGGCTGGTTGAGGGGTGCCTGGGTGGCTCAGTGGGTTGAGCATCTGACCTTGGTTCAGGTCTTGATCTCATGGTTCATAGGTTTGAACCCTACACTGAGCTCTGTGTAGACAGCTTGGAGCCTGGAGCCTGCTTCGGATTCTGTGTCTCCCTCTCTCTGCCCCTCCCCTGCTTGTGTGCACATGCTCTCTCTCTCTCTCAGAAATAACAAATGAATAAACTTTATAAAAAAAATTAAAAATGGGCTGGTTGAGAGCGTGGGGTCTGAAGCCAGGCTCTTTGGGACCAAACCCTGGTTCTGCCTTTTAGTAGGTGTGAACTTGGATGAGTCACTAAACTTCTCTGTTGCTCATGTGTAAAGGCGGTAGGTAGTACCTCTCAAATAGGGTTGTGGTGAAGACGAAGTGAGTCAGTGCCTGGCACATAATGATTCAGAAGTGTGAAGAAAAAAAGTAAAATCGCTTCAGTGCATGACATATGGGTATATAAATATTATTGAAAATTCTAGCGGCCTTCTGACAGCCATGAAGGATACATCTACTGAATTACTTTGCCCTCAAATCAGGAAACCATTTCTTCATCTTTTCTCGTGGTGTATCTCTCATTCATTAACTAAATCCCTAGGGTAGATGTACTATGTGCCAGGGAACGTGATAGGATTAAAACAACAGCAAAGGCCATTTAGTACACAGTTACTCAAAGTGGAGGTCCACAAAAACATCAGGAATTCCTGCCAGAATGTAAAGCAATGCATTGTTTTCTTCAATGAGGAAGTTTTCTTTGGAAGAAAAGTGAACGGAACTCAACAGTGTGCTTATTGAGGAGAAGGTTCTGGTGCAATTGCTTTATCCTACGGGACACCAGTAACAGTTCACAAACACAACTAGTCCATGGAGCAAGTCTGAGTAGCACTGCTCTAGGTGAGATAAGGTACGTGCAAAAATACCAGATACAGAATGGGCGCTTGCACATCATAAAAGAGGTATAAACAAGGTGTTTGTGAATCCTGAGGGGGCTCTCTGTGTGTGAGTGGGCAAGCAGGAAGGAGCAGCTGATCTGGGTGGGTTTTGAGAGGCGGGTGGTAGAGGGGGAAAGAAAGAAGGGAGGGTCTAGAAAGAGAGAATAAGACAAACAAGGGTACTCAGGCCAGAAGGTGCAGGGCATGTCCTGAAAATAAGTATCTTCAATGGGGCAAAACACAGGCAAGTGTTAAGGGACGTGGGAGATACAAATGGAAAATTTCCTACGTGTCATCTTAAACTCAGTCGAGTGTAAACTACATTCCTGATGCTCTCCCCTAAACTTCCCTCTTCTCCTCCACCATGTCCCACTTCAGTAAATCGCCCCTCAACTTGCACGCCCCACCCGCCTCACTCCTGCATTCAGTCTGTCACCGAACAGCAGGCTATAGGACGGCTGAGAAGAGTGGGCTAGGGCCCCGGTGGTTTACCGTGATTACGTGAAGCCCTGCGTCTGCTCCCTTCCCTGGGGAGGTGGCTCTCACACTCTGGCTCGTAACACAACTACCAAGTGGCCTTGTGACAACACGGACTGCTGGCCCCACACCCAGAGTGCAGATTAGGTCTAGGGTTGGAGCCCTATGAGTGCTAACAAGTCCTCACGTGATGCTGGTCCAGGGACCCTGTGTTTTCTGTATCCTGGGGAAAAAAGCCCAAATGATTCTTAATAGCTTGTTATTTCGAGTTTTTTAAAATGACTTGTTTCGGGGCGCGTGGGGGGCTCAATCGGTTAAGTGTTCAACCCCTGATCGCGGCTTAGGTCAGGATCTCACAGTTTGTGAGACTGAGCCCTGCACTGGGCTCTGCTGACAGCACGTAGCCTGCTTGGGATTCTCTCTCCCTCTCTGCCCCTCCCCTATGTTTGCCCATGTGCTCTCTCTCAAAAGAATAATAAAAAAAGCCTTGTTTCAAAAATTTTCTTAAAGTCCCAAATACCAATTTTCCTACATTCAACTTATTCTGAAGGAAAAAAATGAACCCCAGTTTTTTTCCCTAAGATTTTATTTATTTTTAAAAGCTATCTTTTTTAATGTTTGTTTATTTTTGAGAGAGAGAGAAAGAAGGGGAGGAGCAGAGAGAGGGGGAACAGAGGATCTCAAGAGGGTTCTGCACTGACAGCAGAGAGCCCGATGTGGGGCTCGAACTCACAAACCGTGAGATCATGACCAAAGCCAAAGTCAGACATTTAACCGACTGAGCTACCCAAATGCCTCTAAGATTTTAAATTAAATGTGGAGGGGCGCCTGGGTGGCCCAGTCCATTATGCGTCTGACTTAGGCTCAGGTCATGATCTCCCGGTTTGTGGGTTTGAGCCCAAAAGCCCTGTGTCAGGCTGTGTGCTGACAGCTCAGAGCCTGAAGCCTGCTTCAGATTCTGTGTCTCCCTCTCTCTCTGCCCTGTCCCCGCTCGCTCTCTCTCTCTCTCTCTCTCTCTCAAAAATAAATAAACATTTAAAAAAATTTTTAAAAATAAGTATGGGAAGGCAGACTTTTCTATTCACATATGTAGTTTCTATGTTTTAAGTATAAATTTTATAAAATGCTACTCAGAGTCCCCACCCCCGCCAAAAAAAAAAAACCCAAAAAACAAAAAACAAACACCATCTTTCTCTTTTATTTCTTAAAATTCACACAACTGCAGGGATGGCAAGACCTCTGATATCATCTGACCTTTCTTCACAAGCAAAGAAAATGAAGCAGCCTGGGGCGCCTGGGTGGCTTAGTCAGTTAAGTGTCTGAGTTTGGCTCAGGTCATGATCTTGAGGTTTGTGAGTTCGAGCCCCACATGGGGCAGGGTATGTGCTGATAGCTCGGAGACTGGAGCCTGCTTTAGATTCTGGGTCTCCCTCTCTCCCTGCCCTTGCCCTGCTCGGGTTCTGGCTCTCTCTCTCAAGAATAAACATTAAAAAAAAAACCCTTTAAATTAAACATGGGATTGACATTTCTTTAATGCTCCTTAGGTATGTCATCTGTTGTCATACCTTTGCTGTCCAACCAACCTAGGTGATGTTTATTACAGCTCAAGTCTACAAAAAAGTGACTCAGACTTAAGACTATCAACCAGGGGCAATTTTTGCCCTCCAGTGGGCATTTGGCAGTGTCTGGGGACATTTTTGATGATCACAACTAAGGGGGTGTTACTGGCATCTTGAGGGTGGGGGCCAGGGATGCTGCTAACCATGTACAATGCACAGGACAACAAAGAATCCTCCAGCCCAGGGGCGCCTGGGTGGCTTAGTCAGTTAAGTGTCCATGGACTTTGGCTCAGGTCGTGATCTCGCAGTCTGGGAGTTGGAGCCCCGCGTCGGGCTCTGTGCTGACAGCTCAGAGCATGGAGCCTGCTTCAGATCTGTGTCTCCCTCTCTCTCTGCCCCTCCCCCGCTCACACTCTGTCTCTCTCTCTCTCAAAATAATAAATAAACTTAAAAAAAAAAAAAAAAAAAAAAAAAAGAATCCTCCAGCCCAAATCATGATAGTGCCAAGGTTAGGAAGTCCTGATTTAAACCAAAGCTAGAATAATATTATTGTGAAAATGGAACTTGTCAGCTATTTGCTACCATTAGGAGTTACGCTTTCCTCTGGGGTAGCCAAAATTTTGAGTCTTTAAAATTAAGCAATGAGGGGGTGCCTGGGTGGCTCAGTTAGTTGACCGTCCCAACTCCTGATTTCAGCTCAGGTCACGATCTCATGGTTCGTGAGACTGAGCCCCACGTTGGGCTCCACACTAAGCGTGGAGCTTGCTTAGGATTCTCTCTCTCATTCGCTCTCTCTGCCCCTCTCCCCTGCTCACATTCTCTAAAACAGTAAAATAAAATAAAATAAAGTAAAATAATATAAAGCAAAATAGAATAGAATAAAATAAAATAGAATAAAATAGAATAAAATAAAATAAAATAAAAACGCAATGAGGCTTAAGCTCCAAAACTCAAAGAAATTTTAGGGATCAAAGAGGTGTTTTTTTTTTTTTTTTTTTCCCTACTGCCTCTTTATTTTCTATTGAAAACAACCTGACCTTGGTGGTAAGATGACTTTTACCAAAAGCCTAAAATAGCTCTGCATTTCCCATGGTTCAGGTGGACACAGAGGGTTCTGCCCACAATCAGAAGCTTTCGGGACTGTTTTATTTCTCAGGGTACAAGTGTCTGGCCTTGAGGAAACAACTGTACTTCTATTAGTTGGATAAAACTGGTTAACTTCTCACTGCCTCAGTTTCTCTTTAATAAAAGACAGAGGGAGGACGGGACGATAAACACACTTCCCGGAATGGTTGTAAAGTTAAGGATACGCATTAAAGAGTCTGTTTAGCACAGTGTCTAGAAGACAGAAACCTACAACGAATGATAGCTCTCGCAATGATTCTCACCTCTTTTTTCCTTTCTTCCAGGACCAGAAACTTTCGATACCATTTCTCATGCTGCTGAACCTCGTCCTGTGTTCTTGCGGGAAGGTTTTCTAGAACTTCTCCCATAAACGTGGGCTTCCCTTTATGTTTGTTTCTCACCTTCACAAAGTGCTGGTGGTCATAGTCATCCCAGCCCCCTTGTCGCCCTCCTGTTTGCTGAAGGAAGTTTTCAAAATCTACCACTTCTTCCGGAAGGGCGCTTGGCATTATTTTGTCTGTAGGAACCTTGCCCGACATTGCTCTGAAAGCACTCTCTGCTCCCGAGTGACCCAAAGCCCACGTGTCGATTTTTCTCGATATGGCACTCAACTCATTATTAGTTGTTTTCTCTTCTTTAATAAGCTCTTCATAGCTAAAAATTTAAAGGTAAAATTTTTCAGTAATAAGATACAAACCAATCCATATTAACCTCTCCTTTTCTCCCCTCAAATTTCCTTATTCCTGACTCTTTTCATGTCATCTTCTCCACTTAAAATTATTAACAGTAGAAGTCTAAGCCTTAAAAGAGTTTCCTCGGAGTTAGGAAAAAAAATCATCTTTCCAATTCTTATTTGGGACTTCACCTTGTCCAAATATAAGTGAAAATTCACTTTAAACATAAAAAGCAGTCTTTAAAACCTAAAACAAGAGAGGTGTTATACTGTAAGACCAATATTAAATACAGAACAATAAAATGATTTGTGAACAACCTATGGAGAAGTAGTGAAAAATAAATGTCAATAATTTTATATTAAATGAGTTTGAAACATACATCAACCTCTGCTCTTCCTTAAAAGTATTAATTGCATTTTCAATTTCTTCCATCATTTCTCTGAGCTTTTCAACAACTGTAAGAAAAAAAAATGGAAAAACCGTTATGTTATATCTTAAAAAATTTTTTTTAATTTATTTATTTTGAAGGAGGGAGAGACGGAGCGTGAGCAAGAAAGGGGCAGAGAGAGAGGGGGAGACACAGAATCCAAAGCAGGCTTCAGGCTCCAAGCTGTCAGCACAGAGCCTGATGCGGGGCTCGAACCCATGAGCTGCGAGATCATGACCTGAGCCAAAGTCAGATGCTTAATTGACTGAGCCACCCAGGCGCCCCTGTTATGTCATATCTTAATATGACTAAGAATTAAAGGTTAGGAGAAAAGGGACTGTTACACCTTAATTAATTAATTTTTTTAAACTTTTTATGTCTTTATTATTTTTTTATTTTGAGAGACAGAGAGAGCGGATGAAGGGCAAAGAGGGAGACATAGAATCTGAAGCAGGCTCCCGGCTCTGAGCTGTCAGCACAGAGCCCGATGCAGGGCTCGAACCCACGGACTGTGAGATCATGACCTGAGCCGAAGTCGGACGCTTCAACCGACTGAGCCACCCAGGCGCCCCTGTTATACCTTAATTTAAAAACACTTAGTAACTTCAAGGATGAGACAACTGAGCTTTTATGAAGCTAATGTTTATGACTGCAATTTTTTTCCGATTATAGATTTATTCCTGTGCACACATATTATTAAACCTAATTATCATTATTTTCCTCATAGAAATGGTTCACACGACACATACTGTCTTTGTGACAAGCAGTTTTTATTTAACAAAATGTGCTTAAATACATGTCGCTAACTTTCCATAACAGTATATATATATGTCCCCCTCATTCTTTTAATGCCTACATAGTATTTCATTGTCTACATCTACCCTAATTCATTTAATTAATTCTCTAAGTGATGAACCTTTCGCTAGATGCAACGCTGTGGTAAATACATTTTTGCGTACTGATTTTGCATGAGGTTTTCCAACGACAACAGAGCAATCTGAAATGCCAAATAACACGGTATATGCATGTTACGGTATGGATGACACCGGCACGCTGTCCTTCTGGGAGGCTCCTGAGTGCCCCTTCCTGTGCACCTTGAACCATTTCCAAAACGAGAGGCCAAACTGATGGTGACTGATTTCACTGACATTTTTGTGATCATCAATGAGCCGGAGCAGTATTTGCACATGTGTTTTGTATTTCTCTTGCTATCAACTACTACCTGATAATCTTTACCCATTTTTCTATTACCTTTGTTGCTCCAATTTGTTGGCGCTCTTTTTTTTTTCAAAGAGACAGACAGCGCAAGGAGGGGAGAGGGGCAGAGGGAGAGGGAGAGAGAACCTTAAGCAGGCTCCACGCTCAGCGCGGAGCCAGACACGGGGCTCGATATCACACCTGTGAGATCATGACCTGAGCCAAAATCAAGAGTTGGATACTTAACCAGTTGAGCCATCCAGGTGCCCCTGTCGCTGTCGGCACTCTTTATAAGTTATGGACAGTGGTTTTTTTAAGTTACACAGGTATTGCTGATACTTTCCTAATTTGTTTTTCAACTTTATGGTTTGGGTTCTTTTTGTAAAGTAGTCAGGTATGTCCACTCTTGTCTTTATGGCTTCTCATCCTCATGCTTATAAACTAGAATACAATGATGAAAATATTAACTCCTATTCTCTTCTAGGATTTTTATGGTTTCACATATTAATTTAATAAATAATAATTAGAATAGTCACAGCTTTTTTTTTAATTAGTGCTTCCTAGGTTATAAACAATGAACAGATGTTTTATATGCATTGTCTCACTTTCTCTCCCAAAGAATCCTGAGTCAGGTCCTATGATTATCTCCATTTTACAACTAAGGAAATAAAAGCTCAGAGAGATCAAGTAATCTGCCCCAAATCACATACGAATAAGTGATTTGATCCTTCAGGAATGAATGCTGGTGTATGCAGGGAGGTAAGGACACTGTTTCACTTTTTCCAAATGGCTGGCATTTGCCCCAATACTATTTAACCTTTTCCTTATGTATTCGAAACGCAATTAATTGAAAAGTAATTATTTCAAAGAGTAAATGATGGGAAAAGCACTGGGTTTAGGAATCCGGAAATTAGTCTTTTTCCTCTTTGTTAGCTGAATCTGAACTCCTCCATTCCAGAATTTTCATTCTGTACATGACATTATCTGTTCTGTCCGCTTCATAATTTGTAAGGATAGGATAGCATTTTTATATGTTTATTTATTTATTTTGAGACACACAGAGAGAAAGCAGGAGCGGGCAGAGAGACAGGGAGAGAGAATCTCAAGTAGGCTCCGTGCTGTCAGCACAGAGCCCGATGCGGGGGTCGATCCCATGACTATGAGATCATGACCTGAGGAGAAATCAAGAGTCAGATGCTTAACCAACTGAGCCACCCAGGCGCCCCAGGGTGTGATAGCATTTTAAAGCAACTACATAAACACCAGATATTACAGCTAATTATCTAATAAACCTTTATTAATCCCTAACCAATAAAGTAACGCCAAGCTCCATTAAGGCCAAACAGAAAACCTGCTTATTAGGAAAGTGTAAACATTTCTAACAAGCAATAGGCAATGCTAATAAACAAGAACATAGAACCTAAATTTACTTACAATCAGGTGTAGGCTTCACATCTTTTAACTGGTGCTGAAGTTTCTTTACATTATTATGTATTTTGGCCAATTGTTGCTGGATTTTTGCTCCTATAAGGAAGATGTATGTACTTTAAATAACTCTATTGACATGCTGTAATTATAAGACTGATCATCATGACTTAGTAAAAAGATAGCCAAGAGCGATTACATAATGGACAAAAGAAGGTTATTTGTGTCAAAACAGCCAGAACATTTTAAGTACTCTAAATAAATAAACAGACAAACAAATAAGGCATCTCCCAATTTCCACCAATATTTGAAAGCACAATGGGTTAAATCTTACTATAAAAGGAAATGTTCTCTCTCTCTCTCTCTTTTATCTCTTTGGAGACTGAGTGATTGGACACTGCTCTGAACACAGAGAACAGCAGCTTAGATGTGGTCATGTTTTGTTCTTAAAAAGTTTTTTCTTTCCTTTTTGTTATAATTTATGGAAATAGAGTTTGATCTCAACTCTACTGCTGGATTATTAAAACTGCCTAACCAGTATTAGTTCTATGAATACTGACAAACTTCCTAATGAGAGTTAATTTCATCTAACCACATCTTCCCAGACAGGGGCTGATAAGACATGTGACGTGACAGTGACACAAGCCGTGACCTTGAGGAGGGGCCCAGCAGCCATGGAGTGGTACCTATGCTACCGACTGCCCCCTCAACCACGGGACTGGCCTGCAGTCTCTCACTAGGCCCACAGTAAAAGCCTGGAAAACAGATGAAGGTCTCAGAAGACATTTTTAGATGTTCTGTATCAGCAGCAGAAAGACTGGACTCATCTTCTGTATTTTCTTTCTGAAGGAATAATCTTACTTTAATGTTTATTTGAATTACTAGGCTAATATATATTCACATTTACATATACATTCATATAATTGATATTATTATTTATTACTTATCATCTTCCGGTACTTTATGGGCTCCCCCTTTACTTTTTTGCATCTTTCCCACAAATGAGCATGAACCATCAAACAGCTCTGTCCAGAAGTCCTCAAAACCAATTAGGTTTCATTTTTTATTTACTTATTTATTTTTATTTTATTTATTTATTTTGAGAGAAAGCACAAGTGGGGGAGGGGCAGAGAGAGAGAGGGAGAGAGAATCCCAAGCAGGCTTCACAGTGTCAGTGCAGAGCCCAAGATGGGGCTCGAACTCACGAACTGTGAGATCATGACCTGAGCGAAGGCAGCTGCTTAACCAACTGAGCCACCCAGGAGCCCCCCCCCATTAGTTTTTTAAAAGTTCATCCAAAGGCTCAGAGCCCGTGCTAATATCTGAAACAAACCTCATACATGTGTATATGGGACTTTGGTTTGTTCTACTTTTTACTAAAATCCAAGAGTTCCATAAAAGCAGAAACTTATCCAATGTACTTTATAGGGTTTCATTCATTCACTGTTGCAGCTCTAGGTCAGGCAACTTCTCCATCAAAGTGTAGGTACTAGGAAAGAATTGAGTTGTTTCGTATTTGCCATAGTTTGGTCAACTACAATGACAGTGCCATAAGTCAAATGATCTTTTAATTATTCATTTGGAATGGACACTACATGCGGGCAAACCATTAGGTACAATAGTACATAAATGCAGGCCAAAATTGTGTGTGATCTTTCAGACAAGGAAAAGGTATTTACTCCTTCTAAGTTGTAATATCGAAAGAAGAAACTTCTACATGCTTATCCTGAGACAATGCATTCCTTCCTCTCTTGGATAAGATAAAACCAAAGTGTGAATAAAGAGAGGAAAAACGGTATAACAATGGGAAATGAAAAGACAGAAATAAAGTTGCTGTAAAAAAGGGAATGCACATGGGGTGCCTGGGTGGCTTAGTTGGTTAAGTGTCTGACTCTTGATATCAGCTCAGGTTTTAATCTCAGGGTTGTGAGTTCAAGCCCCGCACTGGGCTCCACGTGTGGAACCTACTAAAAAAAAAAAAAAAAAATGGCAGGGGGACGCCTGGGTGGCTCAGTCAGTTGAGCGTCCAACTTCAGCTCAGGTCACGATCTCACGGCTTGTGGGTTCGAGCCCCACGTTGGGCTCTGTGCTGACAGCTCAGAGCCTGGAGCCTGCTTTGGATTCTGTGTTGCCCCCACTTCCCCTGCCCCGCCTGTGCTCTCTTGCTTTCTCTGTCTCAAAAATAAATATTAAAAAAAAATGGGAACACACAGAATGGAGATACTCTGGTAATGACATGATCAAGAGACAGAAATATCAGTCTCTCAGTCGTCTATAAAAGAACTAAAAGTAAGAAATATTAAACTATGGATGCTTAGATTTCTCCATGAATCAAAGAGGAGAATTGGACATTTGGTAATTATATTAGGTCCTGCTGTCATTCCGACAGAGGAGGAAGAATGATTTTTGCCACTACCTGATAGAAGAGCACTTTTTACAATACTGCAATCTTGTATTCTAAAAGAAAACATGTATTAAGAATTTCTTTTAATTGACTATAAAGGAATACCATAAGCAGTCTACTCTTCATATAAGTGTTAATATTTTATAAAGTTTAGTTGATAACCATTATTTTTCCTTTATGCAATGCTAAGCAGTTTTTTTTATTAAAATGTAAGGATTTTGCAACATATAAAATCAACAACAAAAGGTATTTTTGTAGAATTCTTTTTTTTTAATGTTTTATTTATTTTTGAGAGAGACAGAGACAGAGTGAGAGCTGGGAAAGGGCAGAGAGAGAGGGAGACACAGAATCTGAAGCAGGCTCCAGGCTCTGAGCTGTCAGCACAGAGACCCATGTGGGGCTCAAACTCACAAACTGTAAGATCATGACCTGAGCTGAAGTTGGACACTTAACCAACTGAGCCACCCAGGTGCCCCAGTAAAATCCTTTCTTTAAGGACGACATTTAGTACAAAGTTACCAATGATTAATATTCGTAACCAACAACAGAATATATTCATCATGCACTTTCTCATACATTATCTCATTGTATGCAAAGACAGCTCCCTGAGGCCAAAATGGTAGGTTTTCTATCACAGACAAGTAAACTCAGGTTTAAGCAACTGCGTGACTTGCCTACTGCACACCGCTGCTACGTACAGCTTCTGCAGCTGCTGCTGTTTACTTACTCAGTCAACAGTATCGGGCCAATGAGCTAAGATCAGAGAGCCAGGGAACCAATTTCCCTTCATTTTAAGACATTTTAATGGTATTAACTGGGTTGGTCACCCAAAACCAAAACCCTCTTTTCCCTATTACACAGAAAGAAACGCACATAAAAAACAATCTAGTTGGAGTGACCAAATAGTGACCTGAAAAAATAAATACACATCCCTAAAAGAAGACTTACTACCAACTGGAAAGGATTTTCATAGAGAATGTAACAGAGTCCATGCACAAAGGCAAAAGCAAAACGACTAGAGCTTGATGTTACTCAACAGTTTGTAGGTCATTATGAGCTCAACTTACTTTCTGTTTTCCTGCTGTTGATCAATTTATTTTCCAATTCTTCCAGCATACTCTGTTCACTTCTGAAGTCACTTTTGTGGTTGTAGAAATGATTGCGTTTATCTTTTTCTATGTTAATAACTCTTTAGGAAAAGAAACAAATGACATAAATATGATTTTAATATCTTTTTAATTGTTTAAATATAAAGACACTCATTATAATCAGTACTTACAGACTTATAGATGGATTAATTCACCTACGGAGTCAAAATATAATTACTAGAATTAATAAGGCAAAGGAGTCAAAATAATAGAAAAGAGTCAAGTTCAACTATAATCATAGGTAATCTGAATTGTTATTTAAATTATAAAATGTGAGTTTAAGAAAAGGCAGTCATGGACTTGTTTTAAAACTACAATAGCAAGGCATCGCTTCTTGGCCTTTTGGCTAAGAGCAAGTGTAAACATACAATAGCAGAGCGCCTGAGTGGCTCAGTCCTTTGAGCATCTGACTTTGGCTCAGGTCATGATCTCACAGTTCACGAGTTCAAGCCCCACATCGGGCTCTGTACTGACAGCTCAGAGCCCGGAGCTTACTTCAGATTCTGTGTCTCTCTCCCTCTCTCTCCCTCCCCTGCTCGCTCTCTCTCTTTCAAAAATGAATAAACATTAAAAAAATAAGTAAATAAATAGATTAAATAAATAAATAAAAATATAATAACTATTTGGCTCTTGATTCCTACTCAATCTCATTGTAGCCTGAAAATGGCCACCATCGTTGATGGCTGCTTTTAAGAGGGAGGTACAGTTAGCTTTTGTCAACTGAGCCAAGACCTTTAACCTCACCTGAGGTGAACCTCCTTATCACTAAAATGTGAATCATAACAGCTCTCTACTACCTAAATAGGGCTGTGATTAAATTACATGAGGGCAGGCAGTAAAAATGTACCATGGAAATGGAAGTTATTAATATAATTCAGAAAACTAAAATTTCAAGAGGCAAACAATCCACATAGACAGGAATTTTAGTATATTTAGGGATATTGTCTACATTGACTTCAAAGCTTCTTCTGAGTCATCTTTGGTTCTTGGATTTAGCCCATCTACCAGTAAGTAAGGAGTTCTAGTGTTAATTTGAACCCTGGGGTAAGACAAAACAAATACTAGCAAGAAGATTTTCTGGTTGGACAAAGACATTTATTTTCTCAACATCTGTTTTCTTTCTCCTGGAAATTAACACAAACTGTTCAGTAATCCTGTATCCAATAAATGCTGGAAGGTCTCTGGCCATTAACTTAATTTCATACAACGTAAGGGGTAACTATCTAAGGGAGAGCTTCTCAGTATTTTCCACTTTGCCATCCATTAAAAAAAAGTTAAATATTTATAAGGTGCAGTGGGGTAAACAGATGAGACTGCCCTGGGCCCTCCCTGGCTGCCCCAAAGGCTGAGAAGATCATACCATAGTATGTGGGTTTGGGAGAGGAAGTTAAAAGGCATAGAACAGAGATGTCAAATGGATCTCGGTCGACACGTGAACTCTAAAGGATTGAGGGTGCCTACTGGAGTCTTATGCTGGGAAGCCCACCTAGGCTCTGGCTGCAGGTGGGGGAAATTACATGATCATATAGCAATGTCTGCGTGGAACAGGATACACTATGATAGGAAGTTATGTTTTGCCATTCCTGGATTATAAACATTCACCTATAAAGACATTCGAAATGTACTCATGGAGACAAATAGCTAAACACATGAAAAGATGCTCAACCTCACTCACAACAGGAGAAATGCAGATTTAAACTACACCACGGTAGCAGTGTACACGTATCAGATTGGCAAAACATCACATGTAAGTAACATATTCTGTTGCTAAAACTGTGGGGAAATAGGTCCTCTCACAAGTATTGGGGGAACTGCAAATTGCCTACGGAGGGCAATTTAGCCAAGTTTATTACACCTGCAAATCATGTGCCTTTGACTCAACATTTCTACCTCTAGGAATTTTTCCTAAAGATACACTCACACATATGCAAAACGATGTGGACCCACGCAGGTACTGTGATTTGTTATGATGGAAGACTGAATGTAACCTAAATGGCCATTGCTATGGGGCAAGTGAAATCATTATGGTGCACTGATGCCTGGGAATACATTAAAACCATACTGTGTTCCTGTATGCTGGTAGGGAAAAAGCTCGAAGATCCACTCGTCTTCCATCAAAGGTTTTAGAGCAAGATGTTAGACATGTCCCAAAGTAGGATGGAATGACTCACCTCGTATTCCCTCACATCACTCTGATTGGACAATATTACCTTTCTTGGTTCACCTAGCTCTTTTTCCTTTAAATCTCTCTCTCTCTCTCTCTTTCCCTCCCTCCCCGCTCCTTTCTCTTTTTTTACTTAAGCATTCTAAAATAAATCCACTACATTATGTAATGTCACCCCAGCATCCTTCAGTAGTGCCTCTCTGGGGATTATGAATACTTAACTATAACACCATTTCATGTCTGACAAAAATCACAATTCCTTGGTATCTAAGATGTACTCTGAAGTTAAAAACAAAAAGGAAAACAAGATGTAGACTAGTGTGTACACTATGCTACCATTTATATAAAAGAGGAAAAATCTGAATATGTATTTTTATTTCCTCCAAAGCATATAAAAATTCTGTGGAAGGATACACAAGAAACTACAAATAGTGGCTGTCTGAGGGAAGAAGAAGTGGATGGCTGGGGTCCAGGGTGAAACAAAGACTTTCCACTGTGTACCCTTTGATAGACGTTCATTTGTGAACCATGTGAATGTATAACTTGTTATGAAAACAAAAGAGATTTATATTATAATAAATTGTGTTTGTTTTTTTTTTTTATTCAGTGAAAATTGTTGGGTAGAGGCCCTCTACCAATGGGTTTTTCTATTACCCTCTCCGTGAGTTTTTCCAAAACCTTATAACAAAACGAAGAAAGCATAGTGGAGCCATAAAACCAATACATACTCGAAAACAAAGTATCTGTACTAGCACTTATCTGTACTGGTTTGCTACGGATACAGCCATTAACCACTTGATGGATTATCCTATATCTAGAGGGAAACATACGCCAGACCCCTAACCTAGAGTCCAGTTCTATATAAACTCACGCATTTTAGGGGCACCTGGGTGGTTCTGTCAGTTAAGCATCCAACTCTTGGTTTCAGCTCAGGTCATGATCTTACAGTTCGTGAGATCCAGTCCCCCATCAGGCTCTGCGCTGTAGCTTGGAGCCTGCTTAGGTTCCCCCCTCCTTCCCCCCATCAAAATAAATAAATTAAAAAAAAATAAAGTCATGCATTTTAGAAATAAAAAATAAAATGAAATTGTATTTTCTCAAATTCTGAGTATTAAAAATAGAAGTACTACATAAACACAAGGCGAATTCAAACTCCCAAAGCTACATATGGCATAACGCTTCAAAATTCAAACCGTATACTTTTTTGTTGGCAGAATTTCTAAACAGAAAACTGCCACTAATTCTGTACAAAGACCATTCTGCACAACAGGCTCCATTTCTCCTGATTCCTTAGCAATTGACACTATACAAATTCAAAGCAGGGTTTATATAAAGCTCTCAACTGCAAGATAGGGTTGGGCATTATGAGTTCTAATTCTTTTGATCATTCTTCGCAATATTTATCATATCATGGTGCTGCTGACAATGTTGAGCATTCAACAGATATCACTGGCTATTTAAAGAAAAACTACACATACGCTAAAAATTAAAATAAATGACAATTTTTTGATGATCCTAGTCATGATATGCAGGATGGATCTGAAAGGGGAGACCAAGGGAGGGAGACCAATGAAAAGGCCATTTCAAGAAAAATAACTCAAGGGTATAGACTCTACATTAAAATTATTGACTCCTCAAAATTATTTAACAAGTGCTTATCTTGGTAAATGAAAGTGCATTGATATATGGAATCTAAAAAAATTTTTTTAATGTTTATTTTTGAGAGAGACAGAGAGACAGAGTATGAGCGGGCAAGGGGTAGAGAGAGAGGAAGACACAGAATCCAAAGCAGGATCCAGGCTCCGAGCTGTCAGCACAGAGCCCAATGTGGGCTCAAACTCACCAACGGCGAGATCATGACCTGAGCCAAAGTTGGACACTTAACCGCCTGGGCCACCCAGGCGCCCTGATACATGCAATCTAAAGAAATAAATGTTTTGTTTCCCTTGAAATACACTGATTCAAAATAGTAAATGAAACTGAAATAGCTCTACTTAATCCTTATGTTAAATAGTCTATAACCATTTGTGTACTTCATTACTTCCTGCCTTTTTCTTATCTTTGAAAAGCTGGTGCCTAGAATTTTGTAATTTAATGGGGGATGGAATAGGGTGGAGTAGAACTTTATACTGTCCACAATAAAATGGCTAGAAATGTTAACTGATGATAATATTCTCATACTTACTGATGTTTTAGTTTTTCTGCTGTGCGTATGAACTCCGCTTTTTTTGTCCGATTAACTTTCTGCTTCCAGTTTTGAAGCTGAAAAGGACGAATCCCGCCTGAAGTACCAAGACAGCTATCATTCTACATGAAGAACAAAAACAAAGTTTTTTGGTAAGTGGTAAGAGACGAAGGCAAAATTTCTTTCAGGGACATAATGTCAATAATGAAGTTTCTCAGGGGACAAGTTGGGGCCCGATCTTATTTAATTTTTAGAAATATATTTTGTGGAAAAAGGAATATCTTACCTTAAGATGCTAAATTACTGAGTAGGAAATGGCCCCGGCCTTAAAGTCTAGTGAGGAGAACAGATTTAAAAAGAAAAGCGTAAACAAGCAATAAAAACAAAACAAAACAAAAAAATCACCAACTGTAGTAAGTGCTACTAAGGAAACAAAACGAACTGAGAGAGATAATGGGTCAAAAGATTGTTCAGTTAGAATTAGAATGACCACAGAAGTTCTATTGGAGGGGATGACATTGAAGACTGGAGCCAACCAGTAGGGAAGGGGGTCCCAGGGAGAGCCCCAGACTGTGCAATAGCCCCAGGGCAAGAAAAGACTTCAAGCAGAGAAAGGGCAATGGTGACATGATACCATAGAAGGTGGAGAGCTTAGGAGATGAAGGTAGATGGGCAGGTATGTGGCATATCACATTGGCATTTTAAGTGACTGGGGGGAGGGGTCTGGATTTTCCTGGAGGGTTCTGAGCAGGAGAATATCATGATCCACTGAATTTTTTAAGAAACTCTTTCTGGCCGTTTTTGGAGAATAAATTGGTGGGAGGTAGGGGTGGAGTTAAGCAAGACTGGAAGTAGAAGGATCGAGGTGGTAGCTGGTGCAGCAATACAGAGGGGGAACCATGGTGTCTAGGACCACGGGGGTGGCAGATATAAAAAGACGACGACGACTCCATACATTTTGGCTCTATAACCAAGAGGAGTTGCTGACAGATTGATGTGGAGATGAGAGAGAAAGGAAACAAGCCTTTACAGAGAATTTCTAGGAGCAAACGAACAAAAAAAGAAGTAAACAATTTAGGAAATATTTTTTCATTGAGATATGATTCACACTACCATACAGTGTACCCATGTGAAGTGTACAATTCAGGGTTTTTGGTAATTTCACAAACGTGTGCAAACATCACCGCTATCTAATTGCAGAAAATTTCTATCATACCAAAAAAACCCCAGGCCCGTTAGCAGTCACTGCCCACCCGTCTTCCCCACAATTCCTTGGCCACCATTCAATCTATTTTTGACTCCGTGGATTTGCCTATTCTGGACAATTAATATAAATGGGATCATACAATGTGTAACCTCTTGTCTCTGGCTTCTTTCACTCAGCATCTTTTCAATATTTACCCACGTTATACCATAAATCTGTGCTATATTCCGTTTTATGGCTGAATAATATTCTATTATATGGATCTACCATATTTTGATTATCCACTCATTAGTTGATGGACAATGGGCCATTTCCACTATTTGGCCAACAAGAATAATGCTACTATGAACATCTGTGTACAAATTTTAGTATGAGTATGTTTTCAATTCCCCTGGGCATACACCTTACAGGGGAATTTTTGAATCATACGGTAATTCTATGTTTTACTTTCTCATTTTAAAAATTGGATTGCCTTTTTATTGTTGAGCTGGAAGCATTCTTTATATATTCTGGATATAATTCCCTTATTAGATAAAAGACTTACACACATTTCCCCCTTGTCCCTGAGTCCTCTTTCCATTTTCTTGATAACATCCTTTAAAGCACAAATGCTGTCAATTTTGATAACGTCCAATCTATCTATTTTATGTTTGGTTGCTTATGTGTTCAATATCATATAAAAGAAACAACCAAAGGTCATGAAGACTCACACCTACATCTTTTTTAAGAGTTTTATAGTTTTATCTCTTACATTTTGTTCTCCATCTATGTTGAGTTAATTTTTGTATATGGTGTATGTGCATATCTGTTGTCCCAACACCACTGTTGAAAAACATCTTCTTTCCTTATTGAATTATCCTGACACCCTTGACACCCATGAATAAAAGGGTTTACCTCTTAACTCTTATTGATCTGTATGTCTCTCCTTAATGCCAGTACGACACTGTTGATTACTGTAGCTTCATAATAAGTTTTGATATTAAAAGTAGGAGTCCTCCAAATTTGTTCTTCAAGATTATTTTGGGTAGTTTGAGTCCCTTGCATTTCCCATATGATTTTTAGGATCATATTATCAACTTAAGCATAAAAAGGCAACAGAGATTTTCATAGGAATTGCACTGACTCTGTAAATCGATCTGGGAAGTATTGCCATCTTAACAATAGTGAGTCTTCATATTCATGACCCTAAAATGGCCAATGATGTAGGTCTTCCATACTTTCTTTCAGTGATGTTTTGGAGTTTTCAGAGTATAAGTTTTGCACTTCTTTTGTTAAATTCATTCCTATGTATTTTATTCTTGTGATACTACTGTAAATAGAATTATTTTCTTAACTGCATTTTTGAACTGTTCATTGCTAGCATATAGCACTACAACTGATTTTTGTTGACTGCTTTTTAATCTTTCAACCTTGCTGAATTTGTTTTTTTGCTCTAGTAGTTTTTACATGAAGCCTTTAAAACTTTTTATAGTTTTAGTCTTTTTATATCCACCACCCCTGTGGTCCTAGACACCATGGTTCCCCCTCTGTATTGCTGCACCAAAATCATTTCACCTGCAAATATGAATAGTTTTCACTTCTTCCTTTCCAATGTGTTTTTCTTGCCTAATTGCCCTTGCTAGAATCTCTAGTGAATTAGTGGTGACAATGTACATTCTTGTCTTGTTCCTGATCTTATGGGAAAAGCTTTTAATTCTTTGTCATTAAGTATTATGTTAGCTGCGGGCATTTTATAGATGCCTTTATCAGATTGACGAGTTCCCTTATATTGCTAGTCTGTTGAACATTTTTTATCATGAAAAAGTGTTGGATCTTATCAATTGCTCTTTCTAAATCTAGGTTAGGTATGTTGTTAGATTTAGATTGATAATATTTTGTTGGAGAATTTGCCTCTGTATTAAGAAATACTAGTCTGTTATTTTCTTTCTTGTAATGTCTTTGTCTGATTGTGTATCAGCGTAATCATAATGGTCTCAAACAATGAGTTGAAAAATGCTCTCTCCTGTATTTTCTCAAAAAGTTTGTGACAGACAAAAAAATATGTTTACACTGACTTCTATATTTATCTCTCCATTTACTTTACCAGTCCTCTTTATTCATATTCTTCCTCATGTAGATTTGAATTTCTATGTAATCTTTTTATATCAGTCTGAAAGACTTCCTTTAATATTTCTTGGAAGGCATATATGCTGGCAATGAAGTTTATTAGTTTGTTTACCTGGGAATGTCTTAATTTCTCCATTTTTAGAGAATAATTTTGGTGGACACAGAATTCTTGGTTGACAGTCCTTTGCTTTCAGCACTTTGTGTCATGCCACTGCCTTCTGGAATCCAAGGTTTGTCTTTATTTTTCAACAGTTTGATTATGATGTGTCCAGGTATGATCTCTTTGACTATTTGATTATTTACTCTACTTGGAGTTCATCGAGCTCTAACAATATGTAGATTCATCTTTTTCATCAAATTTGGGGTGTTTTCAGCCATTCAAATATTCTGCCCCTCCCCATTTCTCCCTCCTCCTTCTGAGACTCCCAGTATGAACAACCTTCATGGCATTTCATGGGGCTCTGAAGTTCTTTCACTTTTCTTCTTTTTCCTTTCTGTTCCTTAGTCTGAATAATCTGAATTGACCCATGTTCACATTTCCTCTTCCTTCTGCCAGTTCAAATCTGATGTTCAGCTCCTTCGGTGAACTTTTCATTGGAATTCTTATACTTTTTAACTCCAGAATTTCTATTTGATTTTTTAAAACAATTTAAATCTCTTTAAATATTTTTAATTTGATGAGACATCATCCTCATACTTTCTTTTAGTTCTAGAGCCATGGTTTCCTTTAGTATTTTGAACAATTTAAAACCGTTTATTTAAAAGTCTTTGTCTATTATTTTATCTAGTCTTCCTTTTCACATCTTGTAATTTTTTTTGGTTAAGATATAGGGTTCCATACCCTAAGGAGGATGTAGAATAAAATACAATACAAACTGTTTCTAAAACTTTACCGAGAATTTCTCCAAAATAACATAAAGGAACTGTTATGGACTGATTTATATCCGTCCCAAATTCGTACAGTGAAACCCTAACCCCCTCTGTGACTATATTTGGAGATAAGGCCTTTGAGGAGGTAATTAAAATTAAATGAAATCATACGAGTGAAGTCCTATTCCAAAAGAACTAGTGTCCTTGTTAAGAAGAGGAAGAGACTGGGTGCCTGGGTGGCTCAGTTGGTTGAGTGACCCACTTAGGCTCAGGTCATGATCTTGCGGTTCTGAGTTCGAGCTCCATGTTGGGCTCTGTGCTGACAGCTCAGAGCCTGGAGCCTGCTTCAGCTTCTGTCTCCTCCTCTCTCTGCCCCTCCCATGCTCATGCTCTGTCTCTCAATAATAAATAAAAATGTTAAAAAAATAAAAAAAAAATAAATAAAGTCCAAACACCCTTAGACTCTATCAGTGCTATCATCATCAACTAGGAGGCTCTGCCTTCCCTCAAGTGATGAGAATGTATGAAGCAGGTGTCTCAACCTCAACACTCTGACATTTTGGATTAGATAATTTTTCATTGGGAGGGGGGCTATCCTTTGGCCTCTACCTGCTAGTAGTACACACAAGCCACCGCCCACCCCAGTCCTGACAACCAAAAACGTCTCCAGACATTGCTAAATGTCGGGAACAGATAAAACAGTTGCAACAGCTCCGCAGGTGATTCTGATCCAACCCCTGGAAAGGCGAACCTCAGAGGATCATCATAGTAGAATGATAAAAAGTATGCTGAACAGTATTATTAGGGAACTTGTGAAAAATGCAAATCAGGCGGCAAAACATGGTTATAAGAATTTAGAGAACCAATCATTTTGAACTCGAGTAAGCCAGAAAGATTTCATGCAGAAAGCCAGCAAGACGCCTAAACTACTAGGATCACACATGAAACAAATTTTTTAAGATTGTTTAATAAATATTTTCTGTGTTACGTATTTTTATACACTTTACATTCCCCCCTGCCCCCAAGATCTTTGAGCCAGAGTTAGAACAGTAAAGAGAACTGCTGTGTGAAAACATTTGCCTGAGGTGGAATATCCTGACCTTATACAAGTAAGGACAGAAAATCTCTGCATTTCCTTAGAGGAAGAAAAAGGTGGAACCCCTCCTCAGCTCACAAGGGCCTTCCCTCAGGTTTTGGATTGGTCCTCAAATACTTAGGAGTGCCTACTATTTTCCAGTACTACACGCAGTTAGTGGAGCTGGGAACACAAGAGTGAATGAAACTTCCAAAAGTTCCTGCCCTCATACAGCTTACATTCCCACGGTGGGGGCAGACGTGTGGAGGAAAACAAAAATATGTAACATAGCATATGGTAATAGGTGCTATGGAGCAAAATAAAACCAGAAAAGGGAATAGGGCATTCTAAATAAGGGGAGTCAGTTTGGGGAGGTCATGAAAAGAATCACTGAGCTGATGGCATTTGAACAAAGCTATCTGGAGGGAACACAGCCATAGAACAAACAGGGAACAGCATTCCAAACAGAGGGAATAGCAATTACAAGCTTATAAAGTAGCAGAGCGCTAGGCATGCCCGAGGGACAACCAGGAGGCCAGGACGGCAGCAGCCGACTCAGAGTAGGGGACTGGAGAAGAGGTAACAGGGAGATGGTGGGGGTAGCTCATGGGCCATGGAGACCACGGTAAGGACCTTGACTTTTACTCTGAGAGTTCTGAGAAGAGAGTCATTATTGGACTGAATCGCCCTGGCTGCTGAAAATACTTTAGGAAGGCAAGGCTGTTAGAACAGAAACCAACTAGGAAAGTATTTCAGCCAGGGAGACATGATGGTGGGGACAAGGGCAGTGGCACTGGAGGTGTTAAGAGTGGGATTCTGGATTTATGCTGCAGCTAGAACATGGAGGAATTGCCCATGCCTTGGGTGTGGGCTGTGAGAGAATGAACGCAGTCAAGGGCTTTGGCTTAAGCAACTGGATCCAACAATTCCTGAGGGCCCTCTGGTCCTCACTGCGGAGAAAGCGGTCCTCTATGCAGATCTCTGGAAACACATCAGCCGCGGACCACCCCATATTTATTCCTCCTTGTGTACCCGGCGCAGGTACAACAACAAAGCAGCCACCAATTACTGGGCACCGAATCTCCCTCCGACCAAGCACTGTGCCACGGCCTTCCCATACATAGGGACCACTGCTCGGTAAGGTGCAACGATCAGATCCAGTTTTTCGAGAAGGCACTGAATCGCGGAGAGAATATGTTCCCATCACAGGGCTCAGAAGCGGCAGAGCCAGGGTTTCCACCCAGATCTTCCCTCGACTCCAAAACCACATGGAGGTGGCTCTGTAAAAGCAGATAAACGCACAAGCGCCAACAAAGAGCAACGCCCGGCGGGGGCCAGGCCGCGAGCAAAGGGAGGCTAACGCCGCGCCTCCCGCCTCGGGGACCGCGATGCCTAGGACACCTGTTCGGCGAGGGCCGGGACCCCGTCCCGCCCCCGGCACCCACCTACCCTCGGGCCCACGCTCGCCGCCAGAAAGACTTCCGGCCCTCCTCCATTTACCTGTTGCGGCACAGGCGAGGCTCCCATGCCGCTCCCGGTGGCCGCGCCCGCCCCCGCCACAGCCCCGGCGACCGCGGTGGCCGCCGCTGCCACCACGACCGTCGTCAGGGCGGCCATCTTTCCTCGCCAAGCTGCTCGGGCCGCAGCGGCCACCCGGGCCAGAGGGTTCGGGCCACGGGAGCTCCTGGTCCTGCAGACCGTTCCCCGTGCGGCGGAGCTCCGCTGGAAGCGGAGCGAGACCAAGCCGGGGCGCAAGGGAGGGGCCGAGATGTGGGGCGGGGCCGGGATGCAGGGAGGGGCCGAAGCATGGGGCGGGGCCAGGGCGGGGCCGAAGCACGGGGCGGGACCGAGGGCAGGGCTGGGATGCAGGGCGGGGCCGGAGCACGGGGTGGGCAGGGGGTGGGTACCGAGGGCAGGGCGGGACCGAGGGCAAGGCGGGGCCGAAGCATGGGGAGGGGCCGAGGCATGGGGCGGGGCCGAGGTTGCGGGATGGGCAGGGGAGCAGGGTGGGGCAAGGGAAGCGCGGGGCGGGGCCAAGGGCTGGACAGGGCGGAGACGTGGAGTGGGCCGAGCTAGGCGGGGCCTATGGGGTGGGTCCGGGGCTCAGGGCGAGACGGGGGCGCAGGCGGGGTCGAGATGAGGGGGAAGGGCCTGCGCGCCCGGTGTGTCATGAAGGGGCGGGGCCAACGTGTGAGGCGGGGCCAGAGCGCAGTACCGAGGCGCCCCTGGCCGCAGTGTGGGGCAGGGCGGAGCTGGGGACAGGGCGGGATGCCGGGCGGGGCCGGAAAGCGGACTGCACTGGGCCAGAGCGCAGGCTGGGAGGCACCCGAGTGCCGGCAGGATCATAGGCATGGGCGGGGGCGAGGCGGGGTAGGGAAGGGGCGGGGCTGGGGGCGGGGCCTGGGGGCGGGGCGGGGCTACCGGCCAGAGCCTCACTTTGCTCCTGCGGGTTTGTGTAAACTTTTCCCGAGCACTTGTCTACCCTTGTTCAGCAAATCTTGCTAATCCCCTCATTCACCTCCGATCCCGGACCCACCTTTTACTGTCAAATTTATTCGTGTCATATATAGATGTATAGAGATATTTTACATACTAGAACTTCCTTCTAGGTTTCTACAAAGTGCTGGTAAAACTGAGTCTTTCAAAATGAAAAAGAACTTATTTATGGGCTTGAACAATAAACTCTATCTCACACTTTCAAAGAAACGAAACAGGGCATTCCCCACACTGTCAGATACCAGAGGCAGAAATGCCACATTTAGTCAATAAGAAAAGAGATTTCAAAGATACTGCGTCCGGGAGGTGGAAAAAGACCATAGGTGATTCCTCCAGTCAAAGCCCGCACCACCTTTTTGAAGAAATGGATTCATTCATTCATCCCTTCCCTCATTCAATCAATATCCAGCTCCTTCTAGATGCCAGGCACTGTTCTAGGCCTTTGGAATTCATTGTAGACTTATTACTTTTTTAAATTTTTAATGTTTATTTATTTTTGAGAGAGCGAGAGAGAGACAGAGCATGAGCGGTGGAGGGGCAGAGAGAGAGGGAGACACAGAATCCGAAGCAAGCTCCAGGCTCTGAGCTGTCAGCACAGAGCCCTACGCAGGGCTCAAACTCACAGACCATGAGATCATGACCTGAGCCGAAGTTGGATGCTTAACTGACTGAGCCACCCAGGAGTCCCTTCATTGTAGACTTAGACATTGTAGAGTTAGATACACACACACTCTCACACAAGGTTCCTTCTAACTTTTAGTAGGCAAATTAAGCAAGTAAACAAATAGAGAATTTTTTGAGTACTTATTTTGTGCCTGCACTGTTCTAAGTAACCCAGTCAAGTATTATTATCTCCATTTCACAGATAAGGATACAAACCTAGTCATCCTGATTCCCGAAACCATCCTGGTAGAGAAGTTAAATTAGCAGCTAGATAAATACTTCTGGACCCCAGGAGAGAGAAAGGAGCTAACAATGTGACTTTGGCCTTCATCTGCATGTAGAAAATATTTAAATAACTGGGAGCATATAAATTGAAGTCCAAGAACTGAGTCCTAGGGCCCTCCAACATAGGTGACCATGGATAGGAGAAGGAGGAGGGAGACTCAGAAGGAGAGGTTGGAGAGAAGGGAGGAAAACCAGAAGTCTATGGAAGAAAAATGTGTTTTGAGAAGGGGCGAATGATCAACTGTGTGTTCTGCTCCCCGGAAGGTGAGTGAGATGAAAACAGGGAATGATGGTTGGATTCAGCAACCGGGAGGCCATGGCCAACCGGGAGGCCATGGCTGCCGGTGGGATCGTGAGGACCAAAGCCTCGCTGAGAGGGATGAGGAGATACTGAAGGTGAGGCATAGAAATGACAGGTTATTTTGCAGATTGTGTAATGCAGGTGATCAGAGAAATGAGGTGCTAGCTGGAAAATGTGTGACCAGAGATGTATGATCTTTGGTGTGTTGTGTTCCCAGGGGGAGGACTCGTAGAGGGTGTTTGTGCCCTGGAGCCCAGGACACAAGTGGAAAGGTTGGTCTTTCATAAGGGTGTGGACTCTTCCTTTTTTATTTAAAAATTTTTTTAACATCTATTTATTTTTGAGAGAGAGAGACAGAGTATGAGCAGAGGAAGGGCAGAGAGAGAGGGAGACATAGAATCCAAAGCAGCCTCAGGCTCCAAGCTGTCAGCACAGCCGGAAGATGCAGGGCTCTAACTCGCAAACTGCAAGATCATGACCTGAGCTGAAGTCGGGCCCTTAACCGACTGAGCCACCCAGGAGCCCTGGGGTGTGGACTCTTCCTTCCTGGAGTGTTTCAGCACAAGGTGGTTGGTAGATGTGGGGAGAGAAAACGACTTGCTCTCCTTTCCCTGTTAAGTATATAAATTATGTATCATTTATATACTTACATTTTGTCCAAAATGAGGTCTGTTGCTATAGCACCGCCTGAGCTCCTGTTGCTGTTAGTCTAGAAAAATCTGGCAGCCTCAGGGGAAATCAGTCAATCAACGACTTCAATTCAGTGGTCTCTGCAAGGGGCAACACAGGAATGCATACTCTAAGGGAATATATTTGCAACAGTTAAGATGCCTGCTATGTTTAAGGCTTTCAGTGATTTATTAGGATGGAAAATTCCAAGAAATGGTTGAGAATCTCATAAACAGAAAACCAGAGCAGGTCTTTGCAGTGAGATGAGGCAGCTGCCTGGTCCTCACTTCCAGGCCCCCCTCAGTGATCAGAGCTACAAAATATATTGTTATTGCACGGTTTCATTATCTTGCATTTTGTACCAATTCTAATTTAACATCAGAGGTTTGTCTTTCCTTAAATTCTTTTGAATTTGCCTTTCTCTTCTCTTATACTGAAAATCTTGGTTCCTTAGGCCACGAACATATTACTTAATTGCTCTTTCTTGCAACAATTGCATACTCTCAAATCAGTTCCAGTATTTCCACTAACAGTTAACTTACTGAGTGAAATTTTTGCAGTTCTTTTTGTCCTTAGATTATGTCTTGCCCTGGCTATCCCATCAGTGTTTTTTTTTTTTTTTAATGTTTATTTATTTTTGAGAGACAGAGAAACAGCACAAATGGGAAGGAGCACAGAGAGACACACACACAGAATCTGAAGCAGGCTCCAGGCTCTAAGCATCAGCACAGAGCCTGACGCGGGGCTCGACCCCATGAACTGGGAGATTATGACCGGAGTCGGACACTTAACTGACTGAGCCGCCCAGGCACCCTCTCCCCTCCCCATCAGAGTATTTATTACGTTTGATGGTTTTCTGAAATCTGTCTTTTCTCTCTATGGTCATGGCATCAATTTGTTTATAGCTGGGTTCTTTTGATTGTATTTGTGTTCAGTTTCAGTGCTTCCTCTTTTATATTTTCTTTCTGGTTTACTTTTTTAAAAAGATGTAAAACATATTTAACATATGTAAAGCCAAAACGATCTGACAAGGTCTATTTAAAGAAGTCTTGCTCACACATTCTTTCTATGCCATTTCAAATGATCCTCTGCATGTAAACATTTTTATTAATTTCTGGCTTGCTTTTTACATTTCTTTCTGCAAAAATGAGTGTATACACACACACAAACACATACTTATACATATGCCTACATATATAACATATATATTATGTGTTATATATATGTGTTATGTTATATATGTATGTTATATATGTTATATATATGTTATAGATGCAGGCATATGTATAATCTTATATATACATATTTTATTTTTCCCTTTTTCTTACAAAAACATGTAGCCTATTGTATTGTCTGAGAGCTGCCGTGACAAAGTAATACAAACTTGGTTTCTAACAATAGCAACTTATTCTCTCACAGTTCAAGAAGCTAGAAGCCCCTTCCTGGGGCTCGGAGGGGATATCTGTCCCATGATGCTCTCCAACTTCTGACGGTCACCAGCAACCCGTGGTGCTCCCTGGCTTGTGGAAGCATGACTCCAGTGTCTGCCTCCATTTTTGCATTACTCCAGTGTCTGCCTCCATTTTTGCATGGGCTTCTCCCGGCATGATGTCCCTGTGTCCAAATTTCCCTCTTCTTACAAGGGCACCAGTCACTGGATCAGGGTCCGTCCTAATCCAAGATAACCTTAACGTGACTACAGCTGCAAAGACCCTATCTCCAACTAAGTTCACGGGTACTGGGCATTAGGACTTCAGCATCTCTTGGGAAGATACAATTCAACTTACAACACATACTGTATATAATCCTCTACATGTTACATTTTTCACCTAACAACATCTCCTGGAACTCACTTGATATCACTTCACAGAAATCTTCCTCATTTTTTTTTTTTAAGTTTGTTTATTTTGAGAGAGAGAGAGAGTACAGGAGGGGTGAGAGAGGGAGAGAGGGAGAGAGAGAGAATCTCAAGCAGGCCCCACCCTATCAGTGCAGAGGCCCATGTGGGGCTCAAACATGAACTGTGAGATCATCACCAAAGCCAAAACCAAGAGTCAGATGCTCAACGGAGCCACCCAGGGGCCCCTACTTTTGTATCTTTGAAGAGCAAAGATTTTCCTTTACATTTATTTGTAAGATTTTTTAACATTTATTTATTTTTGAGGGACAGAATGCAAGCAGGGGAGGGGCAGAGAGGGAAAAAGAATCCAAAGCAGGCTCCAGGCTCTGTGCTGACAGCTCAGCTGATGCAGGGCTCAAACCCACAAACTGTAAGATCATGACCTGAGCCAAAGTTGAATGCTTAACCAACTGAGCCACCCAGGCGCCCCTATTCCTAAGTTTTTTTATTGCAACTATAAGTGTGCCTTTCCTTTCCTTCGTATCATCTCACTAGTTATTCTTTGACTATATGAAGATAATAGATTTTTGTTAAATTTTTATATTGCTTACTTGAATCAATTCTCTTAATTTCAGTCTTATTTTTAGAGCTTCCAATTATGCTATTATATTATCTGCAAACAGAGATCATGTTAGAGCTTCCCTTCCAATTCTCATGCTTATATTCCAACTAGGAAGAAGGAAGAAGACTGCAAGTTTGAGTTTCCCTGAAATCAGATCACGAGTCAAGGTCATGGTAAAGGGAGGGAGCTTATTTGGGGGGTGGTCCCAGGAAGCCAAGTGAAGGAAGAGATCAAAGCCTAAAAAAGGGGCTTTAGTAGTTATTGCTATGGACAGCTGGACTCACTCTACTGAGACCTTGTAAGAAGGCTCACAGAATAATCCTCAGAATTGCTCTACCAAGGGATGGAGACACTGAGGTATCCAATTAAGATATGGCTGTTAAGGAGAGTGAGAGCAGGTCTGAATAAAAGGGAAAAGTGTGAATATGTATTAAAAAATAATAATTCTTAGATTTGATTGTCTGTTGTGTACGAAACATTCTCATTAACCTCATAACTACCCCTTGGTGTAAATAAATTGATTAAATTGGAGTGGGTGGCTCAGTCAGTTAAGTGTATGATTCTGGCTCAGGTCATGATCTCATGGTTCATGAGTTCAATCCCGGCATCGGGCTCTGTGCTGACAGCTCAGAGCCTGGAGCCTGCTTCAGACTCTGTGTCTCCATCTCTCTCTGACTCTCCCCGGCTTGTGCTCTGTCTTTCTCATAAATAATAAACGAATAGATTTTTAAAAAACATTTTATTTATTTATTTTGAGAGTGAGAGAGAGCACACGTGGGGAAGGGCAGAGAGAGAGGCAGGGAGAGAATCCCAAGCAGGCTCTGCACTGACTGCAGAGCCTGATGCGGGACTCAAACTCACCATCTGTAAGATTATGACTTGAGCCAAAGTCAAAGAGTCAGATGCTTAACCAACTGAGCCACCCAGGCACCCCTAACAAACCTTTGAAGATAATATAGCTTGAATATGACAGAGACAATCACGGAGCCTGGATCTGACTTAATAATTAATACTTACTTCCCTAAAGCACAATAACCTCCAAGTCCATTTTTCTTCTTTTGCAGACTATTTTTTTCTAGAGGCCAGTGGAAAATAAAGATAATCAATTGTGTCTGAATGAGTGTTTTTTATTCTTTTGCAGGCTGTCCTAGGTTGGCAACCCTCATATCAGCCTCAGGGAAATGAAAAATCTCCATTTGATAGTTTTATGACTACACCACTTAGTCCCCAAAGAACACTTTTCCCTGAGAATTTCAGCCCATGTGATGAACATAAATCCATCATTTCAGAAAAAATGAATTTCAGAAAAAGTTATTGTAGGGTCATTCTTTTGCAGGTCGATAGAAAATTAAACTCATATGTCATCTCTGTATTTCCTTGGATTTCTAGGAAAGTTTTCAGAAACTTCTAGCTCATAGGAATGAAATAACTTTTTGATTAAGTAGTTACTCTTGCCTGAGAACTTTCAACGAAAAGCATACCCCTATACGTAAGTGTGGAAGTCAAAAAATTGTACCTCAAGAAAATAAGAAAGAAAAGATCAAGTCATGTTTGGAACTTCCGTAGTGTTGGAGGTTTGTAATAATTATCATGTATGAATTGAGCAGGTAAACAGGCTCCCTCTGCACTTCTTTTTATGTGAGAAAAGTAATCGTCTATTTTTAATTTAATTTATTTAAAAATCTTCATTTATTTTTGAGAGAAAGAGAGAGAGAGAGACAGAGTGCGAGTGGGGGAGGGACAGAGAGAGGGAGACACAGAATCCAAAGCAGGCTCCAGGCTCTGAGCTGTCAGCACCGAGCCTGACACAGGGCTTGAACTTGCAAACTGTGAGATCGTGACCTGAGCCAAAGTCAGACACTCAACCGACTGAGCCACCGAGGTGCCCCAATAATCATCTATTTTTAAAACCACTTTTTTTTTTTTTTTGGAAAAACCACTCTTTTTTTTTTTTTTTGGATTTTTATTACACATAGGCAGAGATAATCCTGATAATGCCAGTTTAACATTTACTGGTGCCTATAAAATGTAACACAAAATGAATGTCTAGTGATGTGCACAGAACCATTTTACAGCTTGCTCACCCTGGAAGGAAAATCTGTAAATGTTAGGGCTATTACCAAGGAAAGACTGTGGACACCAAGCCAAGGTGCCAGGAACAGGGAAATAACACGGAAGTGGATGGCCCACCCCAATGTGGGCCTGGAAGTAAGCGGTGGCGAGAGACAGCTCCCAGGTTGTCAGAGATCATGAGGCACGAAGTACCTGGTGGCAATCTTGGTAGAACCACAAGAAAAAGAAAGGAAAAAGGAAAGGTCTTGGTTTTGCACAAACATGTATATCCAAGCGCATCCTTGACCTGGCTGGTGGTCAGTATAAATGAATGACTGCTTCTTGTAGGTTTGTTTCCTCTGCCCGTCAATATTTCTGCAAGGACTGGTTTTTAGCTTGGGAAGCAGGGGTGTTCACTCTCTTAGGATCACAGCTGTCAGAACCTCTATAGCAAAACCACTCTTTTCATTTAAGGCTGCGAAGCCATGGGGAGACTCCTTGGAACCTCGAGAGGGGGCTCTCAGTATAGAGTGGACTAAATGATACAAGCTAGATCTGACACATATTGAACTCTGTTCACTGGAAAGAGATAATACTTTAACACTCAAGAAACATTCACAAAAATTGACCATATGTTTAGGCTACAAAAGCCTCAGTAAATACCAAAAAGCACAAATGACACAGGCCTGTGGGCGCCTGGGTGGCTCAGGCGGTTAAGCATCCAACTCTTAATTTCGGCGCAGATCACGATCCCCCAGTTCATGAGTTTGAGCCCCACACTGGGCCCCTGTTTGAGGTTCTCTCTTTCCTCTCTGCCCTTCCCCCTGCTTGCGCGCTCTCTCTCTCAAAATAAATAAACAAACGTTAAAAAATAAAGAAATTGGGGTGCCTGGGTGGCTCAGATGGTTAAGCGTTGGACTTTGGCTCAGGTCATGATCTCGCAGTCTGTGAGTTTGAGCCCCGCGTCGGGCCCTGTACTGACAGCTCAGAGCCTGGAGCCTGCTTCGGATTCTCTGTCTCCCTCTCTCTCTGCCCCTCCCTCCACTCACACTGTGTCTCTGTCTCTCAAAAATAAATAAACATTAAAAATTTTTTAAAAATAAAGAAATAACATAGACATAATTCTCTGATCACAAAGCAAATTGACTGAGAAGACAAAAAGACCCTGTTACCTGAAACTTTAAAACTCCCAAAGAAGTCTAGGGGTGCCTGGTTGGCTCAGTCTATAGAGCATGCTGACTCAGTCAGGGTCATGAGTTCAAGCCCCATGTTGGGCATGGAACCTACTTAAAAAAAATAAAAAAATAATTAAAAAAACTCATAAAAGTCTAGAGTCAAAGAAGATATCAAAACTAAATTTCCATTTAATTACAAAAAACACTGGTAATGCTACCTATTAGTACCCATGGGTTATAGCTAAAGCAATCCTCAGAAGCAAATTTGTGGGGTCAAAAGTTATATTAGTAAATAAGAAAGAATAAAAGTAAATTAATTAACCACCCGACTCAGGAAGACAGAGGAAAGAAAGATCAACAACCAAAAGGAAAAAAGGACAAATGAACTGAGAAATGTGAAAACAGAAAATAAAACTAAAATTGGAGAAATGATCTCAATGAATAGATTTAACAAATTAAGGAGGGTAGGGGCACCTGGGTGGCTCAGTCAGTTAAGTGCCCCACTGTTGATGGTTCATGAGATCAAGCCCTGAGTTGGGCTCTGTGCTGACAACGCAAAATGAATGAATGAATGAATGAATGAATGAATAAACTACTTTTTAAAGTACTTTTTAAAAAAAGATAAACTACTAGCTAACTTGATTAAAAAACCACAAGTATACATAATATAAAATGCAAAGGAAAAGAAAATCATAGAAGACTATTTTGCTAAATTGTCTACAAATAAATTTGAAAATCCACGTGAAATGAATAATTTTTCTAAGAAAATACAATTGATAAGGGCACCTGGGTGGCTCAGTTGTTAAACATCCGACTTTGGCTCAGGTCACGATCTCATGGTTCGTGGGTTCGAGCCCTGCGTCAGGCTTCGTGCTGACAGCTCAGAGCCTGGAGCCTGCTTCCGATTCTGTGTCTCCCTCTCTCTCTGCCCTTCCCCAGCTCATGTTCTGTCTTTCTCTCTCTCAAAAATAAATAAACATTTAAAAAATTAAGGAAATACAATTAAATAAAATTGATAAAATAAAAATATAAAAACTAACTATTAAAAACCTAAGAAAAAGGAAAAAAATTGTTGCAGTGGTAGACTCCCAAAGAACATGAGGCCCAGAGAACTTCACAGGCTAATCTTAACCAAATCTTAGGAAATAAATAGGCTGTAATGCTTTTTAAATTGTTCCAGAACAGAGACGAAAGAGATAAAGAGATAAACCTTCCAAATTCTAGTAGTAAAAGTGACATATGCTTGTTACCAAAAACTGAGGGCAGTAGCATAAAGAAAATTACTGACAAAAATCAATTATGAACATTGATGCAAAGAATGTTCAGCACTTTTAGAAACTTAATCCGGTGACACCTTAGGAGAATTAAAGGAAAAATAGCTTTTTTCCCCCTTAGAATTGCAAGAATGATTCAATATTACTTTGTTCAGAAACGGTTGGGGTTCATTTGGTTGACTCACTCAGCATCTATTTCTTTTTTTTTTTAATTTTTTTAATGTTTATTTATTTTTGAGACAGAGAGAGACAGAGCGTGAGCAGGGGAGGGGCAGAGAGAGGGAGACACAGAATCCAAAGCAGGCTCCAGGCTCTGAGCTGTCAGCACAGAGCCTGATGCGGGGCTCGAACCCACAAACCGCAAGATCATGACCTGAGCTGAAGTCGGACGCTTAACCGACTGAGCCACCCAGGTGCCCCCCTCAGCACCTATTTCCATCTCTTTTTGGTGTGTTGTCCCATACTGCGGAGGCTGGAAAACTTAGGAATCCTCATTTCCCTGGCTTCCTTGCAGCTAGGGTCCTCAGTGTAAATTATGTTTGCCAATCAGATGCACATATGTGAAACTCCATTTCAGAACTCAATTATATAGGGAAAGAGGTGGTGCCTGAGGCATCCGTTTTGCTGGAGTCGATTGTAGCAGACTTGGTGAAACTATGGAGCTAACAGTTCAGTATCAGTTTTGAGATCCAGAGGTAACAGATAATTCTGGTGGCAACGTCTCATTCCCAGATTACATGAAGACAGTGCTCCTGGAGCTAACGGGTGGGGGCCTGACTCCCTGACCATGGCGGAGGGAGCCCATCTCTTGGTGTGGCTTTGGGAGTTATTCTTGGAACCTGCTCTCCCAGTTGCCCACCGATTTACAAGCACTTGATTCCCTGTATTAAATCCCTTTCTGTTTTCTGCAGCTGAACTCTGGCTAATAAATAGATTAAAAGAGAAAAAAAAAGAATTGTATGATTTCCTCCAAAGATGATGCCTTTGATAAATTTCAACATCCATACTTGATTTTTAAAAATCTTATCGGGCGCCTGGGTGGCTCAGTCAGTTAGCATCTGACTCTTGATTTGGGCTCAGTTCATGATCTCAGGGTTCGCGAGTTCAAACCCCACATTGGGCTCTGTGCTGGCAGTGCACAGCCTGCTTGGGATTCTCTCGTGCTCTCTCTGTCCCTTCCCCTCCCTCAACCACGATTCTCTCTCTCTTAAAATAAATAAGTAATCTTAAAAAAACTTGTTAAAATAGGAAAGATGAATCCTTTTAAAAGCCAGCATTATGTCTAATGAGGAAACACGAGAAGCATTCCTGTGAAAATCAACAGCAAGGGGCACCTGGCTGGCTTAGTTGGGAAACCCAGTGACTCTTGATCCTGGGGTTGTGAGTTCAAGCCCCATGTGGGGCATGGAGCCTACTTAGAAAAATAAAATAAAGTAGAAAAGATGGTTAATGTTAAAAAAAAACAATAGCAAGACAATTATATCTATAGTCTCCACTATTATTTAGCATAGTTCTGGAGGTTTAACCAATGCAATCACACAAGAGACAAGGAGGTATAAACATTGGAAGAAGGAAATAAAATACCTGAAGATAAACTTGAAACGCAACATTTGATAAAGACGATATTTTAAATGCTGTTATTTTGCTCACATCTGAAGGAGAGTTGGCTTAGCAGAGAACTCTAGGTCAAAGTAACATTCCCTCAGAATGTTGAAGATATTATTCTGTTGTCTCTTCTATCCAGTATTGCCACTGCGGAGCCTAATATTAAACTGATTCTTGTCCGCCTGCAGCTGATCTGTTCCTTTAGTTTGGAAGTTCTCCCCCCACCGCCCCAGGATTTTATTTTTAAGTAATTTCTGCACCCAGTGTGGGGCTGGAACTCACAACCCCCAAATCAAGAGTCGTTTGCTCTACCCACTGAGCCAATCAGGCGCCCCTGGAAGGTCTTTTGAAAAGCAAACACAAAAGAAAATCTTCTAGCTGTTAATTGTCAGGGGGTTGAGCAGGGCTGAAAGCCTGCCAGATCCAGTAGAACATTACAGTTCTCTCCACCCATCTCATACCATAACGCCTACTTGCTGTGGATCATGCAATGCCAAAAATCTAAGCAAAATTAATCTTCAACCAATTGCAGCTCAAATTCTTTAATGATTTCCTACTCAAAGAATTTGACAACTTCACCTTTCCAACTATATAAAACTGCATTTCAGTTTTTAACCACCAGATGTCACCTGGGAAACAGTAAGCAAGAGACTATATTTGAATCTTCGCAGAAGAAAAATATTTTTATCTTTTCTACATGAAAATTGGAATGTTCTTGGCAGGATATATCAGCAATAGGGGTAGGAAGGTGCATACTAGTTGAAATGTGGCAGATAAATAAAAACATTTACATGTATTCAGATTCTCAAATAGAGTCAACTGACATTTCATCTCTTAAATAGTTATCAGCTTTCCAAATGTTATACTAACTCGAAGAGTTCTTTTTAGTGGAAGTCATTGGAATAGTTTTAATGCTACCAATTTCTAAGTTCTGTATGATATCAAAAAAAAAAACTCACTTACTTACACCAGAAGGTAAACCAAAAGAATAGAGATGAGTAACTTAGAAGTTCATGAACTAGGGGCGCCTGGGTGGCTCAGTCGGTTAAGCGTCTGATTTCGGCTCACATCATGATCTCACGGTTCGTAGGTTCGAGCCCTGCGTCGGGCTCTGTGCAGACAGCCAGCCCAGAGCCTGGAGCCTGTCTTTGGATTCTGTGTCTCCCTCTCTCTCTGGCCCTCCCCTGCTCACGCTGTCTCTCTCTCTCTCTCTCTCTCTCTCTCTCTCAAAAATAAATAAAAACATTAAAAATAAAAAAAGTTCATGAACTAATTTTTATCAACAACCCTATTAACTCTTCTGTAACCTATTATTTTTTTTAATGTTTATTTATTTTTAAGAGAGAGAGAGAGAGACAGAGTGTAAGCAGAGGAGGGGCAGAGAGGGGGAGACGCAGAATCCGAAGCAGGCTCCCAGCTATGAGCTGTCAGCATAGAGCGTGACGCGGGGCTCGAACCCACAGGCTGTGAGATCATGACCTGAGACGAAGTCGGACACTTAACCGACTGAGCCACTCAGGTGCCCCTGTAATCTATTATTTTCTTATGTGTGTGACCAGACTCCTTCAATGACCTATAAAACTCTGCATGATCTGGCCCCAACCACCTTTCCTGCTTCCCTCTCTTTCCTTCCTGGCTCTCCCCAGCTGCGCTGGGCTTCTTTCGGATCCAGGAATGTGGCAGTATCCCTTTGCATATGTTAGGGGCTGTGTCTGGAATGAGCCTCCAACCCTCTCATCTTATGAGTCATGAGTCTCCAGGACATAGTTTGAATGTCAGCTCCCAAGGAAGCCTTCCTTGGCCACGTTCAGTGCCATCTAGATTTGGATTCCTTCCAATCTGCTTTTCCTTCATAGTACTTTACACCATTTGTTATTATCTCCTTGTGTGATCATTTTATCTAGATGGGAACCACCTCCATGGGGTACCCCTGTATCTCTGCCATCTAGGGCACAGTAGAGTTAAAAAAAATTTTTTTTTAGTTTATTTATTCTGAAAGTGAGCCTGAGTGGGGTAAGGGTAGAAAGAGAGGGTGAGAAAGAGAATCCCAAGCAGGTCCTGTGTTGTCAGTGCAGAATCTGCCTTGGGGCTCGATCTTACAAACCTCCAGACCATGACCTGAGCGGAAACCAAAAGTTGGATGCTCAACAGATGGAGCCACTGAGGCGCCTCAATTTTTTTTAAGGTGTGTTTTTTTAGTTTCTTTAGGCCACAGTAGAGTTTACTCAATAGCACTTAATAAATATTTGTGGAAAGAAAGAATTATTGAATACAGGTTACAGTGTTTGTGCACATTCCCCATTAGAATGCAGGCTCCACGGAGGATGATCTTTGTTCTGTCCACTGTTCCAACCCTATGCCTGGAAAAGGCCCACTTTGGGCATCAACGTTGTCAAATGGATCCTTGGATAAATGGACGGTGTACATTACATGGTTGACAAAAACTCTATGAGGCAAATCTGTTTTTTTAATTAATTCATGTTTTAGAGAGGGAGAGAGAGAAAGAGGTCATGCATGAGTGGGTGAAGGGTGGAAAGAGAAGGAGAGAGAGAATCCCAAGCAGGCTCCATGCTGTCAGCACAGAGCCCAACTCGGGGCTCGACTTGATCTCACAAACTGTGAGATCATGACCCGAGCCTAAGTCAAGAGTCGGCTGCTTAACTGACTGAGCCACCCAGGCGCCCCATCTATAAGGAAAATCTTAAGTGAAAGAACACTTTTTTTTTTAAAGCAGAAATTTAGTTTCTTATTACCTTCATCTGCTGACTCAAAAACCAACCAAACATGACACTAAACCCTTTCCCAGGGTTTTCTTCCTTCCTAGGAAATCACAGGGATTTCTCACTAGGACCATGCAGTGCTGTCCTGACTATTTCACAGCCAGGGGGAGGGTGGAACAGCTCTTCCACGTGGGGAAGGGTTTGGGAAGGGGATTTTTCTGGGCGCTGCCACAAGGTAGCTCAGGGACTCTGACTGGAACTACTCAATCATTCTGCAAATATTATTCATTCATTCGGTAGTGTTTTACAGAATAACCATTATGTGTCTGTTACACTGCTTGAAGCTAGAGCTATTAAGCCAAATGAGACATGCTCCTGTCCCTCAAGAAGCTCGCCATCTTTTAGGGAAGACGGACCAGTAGACTAATCACTGAAGTCCAATGTGGCCCATGTAAATATTCTGCACAGTGTATTAGTAGAATACACAGCTCAACGGAAATCTGAATTGTGGTCAGGGGTCTTCGGGAGAGCTTCCTTAAGGAAGAGACACTCAAGCTTAGTTTTCAAGGATAAGAAGGCTTTAGTTGTACAAACAAGAGGAGGGCACCTGGGTGGCTCAGTCTGTTAAGCATCTGACTCTTGACTTAGGTCATGATTTCATGGTCGGTGAGATCAAACACTGGGAAGGGCTCTGTGCTGATAGCATGGGGCCTGCTTGGGATTCTCTGTCCTCTCTCTGCCCCTCTCCTGCTCCCTTGCATGCACATGCCCCGTCTCTCTCAAAATAAATAAATCAACAAAAAAGAAGAAGAAGAAGAAGAAGAAGAAAGAAACAAAGAGGCGCCTGGGTGGCTCAGTTGGTTAAGTGTCTGACTTTAGATCAGGTCATGATTTTGCAGTTCATGAGTATGAGCCCTGTATCAGGCTCTCTGCTCTCAGCATGGAGCCTGCTTCAGATCTTCTGTTCCCCTCTGTCTCTGTCCCCCCTTGCTTGTGTGCTCTCTTTCTCTAAAAAGTAAACAAGGAAAGAAAGGAAGAAAGAAAGAAAGAAAGAAAGAAAGAAAGAAAGAAAAAGAAAAAAAAGAAAGAAAGATCTGCTTTCTAGAAAACAACTTCAGAAGAGCACAGAGGGGCACAATGGCTGGTTTAGGGAACGTAAAGAAAGTCAGCATGGCTCTAACAAAGCATGGGGCTGTTTCAACCAGAAGCTAGGAGACTCTCGGTGGCCCTGAAAGAGTTGGCAAGCTAATTCCTCCATCCCTACTCTCCCAACCCAATCTCCCAATGAATAATTCTCTTTTTGCATATAAGGCAATGATAAATTAGAGACAGCAGAAGTCTTCAACATGAGTGACAGCTATAGTAAATGTGAGTTTATAAATCAGCATGAATGTCTCTTACTGGTTTTCTAGGGAAAATCAGTGAAGCTGGTCATAGGAACCCGGCAAAGACTTAGCGAGAAGATGTTGCACCCGCAGTAAGCCACTCCTGTAGCGTGGGTTCCCTGGGAAAGCAGAGCCTACAGGAAAAGCTTGTGAGCTGCCCTCGTGTAGGGATGTGCAGTCCCAGGGAAGCAAGGGTGAGGGACAAGGGAATGAATCAGGGGCAAATGTGAGAGAGGCTGGAGTCAGCCTGTTATTGGTTGCAAGTAGTTAATGCTTCATCTCACGGGATGTGTTCAGTAAGACCAAGCAAACTGCTGCACCTCAAGGTAGCCCTGTGGGAGAGAGGAAAGGAAGGGAATTTATCTACCAGCTCGTTCCCATTCCCCATGTAGTGCTAGTAGAGAGTCTACCCTGTGGGCCATTAACTTCCCTGGAAAGACATGCCTCAGCCTCTCCAGGCACCTAGGGGAAGCCAAAGTGAGCATCTGTCATGGTTTTTGGCCACCCGTGAATTTTGAGCCCTCTGTGTATATGAAGGATGTCCCAATTTCAGAAGGTTTGCTCTCCAAAGAAGTCAGAACGTGTCTTAGATTTGAGGATGGGGGTGCTCCCTCCAGGTTCTGCCAATCAGACCCACCTCGGGGAGCCCTCCATGCAGAAGTGAGTGAGGTGCTTCATGGACGCCATGGTGACAGGTGGAGGGAGAGGAGACAGCTTCCAGGGACCACTGCCAGAGAGTCTAGCGGTGGATTCTAGAGTCCACCCCCCGGGGTGAGAGCTGGGCTGTCTGGGCCCCAGGACAGTGAGGTATCTGGGGAAGCCATCCTGCTGTGTAACTTGCATGTGACTCCCGGGAATCATGAAATCATGGCTCCCACTGAGATTCTGATAACTACTTTAAACTTTTAAAAAAATTTTTAAAATTTATGTTTATTTATTTTCAAGAGTGAGAGACACTGAGTGTGAGTGAGGGAGGGCAGAGAGAGAGGGAGACACAGAATCCAAAGCAGGCTCCAGGCTCTAAGCGGTCAGCACAGAGCCCGACATGGGGCTCGAGATCATGACCTGGGTTGAAGTCGAACGCCCAACTGACTGGGCCACCCAGGTGCCCCACTACTTTAAACTTTCAACAAAATTCTTTTTCTGCTTAAACTAGCCCGAGTGGGTTTGGTTTCTGAAATCAAGAACCTTAAAAGGTTCATGTAACCTAAAAATAAACTTCAGGTTGTCTTCAAGTCATGACATACTTTTTAATGTTTATTCATTTTTGAAAGAGAGAGAGAGAGAGAGAGAGAGAGAGAATCAGTGGGGGAGGGGCAGAGAGCAGGGGACAGAGAATCTGAAGTGGTCTCTGTGTTGACAACAGCAAGCCCGATGTGGGGCTCAAACTCAAGAACCCTGAGATCATGACTCGAGCTGACGTCAAATGCTCAACCAACTGAGTCACCCAGGCGCCCCGAGTCATGACATACTTCTACTCCTAGATCTGCTTGTTTGTGTGGGACAGATCTCATGAATTTCTATTCTATACCCTATAATCATTGAACTCTGTGGTCTTACAGACCACTGTATTTGATCACTCACCTTTGGCTCTGAGCAGAGTTTCATACCACACCCACCGAGAGAACCAAATGTCTCCTGAAACAACAAGGTAATTTATTCGAGCTGAAATGTTTGTGCCAATCATCTAATGCGTAAGGCTGCAAGGGCACTCTTGGGAAATTTTATTTGTATGAGAGACAGGTGACAGGCCTGCAGGCTATAATCTAATTGAGTCAGACACTGCTGGTAGGCAAAGAAAAAAAACAGTGACCTATAAATCTGTAATTTTCCTGCTATATCTAGCGAAACCAGGTCACTGTTTCCAGCCCTAACTTCGTTCCCTGGTCTCTTAAGCATTGAGCTGTGTCACGAATTTCCTTTAGATAAGGTTGATTAGTAAACTGTGGGAAAAAACAGAAATGTAAGGCAAAACCCACAGGGATCTTTGGCAAGCATAACTCCTTAAAGGAACCACTTGTGTCCCAGCTGTAGATCACAAACTCTTCAAACGGTCACGGTAATTTTCTTCCTTGTAGCTCATTAAGAAGAATATGGTGAAATTTACTTTGGATTTGGTTTAACTTCCCTCTTGAGAGGAAAGATTATCGTGGCCAATGGACACCAGCGTGATCTCTGATTTACAGCTATTTATTCCCCAAGGATGATCGAGTGGGTGAGCATGGGTGTTAAGTTGGGACGCATATCACAATCACCGCACGACGGCCATCACCACTCTCCTTCCCCATGGTTGTCCTGTGCTAGGCTCTAGGTTAGAATGGCAAAGAAACAGAATGCTCTACTGGGTTTAGGTCACGCTACTCAGAAATCTTTTATTATTTTTTAAATGTTTTTTTTTAATTTTTATTTGAGAGCAAGTGGGGGAGGGGCAGAGAGAAGAAGGGACAGAGGATCCAAAGCAGGCCCCATGCTGGCTCAAACCCACCAACTATGTGATCATGACCTGAGCCAAAGCTGGACACTCAACTGACTGAACCATCCCAAGCAGAAACACTTTAATACATTCGCTGGCAAAATGGCCCCAGGCAGTCCAGAGAACTCTGCCCCAAACAGAACACATAGACACATTTTTTTTAATGTTTATTTATTTTTAAGAGAGCAAGCCAGCATTTGGGGGGGGGGGATGCAGAGAGAGACAGAGAGAGAATCCCAAGCAGGCTCCACACTGTTAGCGTGGAGCCCAATTCAGGGTTCAAACTCACAAACCATGTGAGGTCATGACCTGAGCTGAAATCAGGAGTAAGACGCTTAACTGACTGAGCCACCCAGGCACCCCAACACATAGGCATATTTAAAACAAATTAACCTGGTCACAACAGGGAATACAAGCCAATTTTTCTTACAAAAGTACGTTTAATAGTTTTATAAGGAGGCGCTTCTCTAAAGGAAACCATTCTGTGATCTCATTTCTAGGAATATTCCGGAATATTCTGGGTGGGAAAGCAAGGGAGCAAGGGACAATCCTCAATATGAGTAGTTCCCGTTCCCAAACCTGTCAGTGAGGGCAGATCCCCCACCTCCACTAAGCCAGGGTAACTGAGGCATCGGCAAGAGACCAGGTCTCAGCACTCTTCAGAGACAAGGCAATCTTCAGAGTGGATAAGAATGAACCCCATCCACGGGGCGCCTGGGTGGCTCAGTTGGTCGAGGGTCCCACTTCGGCTCAGGTCATGATCTCACGGTTTGTGAGTCCGAGCCCCATGTCGGGCTCACTGCTGTCAGCGCAGAGCCCACTTTGGATCCTCTGTCCCCCCTCTCTCTCTCTCTGCCTCTCCCCTGCTTGCTTGCTTTCTCTCTCTCTCTCTCTCTCTCTCTCTCTCTCTCAAAAAAATAAATATATATAAAAAAGAATGCACCCTCTCTTCTCCCCAACAGTTAGCATCTCCTTATTTTGGTGGTGCTTACACAGGCATCTGTTATATTATTTTCTATACTCTTCCATTCATTTGAAATGCTCCATAATGAAAATTTTAAGTTAGAAGGAACTTGAGTCTAAATGCCTCACACCTCTGCCTGGAAGCCCTCCTCTGATGCATTTGAAGGCAATGTTTTATTTGCATTAAGACCTGTAGTGAGGAACTTAAGTACTAAGACCAAAAACCTTTGCAGGGCACCTCAAATGCCCTAGAGTTTTCTGCAATGGGTCTGAGTGCTTCGTTTTAGAGAAACAGCCAAATGTGGGGCGCGTGGGTGGCTCAGTTGGTTAAGCATCCGACTGTGACTCAGGTCATGATCTCACAGGTCATGGGTTCGAGCCCTGCATGGGGCTCTGTGCTGACAGCTCGGAGCCTGGAGCCTGCTTCCGACTGTGTCTCCCTCTCTCTTTCTGCCCCTTCGCCACTTGTGCTCTGTCTTTCTCTCTCTCTCAAAACTAAATAAACATTAAAAATATAATAATAAATATTAACATTAACATATATTATTATATGTATAACATATATTAACATTAAAAATATAATAATAAAATAAAATAGAGAAACAGCCAAATGGACCATAACACTCCAGATTCAAGTCTATTGCACATTTCTCAACTGAGAGAGAGGCCCCAGGGAGCGGTTGAGTGCTCATGGACCCCAGAGTCGGGCCTAAACTTGCTGACCTACTAGACACGGCAACCTTGGGCAACTTGCTTACCTCTGTATCCCTAATTGCCTGGTCAGGTTGTTTGAAAGGTGTATTTTATTTACTTACGAAAAGAGTTCTTACTGAAGTGTAATTGACACACAATATCCTATTAATGGCAGGTGCATCATAGTGATTCGGTATTTTCATACATTACAAAGTGATCCCCATGATAAGTGTAGTTACCATCTGTCACCGTGCAAAGTTACAACGATACTATTGACTATATTCTGGAGGCTGTAATTTTCATCCCCGTGATTTATTTATTTTATGACTGGAAGTCTGAACCTCTTACTCCCCTTCGCTTTGTCAGCTCCCCAAGCCTTCTCCATCTGGTAGCCACCTGTTTGTTTACTCCATCTGTGGTTTAAGGGAGGTCATGGTGGTAACGGCCATAGTGAGGTCCGCGCACCCAGCAGAGACCGAACGATCTGCAAACAAGGACTCCGAGTTTTCCTATACAGTTCGGGCCCTCCATCAGAGACCCACCAGGGCATACTCTCTGTGGAGAATAACAAAATGCACCACTCCATGAAAGACTAATCTTTCTAATCCACCAAATACGTAAAAAGCTATTTTATTTGATAAACTCCATTTAGATGACACTTTTTGTTATGTGAGGAGAACGAATGTCCCATATTTAATTTGCTCCAGTAAAATCTGCGTCCAATCCTCGTTCAGTGCAGTAAAAATGTAATCCTCCTGGAAGACACGCTTCTCGTCTGCCCCTCTTTGAAATTCTTACTCAAATCTGCCATTTATGTGAAACTCACAATTCTCGCTAGAATGAATATCCTCTAGGTCTGTCCAGATAGAGGTTAAATAATTTATGTAGAGAGTTTTAAATTTTTTTAATTTTTTTTTGAGAGATAGAGACAGAGAGGGAGTTGGGGGAGGGGCAGAGAGAGAGAGGGGGAAACACAGAATCCAAAACAGGCTCCAGGCTCCGAGCTGTCAGCACAGAGCTTGATGCGGGGCTTGAACTCGGGAATGGGGAGATCATGACCTGAGCCGAAGTCGGATGCTTAACCGACTGAGCCACCCAGGTGCGCCTGTGTGAAGTTTTAAAGATTAGTCAAGACTATATAACTCTTTGAGATATTTAGGATTTCCATTTTAAAATCTGGTATTAAATTTATTTGCCTATTTGTTAATTGTCTGTTTTGTTTCACTAGTACCTAAGTTCAGTGAGAGCCTAGAATTTCACCCAGTACAAAATTAGTAGTAAATAAGTCATTGATGAATGAATGAAAGAATGAGGCAGTAAGGTTTTTACCACACACCTAAAAAAATCATGCCTGAGCTAGAAATGAAGGTCTGTTCTTAGGAGCTTTTTTCATCAAAATGCATTTTTTCCTCTACATTTAATGAATTATTTTAAATTCTCCCCTCCTCTTCATTTCTAAAGTTCGCCTAGAGCTTTCCACATGTATGGATGTATACATTTTTTGTGTATGTAAATTTAAATACATTTTCTTTTTTTTAATTAAAATTTTTTTCTTAAAATTAAAAAATTTTAAAGTTTATTTATTTATTTTGAGAGAGACAGAGACAGCGTTAGCAGGGGAGGGGCGGAGACAGGAGAGAGACTGAATCCCAAGCAGACTCTACACTGTCAGTCATGAACCGTGAGATCATGACCTGAGCGAAAACCAAGAGCTGGACACTTAACCGACTGAGCCACCCAGGTGTCCCAATTTTCTTTTCTTTTTTTTAAATGTTTATTTATTTTTGAGAGAGAGCATGAGCAGGGGAGGGGCGGAGAGAGGGAGACAGAGGATTCTAAGCAGGTTCTGCACTAAGAGCAGAGAGCCCAATGCGGGGCTCGAACTCACAGACTGTGAGATCATGACCTGAGCTGGTGTTGGATGCTTAACCAACTGAGCCACTCAGGTGCCTTAAGTCTATTTTCAATACGAAGTCCATGTGCTGTTAACCAAGGAACTGGACATGCTTGGTCCTCAGAGTGGATCCTGAAGGACCCGATGCCTGCTTTCACAATAGACCTCGTTCGCCAGTGTAGGTAATTCAAGGGGCTGCTTAGATCTTTCATTCTGTGGGGAATGTTTGTCTAATTTTAGTACTAGTAAAAAAGAACTGTGGGGGTGCCTGGCTGACTCAGTCAGAAGAGAGAGCAATTCCTGATCTCAGGGTCATGAGTTTGAGCCCCACGGCGGATGTAGAGATTACTTAAATAAATACAACTTTTTTAAAAAAAAGGACTTAGTTAGAGGGCTTTCCAAGCACTAATGACGTCCTTTCTTTCCTATGCCAAGCCTAGTTTTACTTTTTGTGAAAATATTGAAGACCTACTCTCAGGTACATGGTTATTTTCATTAATGGGCTTTTATATGCTAATAACTTTTCATATATATGTTTCTGGTTTACGGAGCCATAAACAAAAAGTGTTTATGATTTGTGTTCTCTTCTGAAAACAGAACTAGACTTTTTGACCATGATCCCAGAGACACTGAAGGGAAAGGCTACCTGCAGGCATTTAGGGGGACTGAGTGCTCAGGGGAATTGCATTTGTCTGCTGGCTTTACAAATGGAATATGAACGTCATAATCCTACCACTGGCCCAGGTAGAACTCCGGCAGGCAGGAGTGTTTACAGGCAGTTTGATGCAGACTAACAAGGAGGAGTGTAATTGCTGGTTAAAACACATTTCCACAGGCTTTCCCAGTCTGTTGCCTAAACGGCAGAAGAGAGGACGCATGTATCAGAAGAATGCATTTTGAAAGCACATTCCAAATAGTTCTGTTCCACACAGTCTTTCTATCCCCCTATGCCCTCCAACTACATACTGTTCCCTGACCTAAATGAATATTCCCTGAAGAGCTGTCGTCTATGTCAGCCTTTTTTTTTTTAAGTTGTGGGGCTAAAAACCTTGCCAGTTCATTCATTCATTCATTCATTCAGTCATTGAACTTTTTTTTTTTTTAAGTAGGCACCACACCCAGCCTAATGTGGGGCTTGAACTCACGACCCTGAGATCAAGACCCAAGCTGAGATCTCGAGTTGGAGGCTTAACTGATTGAGCCACCCAGAGGCTCCCCAAAAAGGAAACAATTCTTAAGTGCCTAAGAAAACTGGCCATGGTAAAGAACTTTGTCAAAGACACTATTTTTGTATCAGTGCTTAAAATGTGTCTTTCTCCACACAAGCAGGAATCAGGGAGAAGACAGAGCAAAGTGAGGCAGGAGCAGCCTGGGCAAGCACTCCCAACCACAGAAGGCCTTTGTGGTTAGCCCAAGTGAGCAGGGGGAGAGGGAGGGCAGATTGAGGTCAGAGGGGGAGACGGAGCAGGATCATGGAATCCGGACTGGATGCTAAAATGAGAAGTCGGGGGATGATTTTGGTCAAGGGAGGGACATAACCTGACAGGTGTTTTCACAGATCACTCTGGGGGCCATGTGATGAGTGGATCTTGTGACTGGGGCCAATACAAACTAATCCCGGAGTTCTACCTGGGCCAGTGGTAGGATTATGACGTTCATATTCCATTTGTTGCAAATCCAGATTAGTGTAGGATCCCTCCCTTTGTTCTGCCTCAGCTGTTTTCCCCAGAAACACCAGGGCCTTTTAGGTAATGATGCTTCCCCTCCGCAGAGAACATGACAATGATGACCTACCATGAGGTGGCTGAGGGGAAGTGGTCCATCCTCCCATGCTCTCTTAGCATATGCATGGGTTGCCATGACCTGTAAAAGCCATGTGGCAGCTATGCCCCAAACCAAGATTTTTTGAGCAAAAACCAAACAAACAAACACAAAACAAAACAAAACAAAAAACAAACAATAAAAACCAACCCAAAGATTACTTAAAGCGACAGTAGTTTTCTCTGGAAGGAGAAGCCTGGTTTACCTGCCCTCATAACACAGGCCTAAGTCATGGCCAACTACATGGGTTTTCTAGGTGAATTATGATTGGGGCGCCTGAGTGGCTTAATCGGTTGAGCATCCAACTTTGGCTCAGGACATGATTTCACAGTTCGTGAGTTCGAGCCCCCTGTCGGGCTCTGTGCTGACAGCTCGGAGCCTGGAGCCTGCTTCCGATTCTGTCTCTCTCTGCCCCTCCCCTGCTTGCTCTCTGTCTGTCTGTCTGTCTCTCTCTCTCTCTCAAAAATAAACATTTAAAAGCATTCTAAGTAAATTATGATTGAAGCATACATGACTAGAAGTATGAAGTGTGCCAGGCCCTCGGTGGATGAGCCTTCAGTGTGAACGTTAGCAGCAACAGGGACAATAGCCAACATGTACTGAACGCTTAACTCTTGCCACGTATTCAACTAGATCAGGTATTGGCAACTTTTTCTGGAAAGGACCAGACAGCAAATGTTTTGGGACTCTCTGGGCCCTGATCTCTGTCACAACGACTCAGTTTTGCTGTTGTAGTGAAAAAGCAGCCACAGGTAACATGGGAAGGATAAATGTGGTTCTGTTCCAACAAAATTTAATTTTCCAAAACAGGCAGCGGCCTGGGTGGGGGCCCACGGGACATAGCTTGAGGGCTCCCAACAGAATGATTTACGCGTATCAAGTTACTTGATCCTCAAAATACCCTGGTTGTTATTATTGCCCCTAATTTACAGAGAAGGACACTGAGGCACACAGAGGTCATGTAACCAGCCTGGCACAGCTCACACATGGTAGAGGGGAGATTCACACCCACGCAAGCGCAGCTCCAGAAGCTGAGAGTCGAGTCACCATGAGCCAGGCTGGGCCAGGACGAGCCCTAGGCTCAGTCATGTATACATTTCTTCTGCAAATTGATGAGTTATGTGGTTTCTTTATCTATCAGATGCCTACCAGGGCGCCTGGGTGGCTCAGTCAGTTGAGCGTCCGACTTCGGCTCGGGTCATGATCTCACGGTTGGTCAGGGTGAGCCCCGCGTAGGCTCTGTGCTGACAGCTCAGAGCCTGGAGCCTGCTTCGGATTCTGTGTCTCCCTCTCGCTCTCTGCTCCTCCCGTGCTTGCACTCTGTGTGTCTCTCTCTCAAAAAGAAACATTAAAAAAAAAAAAAAAAAAAGATGCCACCGCACACAACAGTAAGGAGAATAAAATGTCGGAGAATGGAATGAACCAAACGGTACAAAGTTTCCATCAGCACAGTGCTTTGAAAGGGTGGTCAAGTCACTCCACATGTTTGTGTCCTTTTGGGAGAATATGTGAGGGTGGTGGTGGTGGGGTGTCTCTGGGTTACTGGGGACACCTGCGTCTGCCTGTGTCTGATCATCCTGGCAGCTCACAGAAGAATGATTCTGTTAGCAGCCTAGGATTTTTCCGTTGCTGTTTTTTCCTCTACATACTTCCTGCAATTATTGTGAGGATCAAATGGAAGGGAGAGAAATAGAGCCAATTATGGAGAATAAGGAATGTTAACGGAAATTCTGTAGTATATAGTATGCATACAGGGAGAAGCTTTACGCTTCATGTTCTTTCTCCAAAAATATAGATAAGTATGTGTTTTCTTTAACAGATATGCTGAAGCGCTCTTGAATCTTTCTTCTAATGTTTATTTTTGAGAGAGAGAGAGCACACATGCGCAAACAGGGTGGGGGCAAAGAGAAAAAATCTGAAGCAGGCTCTAGGCTCTTAGCTGTCAGCACAGAGCCCAGTGCGGGCCTTGAAGCCATGAACCGTGAGATCATGACCTGAGCTGAAGTCAGAAGCTTAACCACTGAGCCACCTGGGCACCACTGGAGCTCTCTTGGATTTTTAAGAGATGAATAAAAATGTCTGGAGTTCAAGTTTGTTATTTCGGAGAGCCAAGTTTTTATGATCCAATCGACTCCATCCGTGTTCACAAGCTAAGTCAAAGGGAAAGTTTGCTGGGCTGCATTTTCGAGCTCACTTTCTGTGTATTATTTATAATACCACATGGCGCCCTTTCTAGATATGTCTATTAAAAAAACTACTGTCCACAATGGAAATTTATTTTGCGCAGAAGTTCTATTTTTTCCTTTCTATGTTTTTGTTTTAAAGTTTTACTTATTTACTTTTAAAAAATTTTTAATGTTTATTTATTTTGAGGGAGCGACAGAGTAGTGGAGGGGCAGAGAGAGAGAGAGAGAGAAGGAGAGAGAGAGAGAGAGAGAGAGAGAGAGAGAGAGAGAGAGAATCCTAAGTAGGCTCCATGCTCAGCATGGAGCTGGACAGGGGGCTCGATCTCATGACCATGAGATCATGACCTGAGCTGAAATCAACAGTTGGATGCTTAACCGACTGAGCCACCCAGGTGCCCCTAAATTTTTATTTTTGAAAGAATTATAGATTTACAAGAAGTTCCAAAATATCTAAACAGGGAGATCCCATCCATGTACCTTTCACCAAGCTTGCTCCAAATGTTGAACTAGAGTTCAATATCAAAACCAGGAAATTAGGGAACGTTGGGTGGCTCAGTGGGTTGAGCATCTGACTCTTGATTCCAGCTCAGGTCATGATCCTGGGGTCACAGGATCAAGCCCTGAATCGGATTCTGTGCTAAGTGTGGAGCCTGTTTGAGATTCTCTCTCTTTTCTGCTGCTCTTCCCTAGCCTTTATGCACGCGCTCTCTCTCTAAAATAAATAAAAATTTTAAAAAATTAAAAAGAAACAGGAAATTGATGTTGGTAGAGGACAGAGGGCTAATTCAGGGGTCACCAGTGTCACATGCTGTTATTTGTGTATGTGTGTGTGTACAGTTTTATGTAATTTTACCACAGGTATAGACTGAGTGTCTCTACCACAACAATCAGAATACAGAACTGCTTCATCAATGCCAGGTTCCCTTGTGCTATGACCTCTCTTCTTCAGGTTTGGCAACCAGCCATTTGCTCTCCATCTCTGTAATTTTGTTACTTCATAAATGTTACATACAGGCCCCCGGGTGGCTCAGTCAAACATCCAACTATTGATTTCCACTCAGGTCATGATCTCACGATTCATGGGATTGAGCCCTGTGTCAGGCTCCTCGCTGGGCATGGAGTCTGCTTGGGATTCTCTCAATCTCTCTCTCTCTCTCTCTCTCTCTCTCTCTCTCCCCTGCTCACACACTCTCTTCTCAAAATAAATAAACATTTTTTTTAAAGAATGCTATATAAATTCACATGGTATGTAACCTTCTGAGATTGGCTTTTTTCTTCCACGTAATTCCTGACGCATGTATCTGGAATTTGAGTAGTGGTCCACAGTATGGATGCACAACAATTTCTTCAACCGTTCACCACAGAAGGACATTTGGTTTATTTCCAGCTTGGGATATTATGAACAAAGTTGCTATGATTATCCATGGACGAGTTTTTGTATAAACACAAATTTTCATTTCTCTGGAATAAATACCCACAAGTACCATTGCTAGATCATACAAAGTGCATTTCAGTTTTCGGGAAACTGCCAAACTGTATTTCCGGGTGACTATACTATTTCATTTTTATTTATCTTTAAGGAATACGTTAAACAAGAAAACTCTGTGAGTTCAATGTTAACTGTAATATCTATTATGCATATTTTAAGGATTTAAAAACAATTTTTTAACGTTTTCATTTATTATTGAGAGACAGAGAGAGACAGAGCATGAGCATGGAAGGAGCAGAGAGAGGGGGAGACACAGAATCGGAAGCAGCTCCAGGCTCCAAGCTGTCAGCACAGAGCCCGACGTGGGGCTCGGACTCACAAACTGCAAGAACATGACCTGAGCCGAAGTCGGACGCTTAACCGACTGAGCCACCCAGCTGTCCCTTTTAAGATTTAATTCAATGATCTGTCATCTGAGAAATTACACAATTCATCTTACGTCAGATCTATTTTTTAACTTTTTTTTTAAATTTTAAGTACTTTATTTTTAAGTAATCTCTACACCCAATATGGGGCTCGAATTCACAACCCTGAGAGCAGGACTCACATGCTCTTCTGACTAAGCCAGCGAGGCACCCGTATTTTTAACTCGAAATCCACCCAATGGTGGAAGAGAATGTAACCCTCGTCGTGTTCCTACTGTTGAATACACTTCATGTAGCGGATCTTTATTGATATTTAACTTCTCTCATCTTACAAAGACAAGACGGTCTCCACTGCATTCAAAAATGTGTTTTTCTCAACAAAGGTCAAAATGAATAAAAATTAAACTGTTAATGTGCTGAGGGGCACCTGGGTGGCTTGGTAGGTTAAGCGTCTGACTTCTGCTCAGGTCATGATCTTGCAGTTCATGGGTTCAAGCCCCACATCGGGCTCTGTGCTGACAGCTCAGAGCCTGGAGCCTGCTTCGGATTCTGTGTCTCCCTCTCTCTCTGCCCCTCCCCCAGTAACGGTCTGTCTGTCTCTCTCTCTCTCTCTCTCTCTCTGTCAAAGTTAAAATAAAACAATAAAAAAACTACATTGTTAATGTGCTGAAAAAATGTATTTTTCTCCTCTGTTTTTACAAATAGAGAATACAAAGCACAGTGAAATCAAAAATTTCCCCCCAACATCCTATAGTTTAAGAGCAGAAAATACAAGCTCTTCATTGGGTTGACTCCATAGGTGCACTTAAAAAAACCCACAGAACGGGGGCACCTGGGTGGCTCAGTTGGTTAAGTGTCCGACTTCAGCTCAGGTCATGATCTCACGGTTCGTGGGTTCGAGCCCCACATTGGGCTCTATGCTGAGCTCTTGCTCAGAGCCTGGAGCCTGCTTCAGATTCTGTGTCTCCTTCTCTCTTTGCCCCTCCCTGCTCATACTCTGTCTATCTCTAAAAATTAAATAAATGTAAAAAAAAAAAAACCCACAAAAGAATACGATTTTTATCCTTTTCTTTTACCTCATGTAGGTAGACCAGAAGATCAAATCATAGAAACTTTTTCTAAAATCAAAAAGTGCTTGGATGTCAAGGTGGCACTCTCTATAAAGGAGCAAACAGATCCAAAGGCGACTGGGCAGTGCGATTTCATGGACCGCGGAAGAAAAGACAGCGCATGAGCTCAGCTACACTATTTATGACTCAGTTGACAAGTGTCTGTTGAGAATGGACTGTGCATATGCCAGACACTGTGCTGGGTGCTGGGGGTGGGGGCAGGAGGACACAGGCTATGGGAAGAGAAGTATAAAGCCATCCAAGCACTTCCTGCCCAGCTGCGCCGCAAGTGGCTCCCCCATGAAGAGGCTAGAGAGAGGGGCGTCTGGGTGGCTCAGTCGGTTGAGCGTCTGACTTCGGCTCAGGTCATGATCTCAGGGTTCGTGATGTCGAGCCCCGCATCGGGCTCTGTGCTGACAGCTCAGAGCCTAGAGCCTGCTTCCATTCTGTGTCTCCCTCTTTCTCTGCTGCTCCCCCACTTGTGCTCTGTCTCTCTCCCTCTCAAAAATAAATAAACGTTTAAAAATTTTTTTAAAAAAAGAGGCTGGAGAGTGACACAGGAAAGCATATGCCTAGTGACAATAGCCTGCATTTGCATTGACTGCAGGACAAATGCCGGGCAGAGAGCTTTATACATGTTACTTGTTCAATCCTGTGAGGTCACTGTCATTGTTCCATTTTACAGATGAGGACACTGAGGCTTGGGGAGCTAGTAAAGTATAACACATCATGGGGTACCTGGGTGGCCCAGTTGGTTAAGCTTCTGACTCTTGATTTCAGCTTAGGTCATGATCTCACCGTTGGTGAGCTCGAGCCCCACTTTGGGCTCTGTGCTGACAGCGTGGAGTCTGCTTGGGATTCCCACTCTCCCTCTGCCATGCTCTCTTTCTCAAAATAAACAAACATTAAAAAATAAAATAGAATATAACACCTCGTTTACCAGAGTCTGATTTTCCATGTTCACTGAAAATGTCTCCCATCCACAGTGTCTTTCCTGCCCTGGGGATGCATGCCCCCGTCCACAAATGAGCAGCCTGACCTGGGAAGCGGCGGTAGGCTACAGTCTCCTTTGCCCCCATGTGACTTTGGGCCAATGTCGTCTTTGACCGAGACTTGTTCACATTAGCCACTGCAAGCCGAACTCACCTGAGCTCCAGGAAGCAGGAATCAGAGCCCTCTTCCTTTCCAGACAAAATGATCACCCTCACTCTTGATTTCCATCTTTATTTAGACACAGGACTCCCCTTTCCAACATTTTACCCTGGGAAAAAAAAAAAAAGGAAACACAAGGAATTGTTTTGGTTGCACCTGTTCTCAACCCCTTTCCTTCCCTGGAGACGGCTGAGGGGCTGAGGAGTTACTGCTGGATGTCCGGCTGACCCTTGCGTCGTCTCTGAACCTAAGAGGCGTGAAAGTCTCATCCCGTTGGGTGCAACCAGATGAAGGTTTGGTGAGAAGCTGGAGGTGGCACCCAGGTGTGCAGATGAAGGAGGCCACCCCTACCTACTCGGGCACTGGGAAGGTCCCGGTGCCCACACCGTCTGGCCGCACCTGCTCGCTAACCCCAGGCTTCCATAATTATAGCACCCATGTTAACATGCAGGTATTTTCCGAGTGGTAAAACATTTAAGGGGCACCTGGGTGGCTCCGTCGGTTGAGCATCTGACTCCTGATTTCAGCTCAGGTCATGATCTCACAGTCCTGAGATTGAGCCCCACGTCGAGCACTGACAGTATGGAGCCTGCTTGGGATTCTCTCTCTCCCTCTCTCTCTCTGCTCCTCCTCTGCACTCGCACCCGATCTCTCTCTCTCAGAATAAATAAACTGTAAGAAAAAGTTTAAGCAAAAGTCAGTCATTTTCACTAATAAAGGATCTGCAAGTGTTTAAGGGTTGGGAGAAGAGGGAGAAGAAAAAGATTGCCCAAACTGGGAAGCCAGGGGGCTAACATAAAAAAAAATCTCACTGCTTCACAGCATTGCTGAGATCCAGCCTTGAGGGTGGGTTATGTGGCCAGAAGGCTTCCTGCTGAGTTGAGCAGGTGAAATCCTGTCAGAGCAGTGTCAGCTCAAGGCATAATACCAGCTAGACAAAACCATTTGCTTGGATGATCGCACAGGACTTTAAACAGAAAACAGAATGCCTATGTCCAGGTTTGAGAATTTTGTGTGGAACACGGGGTCATTTAGCTGCTCTTTAAAACAAAGAAAATCTTTTAAAGTAGATTTTATTGCTTCCAAAATTATTCCTTATTCTTTGGAGGCTTTCTCTCTTTGGCACCCTGTGGTTCTCTTTTAGTTTCTTGGATTAAAAGAATATGATAAATACACTCGATGTTTAAAAAAAAATAAGCTCAAAGTTCTACATTTTCAAGAGAGAGAACTTTTACCCTTGCGTTTCTGGTGTGAGTCTTTGATACTCTGCCAGGATTTGATTTTGAGCCATTAATCCATTAGGGTGATATAAAAATCTATGATCTCTGTCCTCTGCTCCATGACCCACAGCTAGAGGCATTCAAAAGAAAAAACTAACATTACAGATGATGTTTCACAGAGCCCACTGGCAGATTTCAGGGTCAGACGCTTCCAAAAGAGGAAAATTTCCTAGAGAGTTTCTATGTAAAGATTCTAAGCAAGTCTCTCTCTTTTGACTATTCTGAACCAGTCATCTTCCGTTTGGTAGAGCTGAAAGATTAGACAAGGTGTCAGACTGAGTACATAGGCCTACCTCTCCAAATCCTTTCAATTAACAGCATATAGATTTTAAAAAGTAAGTAATACAGTAATGCTAGAAAACAAGAGCTGCTGTTAAATGGAAGACATTTTTAAAAAGGTTTTATTTATTTTGAGAGAGAAGAGTGTGTGTGTGTGTGTGTGTGTGTGTGTGTGTGTGAGCAGGGGAGGGGCAGAGAGAGAAAGAGAGAGGGAGACACAGAATCCGAAGCAGGCTCCAGGCTCTAAGTTGTCAGCACAGAGCCCGATGCAGGGCTTGACCTCACGAGCCATGAGATCATGACCTGAGCCAAAGTCAGACACTCAACCAACTGAGCCACCCAGGCATCCCCCGAGTCTCCTAGTTTTAAAACATTTGTGTGATAGAAGTTATTGCCAGGCAGGGATGGGAGGTCTGGTTCCCCTCCACCAATACCTCTCTGGCCTGGAGGAGGTTGGAATCCTTTGTTATTGCTTCATGGACACCGGGGAGGTGGTGGTGGTAGTGAGGGAAGCCTCATTACCACAGGGAGGTGGTGAGTGCCTCTCTGATGTTACCCAAGTGGGAGGGAGGAGTGTTCTGTTAGTGCCCATGGAGGGTGGGATTCCAGCCCCCCACATGGTCCCACCTGACATCATGGAAGGCGGGGTTTGTTGGCCCCCACCGACAGGAACTTCACACAGCCGGCAGGGGGCAGAAGTCTAGCCTCCCCCCTCCCCCCACTCAACCTGTGCTGGGTGGGGCCCCAGTTTTCTCTGTGGTGTGTGGCTGGGCTGGAATGGTAATTATCTCAAAGTTTTCTGCCTTGCCAAGCTGCCCTTCTCTCCCGTCCATGGGCTACAGAGAGCAGGCATTGGTGGGGCCTTTTTGTGTGTCTACACCCGCTGGTTTTTCTGGGCAAATGGCGTCTTTAGCTCCAAGTGAGGGATGCCAGAGGCAGAGAGAAATACCCAGGAATTCAAACGCCAAGTTGTTCCGGGGATTCCTGCTGTTCAGAGACCTTCTGCCTTCTCTCTCCATCTTTCAGGGTCTTTTGTTTATTTAAAAATTTTTTTTGAGAGAGAGACAGAGCGAGAGCAGGGGAGTGGCAGAGAGAGAGGGAGACACTCTGTCAGCAGAGAGCCTGAAATGAGCCCCGAACTCATGAACTATGAGATCATGATCTGAGCCTAAATCGAATGCTTAACTGACTGAGCCACCCAGGTGCCCTTCAGGGTCTTTTATTTTTGTTTTATATATAATGTCTACAGTTTTTAGTTGTTCCTAGTGGGAAGGATAGGGAAAAGTGTGTCTGTTTCATCTTCCTAAAAATGAAGTCCACTTATCTCTTCTATTTTTTTTTTTAATTTAAAGTTTATTTATTTTGAGAGAGAGAGAGAATGTACTCACAAGCAGGGGAAGGACAGAGAGAGAGAGGGAGAGAGAGAATCCCAAGCAGGCTCTGTGCCATCAGCACAGAGTCCGACTCGGGGCTCAAACTCATGAACCGTGAGATCATGACCTGAGCCAAAATCAAGTGTCAGATCCTTAACGGACTGCACCACCCAGGCGTCCCTTCACTTATACCTTCTAAAATGTTCTCTGTTTTGATTTAATTTACAAAATGATACATGTTTCCCCTGACAAGGGAAAGAACAAAAAGAGGCATACAGAAAACCATAATAATGTAAACTCCACCTCTGCTACCTCTCTGTTGTCACCCCCCTCTGTGAGGTAACCAAGGTTTGTGACCTGGGTGTGTCCTCGTCACCCATTTTCTCCTCGTTGATGCAAACATACTAAAACATAAATGCGCACTCTTTATTTGGTTCTGTTTTTGCAAAAATGCTTTTTCTACTTGTCCAAACATAAGCAAGCTTTGCCTTGTGTTTCAGTTTGGAAATTATTTGGGAGCACTTAGTATTAAAAACACCGTGGAGAGGAGACAAGCAAAGTGAACTGTGGTTGCACATAATAAAAGACACCCTGAGCTTCCACTGCGTGGGAGAAGAGAAGACGAAGAAGAGAAAGGAAACCAACCAGTGGTGATTCTTCTGAAAGTTTAGACACATCTGCAGTGATTACAAGAGAGGGAGCTTATGAGCAATGAGGGGAGGGGCAGAGAGAGAGGGAGAGCGAGAATCCCAAGCAGGCTCCGCGCTGTCAGCACAGAGCCTGACGTGGGGCTTGAAGTCACGAACCATGAGATCATGACCTGAGCTGAAACCAAGAGTTGGACACTTAACTGACTGAACCACCAAGGTGCCCCCGATCCCAGGATATATTAATGAAGGGGAACCTGAGGGCCAGGAGGTGTCCACCGATGGGCCTGCAGGAAAGATGCTGCGAGAATTGTGTAGTGTCCACAAGCCATGCCCAACATCCCTGCTTTTCACAAACACAGAGAAAATGCGGTGTCTCTTGGCGATGCAGGTACCCGCAAGGTCTGTGGGCTTCATGACTCTCCTTTGAGAAGCTGTGGACAGAGGGAATAGGAAGCTAGACATGTAAGCGACCATGGGGAAAGGGCCAGGAGCGCGAGCTCTGAATACCGAGGCTGAGTGGGACGGAGGAGACGGACAGACAGCCGCACAGCGGTATCTAAGTAAGGACCAGGGAAAAGAGGTATGTACGGAAAGTCACCGTTGTTTTATAGATGGAAAAGGACGGGCAAACAACGTTCTCTTCCCAACACCCCTCACAAACTGGGAAGGTGGTGGAGGAAGGTGGTGGAGGAAGGTGGTGGAGGAAGGGCTTTTACTCCCCCAAAGGCACTGGGGTGTGATACTGTCTACTCTAGAGACTGAAGGGAAAGGCGCTTCTCCCCTCTCTGTGCTGTTCACTCCGTACCCCTGTGTCCATGTTCACCTGCAATGTTAGGATGGCCCGGGGATGTCACACTGCTCTCCGGATCAACCACTCCTCTCAAAAGCTGATCTAAGAGGGGCGCCCGGGTGGCTCAGTTGGTTAAGCCTCCTACTCTTGTTTTTGGCTCAGGTCGCGATCTCACAGTTCTTGAGATCAAACCCCACATTGGGCTCTGCGCCGACAGCGTGGAGCCTGCTTGGGGTTCTCTCTCTCTTCCTCTCTCTCTGCCCCTCCCCTGCTCATGCTCTCTCTCTCTCTCTGAAAATAAATGAACTTAAAAAAAAAGCTGACTTAATAAAGAGTAGTAGCATTGTTTTCAGTTTTGTGTTTCTGAGTGTTGCCTACTTATTTGACTTGACGGTTCCCCACCCCCTCCCTCAAATACAGCCAGGTTAATCGCACGTACTGTGTGAAGCCAGACTCAAAATAGGAGCAATTAAATTCATTAGACCTTTGAGGGATGAATTAGCTCAAGTCACTTTCTTCCCTCCAAGAAATGGTACAACAGTTTGAAATCTGATTCACAGCTACATTCTAACACTCTCAATATTATGAGATAATGCGGGCATTCAGTCCTACAGAACTATTTATACCTCACCATCCTGAAGCCAAGGAACTTCTGTTGCTAAACCTGTTCCAGGGAGGTGTATGGATTTGAATAACGAATAGGGGATGTCCTGAGGAGCACACAGTCTCTGTCACAGAACTACTTCATTTCTTCGACATAGGCAGCTGGGAATTGGCCACGATACCCCTTTTTCCCCAAGGCTTGTTGTGTCTTGGGAAGAACGGACAGCCATTCCCCATCAGGTACCTCCATACGCAATATTACACCTTGAGAGGGGGCGGAGCGTGTACTGCCAACCTTATCTGCCTTTGATTTTTCTCTTCCCAAGTACAGGAGATAACAATGTTGCAGATGAACACAGTAAGACCCTGAGGGTCTGTGTTCATTCCTGAAAACATAGGAACACTGCTTCTGAATTCATCTGTATAGTAACCAGAATACTCGCTGACCACATTAGTGGTCTTTATTATTATTATTATTATTATTATTATTTTAATTCTTTTAGAGAGAGAAAGAGTGTGAGTCGGGGAGGGGCAGAGGTGAGGGAGAGAAAACCTTAAGCAGGCTTTGTGCTTGGCGTGGAGCCTGATGCAGGGCTCCATCTCATGACCCTGAGATCATGACCTGAGCCGAAATCAAGAGTGGGATGCTTCACTGACTGAGCACCCACGCGGCTTTATTCTTTTGTTTTGTTTTGAATTTTTTTAGTTTATTTATTTTGAGAGAGAGGGAGAAAGTGTATGTGCGAGCAGGAGGAGGAGCAGAGAGAGAGAGAGAGAGAGAGAGAATTCTAAGTGGGCTCCATGCGTTGTCAGCACAAAGCCTAACGTGGGGCTCGAACTCACAAACCGTGAGGTCATGACCTGAGCTGACATCAAGAGTCAGAGGCTTAACACGCTGACCTACCCAGGCGCCCCAATTATGTTCTTTTTATTTGATAAAATCCTTTTCATCAATCACGGACTAGCCTTTACTTCCGTGTGTTACTGTGTGCTTAAAGCGAGAACACTCCTCCTCTGCTCTTCTCTCGAACCGAGATGGAGACTCCTAACGGAGGGAAGGTTTGCTTTTTATTTGCAGCGTCACTTCTAGGTTGTGAGATGCAGACCAGGATTCTGCAATGGTAGAGCTGCCTTCCCTGACCCGGGTGGGTCCTCCCTGCCACTGCTCTACATCTCACTTTGAAAAGCAAGTTTTTATTGCATGATATGGTTAAAAATAAGAAAGAAAGAAAGAACTAGACATTAGTAATACTAGATGGGTCACTGAGCCCAACACAATTTTGTACACGTGAGATGGCATTTCTTCAGGTGTGGTCAACACATCAGACAGATCCCCTGGAGAGTAGGCTAAAAATGCACGTTGCTGCACCCCAGATTTATTTGTGGAAAATGTGTGAGAACAGGACCTGGGAATATGTATTTTTAACAAGCTTCCCCAGTGATTCTGATGCTAACATTTAAGGAGTTTAAGATTTGCTGAAATCGTTGCCTGTTTCTAGCCACCCAAAGCAACAGCTTGACAAGCTCTTGGAGAAAAACATCAATTTCATTTTACTAGGGATGGGAAGAAAGGACTAAATAATTATTGAGTGTGTAAAATGGGCCAGCAACTGTGCTAGTTAAAAATAAACACGTTAGCGGCTCCTGGGTGGCTCAGTCAATTGAGCGTCTGTCTCTTGATTTTGGCTCAGGTCATGACCCCAGGGCCATGGGATTGAGCTCCGAGTGGGACTCCCTGCTGAGTGTGGAGCCTGCTTGAGATTCTCTCTTTTTCCCCTCTGCCGCTCCCCAACTCACTCACAAGTGCATGCTCTCTCTAAAATTAAAACCAAACCCATGTTTGATTCACACATTACAACTCTTTGTTGAGGTGATCAGTTTACAGTCAAAAACAAGTGGAACCAGGAGGCATACCCAACATTCTAGAAGTTGATCACCATACCTTATGCCCACCTCCCAGAGCTGGGAGCTGAATCTATAGCTGCACGGAGTCCAGGAAATGGATGGATGTATTTCCTGGAGAGAACTTATGTGGCACTAAGTCTCTGGGACGCCTCATCATTTTGATGACCAGCCCAAGCTTGCCATGCATAGGTGCTTTATGAAATGGCTTTTTGGTTCCACACGTGTTTGGTGAGAAACACGGATGGAGGACAGGACGTACCGTCATCAGTAAACTTTTTTAAACAAGCATATCACTCATCATTTACTGACAATGTGCACTGGTCTCCATGCTAAGCAGTGTTCTGAATTTACTACCTCATGGGGCACCTGGGTGACTCAATCAGTTAAGCATCCAACTCTTGATTTCAGCTCAGGTCATGATCTCACAGTTCTTGGGATCAAGACCCATGTCGGGCTGTGCACTAACATCGCAGAACTTGCCTGGATTCTCTCCCGCTCTCTGCCCCTCCCCCACTCACTCAATCTCATTCTCTCTCTCTTTCTCAAAATAAATAAACCTAAAAAAAAAAAAAAAGAATGTACTCTTCATAATGGCCTATGAGGCAGGTGCTGTTATCTCAATTTTTGTTAAGGAACAGAAATGTTCCTTAGCGTGAAAACGTGTGCACGCTCACACAACTAGCAAAGAGCAGAGCCTGGGATGGCTGGTGGACTCCAAAGTCCATGGGAGTCCCTCACACTGGAATCGATCCAGCAAAGTTCAGCTTCTGCCGTGACAATTGAGCAGAGGTCCAGGGCCACTGTACATTTAGAGAAAACCATTCATCTCTTGGTTTTTCATTAAATAATGGGTTTGAGTAGCTATGGATCTCTTTGGTTGAACGTTCTTGGTCTTTCTCTCTTTTCCCCGACAAGCTAATCCCCCTTTCTCCATATTTTTAAATGTCATTTTATTTACGGTGAGGAGACATTATCTTGTTGTAGATGAGTGTTGTGTTGTGTTTTCCATGGACATGATAGAGTTTCTACTAACCAGTATCATTTGTAAGACATTCCAGTTAGAGCTGCCCCAGGTTATCGGTGAATACTTCACTGTGAATTATCCACACGGATAGTGATTATACATAGTAAGTTTACCTCACACACACAAAAAATAAGTTTACCTCATCTACTAAGACTCCTGATAGATGGGCCCAGGAACATTTGGTCTCCCACCAATCTACTGTACACAGTGCTACTTTTTAAAAAATTGTTTATTTATTTCTGAGAGAGGGGTGCAGAGAGAAAGGGAGGGAGAGAGAATCCCAAGCAGGCTCCACACTGGCATCTCAGAGCCCTATGCTGGGCTCAAACCCACAAACCGTGAGATCATGTCCTGAGCCAAAATCAAGAGTTGGACACCTAACCAACTGAGCTACCCACGCACCCCAGGACTTCCCATATGTGGGCTGAAGAACATTTTTGGTCCCTCACCAACCTATCATATATAGTGCAACTCCTACTCTAACAGAGGACTAGTCAAGTGTTGGGAGATAATTCTTCTCTGGGTCTCTCAAAATTCTGCACATCTTGTGAACAGAGGCACTGGCTGCCTTTCTTCCAAAATATCTTTTCAACAATGTTTATACATAGAACAGCCTTGGAAAACAGAGATCATGTCTGTCTCCTTCTGGAGCAAAGGGCAGGTATGTTTACCACACTGCATAATATATTTGGGCTTTCTTAAGTACAGGGCTCCTCTCTTATAATGCAACTCACGGAACATGGAGATGTCACCGGGTCTTCTCGAAATTGTCCTGTGGGCCTCAAGAACCCGACACAAGAAAATGCTGATCCTCTGGCTACTGCTAATGTTATGAGTAATAAGGTTCTGTATCTCTGACCCATGAGTGTCGTGTCTTTTGCCAAGATCCATTAAACTATGGAAGGCTAATTTGTAAAGCTTGCAAGGGGTGTGAAATCTTAGACCCTTCACAGTTCTTGAGGAGAGCAATGTCATTATTACTGTTTTTAATGTTGGTAACCACCATTTGTTAAGCACCTACTGTGAATCAGTGAACCAAACTCTATTCTAAGCACTGCACCATATGATTTCATCTGATCCTCACCAGACAGTTGTTTAGAAGATAGCATTGACACTGAGCGTATTCTGACTTTTGTTCTGACATCCACCTCTCTCTTACCCAGTGAGGAAGTCCTCCCTCCCCCTGTAACCTTAGCAGGGAACCTATTCCCTTTGCAGATGACCAGGTTTTGAACTTTATTCTCAACTAACAAGGCCATGTTGCTTCCCTGGTCATGGAAACTGGTCAGGAAATGAACACATTTATCCTGTTGGGGCAAAAGGAACTGGGGGACAGTGAACTAGGGACCTCTGGGAAAGAAGTTTTCCTGCTCAGGCATAAAACCAAAGGGAAAGACAGGCTCTACTCCAAATGTTGACATGTGTCACCAGGGTGCCAGAGACATGTAATCGATACGTGTTTACCACAATGGATGCTGGATATAACCAAAGCAGGGGTTGGAGTTCCCTACTGTGCCAAATATCACCCTGTTAGTGCTGGGCCACGGGGAAGTCCTGGGGCGCGGTGCTAAAGTAGCTGATGCTCAACGCACGTAGTGGGTTCAGAGCAATGGCTACCTATCAACTGGCACTGAAGTATTTCAGTATGCTAATAACTGGTACGGCTATCCTCGGCTGTGCAGGTGTAAAGTCCAGAACTTCTCCGTCCTTCTCACTACCCGTCAGAGGAAGAAGCTCACACAGGAGGGCAGAGCCGACACCAACGCAGGGAGAAGGCAAGAGAGCCACTGGACCAGGATGTCGCTGACAGGTGTCCTTCGTCCTCTAGACTTTTTCAATGAATAGACTACAGACTCCCTTTTCATTTCATGTAAGCTAGCTTGTGTCTGGATTTCAGTGACCTGCAGTCAAAAGCATCCACTGAGGGGCACCTGGGTGGCTCAGTTGGTTGGGCGTCCGACTTGGGCTCAGGTCATGATCTCACTGCTCGTGGGTTCGAGCCCCATGTCGGGCTCTTTGCTGGCAGCCCAGAGCCTGGGGCCTGCTTCGGATTCTGTCTCCGTCTCTCTGTCCCTCCCTGCTCGTGCTCTGCCTCTCTCTCTCAAACATAAAATAAAACATTAAAAAGAATTTAAAAAAAAGCATCCACTGAAGCATGAAGTAACCAGTCCAGGAAGTCAGAGCCAATAAATAGCTGCATTAGAACTGAAAGTCATGTCTCTCTGGCTTAAATGTTCCTGCTCTTTCTGCTGTACCACAGTGCTCCCAAGTATCAAACGAATATGCAAAAGTTATTTGCACACTGTAAAGGCCATATTCAAATTTTAGCTTCTGAGACTAAGAACTCCCAGAAAAATACAAAGAGGCCAATGTGTCCTTCCTGATTATCACTGAGCATTCTTCCCACCCTGACTACAAACATCTAGCTTCATGATAAGAATACTACCATAGAGAAAGAAAAATATAATAAACTGTATCCGATGTTCAAATTATTTTCTGAGAACACTGGTGACATCTGACAGCAGAAGTCTAACCAGATGACCAGAAACCTGTCCCAGGGAAGGCCTCTCACGCCATCGTCATCTTGAGAGCACACAGGAGCAAGTTCTGGATTCCTCCCAGGAATACTGTGGACACTGTCATCAACATGTCCACGTTGTCCTAACACCTCCCAGATGCCTGCACAGGGAGAAGTGGCTTCTTTCTCATCTCACGGTCACCCCAAAGGCCAAAAATTAACCACTGATTTAGAAAAAGAAAAGACTAGAACTTTGCATATTTCTTCCCTCGCACAAGAATCCATGTAAATGAAGACTATACAATTGCATCTTTTTAAAAATATTTAAATGTTTATTTATTTTAAGAGGAAGACAGAGAGTGTGAGTGGGGGAGGAACAGAGAGAGGGAGACACAGAATGTGAAGCAGGCTCCAGGCTCCGAGTTGTCAGCACAGAGGCCAACATGGGGCTTGAACTCACAGACCACGAGATCATGACGTGAGCTGAAGTCAGATGCTTAACTGACTGAGCCACCCAGGTGATCCCTCAGTTTAATTAATGGCCTTTGAGTGTTTTCTGGTAATCTAATCTACATTTTTAAAAATAATTCAACTGTTAATTTTTTGGAGGTGATGGCAAGTAAAATTTGTCTTTCAAAATGATGAACACCTCAGCTGTTGAAGTTTATGAATTTAGATTTGTTTTTACATATGTTA
>CM053572.1:8034520-8105595 GCA_028646485.1 Cryptoprocta ferox
AAAGATGCCATCACATCATCTTCTGACTTCCAGTGTATCCTTGGGAACCAATGTGCCACTCTTCTCGTTCTTCTGAAGGTAATCCTTAGTTTTCTAGCTTTTCTCCCTTCTTCCTTCCTCCTCCTTCTGTTTTCAAAGATTTCCATTTTGTCATTTTTTTGAAAAATTCTTAATGTTTATTTATTTTTAAGGAAGAGAGAGAGACAGAGAGAGACAGAGACAGAGAGAGAAGTAGAAAGAGGGAAATACAGAATCCAAAGCAGGCTCCAGGCTCTGAGCTGTCAGCACAAAGCCTGACGAGTGCTCAAACCCACGAACCGTGAGATCATGACCTGAGCTGAAGTTGGACGCTTAACTGACTGAGCCACCCAGGCGCCCCTCATTTTGTCATTTTTAGCAGCATCACTATGATGTGCCTCATTGTGGTTTTCTTTGTATATATCCTCTCAGCTTAAAAAAATTTTTTTTAATGTTTGCATCTTTTTGAGAGAGAGAGAGAGCATGAGCAGGGGAGGGGCAGAGACAGAGAGGGAAAGAAGATCACAAGTAGGCTTTGTGCTGACCACAGAGAGCCCAATGTGGGGCTCAAACTCACAAACCATGAAATCATGACCTGAGCTGAAGTCAGACACTTAACAGACTGAGCCACACAGGCGCTCCGGAGAGCTTAGTGAATTTGTAGCTGAACATATTTTATCACTTTGGGAAAATTCTTGGCCATTATCTCTTCCAACACTGTTTCTTCTCCTGTTCCTTCTCTTCCTGCCTTGCGTTCATCATAGAAGTCCAAGTGCACTCATGTTAGGCCTTCTCACCACACAGCATCTGTACCTTCATCACATCCCATATGTTCAATCTGTTTTCTTAAGCATATTAATTACACTCAACACCGAGTTTGTGCTTCACAATTTCAATAACTGGGTCATCTGTGGGTCTCTTCCTATTGTCTGTTTTTTCTCCTTGTGGTCTTGTTTCTTGATGCGCTTGGAACTCAAAAAAATTCAGTTGCTGGGCATTGGGTATACAAAATCATGGAGGCTTTGGAAGATACCGTATGAGAGAAAGATTTACAGTGTTCTCTATGGCAGGCACTATGTTAGGCTTGGGGAAAACAGAAGTGAATAAAGCAGAGAAAATCCCTGCCTTCATGGCGTTTACATCCAGTAAACAATGACAAATGAATAAATAATAATAAAGCAAGCAATGGAGTTTACATCCAGTAAACAATGACAAATTAATAAATAATAATAAAGCAAGCAATGATAAAGGATATCAGGATATCAGGTAAATCAAGTAAGGGGATAGAGATGAAAGGGAGGTGCATTTGGACACAGCCATCAGAGGCAACATTTGATCTAAGGCTGAATAAAGTGAGGCAGAGAGACTTGAAAATAGTTAGGGAAAAGATGCTCCAGGCAGAGGGAAAAGCAAACATAAAAACCCTAAGGCAGGGGGGTGCTTGACTTCTTAAAGGAATGGCTGCCACAGAGTAATCAGTGGGGACAGTGGCAGAAGTGCACAGGGGCTGTTTACAAGGAACGCAGAGCCTGTGGAAGGACTTTGGATTTTATTCTGTGTGGGATGGACAGCCATGAAGGGCTTGGGGGAAAGGCATGGTGTGATCTGATTTCGACTGAAAAGGATCATTGTGTCTGATGCGTTTGGAATAGAGAGCAGCAGAGCAAGGGGGTCAGCGGAGGGAGAGTTAGAGGCCGGAAGTGTAGGCATCTTTGCCATTGCTGATGGTGGCTTGGTCTGGAGAGGGAGTGGTAGATGTCAGGAGGGGCAGTTGAACTTGGGACGTATTTTTGAAGATAGACGCCACGGATTCCAATGATGGCTTTGGTGGAGGGTCTGCGGAGGTGGGTTCCCTGCCACTTGCCCCAGCCCATGCAAAATAAATATTCATTTGTGCACTTAGTTTAATTTTTTAAAATTGTGTTTAATGTTTATTTATTTTTAAGAGAGAGAGAGAGATTGAGCACGAGTTGGGGAGAGGCAGAGAGAGAGGGAGACAGAGAATCCCAAGCAGGCTCTCTGCTGCCAGTACAAAGCCTAATGCAGGCTTCAAACCCAGGAACCACGAGATCATGACTTGAGCCAAAGTGGGACGTTCAACTGACTGAGCCAGCCAGGTGTCCCTACGCACTTAGTCTTAGAGTCTTTCTCTTAAATAGAACCTTCCCTCTTTACCAATGTGTGAGATTCATTTCACCAAAACTTGACTCTGTCCCGGGGGTCTTGAGAGAAAAAGAAAGTGAAAAAATCCTAGGTTTGGGCCAGCATGACAGGAGGGTTGGTAGTGCCATTGGTGAGCCACGGGACCCTGGGAAGAGAACAGTTTGGAGGGCATCTAGAATTCTATTCTGGCTATACTCAGTAACGTTTAAACTCCTCCCACTGGTACTCAAGACCTCATCCTACTCACATAGGCTCCTCTCTTGTTGCAAGCTGGGCTTCTGCTGGTGAAAATTTTCAGGCTACAATGTCTTTCCCTGTTCTTACTCTTATTTTTATGTTTTCAAAATCTTACCCATTCTTCAAGGTTTACTTTGAATAAAAGCTTTTCCGTAAGAGTTGACTTCCTCCTCATGATCCACGGCTAGAAAAACTGGAAGCCCATAACAGGCCCTGGGTGATTTTTTTCAATTAAATATGAATGCTTTTTTTAAAAATTTATTTATTTTTGAGCAGGGGGAGGAAGGGCAGAGAGAGAGGGAGACACAGAATCCAAAGCAGGCTCCAGGATCTGAGCTGTCAGCATAGAACCCGATGTGGAGCTCAAACTCACAAACCATGAGATCATGACCTGAGCTGAAGTCGGACGCTTAACCGACTGGGCCACCCAGGTGCCCAAATGTGAATATTTTAGATAGAGCAAGCATTCTCCTGTTTGCTTGCTCACCCCTCTGGCCTTTGTCACAATCACACATTTGTGTCACCTGCTTTGGTCCTGTAGCCATCTGAGTTAATGACTAATAAGTTCCTCAAATCACTGTGCCTGTATTTCTTGTATAGGAACATGCTGTGTGCTTTATAAACATTTAATAAGCTAACGGAAGGCAAAAATGCTACATTTTCCACACAGATATATTTGCCCCCAACAGCAATTTTGTCACGGCAAGTTTTACATCTTTTCATAGCATTGTGTTTTTCTTATTATTTTCCTCTTTGGTTCCTTTTCTCTGTTACATTTGTTTTTTCCTTATGGAAAATTTAAGGTGTGTGGGAAAGGAGACAAAGGTAGAGGAAAGACTATTACCCAACCTGACTGCTGGTTTTATCTGACCTGATTTCAACCTGCTGAGTTTATTTTGTGATGAAGCAAATATTTCCCACTCATACCACTGAGAATAGAAAGTAAACTTTATCTGTAACAGGATGGGTTAGGTGAAATAGGTCAGTTTGTTTTTCATTAGAAATGAAGAAGAATTAAATAAATATTCCCCCTCACAAAATATTTTGAGCAGTTTTGATTAATAAAGTCTGCTCCCAGGGTGCCTCGGTGTCTCGATCGGTCTGAGTTCAGACCGGAACAACCCAGATCAGTTTCCATCTACTAAAGAATTTCTCCCAGTACGAAAGGACAAGAGAAACAAGGCCTACTTCACTAAAGCGCCTTCAACCCATAGATGATATAATCTTAATCTGAATAGTTTACTAACATACACTGCTGGGGAGTACGGGTTCATTAGGGTGGAAAATGCCCAGTATGCCCAGTACTGGGCATATGCCCAGTAATTGCATAAAACTTAAACCTTTATAACCAGAGGTTCAACTCCTCTCCCTGATAATATGTTCATAATTCATATTCTCTCAATAATTGTCCCAATCCTTCTCGCTGTAGCTTTCCTAACATCAGTCGAATGCAAAGTACTAGGCTACATACAACTTCTCAAAGGACCAAATGTTCTAGGACCACATGGCCTGCTTCAGCCCATTGCCCTCCCCATAAAACTCTTCACCAAAGAATGCCTGCAACCCCTCCCATCCCCTATATCTATATTCATTATAGCACCCATCTTGGCTTTCTCACTTGCCCTAACCATATGAATCCCTAACTACAAGCGCCTGACTCTTGATTTTGATCCCAGGGTCATGGATCAAGCTCTGCATCAGGCTCCTCTCTGAACGTGGAGCCTGCCTAAGATTCTCCCCACTCCCTCTGCCCCTTCCCCACCTCACCTCCCAGTCGTGCACATGCGCTCTCTCTCTCAAATAAAATTAAAAAAAAAAGATCACTCCCAAGTTCACCTCTTGGGGCAACCCTTTAGGGGGACAAGAATGAAGTCAATCCACTCTTAATCAGAATAATGTTTCTAAACCTATTTGCAGTTGACAAATACAAGCAGGCGGCGAAGTCCGCGGGCAGCTTTCACAGAGAAGGGCTTGGTGAAGCCAGATGACTCACTGTTTGTTTGATTTAGCCATCGGAGTACACATCCCTGTCAGTTTGCTTTGTTCCCACTTCACTCCCAGCTTCCCAGCTTCTTTCTAATGAAGAATCAAATCTGAAACAGTGCTCACCAAACTGTCTTCAGTGTGTCACACTTTCCGAATGCAGCCTTGATTGATGAAGTCCTCTGAATGCTGGGTATTTGCTAATTTACCTCTGGGAAGCAGTCAGTGGGGAGAAGAGGAAAGAAATACACTGACCTGACAGACCCTTTCTTTTCAGTGTGCTCTAAAATCAGAGTGAGGTCCCTTCGTTCCCCCCACCATTTCTTTTCAGAAATTTCTTTACATAAATTCTCTCCAAAGAAGTGTGTTGAGGAGTCCATTATGAAAAGCGTGATGTAAACTCAAGGTGTCCAATTCAGCTCTGGTCTGTGCATGGGGGAGAGGGAGTGGCATTCTGTGGGCTTTGCAAAAGAGAGGAGGGGAGCCTTCTAACTCTACGCATCCCACCTGCATATCTGACTGTGGGATAATGGCTGCCCTTTGACATAGTCTCTGGGCTCTCTGCTGCTTGCGGCCATGGCCAAGGGCACAGAAGGCGCCATCTGTCTCTGCCCTGTAGTTCTGACACCTCCTATAACTTTATCAGAAGACTCCTGGGTCTAAATGCTTCTCTAGAGCTCTCATTCCAGACACTGAAGATCAATACATAAAAGGAGTCTTTCAGTTACTCCATGGCCAAAGGGCAATACGGCAGCCATGGCGAAGCCATCACTCAGATTTAACCTCGTGCAGAATGCAGGGGGCCTCCTCCCAGCTCAAAGGGCTGTCATCCTGGGCAGGAAGAAGGTGGCAGGTGCTTCGCCATGAGATTCACCTGGCTCTCCTCCCTGAGGTATGGAGAACCAACTATAGACACCAAGGCACAGGGCACACACAAGATGCTGTCAGTGGGGAACATACCTGCGCCTCTCAGTGCAAGCCTAGAGCCCAATGATGGGGTCAGGACCCAAGGGTGAAGCTGACTATGGTGCCATTTTCTGCTCATGCTGAGCTGGGATGCTTCTCAGCAGCAATGTCTGCCATTTCCAAGGGGGAGCCAAGAGGACTGAGGAAGGGTTTTTTTCTCCTTTACACTCAGAAGGCTGTACTTCCTTCTGCACTTCTTCCTTCCTGAAGTTAAAAAAGAAATGTGTGCATGTACACACCACGTGTACACACACACACACACACACACACAAGCATATATTGAAATATATAGTATATATTGGACAGTGAACATATGATACATATAGTAAACACAATATATATTGTACAAATATATATCTTATACTCCCACATATACAGGTGTGTGTGTGTGTGTGTGTGTACTTGGAAGATCTTGACTTGCATTCCTCTCCAGGGCCAGACCAGTAGTTAACCTTTTCTTCAACAGACAATAGGAGGTATTCAAATCAGACAAGATCCAGCTCAGCCTTTCTCAACTGGAATTCTGTTGACAGAATCATTCCTTACGACCCTAAGACATGCATTATATGGAATGAATGGACTCTGCGCTGTGCAAACACAGTGCTAGGTATGGATTATCTTGTCTCTACGCATCCAGAACAGTCCTAGCTCTGTGCCGTTCTTAGTACCTCCCTTATCTTGTCCTCTACCAAAAGTCTTGGCCCTGGAGAGTGATGAGCTGCTTTCTCCTGCTCGGAGGGTAGAAGAAATAGACATTAGGTTGGGAAAGAGGCAAAAGACTACATCCCCACTGCACTGCTGAAGCTGTCTTGGCAGTTTCTTCCCCTTCTCCCCACCCAGGCGGCATGAAGACTTTCTGCTCAGACAGCGAGGCACCAGAATGGAGGTGCATCTGTTAGCATCTGAAAGTGCATTTTGGAAGCATTCCAATCCGGCTCAGAGTCAAGTGTGTCAGATTCGCTCGCCTAGGGAGAGACTTAAAACCGTCCATTTATACAGCAATATAAAACATCCTTCACTTCGTAACAGGAGCAAATGTAGCCCAGGCAATCACAACAATCTAATAATAAAGATCTGAAGAACTGCTTTAAGCTCTGATGCATTATTAATGCTCCGCGGGAGTAACGCTTTCTTCATTTGATGCACCTGATTCTTGGCAGCCCTGTCTGGAAGTTGAGAGGGACTGATCTGATGTTTATCATAAGTAAAAAGCTCACTCCTTCAACATGTCTTATGCAGCTTCCATGGGCTGGGCACTACAGATTAAATGCAATCATATACATAATGGTAGCCTCAAAATAATAATGATGGTAATAATAGCACTAATAGTTGTTGTTTGCCACTAATGGCTGTTGTCTGTAATGCATTTTCTCCTCCCCAACAGCAGCTTCTGACTTTGCAGAGCAGATCCACCTCTTGTCCAGCGCTGTTCTTTCCCCTGCGTCCAAGGACAGAACATGCAGAAGTCATCGAAGGTACAGTATATTCCTTTGTCTACAATGATTGGCTCAGAGATGGGCACATGACCTAAACTGGCCCAATCAGAATAAATCTTGGGACTGCTCAGAAGCTAATGGAAAAGACCCTCCTCGGTTTGAGCTGGACCATGAACCTGAGAATCTGCGAGGCTTGCGCTGCCTGAGCGATCTTGAAACTAGGAAGGGGCTGCCAGGAGCCTGGCGCTAAACGGAGACCGAGGATGAAGTCAAGGCACCAGGCAGCAAAGGAAAGGGACACAGAGAAATTGGCTCTTGATGACATGGTTTAAGCATTAAATCCCCCGGTATCTGAAGCCAGCCCAGCTCCTGGACCTTCCAGCCTTCTGAGCCAGTAAATGCACGTTTTGTCTAAAGCCAATTTGAGTTTAGTTCTATGTCCCTTGAAACTAAGGAAGAACTAAGTCAAACGGAGAATGCTGCTTAGTAATTAATGAGAACGCAAACCTAGTGGGGAAAGGCCATTGAAAACTTGACCTAAGGGGGAAAGAAGATTAGATATTAAGAATCTATAGATTTTACAGGGACCCTGTCTGACAGAGGCAAAGCAGAAATAAATGAACTAAGATCCAAAAAAACCATCATTTAGAACTTTGGGCTCGCTCTCGTAGGCAAACGGAGTTAACCTTGACCTCAGTGGGGTCCATGAAACACAAACAATACACAAGACATTAAACCCTTCTGGCTCTAAAACAGCAAGACACGTTTCTGGTCAAGTAAGGAAGAGCTCCAGGAAGAAGGGTTTTGTTGTTTTTGCTTAAAGCTACATTCAGAAGCTTTGTGAAACCAATAGAAGTACTTGCTACCGAGAGTGCATGCAGCCCTAAGCAATAATGTCAAAATGATAAATGAGAACAGTCTTTAAGAGTCAGAGGTCTTAGAGATCAGAGACAAAGCACACTTTTCCGCCTCCCTGAAGTGTAGCCGCAGGAAAAGATTGCTGAGTGGGAGGGTAAACAGACTATTATTCAGGGGGCCACGGTGTGAAATCAAGTTGTGTTCAGACAGCCTCAGTTTTAACCACTAAAATCAAATTTGGAAATTCTGTCCTACTTCCTTTATGGCACACTCACATATTATGCGACTCAGGGAAAGGCAGCTCTGCCGCACATTTACTATATTTTTAATGACTTATTATTATTTTTTAAAACGTTCAATTCCAAAGCTTTGCTAGCCAGGAAGCTCCTTATCATTTTCTTGACTTGGTAGATCTTCCCAAATATTAAAAAAAAAGCCACCAACTGGGAGAGAACTTTCCCCTTGGATTCTAAAACTCGTAGAGAGGGGTGCCTGGGTGGCTCAGTTGGTTAAACATCCGACTTCGGCTCAGGTCATGATCTGGCTGTTTGTGGGTTCGAGCCCCGCATCGAGCTCTGTGCTGACAGCCCAGAGTCTGGAGCCTGCTTCAGATTCCGTGTCTCCTTCTCTCTCTGCACCTCTCCTGTTCCTGCTCTCTCTCTCTCAAAAATAAGTAAACATTAAAAAAAAAAAAAACTCACAGAGAATTCCCAAATGGCACTGCATTATTTGCCATGAAGTAGCGATGAGGATTCTGGGTCAAGGGGGTGAGGGAGTCTCTCCCATGAGAAGATTCTCTCTGCCCTTGCACTTGGGCAGGCCCTGTGACTGCTTTGACCAATGGAAGCTGGGAGTTACACTGTGTGGATTCCAGCTGTAGCCTTTGAGGCTTAATTTCCTGCCTGCTGGAGTCCAGCTGCCAGGTGTGACTGCTCTGAGCCCAGCACGTGGTGAAAAGCCCCAAGCCACGTGGAGAGGCCCTGGAGGTTGAGACATCATATACAAAGAGAGAGAAAACAAGGAGTCAGATGTGTAAGGGAAGGAACCATCCTGGGCCATGGGCGACCAGTGCGGCCCAGCCTCCAGATCACTCCAGCTAGCCACTACCCAGCCGCAGCTGCCTAAGAGACCAGTCAATCCCCCGAATCAGGATAATAATAACTTGCCGTCTTAAGCTACTAATATTTGGGGGTGGTTTGTTCTATGCAGCAATAGATATCTGGAACACATAGGTAATTTGCCAATCTGGGTATCCCTTAAAGTATAGTGGATGAGGTAGATGTCTAAAAAAATAATGAATTTATCATAATGACTACGCTTTCAAGCAACAGAAGCTAATTCTGAGTTAAGCAGACAAGTTTTTTGAAAGGAGACTGGGTAACTCGTGAGTCAGAGGAAGGCCTACAGATATTAGATCCAGGCTAAGCAGGAAATCAGAACAACAAAGCTATGGCCCAAAACCACACTGGGGAGGAAGGCACTGACGCCATCGCCATAGAAATGACAGAGAGTGGTTCATGGCCCCTCAGGTTTAGTGTTGCTAGCTCCCATGATGGAGTCTTGGCCTGAGTGGCCCTGGGGGGCAAAGCTGAGGCACAGGCCTCTGCCCTTGCTGCAAGGGGAGTGAGCAGATGAGCATCCAGCATATCCAGACTTTATAGGAATCTCTGTACCCATGAAAGCCAGAGGGTGAGGATGACTCCTCCAAGGACAGAAGTTTAGAGGTTGGGTCATCTAAATGAGTCCACCACTGCTACCAAATACATATACATACATACATACATGTATACATATGTATCTATGTATGTGTATGTGTGTATGTGTATGCGTGTATACATGCATGTGTACACCTATGCATATGTGTGAGTATGTGTGTACACATTTATGTGTGTATACCTATATATATTTTTGCATTATGCAATTTTTGCTTTACCACGATATTTGTCTTCCTGATAAACCCAGCATTCTATGAAATTAACACTAAAATTAGCACTCACCCTTAAACCAGCAGGGCTATGGGAAAATAATATTAGGGGCATACGTCCTAAAATGTATAAAAATTTGTAACCAGAGCATCAACAAAAATAATCTTTTTTTAAGTTTATTTAATTTGAGAGAGACAGAGAGAGCATGAGAGGCAAAGGGACCGAGAGAGAGGGAGAATTGCAAGCTGGCTCTGTGCTGTCAGCATAGAGCCTGATGTGGGGCTTGAACCCACAAAAACTGTGAGATCATGACCCAAGCCTAAAATAAGGAGTCAGATGCTTAACCGACTGATCCACCAGGGAACCCCCCCAAAATGATAATTTTTATAAAAATATTAGTTCAGCAAAAAAGTTAAATTCCAAACAAAGAGATACTACAGTAAACCTAAAATTTTTACTTAAAAAAATTAGGAAGTGAATTCATCTTTGTTTTAATGTTTATTTATTTTTGAGAGAGAGAGAGAGAGAGAGAGAGAGAGAGCAAGCAGGGGAGGGGCAGACAGAGAGGGAGGCAGAGGATCCCAAGCGGGGCTTTGCGCTGACAGGAGACAGCCTGATATGGGGCTCGAACTCACCAACCGTGAGATCATTCATGACCTGAGCCAAAATCAAGAGTCAGACCCTCAACCAACTGAGCCACCCAGATGCCCAAGGAAGTGAATGCATATTGACAGGAGGGGGTGGTAAGAGGGCACACGGGGCTGCTGGGTTCTGGGGGCAACGGCAACATGCCCAGAGATTGGGGAAAACCATGCAGTGAATGCTTTCTGAGGGCAAAGGATCGAACTGAGCCCAAAAACGAACAGGCGACTAGTCATCATGGACAGTGCTGTGTTCCTCACACTTGCCGTATTCCGCAGTGTAGACAGACCCTGCGCTAAGCTGCCGCTACTCTTGTGGGAAACAGCAGGCTGGAGGAGCTCATTAGGACCTTCCTGTGATACTGCCATTACTCCAGTCACACGGGGGCTAAGTTATGTTTACAAGTCATGACTGTAGCAGAACAGAATGGTGTGTGTGTGTGTGTGTGTGTGTGTGTACATGTGTGTGTGCTTCAGTTCAGACACCCTTTCCAGGCTAGGCGTTACTCTCATTTCCTAGATGAGTAAATGGAGGCTCACAGAATAACATGTCTGACCTAGTTCAAACAGATGTAGGTGTTAAGCTGAGATTTGAGCCTTGTACCGCTGGGTTTTCAGATCAGTGCTCCTTATACACTGCCTGGTCGTTTAACTAGAAAACCAGCTTCCATTTTAAATTAAATTAAATTAAATTAATTTTATTTTAAATTCTAGTATAATCTACAGCATTATATTAGTTTCAGGCATACAATATAGCGATTAAATATTTCTATACATCACTCAGTGCTCATCATGATAAGTGTGCCCTTTAATCCCCACACCCTATTTTCCCCACCCCCAGCCACCTTCCCTCTGGTAACCATCAGTTTGTTCTCTATAGTTAAGAGTCTCATTCTTGCTTTGCCTCTCTTTTTCCTTTGCTCATTTTGTTTCTTAAATGCCACATATGAGTGAAATCATACAGCATTTGTCTTTCTCTGAATGGCTTATTTCACTTAGCATTATACGGTCTAGCTCCATCCATGTTGTTTTAAATAACAAGATTTCATTCTTTTTTATGACCAAATAGTATTCTAATATATATATATTAGGTATGTATTGTATATGTAATATATATAATATATATATGATATATATATATTGTCACTTATTCTCTATCCATTCACCAGTTGATGGATACTTGGGCTGCTTCCACAATTTTGCTATTGTAAATAATGCTGCTATAAACATTGGAGTGCATGTGCCCCTTTGAATCAGCATTTTTGTATCCTTTGGATAAATACCTAGTAGTGTGATTACTGGTTACAGTAGTTCTTTTAATGTTTTTTTTTTTTAACATCTATTTATTATTGAGAGACAGAGAGAGAGCATGAGCATGGGAGAGGCAAAGAGAGAGGGAGACACAGAATCTGAAGCAGGCTCCAGGCTCTGAGCTGTCAGCACAGAGCCCAACGCAGGGCTCGAACTCACAAACCGCGAGATGATGACCTGTGCCAAATTTGGACGCTTAACCAACTGAGCCACCCAGATACTAAAAATAGGAGTCCCATTTTTAAGTTTTTGAGGAACCTCCATACTGTCTTTCACAGTGGCTGCACCAGTCTGCATTCCCACCAGCAGTGCAAGAGGGCTCCTCTTCCTCTGCATCCTTGCCAACAGCTGTTGTCTCTTGAGTTGTTCATTTTAGCCATTCTGACAGGTGTGAGGTGGTATCTCATCCTGGTTTTGATTTGTATTTTCCTGATGATGAGTGATGTTAAGCATCTTTTCATGTGCCCGTTAGACATCTGGATGCCTTCTTTGGAAATGTGTCTGTTCATGTCTTCTGCCCATTTCTTAACCAGATTATTTGTCTTTTGTATTGTTGTTGCAGCCTATCAGTTCTTTGTATATTTAGGATACTAACCCTTTATCAGATATGTCATTTGCAAATGTCTTCTCCCATTCAATACACTGGCTGTTACTTTTGTGGATTATTTCCTTTACTGTGCAGAAGCTTTTTATTTTGATGTAGTCCCAATAGTTTATTTTTGTTTTTATTTCCCTTGTCTCAGGAGACATATCTAGAAAAAATATTGCTATGGCTAATATCAGAGAAAGTATTGCCGGTGCTTTCTTCTGGGATTTTTATGGTTTCAGGTCTCACATTTAGGTCTTTCATCCATTTTGAATTATTTTTGTGTATGGTCTAAGAAAGTAGTCCACTTTCATTCTTCTGAATGTACAGTTCAGTTTTCCCAGCACCATTTGTTGAAGACATTGTCTTTTTTCCGCCTGGATAGTCTTTCCTCTCTTGTCAAAGATTAACTGACCATGTAATTGTGGATTTCTATTCTGTTCCATTGATCTATGTGTTTATTTCTGTGCCAGTACCATACTATTTTGATTACCACGGATTTGTAATATAACTAGAAGTCTGGAATTGTCATACTTGAGCTTTGCTGTTTCAAAACCTCTTTGGCTCTTCAGGGTATTCTGTGGTTCCATACAAATTTTAGGATCTTTTGTCTAGTTCTGTGAAAAAAAAATGTTGTTGGTATTTTGATAGGGATTGCATTAAATCTGTAGAACAGCTTCCCCTTTAGAAATTTAGACCTGTATCTCCAAGTTGGTAAGCAGTCATGACCCTAGTGAGACTGGACTTGACCATTCAACAGTGTGTTTCAAACTAAAGATTGTTCAAGTTGATTTTTCTCCAAGATGGAGACCTGGTTCCTTAGACCCTCCAGCAACGCAACCTCAGCCTATTCAAGGCTGCTTTGAGATGTCCCTGAAACACATCAGGTGACTTTCCTTTTCTACTGCCTTCACTCAGGAATTAGCTTTCAGGTGATTGACTTAGAAGAACAACTACATTTTCTAAGTGGAGTTTTCCTTTTGAACAATACATTTTTTTCTTGCAAAACAAAGATTTCTCACTTGTCACAGAGATCAAAGGGAGAGAAAAATGTTTCCAGTGTAACACAGATATCTGCTCATTTCTTTGCCTGTTTCTAACTTTTGCATAAATTCAACTGGCTGAATAAATGAAAATGCCTGAGCTGGGGACCTGCCAAGGGGTGGATGAAGTTGGGTCTCCACCAAACACTGCACAGGCTAAACCCTCAAGGATGCAGTTCATCAGATCAGGAATGAGTTGTCTAGAGATCACTCACATCCCAATCCTTTGAGAACATTAACCTCCTGGCCAAGTCTCCATTTAACGAGAGTATGCATTTAAGCCATACTTCCTGGCAAGAGCTATAGGCTTAGATGTTCATAGGAGGGGATGTGGGGCATTACCACTGAATAAACCCCCACCATTTAGCACACAAGACTGATAAATCATTTAGTGCATTACTCCTGCACTGCACCGAACAATCCTCCCAGGGGTTCCCAGAATTGATACACCTTCTCAACACTTAACCTGGCAGTTGTTTTTTTTTTTTAAATGTTAGTTTATTTTTGAGAGAGACAGAGACAGAGTGCAAGCAGGGGAGGGGCAGAGAGAGATGGAAACAAAGACTCCGAAGCAGGCTCCACGCTCTGAGCTGTCAGCACAGTGCCTGATGCAGGCCTCAAACTCAAGAACCATGAGATCATGACCTGAGCCGGAGTCAGACACTTAACCAACTGAACCACCCAGGTGCCCCAACCTGGTGGTTCTTAGAGCTTGGTTCTAATAATTATCACCCCAAGGACCTGTTAAAACAAGATAGTGGTCACACCCCCACAATCTTGGGGTGATCTACAAACCTATGATTCTGTAGGTCTGGGGTATACCTGGAGGGTTTGCATTTCTAGAAGTACCTAGGTGATGCTTTGAAGACTACTGTCCTAGAGAAAGCCTGGGCTCCATGAAGAACCCAGCCTCATTTGTTCCAAGTGGCAAGCGCAAGGTTAATATTTTTTAAACGTCTCAGAAATCAGAGGATTTGGAAAGAAATTACATTTTTCAAAAGTCATCTGTATTTCTTTGTGTGTGAGCTATCCATCTCTGCCCTAAAGAGGTTCCTTTGGTTTTCATTATTTTGAAAGAGGGAGAAAGAACAGATCTATTTCCAGAGACTCAGAAAAACACTTTTTCTGCTGAAGTGTGTGCTAATCGGCCTAACATGTTTTCAATTGTGTGTGTGTATTTCACGGAGCAAATCCATTTTACTGGTGCACACTGTATATTCATGCGTATAAAATCATGAATAAAAGCATCCCATAAGAATTCGAAACAGGACTCTTGCTTTATCTATCCTTTCTCTCCTCAAGTATTTTTTAAAAGATTTTCTTTTCTTTTCTCTTTTTTAATACTGTTTATTTATCTTTGAGAGAGAGGCAGCATGCTCAGGGGAGGGGCAAAGAGAGAGGGAAACAGAATTTGAAGCAGGTTCCAGGCTCTGAGCTGTCAGCACAGAGCTCAATGTGGGGCTCGACCTCACGAAGCACGAGATCATGAACTGAGCTGAAGTCTGACGCTTAACTGATTGAACCACCCAAGCGCCCCTTAAAGATTTTATTTTTAAGTAATCTCTACATCCAACATAGGCTCAAACTCTCGACCCCAACCTCAAGAGTCACATGCTCTACTGACTGAGCCACCCAGGCACCCTTTTTCTCAAGTATTTTAATGTTTATTCATTTTTGAGAGAGAGAGAAACAGAGCACAAGCAGAGGAGGGGTAGAGAGAGAGGGAGACACAAAATCCAAAGCAGGCTCCAGGCTCTGAGCTGTCAGCACAGACCATGATGTAGGGCTCAAACTCACAAACTGTGAGATCATGACCTGAGCTGAAGTCAGACACTTAACCGACTAAGCCATCTAGGCGCCCCTTAAAAACATGAAGTATTTTAAAGAAAATATCAGGCATCTTATCATTTCACCCCTACAAAACTCAGCACACATCTTTAAAAACTATGGACATCTTCTTATGTAAGTGCAATGTCAATATCATAACCAACAGAATTAAGGATAATTCCTTGGTATCATTTACTAGCAGTCCATATACAAGATTTCCTGATTGCCTCAATTTTTACCCCCAACACACACACACACACACACACACACACACACACACACACACACACTGTAGTAATCAGGAACCATGTAAGGGCCATACATTGCATTTGCTCATTATGTCCCTGAAGTATCCTTTAATATAGAATAGATCCTTCTCCTTCATCTTCTTCTCCTTCTCCTCTTTCCTTTTCTGACTTTTACTTTATTATTTTTATTTACTTTTAAAGTTTATTTATTTTGAGAGAGAGCATGCACATGAGTGGGGGAGGGGCAGAAAGAGAGAGGGAGAGAGAATCCCAAGCAGGCTCAGTACTCAGCACAGAGCACAACGTGGGGCTCAATCCCAGAACCGTGAGAGCATGACATGAGCTGAAACCAAGAGTCAGATGCTTAACTGACTCAGCCACCCAGGCGCCCCTCTTTATCTTACTTTTAAATCCAAATGATGGGCTGAAAAAAAATAAATGAGGCCAAGTATCTCATTAGGACACTCCAGGATCTGCTTCCTGGGAGGATGATCTAACTTTGTTATGCTCCCAGTGTATTTCCTATAAACTGGAAATCAGACTTCTAGGATCAATTCAACTTAGGTTCAACTTTGGGGGCGAGAATACCTGACATGGGATGCTGTGGATTTCCTAGTGCACCATACCAGGAGACACAGTCTGACTGTCCTGCTCTAAGAACGCTGGGCTTCCCTATGACTGGTAATTACACTACTAGGTATTTATCCAGAGGACACAAAAACGCTGATTTGAAGGGGTACATGCACCCCAGTGTTTACAGCAGCACTATCAACAATAGCTAAATTATGGAAAGAGCCCAAATGTTCATCACCCGATAAATGGATAAAGAAGATGTGGTATGTATGTATATATATTCCATTCTGTATATGTATGTACATATATACATACACACATATCGTGTATGTATATATGTACATGTATGAATATATGTACATGCATATACACAAAGGAATATTAGTTGGTGATCAAAAAGAATGAAATCTTGCCATGTACACCACGTGGATGGAACTAGAATGTATTATGCTAAGTGAAATAAGTCAGAGAAAGACAAATATCATATGACTTCACTCATATGTGGAATTTGAGAAACAAAATGGATGAACATAGAGGAAGGGAAGGAAAAAATAAGATAAAAACAGAGAGGGAGGCAAACTATAAGAGACTCTTTAAAAAAAAATTTAGGGGTGCCTGGGTGGTTCAGTCAGTTAAGCGTCCAACTTCGGCTCAGGTCATGATTTCGCAGTTTGTGGGTTCGAGCCCCACGTCCGGCTCTGTGCTGACAGCTGAGAGCCTGGAGCCTGTCTTCGGATTCTGTGTCTCCCTCTCTCTCTGACCCTCCCCTCCTCATGCTGTCTCTCTCTCAAAAAATAAATAAATAAAAAACATTTAAAAATGTTAGTGTTTATTATTTATTTTTGAGTGTGAGAGAGGGAGAGAGCAAGCAGGAGAGGGCAGAGAGAGGGAGACACAGAATCCAAGGTAGGGTCCAGGCTGTGGCCTGTCAGCCCAGAGCCCAATGCACGGCTGGAACTTGTGAATTGTGAGATCATGACTTACACCAAAGTCAGAAACCTAACCGACTAAGCTATCCAGGTGCCTTGATAAGAGACTCTTAAACATAGAGAACAAGACTAAACAGCAACTGATGGAATGGGAGAATGTACTTGCAAATGACATATCAGATAAAGGGTTAGTATCCAAAATCTCTAAAGAACTTATCAAACTCAGCACCCAAAAAATGAATGACTCAGTGAAGAAATGGTCAAAAGACATGAATAGACACTTCTCCAAAGAAGACATCCAGATGGCTAATAGACACATGAAAAAATGCTCAACATCACTCATCATCTGGGAAATACAAATCAAAACCACACTGAGATACCACCTCACACCCGTCAAAATGGCTAACGTTAACAACTCAGGCAACAACAGATGTTGGCGAGGATTCGGAGAAAGAGGATCTCTTTTGCACTGCTGCTGGGAATGTAAACTGGTGTAAGCAGTCTGGAAAAGAGTATGGAGGTTCCTCAAAAAATTAAAAATAGAACTATCCTACGACCCAGCAATTGCATTACTAGGTATTACCCAAGGGATACAGGTGTGCTGTTTCAAAGGGGCACATGCAACCCAATGTTTATAGCAGTGCTATCGACAATAGCCAACGTTTGGAAAGAGCCCAAATTTCCATCGATGGATGAATGGATAAAGAAGATGTGGTATATATACAATGGAGTATTAGTTGGCAATCAGAAAGAATGAAATCCTGCCATTTGCAACTACGTGGATGGAACTGTCAGAGAAAGACAAGTATCGTATGACTTCACTCATATGAAGAATTTAAGATACTAAACAGATGAACATAAGGGAAGGGAAGCAAAAATTATATAAAAAGAGGAAGTGGGACAAAACATAAGAGACTCTTAAATATGGAGAACAGAGGATTGCTGGAGGGGTTTTGGGAGGGGGGATGGGCTAAATGGTAAGAGGCATTAAGGAATCTACTCCTGAAATCATTGTTGCACTATATGCTAACTAACTTGGATATAAATTAAACAATAAATAAATTCATTTAAAAAATACAGAGAACAAATTGAGGGTTGCTGGAGGAGAGGTTGATGGGGGATGGGCTAAATGGGGGATGGGCATTGAGGAGGGCACTTGTCGGGACGAGCTCCAGCACATACATGAGTATATAAGTGATGAATCACTGGGTTCTACTCCTGAAGCCAATACTACACTGCATGTTCACAAACTTGAATTTAAATAAATAAATTATTTTTAAAAAGGAAAATAGAAATACTGAGCTTCCTTACACAGGGCCTGATGGGCTCAAGGCAGGGCCATCTTGATCCCTTCCTGTGAAACTTCCCATCAGCCTTTTGTCTGATGGTTTCCTCCACTGATGATCATTCAGGCAGGGCTCCAGCATCCCTGGGTAGATACCAAGGGGCTGAAGTCAAAGTTTCTTTCAGGGCTGCTGCCTGTCACCCTGTCCTCTCCCTTGCCTCAGTGGTGTGCAGTGGAGAGGAGCTGATAGCCATCAGCTCAGGGCAGTGGGACTGCTCCCATTTAGAAGGGGAGTTTCCAGCTCCTTCTAACCTCCCCACAGGCACTGCTTTAAATGTTCCAAGATGGTGGGCAGTGTCAATGGAGGGAGAATGTTTAAGCTTGGAATGTGCTCTCACAGTATTTACTAGAACAGTGGAAACTGGGAGAGGTCCCCATGGCTGGCTGTTTACTGCATATGCTTCTCATGCCAAGAAAATATTTCTGTGCGGAGCATCTTACAGCCATATTCTCATACAGTTAGGCACAGTATTTCGTGTGTCTCAGGGAAAACTTGGAGACTCAACACTTCCCTCTTCGACGCATAGTGGCCCCTCCCCCTCTCTTCCATTTCCTTAACAGTAAAGGGGCTAATATTTCTGTTATTATTTATTTTATGAAATTCCATACCTTATGTCAATGTATCAATTTTATATCATAGTGCCAATTCTCATCTTTAAAAATACATATTTATATATATGTTATATATCTTATATCTAATATATATGTATTATATATTACATATATTATGCATTTTTTTCCTCTAGAGATTGCTCTGACTGTAAGTGACCTACAAAGATAATTTTACAAGTCATCCAAGGGTTCAGTTTTCATTTGTGGGTCGCTGTACCTACTTCTGGAGGATAGAATTGGGTGTACAAAAGACGGTCAGGCCCAGAGCAAAATACCAAGTAGAGGAAATGTGTCTTGGTCATGAGCTTCAGCCCTCTCTTCTTCCTCCCTCACCTCTTCCTTCGACATGAAATGCTTCTTAGCTGTTTTTACCGCTGCTTTCAATTTTTTGCTCTTAACACCAAGGCAGAGGACTGGATTGTTTTTTTTTTTTTTTTTGGTCTTTCTTTCCATCTGCTTCTGCAGACGTTGAAGCAGGGTAGTTTCCAACCAGCCAATTGGGCACAGAAATAGTGTCCTCCCGATGAGTGGGTGATGATCGCCTGGATGGGAGTGATACGTAGGAGGCTTGTCACCACAAGGAAAATACTATCTTGCAGAGCAGGAATCCATCTGCGAGTGGAGAGACTGAGGAAGGAAAGCCCTTGTCATTTTATTAAAATTTTCTTTCATTATTATGTTTATTTTGAGAGAGAGAGAGAGAGAGGGAGAGAGAGGGCAAGCAGGGGAAGTACAGAGGAAGACACAGAATCAGAAGCAGGCTCCAGGCTCCGAGCTGTCAGCACAGAGCAAGACACGGGGCTTGAACCCACGAACTGAGAGATCATGACCTGAGCCAGAATCGGATGCTCAACTGACTGAGCCACCCAGGTGCCCCAACCCTTGTCATTTTAGATGGACTGAAGGAGAATGCCTCTAGGTCCAAGGGCATGATCTCCTCAATTCCTTTTTTCTTTCTTCCTTCCTTTCTTCCTTCTTTCCTTCCTTCCTTCCACTTCTTTTTTTCCCCCGTGGTATAACTGACAGTGAAATCGTGCCATTTGCAACAACACGAATGGACAGAGAGAGTATTATGCTAAGTGAAATAAGTCAGACAGAGAGAGACAAATACCATATGATTTCACTTACGTGTGGAATTTAAAACAAATACAACAAAACAGAGCTGACAGATGCAAAGAAGAGACTGGTGGTGGCCAGAAAGGAGGGGCGAGTGAACCGGGAGAAGGCAGGCAGGAGGCACATAAATAACTTCTGCTCAGTGTCTCCTCCTCCCCTGCAAAGAACCTCAACTTCCCGTCTCCCCAGGCATGGCCTCAGCCTCGGACAGTGGCAGGAAAGAGGATGGTGGGTTCGCAGGGGGAGAAGACCCTGCTTTCAGTGTCTTGGGCCCCCAACCCCCAGTCTCCTGTCTCAAGCTCGTGTTAAAGGGCTGACCTCCCACTTGAACCAGACTGTTGCTCAATGGGCCTTGGGAGGACCAGGCTGGTCCTCTTCATGCCTGGGCTGAGGGCCACCAAGTCCTTGGAGATTTTCACTTGCTCTTTTTCCTCAGTAACAGCAGCTGTTCCTTCGCACAAGACCCGAGGGGCCACTCTACCTTTGGGGGGGACTGGAGCACAGAAGCCCAAGACTCTAGAGAAGGAGTTTGGGGCCTGGGGTCAGGGTACGGGCAGCGAGAGCCGTTTCTTCCCCCCAGCCGGCTCTGCTGGGTGGTAGGTACACGGGCTCTGGGCTCTGGAGAAGCAGAGAGACTGGCCCACTCACAGTCCTTGATGCTCTAATCACTGCTCCGTCTGGACTATTTTTGCCCTTCCCTGCTCCATGAAAGACACAAATCTCGTCCAAAGAGAACCAACGAATCCAGCCAGGGCAACCTCCCCAGACATCCCCCAAACTAAGCATCACCCATGAGGGGCAGGGGAAGGCCCTCCTTCTACTCGGTGACTTCCTTGGGACAGGAATTTTTCAAATGTTTATTTATTTTTGAGAGAGAGAGAGTGCGCAAGCAGGGGAGGGCCAGAGAGAGAGAGAGAGAGAGAGAGAGAGAGAGAGAGGGAGACAGAGAAGCCAAAGCAGGCGCCATGCTGTCAGCACAGAGCCCAATGTGGGGCTTGAACCCACGAACCGTGAGATCATGACCTGAGCCGAAGTCGGACGCCTAACTGACAGAGCCACCCGGGCGCCCCACCATTTTAACCACTTTTAAGTGCGTTAACTACATTCACCTTGTGGGCAACCATCGCCACGCCAAGGAGCTTTCCTGGGCCTGAATGTGGAGATGCGAGGGGCATCTCGCACAGAGCCTGCAGCCTGGAGGCCAAGGGCACGCTGAGCTGTGAGGGCAGCGGTTAAGCCTGCCAGGGTCCACCTCACGGGAGGAAATGGGTTTGTTGCTATGCCAAAGGTGAACCGCATTTTTAAAAAGCCTACAAATCATTATGTGAAGCTCTCAAGAAATGTCAAGCTGTTTCCAGTTGACCAAAACTTCCTTTGTCTGCCCTGCCACCTGAAAGGAAATAAAAGACCACAGCATTCTCTACAGATGCTCTGATAGAAGGCATTATGCACAGTCTGCTTTTAAGCAGTGGCTTTCAAGCTATACTTGCAAGTTCCTGGGCAGGTACAGGCCTGGGGCGCAGGTCCTGAACAGAGAGAGGGAGGGCTCTGGGCAAGCGTCACAGATATCATCCCCTGCCTAAGATGGGGGGACTGCTTGACTCTTAAAATGTTTAATTTGGGGCGCCTGGGTGACTCAGGAAGCTCAGCGTCTGACTCTGGATCTCGGTTCAGGTCATGATCTCACGGTTCATGAGTTTGAGCCCCGAGTCCAGCTCTGCACTGACAGCATAAAGCCTGCTTGGGATCCATTCTCTCCCCCTCTCTTTGCCCCTGCCCCTGCCCCGTGCTCTCTTTCTCTCTCAAAAATAAAAATTTAAAAAACGTTTGATCTTAATTTTATTTTAAAGAAAGACTATATATACATATATACATATGCATACATGTATGTATATATATGTGTGTGTGTATGTGTGTGTGTATATATATATATACACATATACATATCTCTATCCCCTTAGGCAGTCCTAGACTGGTGTAATATCCAATTTGTAGAAAGAAAAACTTCCCTAGACTTTACGCTGCTCCCACCATGGTTGGGGACATGGGGGTGAGGGAAGGGCCATGTGTGTAATAAGCTGGAAACTACTGAAAGGTTACTACTATGTAGAAGAGAGAAGGGTGCATTTTGTGTTGCTCCAAAAGCCAAAACTAAGGAAGGAAAGTCACAAGGGTGTCATTTTATCTTAGTATAAACAAAATTTTAAAAATGTGTTTTAGTGTGGCAAAATATACATGAAATAAAATTTACCATTTTAACCACTTAATTTTTTTAATTTTTTTAAATGTTTATTTTTTGAGAGATAGCAAGTGAGGGAGGGGCAAGGGGGGAGGGAGCGAGAGAGAGAGAGAGAGAGAGAGAGAGCGAGAGAGAGAGAAAGGGTGACATGGAATCCAAGGCAGGCTCCAGGCTCTGAGCTGTCAGCACAGAGTCTGACGTGGGGGTCCAACTGCGAGATCATGACCTGAGCCGAAGTCAGACACTTAATCAACTGAGCCACCCAGTTGCCCCCATTTTAACCACTTAAAATTTTTTTTAATGTTTATTTATTTTTTGGAAAGAGAGCACAAGCAGGAAAGAGGCAGAGAGAGGGAGACAGAGGATCTGAAGCAGGCTCCACGCTGTCAGTGCAAAGGCCAATGTGGGGCTTGAACTCCCGAATCATGAGATCATGACCTCATTCAAAGTCGGATGGTCAACTGACTGAGCCACCCAGGCGCCCCACCATTTTAATCACTTTTAAGTGCATTAACTGCATTCACCTGAGGGAAACCATCACCACCATCCATCTCCAGAATGTTTTCATCTTCCCAAACTGTAAGTCAGTCCTCACAAAACACTACCTCCCATTCCCTTCCCCGTGTCCCCTGGCAACCACCACTGTACTTCCTGTCTCTAAGAATTTGACTGTTCTGCACCTTGTACAAGTGGAATCATACAGTATATGACTTTCTGTGTCTGGCTTCCTTCACGTAGGAACATCAAAGATGATGACACTTTGTGCCCATGGTGTAGCATGAGTCAGAGTTTCTTTCCTTTTTAAGGCTGAATAATATTCCATTGTACGTATGCGTGGCCCACATAAGGTTTAACCACTCATCTTTCAATGGGCATGTGGGTTGTTTCCACCTTTAGGCAAATGTGAATAATGCTGCTGTGAACAAGAGGTGGAGTATCTGTTTGAGTCCCTGCTTTTAATTCTTTTCTTTTGGGTATTAAAATGTATTGTAATGAGCTAAACTAGATGAAGGATCTGTCTGCTGGTGAAGATTCTAAGCTCCCTTTTACTGAAGACAGTAAAATTTCTGCATGTGCCCAGCCTTCAAAGAACCCCCAGAAGAGATTCTCATCTCTGAGCAGTGGATTTGGCTAGTGAATCCCAAACCTGGCTCTGTGTCAGAATCACACGGCGAGCATCTAAAAACATTGGAGGCCCAGAAATCTGAGGGATACCACACCAACCAACCGGTTAAACCAAGTGTCACTGATAATGAAACAAATTAACATCATGTGATATCATTGACATAGCATTCCTGCTAAAAATGCTCAGACTGAATCTAACCATGAGGAAACAGACGTCCAAATTGAAGGCCATGCTGTGAAACAGCAAAAATGTCAAAGTAATTAAAGAAAAAGTTGGAAACTGTCCTAGGTTAGAGGAGTAAACTTAAAGGACGTGAAAGCCAAATGTATTGAGGATTCTTGATTAGATCAGGCATGAAAAAAAACCGATAAAGGACATTATATGGGACAACGGGGAAGTGTAACTATGGACTGTAAATAACAGTATTGTTAGCAATGGTAAATTTTCTGAGGATGATCATTACATTGTGGCTGTGGAGGTGAGTATCTTTGTTCTCAGGATTTAAAAAACGTGGAAATATATAAAGGTGAAGAGAAATTATCATTGCAACCAACTCTCAGAGGGACAAAGAATAAGCAGGTGTGTGCGTGCGCACGCGTGTGTGTAGGTACATAAATATATAGAAAGAAAGATAAAATAAATGTGGGAAAATGTTAATAATAGTGAACCTAGGTGAAGTATACACAACTATTATTGAACTACTCATGAAATGTTTATATGCAGTTGAATATCTTATTTTATTTTTTTAAAGTTTATTTATTTTAAAAGAGAGAGAACGATCAGGGGAGGTGCAGAGAGAGAGAGAGAGGGAGAGAGGGGGAGAGAGAGAGAGAGAGAGAGAGAGAGAGAGAGAGAGAGAGAGAATCCCAAGCAGGCTCTATGCTGTCAGCACAGAGCCCGACTCCTGGCTTGATCTCACAAACTGTGAGATCATGACATGGGCTCAAATCAAGAGTCGGATGCTCAACTGATGAGCCCCTCAGGCACCCCTATGCAGTTGAAAATTTTAAAGTAAACAGGCAAAAAAGACAATAATCTAAACCCTCCTTGATACCCTCAGAACCTGTGACACCAGGTGTTTCTGGTGAGCCTCTCATGAGATCGTGAAGTGATTGGGACAACACTAATCCGCAAACCAACATGCATGAACCACAAAGCTAGATGACTCCATAGGTACCTTTCCAGTGGAAATTCTGTGATTTCTCTTGAGAACACCATTTATAAGCAGTGGGGAGAAGAAGGATCATTTGAGGTTCAATAGGTTAACAATTAGAACAAAAAGGAAACTGAATGCCTACCCTACTCTGAACTAAGTAGCAGATTAGTCAAATATTTAAATATAAAAAAAAATGAAACCACAAGGAGTGCCTGGCTGGCTCTGTCAGAGAGCATGTAACTCTTGATCTTGTGGTTGTGAGTTCAAGCCCCATGTTGGGTGTAGAGATTACTTACATAAATAAAAGCTTAAAAAACAATGAAACCACAAAAGCACCTAAAGAAAATATGAGATACTTTATTAATTCAATATTGGCATGAAGAAGGTCTTTCTACAGAAGACACAAAACCAAAAATCATAAACTATTAATAAATCTGCCCATAAAAAAGTAAAAACAATTTCTTCATGACCAAGAGTGCTTCAAAGAAAGACAAAAGAAAAGCTACAAGTGGGAACTACTGTTAACAAAACAGATTGGTCAGGCTATTTACTCAATTTATAAATAAGTTTACAAATCACAAAGAAATAGCCCTTACCAAAAACCCAATAGAAAAATGGACAGAGGACATAAAAAGAGAGGTCACAAAAAAGGACACACAGACACACACACACATATACTAAAAAGCTGTTATCACAAACAGGCAGACATCAAAATTAAATGGAGATAGTGTTTTTCACTTTCCAGATTTCTAGGGGGTGTTATGAAAGTCTAGTGCCAGGCTATTTTGCAAAGGCTATGGGCAACTGGGCAGGTCCATGCACTGTTGGTGGGGTTGCAAATGACGGATTCTCTTTGAGAGGCCATTTTGGCAAAATCAATCAAAATACTAAATGCACATACTTTTCCACACAGAAATTTCACTTCTAGGAATCAATATTCAAACATGTTCAAAGATGCAGAAGTAAGACATCAATAGTAGCATTTTGTTTTAAGTTTATTTTGAGTGAGATGGCACAAGTTGGGGAGGGGCAGAGGGAGAGGGAGAGAGAGAGAATCCCAAGCAGGCTCCACACTGCCAGCACAGAGCCCAACATGGAGCTCAATCTCACAAACTGTGAGATCATGACCTAAGCTGAAACCAAGAGTCAGTCACTTAACCTAGTGAGCCATCCAGGCACCCCAATGGTAGCATTTTTTGAAGTAAGAGTCTGGTACACCTAAGATATGATCAATAAAACATTAAGTAAATATTGGAACATCTGTATCATGGTCACTGATCTGTTGTAACATCTATTTATTAATGCACAGCTCTTAAAAATTAGATGAATATATGTTGACATGGAATTTTCTGTAATGGGGCAAAAAGCAAGATGGAGGATGCTTTTATGTTAAAAAGAGACACTCTGTGTGTGTACATTTTATGCTTGCACATCAGCAAATTGTGGAAAATATACAATACACTGTTAGTAATCACTATCTCTAACTTGGGTACCAGGGGAGGATGCTCTTTTCAACCCTTCATATAAGCAAAATTTTTACAATTCGTAATATTCAGGTGGGTGAGGACGTAAAAATAAAGATATTCTTATAGACTATTGGTGATTGTATAAATTGGTTCAGCCTAGAGGTCAATTTGACAATGCCTACAAAATGTTAAAATCCTTATACCCCATTACCCAACAATTCGTGGGAATCCATCCCACAAAAATACTGTAACAAAATCATAAAATTACAGGTATCCAGTGAAAATTTGGGGCATAATGAAAAAGCTACTCAATATGAATAATGGAGAGGCCATGATACAAGGTCTGGTGGCCCATTTTATGTGGGATCAAGGCTAAGCAACTGGTGAACGGGGCGCCTGGGTGGCTCAGTCGGCTGAGCGTGTGACTTCTTGACGTCAGCTCAGGTCATGATCTCACAGTTCATGGGTTTGAGAAAATTACAATCCCCCACAGATTGTAAATTATAAATTATATTACAAATCTTGATGATGTAAAAATAATAATATGACAATCAAAAACCAGAAGACAGAGGGAAAATATGTGGGACAATGAATGATAATATTAACAACCACATCTCTCATAGCAAAGCAAGCCAGTCTGTCAAATTTGAAGCATATAGTTAAAAAATACTTATTTTTTATTGGTTTATTTTTAAACCAATCATTTAATGGTTTATAGAATCTCTTTTCCTCCCCTGCTTTTCTTTTTCTTTTATATTTTTAAAGTTTATTTATTTTGAGAGAGAGAGAGAGAGAGCAAGCAGAAGAGAGGCAGAGAGAGAGAATCTGAAGCAGGCTGTGTGCTTTGAGCAGAGCCCCAGGTGGGGTTCGATCTCACCAACTGTGAGATCATGACCTGAGCTGAAATCAAGAGTCAGACGCTTAACTGACTGAGCTACCCAGGCGCCCCTCTTTTCCTTTCTTTTCTTTTCTTTTTTTAAGTAGGCTCCATGTCCAGTGTGGGGCTTGAACTCACCACCCTGAGATCAAGAGTCATGTGCTCTATGGACTGAGCCAGCCAGGTGCCCCTGCTTTTCTTTTCTATAATCAACTTTCCTAACTTTACTAGGATCATTTAGAGAATATTATCTCTTATGGTAAAGAAGCATTTACTTAAAGTTCATCGATCTTTCAGGTTACTCAGGGCCATGGCACGTGCTGTGGATACTGTGTGTTGCCCAGCTCTAAGAGGTGCCCTTTCAGGGGCTGCAATACAAATGCACCCCCCTGTAGGGTTGGGCAGTGCTCACATATACAACTGTACAGGGAAGCCAAGGTTTACTACAGTTTTCTTTACTTTTAATACTGAAGGATAAAGTTAATGATTTTCCACTATATATATATATATATATATATATATATATGTATGTATTTTCCAATATATATTTTCCACTATATATATATATATATGTATGTATGTATTTTCCAATATATATTTTCTATTATATATGGCTTATATAAAATGACCCCACTGAACACAAGTACTCTTCTTTAGAGCAGCAGTACAATGTGGTGGTTAAGCATGCCGGTTCGAGAGTCATACTGCATGGGTTAGATCCCTGACTAGCTGTGTGACTTGGGGAAAATGACCTAGCTTCTCTGTGTCCCAGCTTCTTCATCCACAAAATGCAATAATTGCAGCCCACTTGGTAGTTGAGAAGACTTCATGAAATAATCTATGTACATTGTTTAAGCTATAGAACTAAGATAGTCAATCTGATTGTAAGGAGAGAAATAAAAGGAAAGACTCTGGTCTCCAGCATTGTTCTGTGCTCCTGGAAGGGGTGGCTTGTGTGATTCGAGTTCAAAAGAGAATTCTGCCCACCTCAGGTATTTGCCTATTTTCCAATGTCTGAGGGCAAGGGTTGCAATATGAGTATTTTGGTATGAACATTTCAAATGTCCACCAAACACAACCAATAGAGCAAATCTTGTGCACATTTTCCTTTTCTAGAAAAGAAAAAGAGAAAGAGAAACAAACTCCCAATTTTAAAGATTATACAGAGAAGCTCTTGTGGTATCCTCACTCAGTGTGCTTACTAAGTAAATTTTAATTTTTAAAAAAAGTTTATTTATATATTTTGTATGAGAGAGAAGAAGAGAGAGAATCCCAAGTAGGCTCCACATTATCAGCACGGAGCAGATGCGGATCTCAAACCCATGAACTGTGAGATCATGACCTGAGCTGACGTCAAGAAGTCACACGCTCAGCCGACTGAGCCACCCAGGCGCCCCGTAAATTCTAATTTTTCACATTTGTGAAGTACTCTGAAGAGTTTTAGTGCAGGTGGCCTGTTGCAGTTGATTTGCAAACCTGAAAACCAGCCGTGTGTCTGGTGAACAGTGACTTGCTCTCTCTATGGGCTGTGCAGCGAGGGCTCTGTTTTGGCTTTGTCACCATACCGCAGCTCATTTGTCACCAAGAAAAATGTGATGGGTGTACACACAGCAGATTATAGAAACAGCCTTACCCAATATTGTAAAGCACTCCCTGTATACATTATTTATTGTTGACGGCAGGGAACACAAATGTATTCTGTTTGGAGGAGAACAGAGGTTCATTAAAGGAGAGGCTATGACAGAGCATCAACAAAACCCGGTACCTTCCTGCCCAAAATTTAAAGGAGCTCACAAAATTAAATAGTTGTTGAGTTTTCCAATCCCTAATTGGTGGTGGGCCCTCCCACAAATCCACTCATGCGTTTATGCAGAATTTAACACAAAAGGCAATTTGTGCTAGATAAACCACTCAGACTCATGACGGCTTTCCAGATGTTTACCTCCAATGTCTTACTTTGTCCTGCCATCGGCCCACCTGTCTGTTTCCTAGTCATGGGCCAAGGGCGCCCAGCACATACACATTCATGAGGCATGTCTTAATATGTATTTCAGAAAAATAAAAAAACAATAACAAAAAACACCAACCCTAATTCTGCATGGCTGAGTCTTCTTCCTTCTTCTATGATTTCCTGGGGGACTTGCTCTGTTTCCTTTGGAATGTTTATTTATTTTTGAGAGAGAAAGAGCGTGAGCAGGGGAGAGGCAGAGAAAGGAGGACAGCGGATCTGAAGTGGGCTCTGTGCTGTCCACAGCACAGTTTGAGTGGGGCTCAAACTCACGAGCTGAGAGATCATGACCTGAGTCGAAGATGCATGCTTAAATGACTGAGCCACCCAGGTAATCTCTTAATGCCAAGCCTAGGACTGGATACCTGGGAGGTCTCAAGAGAGATCTGCCAATCAATCAATAATCAAAAACATGTTGAACCTACAGAATTGAGAATAAACCTACTGCGGACCTGGTTTAGAGCCCACGACAAAGGCATTTGTGGTAAAACAAGTTTATTGGCATCTTTTTCTTGAGCCAAGAGTACACACGCACTAGCCGTGGGGCAAAGGCCCAGAGCCTTGAAGGACTCAGAGGAGCTTTAGGTGGAGCTGTAGGGAGCAGGTGCAACCTGACGGTGGAGTGCAAACCAGAGCCCAGGCCAGGGGCCCAGAGCAGGTCTCGTGAGAAGCATCAAGCACAAGGACTGAAAACTGGAGTGAGGCCAATGACTGGCAGAAGCGAAGCTGCCTGGGTGCCTCAGTCAGCTGAGCCTCCGACTTCAGCTCAGGTCGTGATCTTGTGGTTCATGAGTTCAAGCCCCGCATCGGGCTCTGTGTTGACAGCTTAGAGCCTGGAGCCTGCTTTGGATTTTGTGTCTCCCTTCTCTCTGTTCCTCTCCCTCTTGCACTCTCTCTCACTCAAAAATAAATAAACATTAAAAAAAAACAATAAAAAAAAAAGAAGCAAAGCTGCCAAAAGACCCAGAACTAGGGGAGGAGCAGTGGATGGGACGAGGCGGAGGGCTGAGGAGATGGGATGAGCACCAAGGAAGGGTGTTGAGCAGGTTGTTTGGCCAGCTCACCTGAATGCTGGGCTAAGGGACAGGTGCTGTGTTCCTTTCATGCCCCCGTCCTGACAAACTACACCTTTTTAAAGGCATAGCTGCATACTCTGTGTGTTGTTCGATGCTCTCCCAGCACTCTCCCCTGGCAATTGGTCCATGTAACAATCATCCCAGAGGATCAGCCTCATTGCCTTAGAGTTAGGCTGTACACGGTGTAGGACCAAGAAGCCAGTGAGATCGTTTCCCTTCTTTTAAAGAGGAATAAAATAACTGGAACAAAACAACAATAGCAAAATACTTTGGCATAAGGACCTTAGAAGCTATAGGTCATGTCTGTGTGTACTGTGAACTAACTAGCGGAACAGGGACTGACATTTTCCTTGAGGACTTCCAAAGGAGTCCTTTGGGATACTTTCACTGTTGGGCTATGAGAACCAGAATAAAACACCAAGCAGCTCATTATCAAGCCCAGGGTTGCTGGCACCAGGCCTGAAGATAGCAGAGGGTCTCTAATTCCCCTGAAAAGCATTTCCTACCCACGTTTCCCCTCCAGAGGAGTTCTGCCTAGAGCTCTGTTCTAGCATGTCTTGGGAATTGGCACAAATTTGAGGGCTACTGCAATAGGACAATCCCACTGACTCTGAATCCAGACAAGGAGACGACTCAAATAACCTGAAGTAGCTTTTTAAGCAGGTACTTTCATGAGAAAGCAGTGGAAGTCCAGAATCAGTTACCAGGGACACTGTCACAAGACACTGTCAGGGAATATATTGGGCCCTGCGGCTTACATTTTTCTAAACCTATGCCAGCAACAAAGTCCTCAAAGATTCTAAAGCTCTTCTAAATTGCCCAAGAAATGGTAAACTCATTTAAATAGCTTCCGTGTTCATGCATTTCATTGAAGTTTGGTTCCTTGAAAGTTGATAATCTAAGTATGGGCACAATAAACAGCTTGGTAAGAAAGACACAGCGATTCATCAGAACACAGCTGATGTCTATCCTGCCGACGAAAGAAGTCTTCCAAATCAAGAAGCCCATTAACATATCATCTGCTAGAGATAGAGACCTTCTCTTCCACTGTAGGATATTAAGCTCATCTCTAAACCACACTTGGAAAATAAATATCCTTATATTAACAGTTTGCAAATTCAGCAGTGTCCCTATCTGCAAAAAAAAACAAAAAAACAAAAACAAAAAAACCCTCTGTGGTGACTTGGGGCCAAGCAGGAGTAAACCAACCTCTTGTGAAATCTTGTTCCAGAGTGGACAAAGGTTAAAGCTTATTATAGGACAGCTGGGGTTTCACAGACTCAAAAGTCCTTATATTTAGAAATCTTACTCAATTTGCCCTGTGCCTTGTTTGCCCTGTCAGTCAGTCACGGGTGGCTAGCCACTGGTGGCTCCAACAGTGAGAAGCTTGTGGCTTTGTGTGCTTCCCACATGTCCACAAACCATGGCCCCTTGGCTCTGCCTGCTGCTCACCACTCCTTATCCCCAAATCCTGCACCCAAGTGACTCACTCCCGTGGTGGCCACCAACACATGAGCACACCCTTCCCTGTTTTCCCTTGCTCTCAGGCACCAGTGAATCAGCCATAGCTAGGGATTTGTATGTAATTCTCTTAGAATTTATTCATATTATGCTATATTTCTATTTTGAAGGTGAATCTATATTTTAGGTGTTTTTCAAAAATACATTTCCCCCCTGCATTCATTCATATCAACCCACTACCTACAGGTTTTGATCTCTTACAGCAGAAAAATTAAGAATTGGCAGATTAAGTTGACCATAAAGAGGAATGAGTGTAGGGATGTGACAGAGGGCAAAGACCAACTGCCTCACTGTTTTTATTGTCATCACTATCATCACCATCATCACCATCACCATCAAGATCATCATCACCATAATTGTCACTATCATTGCCATCATTGTCACCATCATCACCATCATCTTCACCATCACCACGATCGCCATCCTCATCACCACTGACATCATCCTAAAGAAGAGAAGCTAACACTTTCGGTGCCAGGCTCTATGCCAGCCTCTTCATGGGCATCACCTCACCAAATCCTCCTTATAGGAAGCTCCTGTAAGGAGCAGCTATTGTAATCTCCATTGTACAGATGAGAAAACTGAGGCTTTAAGAGACTGGCTTCTTTGAGAACACACGTCTAGAAGTGTCAAAGTCAGAACAGTCTGACTCTGGAACCTGAGGCATTCACCAATAGGCGATACTGCTTCCCCTTGTGGCTGATCAAACTCTTGCACAGAACACGTTGAGGCCTTTAAAAGGAAAATTCCATATTGACATGGAAAATGCAAATAAGGTTTTCCTAAGCTGCTGTCCATGCAGCAGATGATTGAAAATTCGTTGTATGTAAATCAGATTTTTGGAAATGAAATCCTATTCTAGATCCATCAGGGAAGCTTGCTTCTTGCTTCAGCAAGAAAAGAAAAACAGGATTGTCATGCAATTCATTCTAGTAGATCTCTTTGGTAGTTAGATTTTTTTTTTATGTCTGTGACTACCTTAGAGCTGGGTTCAAGGGCTGGGCCCTGACCCTCCCCTTAGCCCAAAATCACTCCCTGCTGACAAAGTGGGTACCTTGTGATCCAGATAGAAGAGTGAGAAAGTCCACATCCCCATCTATTATGCCAGGAATTGCTGGCTGAAGGGTAGGGTGGCAGGAGCCAGTACTCCTTTGGAGAGGAGGAGGAAGAAGAGGAGGAGGAGGAGGCGGCATAAAATATGCATGAAACAGACTTGCAGGGATGGCTAAGTGCATTCCCGTTAGCCCACTGCTTTTTGCTCAGCTCCAGCAGCAAAATGTAGTTAACGGCACTTTGAGTCAGAGACCCTTCATGAAGTGATTTGAAACCCTTTGAGGAAAATAACACAGTCAATAAATATCGTCACATTATGTGCCCAGGCAGCTCCTTCTGCAGAGGAGATCAGCGGTGTGTAGGCAGCTAGAATCTCCCTGAAATTCCATGAATATTCTGCTGGATCCAGAAGGAAGGGCCTTCAGCCCCAGATCTGTAGTCAGCAGACAGCCTTCGTGTGTTGTGTGACGTCTCAGCTGCAGAAAGCCACTTGGCCCAAGGCTGTGTCCTTCCCAAAAGGCTCCCACTGATGGGCTGTTCATAAAGGCCCAGCCATGTTGGCCCAGTCTGGCTCTTGAGAAGAGACAGCTCTCCACGAGGTTGTCTGAGGCCAGGGATGTGCACATCCACTCAACTTCTCTCTGTTCCTCCCTCTCTCCTCCACAGGTGTTGATCCTCAGGCATGTGCCTTGATACACAGCCTTTCCCTGACATTCTACCTCAGTCTACCTGCCGGAGACCTCAGCCTGCACCAAGCATCTACAGAGACATTTGCAAAACAAAAGTGACCGTAGCATCAAGGGGAAGGGCCTTATGTTTGTTGTGTATAAAATCTAGGAAGCCAGACTCAAGTTGGCTGAGAATTTGCCCCTGTGTCTCCGATTTTCACAGTGTCAATATCAGCAAGAATAACTGCTCACAACTATTTCAAGTAAGGTACAAGTCTACTGTTTATTGACCAGCCCATTTCTCCTCCATGGAAAATTCACCTGCAACAAAATTATTTGGATACACCTCCCCTTTATTGGCAGGTGTTAACAGACAAAAAAAAAAAAAAGGCTCTGATTCTCATTCCACCTCTGTCTGTGCCTTTGGCAATGGAACCCTTTGTAACCCTTCCCATCTAGAGGTAGTCCAGCCCTTGAGTCAAGGAGGGCCTTGTGCCTTGCCTTGGCTAACAAAATGTGGGGGAAGCGACAATGTGCCAGTTTCAAGGTAAGCCTCCAACACTTGTGCTCTTTCTTTCGGATCCGTACCCAGCCAACTACGTGCTAAAGTCTGGGTGAGCCCCCAGGAAGGTGAGGAGACCACGTAGGGTGGAGACAAGCTGAACAGCAGAGGCCACCCTACGGTTTCCAGACAACCCAGCCAACATATGACCAGGCCTAGCTAAGGCCAGAACTGCCCAGAAAAGCTCAGCCACAAAATTGTCAGCTACAGAAATAGCTTTTGTTGTAACCCACAAGTTTTAAGGTAGTCGATCATGCAGCGAACACTGATAAAACTCTGAAGAATGCATTTTTGGATAGACTGGTCTATTTCCCAAAACCTATTAAGATATGAGAGTAAGTAGGTGGGAAGAAATACAGAAAGTGCTCTATAGAGGTATTGTTAAAACTTCAATTTTAAAAAACAGCTTCAAGATAAGATTGCTTAGTCTAAGAAACGAACTTCTGGGCCAATATAGAGAGAGATCTGTGGTCAAGTTGGGAGTTTGAGGACAATGGCCTTGGAAGTCCCCACGTGGCCTGCTGTCCCCTTCTCTGTCCCATGGACACAGAAGTGGAGAACTCTAGCAGACCCCCTTAGAGAACTTTTAGGAACCCAGCCCTCTCCCCTCACTTGCCATGAAAAGCAGCAAATGAAAAGATGATCTCCATTTCTCCGGTAACAGAATAAACAGTCTTTGGCCTTTTAAAATAAAATTATTTCAGGGCTTGACACCATGATGTGTTCCTGGATCTGTTTCAGAAAGGTTGAGGGCTCTGTAGCCATTTCCTAGAAAAAAAAAAAAGTCTCCCCGGTCCCTGGCCCAGGTCCTGACATTAAACTTGGTTCCTTTTCTGCTGCTGTGCTCATCTGGGTGAATTTGCACAGAGCAAACTGTTTCCATCCACCGCTTTGACTCGGAGCGAGGTGTGTATTCCCCTGATAATCTGGTGCCTGTGGTGGCTTGCTGAGTCACAGACTTCAGAAACAGACGCCTTCACCTCAATCTCCAACGCGAAATTTCCTACAAATTCAACATCAGTTCACATAGAATTGGTAACCTCTCGAACGTCCTTTGACTTCCCGAAACTTTTCATCTCTCCACCCTAGATGCTTAGGATGCACCTGCATTAATTGGGCGACTTCCTGCTACCCAGCAGCTGGAAGAAACTGCAAGAGGCAGAGTGTTTCCATGCCTGGGAGGTGGTATTCACCTACTGACTCACCGTGTGGCTGCTCAGAACGTTCCAAGTGGACAGCTGGCCCCAGGCAGGATACATAATTAGCATGTATGCGTTAGCAAGGTACTCAGAAGGCTCTGTTAGCAGGTCCTAGTTCATCATCCTAAATTAGAGCCTTGACCTCTCAATAACCTTCTATTTACATGTGTCCATCTGCACGGTCACAATGCCATTTGACAAGACAGGGTTTTCACTCAGAGAAAGACAGACAGGAATGACGGGGCATCCACTGGCATCGCCAGCGTCTAGATTGCTAGGAAGATCTGAAACATGTCATTTTTCTTCTTAACTAACTCCCTACAGACACTTTTTACCCAACCCAGCTCAAGCAAGTACACTCCTTTTGCAAGTGTAGAGCTGTGAAGGGGAAGGGGTTCACTGGGGACACAGGCACCGGCACATTGGTCTACTCCTGTGACACATTCACTGTCCCCTCCCTTATGTAGAGATTATATCTGATCAAGATGAATATCAAGTGTGGTCTTTAAGAAGAAAGTTTCAAAAGGATAGCCCAAGGCATACGGGCATATATGGGTCTGTATACAAAAAGGAAGGAGAACCCCATAGGCTCTACCTGTGAGCTAAGATGACAGTAGGGAAGGCAGACATGTGGACTCTGGACTCATAGATGAGTCCTTCGTGGGACCCCTCTAGCTTATGAATGTGCAAGCACCCAGTGATCACGAAGAACCATGTCTGTTGGGGCACCTGGGTGGCTCAGTCGGCTGAGCGTCCGACTTTGGCTCATGATTTCACTGTTCGTGAGTTCTAGGCCCGCAGAGAGCTCTGAGCTGACAGCATGCAGCCAGTTTGGATCCTCTGTTTCCCTCTTTCTCTGCCCTACCCCATTCGCGCTCTCCCTCTCTCTCTCAAAACATAAAAACATTTTAAAAAAGAACCACATTTGTTGGGGTGTCTGGGTGGCTCAGTCGGGTAAGCCTCTGACTTCGGCTCAGGTCATGATCTCATGGTCCGTGAGTTTGAGCCCCGCGCTGGGCTCTGTGCTGACAGCTCGGAGCCTGGAGCCTGCTTCCGATTCTGTGTCTCCCTCTCTCTCCGCCCCTCCCCTGCTCGCGCTCTGTCTCTATCATAAATAAATAAATTAAAAAAAAGTTTTTTTTAAATAAAACAAAAACCATGTTTGTTAATTAACAAACTGTTGACAATGTCAGGACACACATCCTCATTATGCTATGCTATGCATTTCTCGGCTTCATTGGTTGCACATTTTAAAACAAAACACTGAGTTTCTACAATTATAACTTTTAGACGGGCGTTCAATATGTTGAAGCTAATAAATATGGACAAGCGCTTATAAGAACTAGATGCATTTGTCAGTGTGTTTACAGTAAGGATATTTTCTTGTGCAGTTTGAACATTTATGTACTTAAAGGTTTTTAGGAAGTATTTAAAAAAAGACGAGCTATATGTAAGAAATGTTAATGCAAGATTAGGGAAAAGGTCAAATAGAATATGAAAAGAATAAAAAGATACAAAGCAAAAGGTAAGAAGAATTCAGTAAGAACAAGAATGTTGGGGCGCCTGGGTGATTTGGTCAGTTGAACCGCTGACTTCTGATTTCGACTCAGGTCATGATCTCATGATTCACAGGATTGAGCCCCGCGATGAGCTCTGTGCTGACAGCGCAGAGTCTGCTTGGGATTCTCTCTCTCCCTCTCTCTCTGCCCCTCCTCCACTCACACTCTCTCTCTCTCCTTGTCAAAGTAAATAAACAAACATTTTTTAAAAAAGAAGAATGTTAAAAAATCTGAAGCATAAGTATAGACTAATAACAATCATCTCTGGATGCGAATAAATCAATGAGCCATAATGAAAAAGAGAAACCCAAGAACCACCTAGTATAAACAGTATCGGAAAGGGATGCTGTGGGGACAAAAGTTAAATGCAATCATATTTTGTTAGTAAATATGAACATTTTCTCAGACAGCGGGTGAAATTCTGGGAAAAGCTAAGCTGACTATACAAGTTCCTGGAGTATCTCAGCACCCATGTAGATGTGTATGTTGTAGCCAAAGCTGCTGAACCTTCACCAACCAGCTCTGGGTCACCTCAATACACCGGGCTTCCTCACTACTTAATTAGCTGTGGCTATTTTTAAACACTTTGCGATCACGTTATAATTATAACAGTAACAAAAACAACAGTAACAACTTAAATACATTATTCAGAGGTAAGCTTTATTGAGAGCTTATTATCCACCAGGTTCTGTTTCAACTCTTGGCACGCAATGTGACATTGATCCTTACTACAATTATTATTACCCTCGTTGTACAAACAAGGGGTCTGAGTCAGTGTTGCTAGTATTTTTTTAAACATTTTTAATGTTTATTTATTTTTGAGACAGAGAGAGAGAGAGAGAGAGAGCGCGTGCGCACGCACATGAGGGAGGGGCAGAGAGAGAGGGAGACACAGAATCCGAAGCAGGCTCCAGGCTCTGAGCTGTCAGCACAGAGCCTGATGCCGCGCTCAGACCCATGGACTGCGAGATCATGATCTGAGCCAAAGTCGGATGCTCACGCCACCCCAAGCACTCCCAGAGTTACTAACCTTAAACTCAGATTAGCCTTTACTACTTTTCCAATGTTAGAGAACCATACTAAGGGCCTGACATGCTCAGTACAGAAACTTTCTGGCTTGCTCAAGAACCACACTGGACCCTCATCGACTGCAGTCTTGTTTCCTTGTCCAGTTTTTCCAAAGGCAGCCTGGGAGCTGCCTTACACTGACCTGGCCCCCGGGATACATACATTTATGGCCAATGGTGGGCATTACCTTTAACCCAAGCTAGCTAAAGAACTGAATCATCTCGTTTACTGAACAATCTCATTGACTAGGCAGGGGCAGACCATTGGTTAAAAACAAGAGAGAAGGCGGTTGAGAGTCACACAGGCCTAGGTTCAAATCTCAAGCCTATCACTTACTGGCTGTGATTATGGACAAGTAATTTAACCTCTGTCAGCCTCCATTTCCCTCTACATGGCGAAAAGATGAAAGGAATTGGGTTTTACCCGCAACATGAGGAATTTAAGTAAAGCAAGCAAGCAAACAAACAAACCAATAGACTCAAGTTTCCCAGAGTCAGCATTTCTAACAACTAGAAGGGTTTGCCAGAGAGGTTATAGAATCCTCCTTTCTGTAAACCTTTACAGCTATGACATGGCCCCATTACTCAAAGAGGAGTTTCACTGAGACCTTCCCCCTTCTAGAGTACAATCCCAGTGGTCTGAGAAGGACTTACAGGTCTTTGGTCTCTTAGCATCAATATCGGTGACAGTCTTTTGCCTCTAATCTATGTGTTTGACAAAAGAGAATGTTGACATAATCACTTTCTTGTGTGCCTCTCCCTGCATTCCAAACTTTCATGGATTCATTAAAAGTCAAGATAGGTGTTATATGCAGGTGATGAATCACTGAACTCTTCTCCGGCACTATACATTGACTAATAAGAACTTAAAAAAAAATTGAAACAGAAAAAAAAAATCAAGATATTTTTCTTTGAAAATTATGGGTCACTTCTGTTTCAAGATTCAGAAACCCCCCATTTATTTATTTATTGTAAAATTTTTTTGTTTATTTATTTTTGAGAGAGAGAGAGACAGACAGGGCACCAGCTGGGGAGGGGCAGAGAGAGAGGGAGACACAGAATCTGAAGCAGGCTCCAGGCTCTGAGCTGTCAGCACAGAGCCCGGCGCAGGGCTCGAACCTACGAACGGCGAGATCATGCCCTGAGCCGAAGTCGATCACTTAACCGACTGATCCACCCAGGCGCCCCCAGAAACCCTCCATTTATAATAAATGGTACCTAATAATCTTTTTTTCTAAGTTTATTTATTTATTTTGAGAGAGAGCGGGAGAGGGGCAGAGAGGGCGAGAGAGACAATCTCAACAGACACTGCATCTCAAGCAGACACTGCACTGTCAGCGCAGAGCCCAACCTAGGGCTTGAACACACAAATCATGAGATCATGACCTCATGAAGCCAAGAGTCAGACACTTAGCTGACTGAGCCACCCAGGCACCCCTGATAGTCTTCATCAGTGTGCCAAAATGTACCCAAACCGGTCAATTACCTCTATGCATCAATGAAATGATTAGGCAGAGACAGGGGCAAATTGAGGAATGGTCACATTAAACAAAACAACTTATCAAAAACCTTTTTGTGCCCCGGCACTAAATCTCCTGAATTGAGGCCTCATCTATCTTTCCTGCTAGCCAGGAAATGGGGAGAAAGACAGGTGGACCACATTACAGAAGGCACAGTAAGGAATTTTAGGCACTTGTGAAGAGAGCCAGCCTGAGTAAGTGAACGAATCGGGCAGTGGTCAGTTCTGTCTGGTGGCATTACCGCAGAGACTCAGCTCCGTGTTGTGGCTGGAGGGCACACCGGACCCAGGAAGGGCTTTGGTTTGACGGTTGCTGGACAGGAAAAAAGTACCGACATATCCATCCCACCCATGGCCCAGGTCTGCCACACCACCTTCTGATGGGACCACAGCACCCAAGACTGCCTGTCGTGGAGGAACGTGCTCCAGACAAGGGAGCAACCCTGAGAATTCGTTCCACTGTTCCAGAAATAGTGATCGTGTCCACACTTTGGGCAGTGCTGGGGATATAATGGTGAGTAAGGCCTCATCCGTGCAATTATAGAAGAAGTTACAATAAAGTATGAGAATCATGATGGGGCAATAGAAATGATGTATAACAGGGGTCCTCACCTAGTCTGGGGTCAGGGAGTCATTAAAGAGAAACCAAGCTGGACACCAGGTAAAGGTGGTTGAGGCAGATTTTACTCAGTAACGACTGTAGTTGGGGAAAGAGACTTCCATATGAACTGAGCTCAATTCCAAGTACAGCAGGGACAGCAGGGAATTTGGAGCCAGATCCGGGAGGGGGGGAGGGGGTCAGCAGATGGAAAATCACTAAGAGGAGATAACACTTGTTGGAGACTCTTGCTAAACTGGCCAAACAGGGGGGCGCCTGGGTGGCTCAGTCAGTTAAGCATCCGACTTCGGCTCAGGTCATGATCCCATGGTTGGTGGGTTCGAGCCCCGAGTCGGGCTCTGTGCTGACAGCTCAGAGCCTGGAGCCTGCTTCGGATTCTGTGTCTCCCTCTCTCTGCCCCTCCCCTGCTCATGCTCTCTCTCTCTCTCTCTCTCTCTCTCTCAAAAATAAATAAAACATTTTAAACAATTTTTAAAAATAAATAAATAAATAAACTGGCCAAACAGGAGTTTTGCTACAGGCAGGCCAGGGGCTTAGGTGTCAAGGGTAGGGGATGAGGAGTGTGATCAGATACCAAGGGTCAGGGACCCGGGGGCAGGGGGAGTCACACTAAATAGACGGAGCAAAATCTTGCTAAAACTGGACCTCAGCAGGCCAAGTTAAGGGCCCATGGTCAGGGCCTAGTCACAAACAAGGGCTCACAGAAGGGCGTGTAAGGTATGGTCAAGAAGAGAGACTTTTGTGGGGCGCCTGAGTAGCTCAGGGGGCTAAGCATCTGACTCTTGACGTCAGCTCAGGTTACAATCTCACCGTTTGTAGGTTCGACCCCTGAGTCGATGGTATGGAGCCTTCTTGGGATTCCCTCTCTCCTTCTCTCTCCCCCTCTCTCTCTCCTTCTCTCTCTGCCCCTCCCCACTCACATGTGTGCTCTCTCTCAAAATAAATAAATTTAAAAAAAAGAAGTGAGGGGCACTGGGTGGCTCAGTTGGTTAATTGTCCAACTCCCGGTTTTGGCTTAGGTCAAGATCTCTCGGTTCATGAGTTCAAGCCCTGCATCAGGGCTCCCTGCTTCAGATTCTCTCTCTCCCTCTCTCTCTCTCTGCCCCTCCCCTGCTTGTGTTCTCTCTTTCTCTCAAAATAAATAAATAAACTTTTAAAAAAGGAAGAAGAGAGACTTTGTCGGAGTTCTTCTTGTAGAAAGAAGGCTGAGGGCTGAAAACAGTTTGCATGAGGGCCGATCACCAAGCAGAGAGAAGGGCGAGTGTGAACGCCCCAGACAGGAGGGGAGCTCCGTGCCGTGTATCTGGCAAAGCCGACAAAGCTGGTTATGTAGGTAGATGCAGCCTGGGGCAAAGAGAATAGGAAGTGAGACTAGAGACATAAGCGAGAGAGAGAGATTTTGCAGCCTTTGCAAATTGTGCCGGAAGATGAGAGTTGTCCTAAGGCCCAGTGAGGCAGGTTTAACCCGGGGAGTAAGAGAGTTTGAATTTTCTAGCTTGTAGGCTGGCAGGCAGAGTGGAGAGGCGAGGCCAGAGGCAGGGCGTTCCAGCCGGGCAAGTGCTCCAGTAACCGGGTGTGAGTTAATACAACTGAATGAGGGGGACAGTCAGGAGCTGGAGAGAAATGCAAAGATGAAGACAGTCTTCAAGCAGGAATAGGGGGGACTTGGTATAGCGGCATGATTCAACGGCGGGAGAGAGAAAGGCGGGAGTCAAGAACAACCCAGGGGGTTCTGACTTTGGCGCCTGGATGGAAACTGAAGTCAGCAAGAGTGGTGGAAGAAGAACTTGTAGGGGAAGATGATCATTAGCTTGGCACACATTGCGTTTGACTTGTAAGGCGTTCAAGTCTGGAGCTTAGGCACCAAAACCCTGTCATCCTCAGTTCTGACAATGCCTTGCATTGTCTCTCAAGGGCTGACATGGCGGCCTCCTGCCATTTCCTCGCTGATTATCAGGACCTGTTCTGAGGGCTCATCTATACCAGGCAAGCTGCGTGGTCAGGAGACAGAGATGGTGGAGAAGGCGTCGCCAGGAGAGAAAGAATTAATGGGAGGGGGGGCGCCTGGGTGGCTCAATCGGTTAAGTGTCCTACTTCAGCTCAGGCCATGACCTTGTGGTTTGTGCTGACAGCTCAGAGCCTGGAGCCTGCTTCTGATTCTGTGTCTCCCTCTCTCTCTGTCCCTCCCCTGCTTGCACTCTGTCTCTCTCAAAAATAAACAAACATTTAAAAAATTAGAAAAAAAAAAAAAAGAACGGGAGGGGTGGCCAGTAAAAAGAGAATGTAGGAAGCATCAAAAGGGATAATTACTTCCTCTTTTCCCTCTTAACCTTTCTAGAACCTGCCCAGTCCTTCTTCTGAGAACAAAGTACAGGAGGTGTCATGCACTTTCTAGGAATTCGCATACCAAGGGTATAACTAATAGCCTATAGGAAACCTTTCCAGAGAAAACTCAGCTCAGGGGCACCTGCGTGGCTCAGTTGGTTAAGTGTCCAAGTTCGGCTCAGGTTATGATCTCACAGTTCATGAGTTCACGCTCTACATTGGCTCTGTCAGTGCGGAGCCTGCTTGGATCCTCTGTCTCTCTCCCAGCAACCCCCCTCCAAAACTAAATAAACGCCAAAAAAAATTGTGTTAATGAAACTATTAAAAAAAAAAAAAGACTGTGTGCCATTAAGAACCCTCCCTCTCAAAATGAAACCAACGAGGGGTCACGTGCGCCTTTGGGAATCACAACACATTATGAAAGTACAGTGGGGGTGGGGAGGGTGCCTGGATGGCTCCGCCAAGAGTCAGAGTCCGATTCCTCATCTCAGCTCAGATCTTGATCTCAGGGCCGTGAGTTCAAGCCCCACAAAAAGTCCGATGGCACCTTGTCTCCCAGTGCAGATGGAAAAGGAAATGTACCGTGGAGGTCAGTTTCTCAGAAAACTGAAACCAACCCTTCCGTCACACAAACAAATAGCTTAATATTTTCAGCTATTTTTTTGATGGCAACCGTTCAAAAGTGGATGATAAAATTCTCTGCCCTTTGAACAGAGGACACGAAGTGTCACCGAATCCTTTCCGGGTGAGTCAGGGTCACCGGTGAGGACACCTGCAAGTTCGTCCCGCCACACCACAAATGGTTGGTTCTGCCTTTCATTTTCCTCACTGCGGTAGGGAGTTGGGGACGCAGAGGCCATCCGCCACCGCTAAGACATGGCTACGAAAAGGCCACATACGAGGAATGTGGACTGGGGCACCACTGGGGTGGCTCAGGTCATGATCTCACAGTGCGTGAGTTCGAGTCCCGCATCGGGCGTGGCACCGACAGGACAGAACCTGTTTGGGATTCTGCGTCTCCCTCTCTCTCTGCCCCTCCCTGACTCGCGCTGTCTCTCTCTCAAAAATAAATAAATAAATAAACTTAAAGAAAGAAAAAGATGGCTAAGGATTAGGCCATCATAACCTCATGTGAGGCAGCACCGGGTAGAGCGCGCCTTCTACCTTAAATAAGCAATTTAGCTGAGGACGGAAGCTAGCAGCTGCTTTTCCCATTTGTGTGATTTCCCATCTCACGGTTAGTAACACAGCTACGGTAGTTTGCTCAACGCAAAGCCCGTCCTCTGAACAGCAGCCGAAGACACCACAGTCCCTGCGCACAGCATGCCAGGCCTGGGAAGCAGGTGCAGGAGAGGGGTTAACTCATCGGTGTCTTCATGAGGGAGTTTACATTGTGACCTTGTCCGGCTCTACTCGGAGAATATTTTCTTGGGGATGTATATTTCTGTCACGCGGAGCAGTGTCTAATAAAACCAAAGCAGGAGGATGCGAGTCCTTCATCACACGATATGCACCCAGAGAAGGGAAGTCTTTTCTACGGCCTTCTTCCAGGACCACGTGCCTCTTGTCCTCCCTGGAGTCCAACACATGCCCACCTCACAGCCCAGGGCCCCTCCTCTGGAAAATGGACTTCATCCCGCTCTCCGCCCCAGCTTTTCACTCAGTCAACTCCCCAACCTTTACTTAGTCTCACACGAAGACCGCATGGCACCTTCCCCGAATCTCTTTTTCTGGAATTACCTCGACAAAGAGCCATAAAAATGACGTGATGGGTTGTTTTCACCCCATAAGCAGGAGAGAAAGCTGTTTCTAGAATAAAGATTTGGGGACAGGAGATATTTAAAGAGCAACGAGGGTGTTCGGGAAGCATCCATACCATGTCCAACTTGTCAGTTGTTTGCTGGAGGCAGGACTCAAGCTCCCATTAGCATCAGCATGTAAATAGACGAGCCCAGGTTTTGACCTGAATCCCTGGTAAGCTAACTAATCTTAAACAAAAGACATTTTAACCTCCATACTATGCCCCCATTCCTCTAGGAAAGCATGCAAAGATCTATACTACATTTTGGGCAGGGGTTTGCAATTTCAGCACAATTCAAATTTGGGGGCCTGATAATCCTTTGCTGTGGAGGGCTGTCCTGTGAGCTGCAGGAAGTTCACCAGCTAGCGTTGCTGGAGTTAGCAGATTAAAATGCCAGGGTCTTGGGGTGCCTGGGTGGCTCCGTCGGTTAAGCGAAGTGAGACTTCGGCTCAGGTCACGATCTCACGGTTTGTGAGTTCGGGCCCCGCGACGGGCTCTGTGCTGACAGCTGAGAGTCTGGAGCCTGTCTTCGGATTCTGTGTCTCCCTCTCTCTTCTGCCCCTCCCCTGCTAGTACTCTGTGTCCATCAAAAATGAATAAATGTTAAAAAAATTTTTTTAAATGTAAGGATCTCAGTTAAATGTAAGGATCTCAGTTAAACGTGAGTTTCAGATAAATGACAAGATTTTTTTGTTTTTAGCATAGGTATGTCCCATGAAATATTGGTAGCATTCCTGGTCTCAATCCACTAGATGCCATTAGCATTACCCACCCCAGCCCTGCCCTCAGTTCTGACAACTAAAAATATCACCAGACATTGCCAAATGTCCCCTGGGGGGCAGGAGCAAAACTGCCTCCTCAGGAGAGTCACTGATTCAGGCCAACACAACAGAAGGCTTCAAATCCGAATCTCCTTATCTTAGCTTTTGGAAGTAATCTGAATCTACTGGGTAAAGTATCAGTGAAAGAATTTAGCCACATGAGAAACTCTTCTGCACATCTTACTCAAACGTTTTGAAAATACTACTTATTTTGCTATTTATTTATTTGAGAGAGAGAGAGCGCGCGCGAGAGAAAGCAGTGGGGGAGGGGCAGAGAGAGGGAGAGAGAAAATCCAAAGCAGGCTCTGTACTGTCAGTGCTGAGCCTGACGCGGGGCTCAAACCCATGCGCCAGGAGATCATGACCTGAGCCAAAATCAGGCGTCGGACGCTTGCCCGACTCGGCCACCCAGGTGCCCCGACTTATTTTACTTTTTAATGTCCCTTGGGATCAATCTCTTCTGGGCTTTCATGCCGAGTAAACTCTTGGCTCTCTTTCTGAATTAGCAGGCTCATTTTAATCAGATGATGTAAATTACGAACCCGCCGTATTCTCCTTTTTCCTTCACAGCTAGAAAGCTTAGAGGTACAATTAATGCACAGTTGCAGAAATCACCGGAGCTCACGTGGCCCGTATTTTATTATCATTTTTAAATGAGCATCTACACAGTGGCTTTTGGCTTATATATTTTAAATGCTTTACAAATATTAACTTCTTGAATTCATATCACTTCTCAATTACCTTATGGATAACATGCTATTATTATCCTCCCTTTCAGGATCAAACACTGTGGTTCCTTTTTTGGGTATTTTTGTGAGTTATTTCCTCTTTCATGACTGTCCTTATTTTATAAGGAAGCCCCCTCCCTTTCTGCTTGGAAGCTGGTCAGCCATAGTTCCGGGATCGCACACTGAGGCCACGTTGGACTCTCGGCCTCACCTGTCTTAGTTTCAACTGCTACCATGGCAATCAGCTCCGATGACTTCTTCCAGGTGCACCCTCCCTGAGCCCAGCCCCATGCTGGCTTCCCTCTTAACACCAAGATGGGGGACCACAACGGACCGTGCGTCCAAGCTCAGAACCACAGGGGAATTACCACCTCATGGTGTGAGTGTTGTGCGACAGGAGATGGAAACTCGTAGATAAATTCATTCTCTTTTTTTTCACTCCAGACTGTCCTGAGATGCAGCTTTTCAGAGAGGGTGCTGTCAATCCCACTGGCAGCACTTAGTGGCAACCGGCTCACTTGTCTCTCTGCTCAAATGTCTCTCCTTCTCTGCCTCATTCCTGTATTGCCTATTCTCTCGCTTCTGCTCCCCGACATTGGGCTCCTGACAAAGCAGCAGAAACACACTGTTATCCCGCTCTGCTCTCTAAGGAATCCCGACTACAATATTTAGAAATAATTACAAATAAAAATCACACTGGAGGCATGTTTAGTTACTTCCGTTAACTTCGGAGTCAGGAATATTTATTGTGGTCCAATCAGAATAGAATTCTGGGATGTCAGGGGTCCCTGGGTGGCTCAGTCAGTTAAGTGCCAACTTCAGCTCAGGTCATGATCTCACGGTTCGTGGGTTCAAGCCTCACTTGGGCTCTGTGCCGACAGCCCAGAGCCTGGACCCTGCTCTTGATTCTGTGTCTCCCCCTCTCTCTCTGCCCCTCCCCCACTTGTGTTCTCTCTCTCTCTCTCTCTCTCTCTCTCTCTCTTTCTTAAAAATAAACAAACATTAAAAAAATTTTTTTAGAATTCTGGAACATTTTCCTTAGCAGGACTTTTAAGGGTCAACCCCATTATTTTTACAACTGAAGACACTAAGACCCAAGGAGGGAAGGGAACTGCTCCCAATCACACGGCTTGTTCGTGCTGTATGAATATAGCACATTTAGTTGAGTGTCTAAAGGGTCAGATTGCCATTCCATCTCACTTCATGCTTGCAAACTGGAGAATTAGCATTATTATCCCCATTTTATGCATAAGAAACAGGCTCAGAAAAAGTGCAGTGAAATGTTCAAGGTCACCACGTTAGCAAAATGGTAGAGTCAGGTGTACACGAGACCTCCAAATTGGTTCTCTCCCAGGCGGCCTCCCGGCCATCTTGGGAGCCAGGCCAGGCCAAACCAAACCAAACCAAACCTGGCTTTCGGAGCAACAAGGCTTCCATTTAAGCCCTAGTCCTGCCACTTCATAGCTCTGTAACTTGAAGTTACTTCACTTCTCTGAGGCTTGATTTTTTTCATTACAAAAATGGGGATCCTAACGTCTACTCATAGTGTAGTTATGATGAGGAAATGAGATATTATATTTTATTTTTTTATTTAAAAAATTAAAAAAAAATTTTTAATGTTTATTTATTTTTGAGACAGAGAGAGACAGAGCGCAAGCAGGGGAAGGGGCAGAGAGAGAGGGAGACAGAGAATCTGAAACAGGATCCAGGCTCTGAGCTGTCAGCACAGAGCCCGACACGGGGCTTGAACCCACAAACCGCGAGATCAGGCCCTGAGCAGAAGTCAGGCGCTTAACCTACTGAGCCACCCAGGCACCCCCCTCCCCAATTTTTTAATATTTAGTTTTGAGAGAGAGAGAGAATGAGAGAGAGTGAGTTGGGGAGGGGCAGTGAGGGAGGGAGACACAGAATCCAAAGCAGGCTCCAGGCTCTGAGCTGTCAGCACAGAGCCCGATATGGGGCTCAAACTTGTGAACCTCAAAATCAATGACCTGAGCAAAGCTGGACACTTAAAGGACGGAGCCACTCAGGCGCCCTGAGATATTGTATTTTAATCTCCAACAACAGTGTGTATACAGTAAGTGCTTAATAAATGTTGGCCAACAGGGGTTCTCTGGAATCAAAGATGCCTTCCAAAAACAGTATCAGCTTCTATTCTGTATGTGCCTACTAAGTGCCAGGCATGGTGCTAAGCATTTTCCATAGAAGAAGGAACCTCTTCTTTTTTTTCTGTTTATCTTATTTTTTAAACTTTATTTATTTTGAGAAAGAGAGAGGGGCATAGAAAGGGGGGGGGGGAGAATCCTAAGCAGGTTCTATTCTGTCAGTACAGAGCCTGACACAGGGCTCAAACTCACGAACCCTGATGTCATGACCTGAGCCAGAACCAAGAGTCGGATGCTTAAACGACTGAGCCACCCAGGCGCTCCCATTTTATTTTATTGTTTCTTCCAAGATTTAAACTTCAAGTTAGTTAACATAGTGTAGTATTGGTTTCAGAGGTAGAATTTAGTGATTCATCACTTCCATACAACACCCAGGGCTTATCCCAACAAGTGCCCTCCTTAATGCCCATCACCCATCGCCCCCACCTCCCCTCCATCAACCCTGTTTGTTCTCTATAGTTAAGAGTCTCTTATGGTTTGCCTTCCTTTCTTTTTTTATCTTATTTTATTTTTGAAGGAATCTCTTCTGACCATCCTAACCTCACGCGGGAGGAAGATGAAGGGGAATGTCTACTACCTCCTCTTCATTTCTTATTGCCTCTGACAATAGTTAATAAATTTTACTCATTTATGTACTTACTTGTTGGACTTTGCCATATCTATGTACCAGTTGTAATTTTTTTTAAGTAAACTCTATCTCCTAACATGGGGTTCGACCTTGTAACCCAGAGATCAAGAGTCACATGCTCTACGGATGGACCCAGCCAGGCATCACCCACCCCCCTGTATACCAGTTATAAAACTTAAATTTCTAGTTTGTTTTGTCCTAAGCAAGAATACTCCCAAATATTAGGTTTGAGCACTAGTTATATTTTTCCTTACACACATTAAAACATGCATATGCATCATCAAAATGAAAAATACTATTATTTAAAATACCCTAGCGGGAAAAAAAAGGTAGAACAAGATTGGAAAATACTCCAGAAAAATATAAGATAGAACAACACTGGCAAAACATCAATCATGATGAAACCAGATACTGAACGCCTGGGGCTGTACCATTGTTTATTTTTATGTGTCTTTGACATTTTCATAATAGTTTAAAAAATAAAATAAAACATACTTATCAAACCTGGAGTGGGGGAGGGGAATGTTCTCACCCAGAGACCTGAAAGCATCTCACATTCCCCAGAGAAGCTGTCACACTCTGGGAAACACTAGCCCATAATACCTACTAGAAGGTCAGCATCATGGGGACACTCAGGCTTCATTCTTTCACATGGGCTGCATCCCCTGTGCTTAGAACAATAAGTCACAGATGTAAATGCCCAATTTAAGTTTGCTGAATCGCTGAATGAGTGATTATCAAGTCTCTCATCTCCCTTGTGGCTTCCAGCTCTGTCTCTGGATGCCCCACAACTGCTAACTCTCCCTAGAGAGCGGGCAATAAATTAACTTGGAAATTTTCACCCCAAAATGACTGGGGCTGCAAAAATAGGCCTCATCTGAGGAGCTCCTGCTTTTTCTTTTACTGCTACACCATGTGGTTTCCGTTATTGTGAAAAACACCTAGAAAGTTGCAACGAAAATTCACAATCACACTTGGTGGGCACTGGACATGTTCTGCTAAATGCAGCCACGTGTCTTACATGCCATTACTTGGCCACTGGCTTTTATGTCTTTGGTCAGAGAATCCCTTGCCAGGTGCTGTTGAGAAAAGTTTTATAACCAATGTCTCCAATGGCGTAAGTGCCATCAGCCTGGGAAAGAAGGAAGGAGCGAGGTGGTCTCGGGAGCCAGAAACGACCTTGTGCTTTAGGAGTCTGACCTGTACCTGCACTCCAACTTGGACTGTGCCCGTTGTCAGCTGCTGGGGAGCACACCCTCTCCCACTCACACCTGGAAGGCAGCCGGTGCTACCTACTCTACGAAGACACTCTCTGGGATATTCTGGGATCGGATTCTGGTACCAAATTAGGTGTCTCAATGAAAGGTTGAATACACTAGAAGTCTAAATCTATCCAGGAGGAGAGAAAGACCTGGGTGGGATCGCCTTTTTGTGTATATAATTAAAAGGCGGTGAGTGTGTGCTGCGTTATTAGACAAAACAATTAGTATTATGCAAAAGTACCGTTTCAATTATAACATCATTTTTTTCCTTTACTGGAGGATATGTGCCAAGTTTCTATTAAATATCCGTATACCTTCTGACTCTTATGTATTCAGTGTAACTCTTTTGAATATAGCAACAGTAAGAGCGATTATACGGGGGCGCCTGGGCGGCTCAGTCGGTTAAGCACCTGATTGTTGATCCTGGCTCAGGTCATGATCTCACGGTTTGTGAGTTCAAGCCCTGTGTAGGGCTCTGCGTTGACAGCAAGGAGCCTGTTTGGTATTATCTCTCTTCCTCTCTCTCTCTGCTCCTCCCCTACACACACACACCCCCCCCCATAACATAGAGATTTAAAAAATTTTTTTAAAGAGATTATATGACTAACTTAAAGATCCCAAATACCAGAAACAATTTTTTAAAAGTCTGAGCAATTAGAGCAACCGTTCTACTTTACTGCCACAAAATACAAATACAGAAATTAGGTTTCTACTACCTCAATCTCTATTCTGGGAAAAGCTTTCTCTCTGTGCTTATAGGATGAGAACAGCCCATCACATCATTTTCATGGAACTTTCTGCGAAGTGACGTGGATGCAGGGTTGGTCGCTCTGGAGCCTTCTAATTAGGATTAGTTCTGTATGATCCACGGAGCCAAATGGACGACCCACGACAAAGCTGAGGACGGAACGGTTCCATGGCTTGTGTCATAAATTAAACCTAAAGCATCTTTTCGAGGAAGTGATTAGCAGACAATCGTCAGCTTACAAATTCTATGAGGAAATGAAGTATAGGAATGGCCCAGAGACAAATGAAAAGGGGCTCAACCACACTTGTGTTGATGGAATTAAAGGTAAAATTGTACTTTCTCACCTCTCTGCTGGCCTGTTGAGATAGCCTCCTAACAGCAGAGGAGCATCCTTGCAGAATTCTCCTTCCCTTGCAGCACTCCAGAATTCTCGTTCCGTTCTTACAGGTGGAGTGATCTTTTAGAAACAGAAAACCAAGCTGTCTTTCCACTGCTTGAAACCTGGCTTCCCAGTTTTGTTTGTTTTATTTTTAAAGTTTATTTATTTTTGAGAGACACAGAGAAGAGTGAGTACGTACGTGCGTGCGTGTGTGAAAGAGCAGAAAAGGAGCTGAGAGAGAGAAAGGGAGACAGAGGATTCTAAACAGGCTCTACGCTCTCAGCACAGAGCCCGATGCAGGGCTCGAACTCACGAGTTGTGAGATCATGACCTGAGCGGAAGTTGGAAGCTCAACTGGCCTAGCAACCCAGGTGCCCCAGCTAGTCTCTTATTAGTGACTATTTAGCTAGTTAATAATTTTCTGCTGTTGCATATAAACAGGGCTGAAGAGACCATCCTGCATATGCCTTCTTGTTGTTCTTTGAGATTGTGTTCAGGCACTGAGAAGCAGTTTTATAAAACTTCAATAGCCACTGCCATTTTGCCTTCCAAACTAACTGTGGGCACACCCCACCCGTGGAGTGTGAGCTTATTTACTCCCACCGTGGCCAGTATTTGCTTCTCAGAGTTCTGGACTGTCTATTCCTGCGACTCACACCATTCTTTAATTCTAGGAAATTCTTGTGTATTTTTTCTTGAATCATTCCTTTAAATACAGTATCGCTCCGCCCTCTCCATTTTCTACGTGTGAATGGTGGAACTTTGAATCTACACCTCATGTTTCTGGAGTTTCCTACTTACCATTTTTTTCTACTGCATGGTGGAAGGGAGGATTTCTTGGCTCAATCTTCCAAGCTATGAATGTGCTCTTGGGCAGTGTGCAGTCCTTGCTTGCACCGCGGGGTTGGAGCCTTGCTGCACTGCCCCCCACCCCTGCACCTGTCGCTGGGGGCCCCAGAGCACACCCGCGCGGCCGGGAGCACAGCGTGCAGAGCGCGTGCGCATGGCCCGGGTCCGGGGCCCAACCGTCAGCGGCAGGGTCTTGCCCAGCGGCCATGGGGGCGTCGGGGCGGCTCTTGCATGCGGTGATCATGGGTGCCCTGGGCTCCGGCAAGCACACCATGGCTTTGCGCATCACCAAACACTTACAGCTGAAAAGCTTCTCCGGCGGGGACCTGATCCGAGACAACATGCTGAGGGACACAGAGATCGGTGTGCTGGCCAAGGTGTTCATGGACCGGGGGAAGCTCATCCCGGACGACGTCATGACCAGGGTGACCCTTCACGAGCTGAAAAATTTGCGCCAGGAGAGCTGGCTGCTGTGTGGTTTTCCCAGAACACTGCGACAAGTCCAGGCCCTGGATAGAATTTATCAGATACACGTGGTGTTGAACCTGAAACGTGCCCTCTGAGGTCATCAAGCAACGCCTCTCTGCTCGCTGGATTCGTCCAAGCAGCAGGCGCGTCTACAACCTCGAATTCAAACCTCCCCAAAGTGGCCGGCGTGGATGATCTGACCGGCGAGCCTCTCATTCAGCGTGAGGATGATAGACCAGAGACACTTGTCAAGAGGCTGAAGGTTTAGGAGGACCAAACCAAACCTGTCCTGGAATATTACCGGAAAAAAGGGGGTGTTGGAAACATTCTCAGGAGCAGAGACCACCAAGATCTGGCCCTGTATGCATGCTTTCCTGCAAATAAAATTTCCACAAATAGACCAGAAAGCATCGGTTACTCCCTGCAAATGCCGGCTGGCAATTAGCAAGATGAGCAGAATCTCTTCCTCTTTTCGTTTACAAGTTCCTTGTTCTCAGTGCTCCACCATGTACGAATTCCTTGAAAGTTATATTACTTTCATTTCTGTGGATGTTATTTTGGATGCTAAGCATCCGCCAGAGGAGTCTCATGCTGAGATTTGTTTTTCGAAATTGCCTAGTGTGTTTTATCCAGCTATAGGGCGCAATTCAAAATGTCCAAGCTTAAATAATTCTTAGAGCAAAATTAAAAGAGTAATTGGTAGTAATAAGACTTTTGTTCAGGAGAAAAAAGTGATTGGTTTCATCTTTTTATGGAAAAGTCAAAAAATTACATTATGCTAATTTGGAGAAAGTATCTAATCAGAGGCTTTTGTGTAGCCAGATGCCAAAAACAAAAACCAAACAAAAACAAACACACAAACCCACAACAATTCTAGCACATGGGGCATGGTCTTTTGAGATGCTGTATCTGTAAAATTCTGGATTTATAAATCCAGATAAAAATAACTGGATGTATAAATTCCGTGCAGAATGCAAATTGCTGCCTTTATTTAAACTAAGAAATCTATAAGGTGGCTGTATTAGCTGTATTTATTTTGTTGTTAAACATACTTTCAGTTTACTCAGAATTTTCAAGTTGCTATAAAAATGTATCAACATTGAGGAAAATATTACTTTGATATGACTTGTTTTCTTCCGAAAATACATGAGGACTGAGGGATATAATTTATCTTAGAAATTGACATTATGATATAAGCTCTTGGATAAGGACCAAAGTTGAAGGACTTTTCTCTAATTGAAAAAGTAAATGACATGTTACATTTTCAGAGGTTACTCGGGTTACGAAATGTATGCTTTAGGATTTGCTTGCCAGTTCTTTTGATCATTTTGCCTTGAGGAGTAACAAAGTACTTTAAAAAAAGAAGAAAAACCCACACACCATGTAAAATACACATACTTTATCATCAGAAAATAGAAATAAATCAGGCATCCCTGGTGGGGAATTTCCTTGACAGTAGAGCAGTCATAATTAGTAAGCAGGTGTAGCAATAAAAAAAAAGCTTTATATGAGAAGTAAGAAGGACCAGGAAAGTAACTGAGTTTGCCGAAGGTGGAGTTCTTTATTCCTGATCAAAAAAGTTGATGACTGGGAGCGTTCATGGACATCCTCTCCTAAGTGGAAAAAAGCCTGCCGGTGTGTGCAATCTGACCAACCATTTAAAAAAAATGTTTATTTATTTTTGAGAGAGAGAGAGTGTGTGAGTAGGAGGGGCAGAGACAGAGGGAGACACAGAATCCGAAGCAGGCTCCAGGCTCTGAGCTGTCAGCACAGAGTTTCATTCAGGGCTTGAACCCACAAACTGCAAGATCATGACCTGAGCCGAAGTCGGATGTTTAACCAACTGAGCCACCCAGGCGCCCTGATTGTATTTTTCGTTCATTGTGAATTTTCCAGGAGGGACCAAGTCTTTTGAAAAGGGTTATGGAAAACAGGGGCATCTGGGTGGCTCAGTCAGCTGAGCAACTGACTCTTGATTTTGGGTCAGGTTACGATCCCAGGGTCATGGATTGAGCCCTATGTCAGGCTATGCAGTGAGCGCAGAGCCTGCTTAAGATTCTTTCTCTCCCTCTCTCTCTCTCTCTCTCTCAATAAATAAACTTTAAAAATTATTTTAAAAATAAATAAATAATAATAAAGCTTCCTAGCTTTTACAAGTCATATCCTAAAGTGCTGAGTGGATTAACTCGGAGAGCACCAGCCTTCAAATCAGTGTTCAGCAGAGACTCAGAACCACCTGGCACTCTCACCAGCTGGAACTTACATCATAAAAGGCTCTGTTCCCCTTGTCACTACCCACCCCCCCCACCACCCGCCACAAATGGATGTTTAAGCAATAGATATTTTTATCATTTTATCATCAATCATTACCGTGGATAACAGTTTTCATTTCTCACTTTATCTGTGTTGCTGATCAAATGCCACATCAAATGTCACCCTAGTTAACTAGGTTTTTGGAAGCCTGCTTAAATAAACACCTTTTCCTGTATGGCTAGTTGGTCAAGTTCTCTGATGTCTCTATGGCCTTTCAACTCAGCTAATGAGGCTCATTTTCCAGTGTGCAGATTGTGGAACCAACTTGCAATGAAATCATAGATTTGATGTTCTCTAATCTTCAACATCATTTATTTGGATCTAACTAAAAACCTGGGAGGGGAAAGCCAATTAAATGGACCCTGAAGATTAAGTAGCCCAAAACACAGTGTGTTTCTCTGAAAAACAGCTAAATTTTATCTTAGGAACTGATATAAACTTATGTACACTGAAATGGGAACATGTTTATGGGCAGTCGTGGGATGTCCTTATTCTCTAATTAAGCCAATGATCAAGGTCTAGGTCCCTGGTCTTCTAAAAAATGTTTTAATGTTTTATTTATTTTTTTGAGAGAGAGAGACAGAGTGTGAGGGGGGAGGGGTAGAGAGAGAGGGAGACACAGAATCCGAAGCAGCTGTCAGCACAGAGCCTGACGCGGGGCTCGAGCTAGTGAACCTCGAGATCATGACCTGAGCCGAAGTCAGATGCTCAGCCCCCAGGGGCCTGGTCTTCTGAGGTCCTTCCACATTTTTTGGTGGGGGACCATCTAGACAACCTTAGAGTTGGTAGTGCCTTCTCCAGCAAGGGGCAGGAGAACACCAGGTATGCAGAATAAATACTGAGTCTGAACAGAGTATAGCTGGGGAGTAAGTATGAGGAAAAAGGAAAGAACACTGGAGACACGTGTAAGAGGACTTTGAATATGACCAGGGACTCCATCCTCAGCAATCTAAGAAAATGTGCAGAATATCAAGAGACTGGGAAACATATTCAAAATTGGTGGTGGTAGTGGTGGTACTCAAAGAGCCTGGTTTTTCTCTTATTATTTATTTAAAAAAAACTTTTTTATAGTTTATATTTGAGACAGAGAGAGACAGAGCACGAGTGGGGGAGGGGCAGAGACAGAGGGAGACAAAGAATCCGAAGCAGGCTCCAGGCTCTGAGCTGTCAGCACAGAACCCGATGCGGGGCTCAAACCCACAAACTATGAGATCATGACCTGAGCTGAAGTCAGACGCTTAACTGACTGAGCCACCCAGGCGTCTCTTCTCTCTTTTTTTTAATGTTTGTTTTTCAGAAAGAGAGAGACAGACAGAAAGAGAGAAAGAGAAAGCATGCACAGGGGGAGGGGCAGAGAGAGAGAGAGAGAGAGAGAGGATCCTCCCAAGCAGGCTCCGTGCTGTTAGCACAACTATGAGCCTGATGCAGGGCTCAAACTCACTGGCAAGATCATGACCTGAGCTGAAATCAGGAGTTGGACGCTTAACGGACTGACCCACCCAGGTGCCCCAAGGGCTGGGATTTTCTATAGGTAATCAGAGTGTGTGTTTAATGGAGCAGACATCAGGCCACATGGATACTGGATTTGGCTATTGTCAAAGTGGAAGCCTTTGGGAATTGATCAGCTATCCCTCTGAGCCAGCATTTCCACGATGGCAAACATGCACCCAATCCTGATTCTGTGGGTAAGGGAAGAAGCCACCAAGTAGAAGAAACTATGAAGAGGTGGACTGGAAAGACTCAGAAGAGAATGGGCAATGGTTATTCGGTAGGGCACGGGATTTCAGGGTGGAATACATCAGATGGAAATCTCTGGAACTAAGAAGAAATCAGGAAAACATGGACAAGAGAATTGATGGAATTGTGGCAGGAGAAAAGGAACAGACCCACGCTTAGTGGTAAGAGCTCTAGTTCTGTTTTCTCAATGTTTTTATTTCTCTTTATGAAAAATGGAAAAGCATTCCTACTATATCCCTTGAGCCCTGGGACATTGGTAAGAACCATTACCCTGAATAAGTAAAGAGGTCCCCACAAATTACTTTGAAGCAAATGAAGTCTTACTGGGGTTTCCATCTGGCAAAAACATAGGGCTTGCTTCCTGCTGTCATTACCATTTGGAATGGCCAGTTCATGGGGCTCTCAAAAGTGGGAACAGTGCGTGCAATGTGTGATAGTTTTAGAAATCATTTGAGAACTCATGAAAATCTCTAGCAAGTTTAACAATCCTAGAATCTGCCTTTTCTTCATCTCCCTAACAGCACTCTCAAAAGTTAACATATTTATTTGTTTGTTTGTTTGTTTGTTTGTCTTTGAGAGCATGCGAGCGGGGTAAGGGCAGAGAGAGAGGGGGATAGAGGATTCAAAAATGGGTTCTGTGCTGACAGCAGCGAGCCCAACTCGGGGTTTGAACCCACACATCGTGAGATGATGACCCGAGCCGAAGTTGGACGCTCGACCGACTGAGCCACCCAGACACCCCAAACGTTAACACATTTAAGCAGTAAGGCAGCCAGATGACATTTTTTACGTATATGGAGCTTGGGTCCAGAGTTAGCCTTTACAAGTGACAACAAGGTAAGAGTCAGGCTATCCCAAATACCGTCTGACAGCAAAGTTTTCAACTAAGGAGTTTGTTAGTAGCTCTCTTGTCACTTAAAACGCCCTTGCGAAATGCAATAGACAGGAACCTTCAGGAGATGAAATCTTACCAGGAAGTTGTAGGGACTGCTGAGTCCCAGAGAGATACCAAGTGCTGGCCAATGCTTCTTCTGCATTTATGACCCCAGGGGAAGGGAGATGTCAAGTTCTCAAAACCAAAACCAAACTCAAACTCAAACAACTCTAACAACAAAAAAGCAGCAACACAGAAGAACAATTCCAATCCCTTTCGGGGACACTGTCCTTCTATTTGGATGGCTTTATGCTCCCGGTCCCCTACTGGATATGCTGTTTGCTCTTTTCTTTGCCTTAAACCATGATTTGCGGTGTCAGGAAAATAAAAAAGCCCTCCTATTGCCCACAGGTCCTTCCTCTTCTGAAAACAGTCACCAAAAGGGGGACGCATTTTTCTAAGTCACAGTAAGGCTCAGACTCATCTCAGCAGACTTAACACGGTGACTGAGAACTCATTATAGGATAAAAATGAAGGATGGAAGTGGGCAGAGGGAGTGATGTTGTCTGTAGCATGGATGGGGGTGAGGTGGGAAGTGTGAAAGCCAGGAGGGGGGGTCAAGAAAATCGTCCAGAAAAGGAGGTGGATGGAGAACCTTCTGCCACCTACCTGCCTAGGGCAGGGCGGAGTGGCGATTAGATATCTTTCTTGGTTCAGTAAAACCTTCCTCCTCACCCCCTCCAGAGCAATCGCTAAAAGTTTTCTCTGATACAACAGGCACTTGCCATGCATAATCCTTAGGGGTGACTAAGCTTTCGTTGCAGCGGCCTTTTGCAATACTTCTAAGCAACTGCTTCCTTCCTCCTAGTACTGAGGCATCTGCTCCAAGGAAGGAATGTCCCTTCTGTGCTCTGATGCATTATGTGACCTCATCACTGCCTCCGTGACGGCTCCCGTGCATTTACAGGTAGTCACGTGATCACTCTTTCAATGATCTAAAGCTGAAGAGCCAGCTGCGCATTATGACACAGGTAGACTTAGAACTTAGCTAGTGGTGTCACGATCGGCATCAGCTATCAGGTAAACATTCATGAGAACGTCATGAGAACATGTTCCCACAAGTGTATGTGTTTTGGAGTTGGGGGGGGGTACCTTATTTCCAAACTTACATTTAAAGGTGTAAAAATCCCTGGGGCGCCTGGGTGGCTCATTAGGTTAAGCGTCTGGCTCTTGATCTCGGCTCAAGTCATGCTCTCACAGTCTGTGAGTTCGAGCCCCGCATCAGGGTACACACTGTCAGTGTGTAGCCTGCTTCGGACTCTGACTCTTTCTCTTTCTCTTTCTCAGAGTAAATAAATAAACTTCTAAAAAATTTTTAAAAAATGTAAAAATCCCTGGGGCACTGGAGTGTTAAAACTGGTTAAGCGTCAGACTGCTGACTTTGGCTCAGGTCATAATCTGATGGTTTATGAGTTCAAGCCCCGTTCTGGGCTCTGCACTGACAGTGTGAATTCTCTCTTTCTCTTACTCTCTCTGCTCCTCCCCTATTCCCACCCCCCAAAATAAATAAACTTAAAAAAGGGGGGTTCCCAAAAACACGCCTCAATCTTGAGCTGCATTCATGAGCTCGTGCATTCTAACTAACCACACACTCTGCACTGCCCCACGTATATACCTGCTTAGCATTCAGACATCTGGTAAAATCCACTTGTTCCCACCCCCCCTAAAATGTAGTAGGAAGGTGCATGTGTGGATCACCAGGGCAGAGCTGAACCAGTCAACTCGGCGGGTTTGCGTGCTCAGTCTAACCCTTAGAGAAGTTGGGCTCTGCCTGAGGGGCCACACTCTCCCCGGGAATAGACTCCATGACTTGCTTACCCTGCCCACACTCTCCACCTATTTTAGATAGTACATGACTCTGACTCACAGAAAAGAGCAAAGAACTGCATGATGGTTTGAAAACATGCCTCACACCCACTCCCTTGGGCAAGAACCCAAAAGAACTCAGGTCTCTGAGAGCCAGTGTTGGAGACCGTTTCTTCTTCTGGCATTTACAAATAGACCCAATGAGTGAGGTCACCAAAATTGAGCAAGAAACAAGCAAACATTTGAAAATATCTCCCAAACATGCAAGTTGAGCACTTAAGCAAAAATGTGGGGGCCAAAAAAAAAAAATAAGTCCAGTCATTTCTAGCTTGATGTCTTCTATGATCTGGTTAGCTGTGCCCAGATGCTGTGGGTGGGAAGGAGCCTAAAAGGGTCCATATCAACAGGGTCCTGAGGCCACCAAGAATGTGCAATGGAGAACTTTTGTGGAAGGGACCAATGGCTTCAGGTGATGTCATGGAAATGAAGTGCGATACAGTCACGTGCCTTTCCCGGTAGCATCTTGCCTTTGCTAGATTAATCCTCGGCATCATCTTAGCGAGAGCTCTTTTGGCAGCCAGATCTGAAACCCACTCAAATTTGCTCAAATAAATGGAGTGTTGTGCAGGGGGAGCTGGGAGAAGGGAGAATGCTTACTCTCTGTAGGAAAGTCTTAGGGATTCAGGAACTGCTCATGACCCAGACCTCATAGGGGCAGGAACCGGGACTCCTCAGAAGCCTCCACAGCCAGAACCAGGCTCCTTCTCTTAGTCCAGGCTCCCTGGCTCCCCTCCTGTGCCACATCTGCAACAGTGAGTCTAAAACAAAAAAAAAATCGCTGGAGTCACTCATCTCGGAGCCTGATGAGCAAAGGGAGTGGTAGGGCCCCTGGGCCACACGTATAAAACTCGTCCTGTCCCCCGGAAGTTTGCTGCAGGTTCATTTACTCTAAGCAGAACCCCATGGACAGCTCCAGAATCTGGAGCATGGCTGGTGGTGCCCCTGGATGGACGCTTACTGGAACATGTGCGATCTTTGAACGCATGTCCGAAAAAGTCTGCAAAGTCCCAAATGCACCTCAAGTCTGGTCTCTATGCCATCAGCATGGCTATTCTTAGATAGTCACAATTTCCGGACAGTTTTCTCTGGAAGCCCACCCATTTTAAAATGTGCAAGAGTCTAGTTTTTAAGTGTTGGCAATCATTTTGAATTGTAAACCCTGCGGCCAAGCAAAACATGTTGTGCTTCAGACGTGTCCTGTGGGCGGCTGGTTTGCGGCAACTGGTGCCCTGGTGCCTTAGCTTATGTTCCACGTATCTGTTTCCTTATGTTCCTCAACCATATTGGCAAGTTCTATCTGCATCTCTTAGTTCAGTAATTTCACTGGTTTCCGGCTGGGTTGGGGCCCATTTCTGGTCCAATCACATGGTGGGTAAAGATGGTCCTTTCTAGAAGGTGTAGGTGGGGGAAGTTGTAGGTGACCATTGTTGACATTGCCAGATTTGGTTTCCTCTTTGGATCATGTTCTCGAGCTGAGTAAGTTCTTGCCTGAACTTTCTAATCCTATAAGTAAAAGGAATCGGCAATGATCAGGTACTCTGTGAAAATTTCCCAGCGTGCTTTGAGGTGGTGGCACCTCTCCACCAATTACTTTTCAGTCAGTTTTTGAGAACTGAGGTGAATATGGGCCATCACCCAAGGTTTTGTGGGGTCAAAATGGACTCTTCTCTTTTTTTCTTCTTCACATTTACAAACGATATTCTTCCTCCTTTACTAACTCTTGCTTGGAAATCGGTCTATGTCTGATGGCCACTCCTGTAGGAAGAGTTCCAGAATATTCTCTTGCCCATAAGGAAAAGAATTGACAGTCATCAGTTTCTGAGGGGAGCTACTTGTCTCCACACAGTTCTTACTTTAGAAATGGTGCAAAGGGCTGGCGATGCCACATGTCTCTCTGCTTGCTTGGTCTGATCACATAATTTGCATTTAGATCCAGCATTTGCCAAGTCTCTGTAGACTCCACTCAATCTGCGTGTTGCGACAGGCAGCATTGCTCAGTCTTGCAAAGATTTCTTTTCAAACATCCCATTTCTGGAAGGCAGCACCCATGGCCATCACTGCTCTTCCTACTCACGCATGGCAGAGCGTAGAAGAGCCCACTTGATTTGGGGCCGGAATGCCTGAGTGTGGACCCAGCTCACCATTTACTGGCTGCTCTGAAAGTCTATAAAAACGAGGTGGGGGTGCCTGGGTGGCTCAGGCAGTCAAACATCTAACTCTTGACTGCGACTCATGCGATGATCTCACAGTTCATGCGTTCAAGCCCCACATCGGACTCTGTGCTGACAGTGAGGAGGCTGCTTGGGATTCTCTCTCTCTCTCTCTCTCTCTCTCACTCTAAAAATAAATAAATAAACTTAAACCAAAAAACAGAGGCAAAAAATAAATTAGGATGGTTCCTTTACATTTGGCAAAGAAAAATCCTAGGGAGCTCCTAGGAAAACATTTGAATTATTTTACCTTTCTGTGGGGAATCCTAGACCAGGAAATTTATCCACGTCTGGAGAATACCCCTAAGACCGTGTATATGTATGTTATCTAGTCCTAATTTATTTTCAACCCCAAACTCAGGATAACAAAAAGCCCAAAGACTTAAGAGTAAGCCCCAAAGCCTTAGTTGTGGTCTGGGAGCCTCTAATCTCTAACATATCAAAGAAGAATTATATACTGGGGCTGTAAGGGGAGTCCCCTTTCTCCCTCTCATTTAATACTGGAAAAAAAACCTGAAGCCCAGAAGTCTATACTGGTGTAGTGAACATTTAATCATATGTTGACTCCTCCTGACCCTGATAACAAGATATTGATTTTTCTTTGAACTTGTACCACTAGCACCAGGCCCCCCAACATCTGTTGTGACTCTAGCTATAGGCTCAGACACCAGGTCTGGGCCTACAAAATTGCAGGGACAGTGATGGGTACAGAAATGGGCATGGGTGGTTCAGACAGTTAAGCGTCTGACTTCGGCTCAGGTCATGATCTCATGGTTCACGAGTTCAAGCCTCACGTCGGGCTGTGTGCTGACAGCTCAGAGCCTGGAGCCTGCTTCAGATTCTGTTTCTCCCTCTCTCTCTGCCTCTCCCTCGCTTGTGCGCTCTCTCTCTCTCTCTCTCAAAAAATAAATAAAACATCAAAAAAACACAGAAATGGGCCAAACTAGCCATAAAAATAAGCCCTGACATTGTTGGAACTATAAAGAAAGAGGTGTCCGACACTGGGACTGCTAAACTGGTAGATGGAGCCCTTGGGGACCATATCTGGCCCCTTGTAGGGAATGCCAGCCTGTGAATGAAACCAACACAGACGAAAGGGAGGCAGGCAGTGACAGTGTCCCTCACCTACCATGTAAAGTGTTGGATTTGAACAGGATTGAAATCACCTACCAAACTTTCCAGTTACACAGATCGATAAATCCCAACGTTTCTTTAAGCCAGTTCAAGTTGGGCATGCATTTCTGTTTCTTTTTTTAATATTTATTTATTTATTTAGAGAGCGAGAGCAGGGGAGGGGCAGAGAGACAGGGAGAGAGAGAATCCCAAGGAGGCTCTGCTCTGCCAACGCAGAGTTAGATGCTGGGCTCCAACCCACAAACCGGAGAGATCATGACCTGAGCCCAAATTGAATCAGACACTCAACTGACTGAGTTACCCAGGCGCCCCTGGGCATGCATTTCTTAGGACTAATATACCTGGTTTAGTGACAAATTCCTAGATCTCATAATTCCTACAGACACCTCCCCCTCTTCATTGCCGAGACTTTGTCACCTCGTGTTTCTCTATGTGAGAATACATCCCTGGAACTTGCCACTTCTTACACATGAGTTTTCCTGATCATCCTCCAGTAATCCTTTCTGGACCGTGGGGTTGCCAAGGTTTGGATTTTCTCATTAAAGTACGCCGTCCCCTAGAAATAACTGTCCTAAAACGGAAACACCAGCTGAGCTGTTCTTGTGAGCTCCCCAGGGCCACGAGCTCCTTTGGAAACAAATGTCACCTCTCCTGCCATCTGCCTCTGGCGCATGGCTTTCTTCCTGCGACCTTCCTGCTGTGTGTCCATCCTGCTCTGTTAAGCAGAGCTCACCTGCTATAGGAAAGAGTCAAGTACACCTGGCCTTCATTAGAAGCCGAGTAAATAAGCTCCAGGATGTACGCCAGCTCCCGTCAGAGCTCGTGTGTCCTCATTCATCGGCATGAAACAAACAAAACAACTCCTGGTGAAAACTACCCGGAGGCCACTGAGTGTGACCAGGACTCTGTGTTCAGGCAGAATATCGCCATCTGCCCCAGCACAGCCAGACAGAACCCCTAGCGGGCTCCGCATTCCTGCGAGAGCTTCCTTCCTGTGTTTTGGGCTCCCCGATCCTCTGCGTGGACGCTGGGAAGACCAGGTTCTTGGAGAGTCAGTAATATCAGACATTCATAGAGAGGGGACAGGAGGAAGGGCAGGGAGAGAAGAATGGGCCGTGGAGATGGGAGGGGGACGACAATACTTTCGTTGTAACCATTCAAATTCTTTCAGACCAGAAATCAGACTGTGCCTTAGATATTACGACAATGATTTGGAGGAAATCTAATGACTGCAAACTCTTTGTGCTGTTAATTTAGGTGCTTGGGTTTAAGCAAATGTGTGCTACTAGTAATTCTTTCTTAATGTAGAGAAAGACAGTGGAGAGAAAATTCAATCCGTACAAAAATACTTTCAGTGACAAGTAAAAGCCTATTTCCCTTTAGTTAGCAGGTACATATTTATTTTTATAGTTATTTATACAAGGAGATCAATCTACACATGCGTTTTTATAACTTCCTTGTTTTCAATTAATAATAAGACCTGATGGGGCACTTGGGTGGCTCAGTCAGGTGGGCGAACAACTCTTGAATTTGGCTCAGATCATGAACTCACAGTTTGTGAGTTCAAGCCCCACATAGAGCTCTACACTGACACTCCCTTTCTCTCTGCTCCTCCCCTGCTTGCTCTCTCTCTCAAAATAAATACTTAAAAATATTTTTTTTTAATTAATTAAGACCCAAGGCTTTTTCTCTAGAAACACAAACAGGCCGAACTTATTCACTGAATGGCTGCCTGCTATCCCTCTGAAGGTTCGTTCCTGGTTTTTTGTTTTTTTTTTTTTTAAGTTTATTTATTTTGAGAGCGAGCATGAGTGGGGGAAGGGCAGAGAGCTTGAGACAGAATCCCAAGCAGGCTCCCCGCTGTCAGTACAAAGCGGGGTCTCGAACTCATGAACTGTGAGCTCATGACCTGAGCTGAGATCAAGAGTCAGACGCTTACCTGACTGAGCCACCCAGGTGCCCCAACAATACTATATCCACAGTTCGAAGTCCTGACTGAAAATGCTCAATGGCTCTGTACTCTTTACTTTTTGAGAGATGATAGCAAATTGTGCTTTGTTTATGAACAATAGTCACCTGTATCAATCAGCAGTAAGACTCTGCATATAACTAAAAACCTGAAGTGACTTTGGCTTAACCACATGGAAGTTCACTGTCACTTTGTTTTATCGGTCCAGAGAGTCATCAGTGACCTAGGCTCCTCCTTTATTCTGCTCTGCCACGTAAGGCATGTGGCTTCCCTCCTCAGACCAGACTCATGGTCCACCACGGGTCCTGGAGCTCTGCATTCCAGGCAGCAGGAGAGAGACGGGGGAGAAGAGAGGAGATGCACCTCCTAGAGGAATCAGCCCCCCTTAATGCGCCTTCCAGAAAGTCCCCTGTAATATTTCTCCTACTTTTCATTGGCCAGAACTAAATCACGTGGCCATGCCACATGAAAAGGAGGCTGGGAAATTTTGGGGCAGCAGTGAAGTCTGCCAAACACTTAAGGTTCAGCTTCTAAGAAGGAAAAATGAAGAGGAGGCAGCTAGCTTTTCCCGCGCATCATCACAGGCAGGCCTCAGAGATATCACAGGTTCAATTCCAGACCGACACAATCCAGTGAGTGTCACAATAAAGCAAGTCAAATGAATTTTTTGGTTTCCCAGTGCCTATAAGTTATGTTTACACTACACTATAGTCTATTAACTATGTGATAGCCTTGTCAAAAAAAACAAAGTACAGAGGCACCTGGGTGGCTCAGTCAGTTAAGAGTCTGACTTCGGCTCAGGTCATGATCTCACAGTTCATGAGTTCGAACCCCACATGGATGGGGCTCTGTGCTGACAGCGGGGCGCCTGCTTGGGATTCCCTGTCTCCCTCACCCTCTGCCCCTGCCCCTCTTGCGTGACCTCTCTCTCTCTCTCTCTTTCTCTCTCTCTCTCAAAAATGAACATTAAAAAAAAAGTTACCTACCTTAGTTAACAGTATGTACTTTCTTGCTAAAAATGCCAACCATCATCTGAGCTTTCAGAGAACTGTAAATCACTGATCACTGATCACCATAACAAATGCAATTAACAATGAAAAAATTTAAAATGTTGCAAATTACCAAAATACGATGCAAAGACACAAAGTGAGCGAATGCTGTTGGAAAAACAGGGCCAACAGACTCGCTGGATGCAGGTGGCCACAAACGTTCAATTTGTAAAAACAAACAAACAAACAAACAAACAACAAAAAACCAAAAAAACCAAAACCAGTGTCTCTGAAACGCAACAAGATGATGCCTGCACTCATCTTGATAAATTCCTAAATGTTGCTTCGTTTCCTTTTTTAGCAGAAAGAGCTGTATATGTGCATCTAAAACACAGTAAAGTCCCTCTACAACCCCCACCTCCTTGTGGCTGTTTTATGTCCTTATTAATGTGAGCATTTGTATATCTTCATCCCAGAGCAATAGGAGCCTTCATCTGCATGATCAGAGCAGATGCATAGCTCTGAAAAGTTTCTGGTACATGAGGCTAGCAGCTGTCATCACAAGAAAAGCCTCAGCTCCATACACAATGAGCCCCCACGAGCCCATCATGCAGCGTGGACAAATATCAACACAGAGCCTATCCAGTTTCAGCAAACTCCTTCCTTCTCCCTCGTACTTTTTAGAGAAAATGCCAATCATATGATTTCATCAGTAAATGTCTCGGCATAGATCTCGAAACGATAAGAACGCTAAAGAAAAAATAAAAACCCGTGACAATGCAATTATCACATGTAAAAATAACAATTCCTTAATACAAAAAAGTCAGTGTTCACCTTCCAAGTCTCACAACTTTTTAATAGTTTGCTTGAATAAAGAATCAAAATAAGATCTCTACATTCAACTGGCAGATAGGTTTAAGTCTCTTTCTCTTTTTTTAATGTTTATTTATTTATTTGGAGAGAGAGAGAGAGAGCACGAGCTTGGGAGGGGCAGAGAGAGAGCGAGAGCAAGAGAGAATCTTAAGCAGGCTCCATGCTCAGCACAGAGCCCAACACAGGGCTGGATCCCACGAACCATGAGATCATGACCAGAGCCAAAATCAAGACTCTGATGCTCAATTGACTGAGGCACCCAGGTGACCCAGGTTCAAGTCTCTTCTAACTTGTAGGTTTCCAGCATAGTTACTGGGGTTTTCCATCTCTTGTTTCCTTACAAACAACAGAAATTTATTATGGAAAATTTAAAACACATATAAGAGGCTGTAGGTATTTTGATTTGCAACCAACAGTCTAACTAATAATACTCGAATCTGTCCCCTGGTCTGCATCTCCAACCCCCATCTTCCCCCAGCTGGCCTAGCCACCTGCCCTGGTCTGGGCCACCATCATCTCTTCCTGGACACAGCAATGGCTTCCTAGGCACCCATCCATCTTCCACCTGCCACAAAGTGGATCTTGCACTTCTATGCTTAAATAGAAAGGGTAAAATAAGAAAACCATTGACAAAGAACTCATGATATTTGTTTTCCTGTGTTGCTCAAAAGCTTGTCTCTGGAAGCAATTTCCAAATGTGTCTTCCCAAGATGTTGAGTGTTCATTTGAGGATGGAACATTTGATAATCACGTAGGGCAGTGGAGTATTTGGGGGATAGAAACCACTGCCAATGGTACAGACAGGATCCCTCTGAGCCTTGGTGCAGGCACTCCTTTGACTAACCTTGGCGTTTCAGGAATGTCCCAGGTCTTGTCAAAACCCAGTTTCCTGGTCCCCATTCTATACTCCTTCCTGTTACAGGATAGCCCTCTCTTGGTTTGGTTCATGCCTTCTGGATTTGTCCCTGCTCACATGCCTCAATGTCTCTGCTTTCAACCTGCTTTGGTTGCTAGTTTTCACCTTCAGTTCCTAGATCTCAGCTGGACCTACCCGCAATGAAAATGGTCATTTCCAATTGACTCCACACACCCAACACACACACACACACACACACACACACACACACACATACACATACATCACCACCACCACTAAAAACAAGAGTTCAGAGGGGTGCCTGGGTGGCTCAGTTGGTTAAGTGTCTGACTCTTGGTTTTGGCTTAGGCTATGATCTCACAGTTTGTGGCTTCAAGCCCCATATCAGGCTCTGTGCTGACAATGTGGAGACTGCTTGGGATTCTCTCTCTCTCCCCCCCTCTTCTCTGCCCCTCCCCTGCTCTCTCTCTCTCTTTCTGTCTCAAAATAAATAAATAATTAATTAATTAAAAAAAAAGAGTTCAGGGGGCGCCTGGGTGGCTCAGTCAGTTGAACAACCGACTTTGGCTCAGGTCATGATCTCGCGGTTCATGAGTTCAGCCCTGTGTCGGACTCTGTGCTGACAGCTCGGAGCCTGGAGCCTGACAAGGATTCTGTCTCTCTTCTCTCTCTCTCTCTCTCTCTTTCTTTCTCTCACACTCCTCTCTCTCAAAAATAAATAAACATTTAAAAAAATTAAAAAAAAACAAGATGCACATAATTTTTCTATATTTAGCCACAGGAAATTATCACTTTGTTCTGTCCTGAAGGAATTAACCCCCTCATGAGGCACTGCAATAGGTAAGTGTGTGCAGGCTAACAACGCCCCTTCCAGTGACCTGAGTAGAATAACAGATGCTTTCCCTGGCATGGGGATCAGGTACTTGTGCCAAGAGGGACTCCCAGGGAGGTCGAATAATCGGAAATTTATTATATGTATTTATGTATAATCTGTAGTCAGAGGTAAGCTTGGGTTGGTGGCGAAGACAAAACCACAGTCTTGTCTCATCAGGCTTGCTGGATAAATTCTATTTTTTTATTTTTTAATTAAAATTTTTTTAATGTTTATTTATTTTTGAGAGAGAGGCAGAGTGTGAGTGGAGGAGAGGCAGGGAGAGTGAAGGAAACACAGAATCTGAAGCAGGCTCCAGGCTCTGAGCTGTCAGCACAGAGCCCGACTCGGGGCTTGAACTCACACACTGTGAGATCATAACCTGAGCTGAAGTCGGACACCCAACTGACTAAGCCACCCAGGTGCCCCTATTTTTTTAAATCCTGGGGTTGATTCTGTGCAATAGCCAAAGGAGCTCATGGCAACAGGGGGAGGAGTTACTTTTCAAGTTTGAATTCCCTCTACTTTCTTCCCCTGCTCTGATCCCAAACGTTTTGGCGTATCTGTACAACATTGTCTCCCAAAATAATTTTCTCCCCAGGAGTCTCTATCTCTGCTCCCTTCCATGGAGTAAACCAGTATCTTCCTGGTGGCTACCCTTCAGCTGAACTTTCTGCCTTCCAGAAATAGAGCTCGGCTCTAGCCAGCTAAGCCAGGGCCCTGCTAGCTGTCCCAGCAGGGAGGGGCAGGCTGCTGCCACCAAGGCTTATATAAGACTGTCCATGTGAGTAGCAGTGCCCAGCATAAACAGGAACGCACCAGGCAGGGCCTCACAGCTGTCCCAGACACTCCCTTGTCCCCACCAAGGGAGAGCTACTGGCCTCTCAGAATGGGTCACTTAATCCCTTGTTATTTTTACCTCAGCTCTGGCTGCTATTTTACAGGGAATCTGAAGGAAGGCATCCTTCCCCCTGCTGAGTCCTGATCAGGAACAACTACCCTTTGGAAGAACAAAGGTCTTGAACCTGCCAGAGAACTAAGACCAAAACCCGGTTGAGAGTTGACTATGTTATACGCCCCACAGATGGCAGTTACTCAGGTGCAGGATCTTTGAATCAGAAGGGCCTCTTTAGTAAGAGAGAGACTGTCTAGTGCTACCCTCCAGCTGAAGGATGTTGGGGTAAGTGTCTGATAGACACGGCCACTGCCCCAGGAGCTCTTACATAGTGAGAGGACAGAAGAGTCAGGGAAACAGCAAAAACCCACACATTTCTACTCCATTTCAGACAAAAGGTTTTAATATGAAACTCTGGAAGTCATAGCAAAATTGAGATGGGCGTAGGTAGTTCTTCTCCACCACAAGCCTAGCTCCCGTTTGCATGGAAAATCGAGGAAGTTGTACTACAGACAGATCGCCTTCCAAATGTCAGGTCTGGTGAATCGCAGATGTGGTTGCAAAGCTACGTGATCTGATGAATACTGTCCACAGATGAATCCGTGCAGCTCTGTGCTTCCATCCGTTTGTCCATGCTGTCTTTGGGAGGTTAGTTAAAAATGTCAGAAAGGAAAAGGTCACTCACACAGACTTGCAGGCTCGCGGTCACAAGCCGAGCCGCCAAACCCTGCCGAAGGAAACTCTGATCACAGATCCTTTCCCCCGTGGATGCAGATGGCAGCTCTGAGAGCGAGGAACTGGCATCAAGGGCCCGTCACTGGGCTTCGGGTGTCTTGAGCATGATTGGTTACTGAGCGGCTCCCAGTGGGTGCCTTCACCTGCACATGTTAGGATGGTTCCTTAAATCGCATATAATATCCACGCAGAGAGAACTAAGACTTCCCTTCACATACCACTTTTCACAAACAAGTCTTCATCGGCACCTACAGTTCACTGGGGAAGAAAAATCGACAAAGAGGGCTGGAATTCGTGTGGACACGTGGTTAGCACCTGGCTCTACAGGGAAATAAAGCTCTGCTATGCAGTGGTTGCCATTTTCCCTGGTGTGATTCCTCTGCCTTGGCCAAGTTCAACCTACTCACCTGATTTCATCAAACGGAGAGCTGGGACGGTATGCGCACAACTGGTTCCTGCAGGTAGGTGTGAGCCGGTGCAAGCCAGCATCAGCGCACCACCAGCTGGAATGGCCAGCAGCACGTCACCTTCTGTCCCGTGGAGGGCATTTTACTAGACCAGTGCAGAACTACTGTTTTTATTTTACTATACTTTTGGTGTTTTTTAATTTTTTTTGAAAGGGACAGAGAGAGCACAAGCAAGCGGGGGGCGGGGGGCAGAGAGAAAGAGGGAGAGAGAGAATCCCAAGCAGGCTCAGCGCTGTCTGTGCAGAGCCCTACGCGGGGCTTGAACTCACGAACCTTGGGATCATGACCTGAGCCGAAATCGAGAGTTGGCCGCTTAACCGACTGGGCCAACCCGGTGCACCCATGGTTTTGGTTTTTAATTATCTATTTATCAAAAAAAAATTTTTTTATGTTTATTTATTTTTGAGAGAGAGAGAGACAAAACACAATTGGGGAAGGGTCAGAGAGAGAGGGAGACACAGTATTTGACGAAGGTTTCAAGTTCCAAGCCGTCAGCACAGAGCCCAATGCGGGGCTCAAACCCACAAACCATGAGATCATGACCTGAGCCGAAGTCGGACAGTTAACTGACTGAGCCACCCAGGTGTCCCTACTTTATTTTTTATTTTTAAAATTTATTCTTTTTATTTTTTTTATTTTTCATTTATTTCATCTTATTTTATCTTATCTTATCTTATCCGATTTGGTTCTTACTTTGGGGTTCTGCTGAAGGCCAGACAACTCTGGGGTGACTTGATTAGAATCTGCGGATGCAAGAGAAGCAGAAGAGCACAGTGATTGAGGACAGGACTTGGAAGTCCAAACAAACCAGGTTCAAAGTCAATTCTATCACAAAGACAGGCCAGGAGATCGAGGGTCCCTTGACCTCTCCTAGGATAAGGTTGCTGGACCTCTTCTATCGTCTCCAAATTGGAATCAGATAATAATATAACAAGCTCATTGAGTAGCTTTGAAGGCTAAATAAGCAAATGTATGTAAAACATTCAGCTTGGCATCTGGACCACGGTGCTGTGTAAATGGTAACTGATTATCATTATGGCCGTCAGTTGGCCTGGTTTCTATATTAGCACTGTTATGGCATCTCCAGCGAAACGAGATGATCGAAGTGTCTGTGTCTTGTGCAGCGTGCCAGGAGCCACCAAACAGGGCTGTCATGTGTCTCACAAGGCAAGAGAGTCCTCGGGTGGGACACCAGGGTTTCGGCTGTAGTCCTAGAGATAGGCATCTTCTGTTGAGAAGAAATAGTGTAACAGGAATTTCCAGCAGTAAGACCACGTCATCCAAGAACCGATAGTCTTTGGAAGCGGACACAGTAGGCTTGGAGCTTCCAAATACCCCACCAAAGAGTTGGGTGCTGGGTAGAAACCTTACCTGTGTTCATGGGCCCACCAACCCTGCTGTTTCCCTGACCTCCCTTAGCCCAGACTCTTCCCCCTTCACCCCTGTGCTGAAATCCCCCAGCCCTGCTTCCTCCTGAGACCAGGCACAGGGGCAGAAAC
>CM053572.1:8106095-8160692 GCA_028646485.1 Cryptoprocta ferox
GTTTCTGCCCCTGTGCCTGGTCTCAGGAGGAAGCAGGGCTGGGGGATTTCAGCACAGGGGTGAAGGGGGAAGAGTCTGGGCTAAGGGAGGTCAGGGAAACAGCAGGGTTGGTGGGCCCATGAACACAGGTAAGGTTTCTACCCAGCAATCGTACTACTATGTATTTATCCATAGGATACAAAAAGGCTGATTCGAAGGGGCACATGCCCGCCAGTGTTTGTAACAGTATTATCAACAATCGCCAAATTATGGAAAGAGCCCAAATGTCCATCATCTGATGAATGGATAAAGAAGATGTGGTATGTGTGTGTAAACACACGCACACACACACACACACACACACAATGGAATGCTACTTGGCGATGAAAAAGAATGAAATCTTGCCATTTGCAAGAACATGGCTGGAGCTAGAGTGTATTGTGCTAAGTGAAAGAAATCAGTAAAAGACAGATATCACATGATTTCAATCATATGTGGAATTCGAGAAACTCAACAAATGAACATAGGGGACGGGAAGGAAAAATAAGAGAAAAACAGAGAGGGAGGCAAACCATAAGAGACCTTAAATGCGGAGAACAAACTGAGGGTTGCTGGAGAGCAGATGGGTGGGGGATGGGCTAGATGGGTGACGGGTATTAAGGAAGGTGCCTATCAGGATGAGCACAGGGTGTCACATGTAAGAGAGGAATCACTGGGTTCTACTCCTAAAGCCAAGACTACACTGTGTGTTAACTCACTTGAATACAAAAACAAACAAACAAACAAATAAATAAAATATATTTAATTGGATTGAGGAAAAAAAGGAGATGGCAGAGTCTTAGTGGGGGCATGGGGAGAGGCGGGGAGAGGTGACCAAAGCAGTGAAGGCTTTCACTTTGCAGTAAAAGATTTAAAAATTAAAGGTAAACAGGTGGTTGCATCACCTAGTCAAGGGAGAGAGTAAGCCTCCAAAAAATGTGTGTAAATGACCCATTTTCAGAGTCTCCCTTATATGGATGGGTGGAAAGCTGGAGGCACCAGGAAGTTTGGCCTACCTTCAAGACAAGCAAGGATGTCCATGGATGGTGGGGGAGGGGGGAGAGCCCATCTGGGCTCACTTTCTAGCAGCTTAACTGGGACACAGTGTAATAAGGCCAGCAGAGGATTTACCACGAAGCTTAGCCTCAGGGTTCCTCAACAGCACAGGCTTCTAGTTCCCCAGCTCATTTTTATATTTATAAATTTATAAGCTTGTTTTCTTTTTCTTTTCTTTTTTTTTTTTTGAGAGAGAGAGAGAGAGAGAGAGAGAGAGAGAGAGAGAGAGAGAATGTGAGCAGGGGAGAGGCAGAGAGGGAGAGAGACACAGAATCCAAGGCAGGCTCCAAGCTCTGAGCTGTCAGCACAGAGCCCGACGCGGGGCTCGAACTCATGAACTGTGAGATCATGACTTCGGCCAAAGTTGGACACCTAACCAACTGAGCCACCCGGGCACCCCAGCTTGTTTTCTTCTTCTTAAAGAAGCTCCCTCTCCAAGACTGAATAAATTTCAGTCCCATAACCTCTGGAGTGGCTGCTAAAAGTGCCACGTGGAGATGGTCAATTACCGAATTAGGAGGGCAGGCCGGTCTGATGTGGATCAGAGCTGCTACTTTTTTTTTTTTTAATGTCTGTCTATTTATTTTGAGAGAGAGAGAGAGAGAGAGAGAAAGAGAGAGCGCATGAGCAGGGGAAGGGCAGAGAAAGAGAGGGAGAGAAAGGGAATCTGCACTGTCAGCACAGAGCCCGATGCGGGGCTCGAACCCATGAACTGTGAGATCATGACCTGAGCTGAAGTCGGACGCTCAACCCACTGAGCCACCCAGGTGCCTCCCCAGAGCTGCTACTGTTGCTTGGGTGTTCAGGAAGGACCATCTCTCTCTCTGTTTTATGGGAATTGACCTACTTTCCCCTACCGCCCCCCAACATACACACACATACACACACACACACACACACACACACACACACAAACACTTCTGTGGGGATGGCTGCCTGTCCATGCTGGAGACACACAATTGCTGCCAAGACCCAGAACCCGGAGCCTGTGTCCCCATCTCCTAAGGCACATCACACAACCATCCCCCTTGAGGAACAGCCACTTCCTGAGGAGCCTGAACTGAATGACAGGCACATTGCCCTCTCCAGTGACCCACAGACTCTTCCCTCTTCTGCTCCAAGAGAACCTTGTCTTTACTCAGCGACCCTCCCCCACAAGACACGGACCTCTTCTCTTTCCTGCTCTTTTACAGAATTCTTTTGGCTACTCTACCCATAGTGTGACGATTAACAAGGCTAATGTTAGTGTGTCTTTCCCTGAGCAGCAAACTTTCCCAAGAGGGAAGGGGACTCTGCGTTATGTCCCTTCAGTGCAGACACAAAAGGGAGAGGGGCAAGAAAACCAGGTCGTTTCCAGATTAAAATAGAAGGATTGCTTCTATAAGGCCACGGGTCGTCGCATGTCGCTGGTCTGCCTCCTCCACTTTTCCCATTGCTAGAAGAAAAGATTGTTACAAACCAGAGAAGAGACGGGGCGCCTGGGTGGCTCAGTCAGCTAAGCGTCCGACTTCAGCTCAGGTCATGATCTCACGGTTTGTGGGTTCCAGCCCCGCGGCGGGCTCGTCAGCGCAGAGCCTGGAGCCTGCTTCAGATTCTGGGTCTCCCTCTCTCTCTGCACCCACCGCTACTTGCGCTCTGTTTCTCTGTCTCTCAAAAATAAATAAACGTTTAAAAAAAAACAAAGTAAAAGAAAAACAGAGAAGAAACCCGTTATGAATTTAGGCAGGGGTAGAGAAGATACTACTGAGAAAGACTGCAGTTGCATATAAGGGAGTGCTGATCCCAGGCACAGCCACAAAACTCTCTCGGGGTGCACCCAGTCGTCTGGGTGGTTGGCCTGGCTCTCACCGCGTTCCTTTTTCAGCCTCATACTTAGTGAGTCAATATTTGCAAACGAGCTGCAAATATTGTCTCAAGGAAATGGTCTGCGTGTACTCCTGTGGCCTCAGTTTTTCATGGTCGCTTATTGTTTTTTTTACTCTAGACACATTGCAACGTCTCCCATCAGATGCTTTGCAGCCAGATGTAAAGCGGTATTCTGTGCAACGATAGCCAGCCAGCCAGCCCTTCCCGATGTCCAGCGATGACTGAGTAAGCCCTAACCTTTGCTCCTCCCCCTTGGTTAGCAGGACCACCCCAGGCCCAAAGTACCGGTGAACGAGCACTGGGGGTCCGGGTCTTTACAGCCTGGTGTGCAGGCGTGGTCTGGCCACATTGCAAATAGTCCAGCACACAGAAATGACGGCTCCCTGAATTCTACTCCTGAAGCCAACACTGCACTGTATGTTAACTAACTTGAATGTAAATAAAGTCTTGGAAGAAAAAAAAAAAAAAAGAAACGCGTGCTCTCTGTGTGAGTCGCGGTCAGTGTTCTGTTATTTCTGTTTGTTCGTTGGCCTGGTGCGTGGCTTCCTGCTTCCCTTGGGTCCACATCTCGTGAACGGAACAAGCAAGTGCGTGAGGGGGTCTAATGCTCAAAGACGTGAGGAATTGGATTCAGTAATGAAGCAGATGTTTGGGGAAAGAACTCAGCCTCTCTTAGGTTCTTCTGGAAGGTTCTGTAAACTCCATGATACAAATCTGGCTGAGTGTCTGCACTCATGAGGATTTTCAGCTTCCGGTTGAGGTCGGTATGCCATATACTCACCAAAACATCCCTCTTGCTAATGATGTTTTTAATTCCCCTACCGTTAACCAGCTTAGTGCGAAACGCACAGGAGACCCTGACTAAACAGGCCTCAGTGGATTCCATCTCTCTACATTCGGCTTGTGACTAGCACACTCCGGAAGAGAATTCCTCCTGAATCAACTTGCTGACTCTGGACACCATTTCAAGCATCCTTGAGTTTTCCAGCACTACCATTGTTTTGCATTTCAGGAAGCCACTGGGACCACTCTCTCTACTTAATCATCTGACATTTCTAAGCCTTTGGCAAAAGCACCACCAAGTTTGGCCGGGATGTTCACCGTCAGTTACCTGTCAGGGTGCACCTACAGGGCAGGCGGCAGTTAGCACCGGCCTTTCACAGGCCAGGAAATAACCTCCTGATGACACACAGGGAATCTGAGACAGAACTATGATCAGAACTCCAGATGTCCCGGTTGTACATGACCCAAGACAATACACACTGCTGAGAGGTGGATTTTCATCACTTTCCAATGGGCCCATTGTTCAAAGCCGTTCTCAACCGCTCCAGTCCACGGAGTCCCAGCCACCTCAACCACCTCCTAAACCCCTAACCCATTTTATTCGTGTGTTACATTGGTCTTTAACGCATTCTCTTTATATGATCCATCATTTTCTTCCTTTTTCCAAAAAAAACTTATTTATTTATTTTTGAGGAAGAGAGAGAGTGTGAGCAGAGAGAGAGGGAGACAGAGAAGCCCAAGCAGGCTCCACACTGTCAGCACAGAGCCCAGTGCCGGGCTTGAACTTACGAACCGTGAGATCATGACCTGAGCCAAAATCAAGGATCAGACGCTTAGCCAACTAAGCCATCCAGGGACCCCATGATCCATCATTTTCTTTTCTTTTTCTTTTTTTTAATGTTTATTTACTTTTGAGAGAGAGAGAGAGAGAGAGAGAGAGAGACAGAGCACCGGCAGGAAAGGGGCAGAGAGAGAGGGAGACCCAGAATCCGAAGCAGGCTCCAGGCTCTGAGCTGTCAGCACAGAGCCCGACGTGGGGCTCGAACCCATGAGCCGTGAGATCATGACTCGAGCCGACGTCGGACCGACTGAGTCACCCAGGCGCCCCTACATTTCCTCCTTAAGGAAACTTATGACTTAGCGCCATGCCCGTTCTCAGATGGGTCTGGGAAGGCACTGCCCTGTAACACTGGCCTGAAGGGCTGCTGAGGACAATAAACTAATATAAATGTGAACCAGGAAGTCTCAGCTTGACTCAAAAAAGACCACATGGGTAACCCCTCGTGGCAGGTACTTCCTCCTCGGCCGCATCCTCTGTTACAAGCAAGCAATGGCCACTGCCTCCCTCCAGCCCGTGCAGGAATCCCGCTGGGCACATACCGTCTGTGAACTGCCCTCCTGGCCTTGCAAGTTCATGCAGAAACAGACGCATGAGCTAACCTTGAAATGAGCACCCACAGACTGTCAGATTGCCCTGAGGAAACTGGGCTGAGTTCCCGGCCCAGTAACTGAGCCGAGTCACAGCCTGCCCTCCATGTGCAAACCAACAAGCTCAAGAAGAAGTCCACCTGTCCACCCAGCAAGCTTCATATTTAATCTGATCATACAGAGAAAGCCCAAAACATGTTTACTTTAAAAAAAAAAAAAAAAGGTAAACATGTTCAACGCAGAACATTTGGGAAATGAAGAAAAGTAGCAAAAAATCATAAAATTCTCCATTCTCTCACCACCCAAAGATAGACACCATCTCACATGCTGCAATCTTTCCTTCTAGTCTTTTTTCCTCTGTGTCAAGATACTTTTCTCATGTAACTGAAGTTGTAGTTTCACAACCTGATTTTTATTGCACTTACCATTTTGCTGAGCATTTTTTCATGTTCTTAAAATTCCCCAAAGCATGGAGGAAGGGAGGCAAACCATAAGAGACTCTTAAATACAGAGAACAAACTGAGGGTTGATGGGGGGGGGGGGAGGACGCGGGGACAGGGGAAAACAGGGGATGGGCCCTGAGTATGGCACTTTTTGGGATGAGCACTGGGTGTTATATGTAAGCGATGAATTATGGAAATCCACCCCCAAAACCAAGGGCATACTGTATACACTGTACGTTAGCCAACTTGACAATAAATTATATATTAAATAAATAAATCCCGAAGCATGATGTTAATGACTTCATAGTATTTCCTATCACAGAGGTACTCTGAGAACATAACCACACTTTGCTTACTACATGGCTCACGGGTCATGTTACTGGAGGGTGTGACTAAGAAACCTACCCCAAATCATTCCACTGAAATCTTTTTTAGTAAATAGTCAAATAGACCCGCTTCCAGCTGGAGAAAATAAATACAATTTGTCATGACAAACCTACGTTTTTCAACCCTATAAAAATGGCCGGCGCATGTAATCCCATCGACGCCCCACCCGGTGTTCTCCTTGAAGCCATGGTAGACCTTTTCTTCGTCCTCTGACAGAGTCTCATTAGAGCACCAAGCTGTTCTCCTTCTCTGCCTGGGGTTTTCTCCGAGATTCAAAGACCCCAGGAGCGATCCTCAACCAACGAGGGGGCCGTCCATGGATCAATACCCCAACCTTCTTGCCCTTCTCTGGGAAAGTTCGGAAGCTCACACTCCTCCTTTACTGGGGGATTTCTGGAAGGATGGAGTTGCAGGTGCCTGTCCGGGGTGGTGAGCCACTTAGTATTGGCTTTCCTCCCTTCCTCTCCTATTATCTGCATCCTTCAAGCTTGCTTTTTGGGATCCACTTCTGAATGACTCGCTAAACCCAGCCTCGTCTCTGGGTCTGCTTGGGACAACCCAAGTAAAAACAGTCTTCTGAAAGCTTATCTAAGAAAGAATATGGGCGAGGGGGACCAATATTTCACAACTGGCCACTAACGTGCTGCGATGAGTCATGCACCCCACGTGGAAAATACCAGTTTGCGTCACTAACATAAAGACGCTCTGGAACCGCTTTTCTTTCTGAGCCATCTTGACTCTCTTCCACCCACTTTGGAATGTTCCCCCATGACTTTGAGAGCAAACAGAAAGCCGGTCCTCATTTCTTCAGTGGTCCTTCTTTAGAACACACATATTTTGGAGTGCCTGGGTGGCTCAGTCAAGCACCCGACTTCAGCTTGGGTCATGATCTCACAGTTCATGAATTCAAGCCTCACATCGGGCTCTCTGCTGTCGGTGCAGAGCCCACCCCAGAGCTTCTGTCTCCCTCTCTGCCCCTCCCCCACTTGTGCTTTCTCTCTCTCAAAAATAAATAAACATTAAAAAAAAATTTTTTCAAAACGGAACACATATATTTTTGGTCATTAGGGCTATATAGAAACAGCCTTGTCACCTTCAAGGGTTGTTCCGCAAAGAATCTGAAGACAGAGTAATTGGAAATTCCAGTGGATTTAAACAGACCGAAGAAGTGTCTGCTAAATCCAACCAGCAGGTTAATAGTCTCTGTTTATACAGCTGGGGCTTGATATAAACCCGCCGCAGCCGTCAAGGACCACATAAACAACTTACCAAGCAGTGCTTCAGGCCAATGCATAAAGCAATGGGTGTTTTAAATAAATTAGAAAGCCCAAGAGTCTTTGAAACCCCAGACTGTTTACAAAAGAAATGAGACTCCTCTTTCTGCATAAAATAATGCAAACCTTCGAGAACATCCTCTACCAAGAAGTGCTTTGTGTCCCAATAATTAAAGAATTTAAGACCCTTCCCTGCTTTCTCATTCTTTGGACCCTCATTTCCCACACTTTTTCCTTCTTCGGTTCTTGCTGGTATGCAACTTGGCATTGAGACATTAAAATCTTTAGAGGCTGAACTATGGTATGTTTCCCATTCTCTATTGATGCATAACTGACAATCAGTACAATTCTAAATCACTCAATGAGTCGGAAAAAAAAACCCAACAAAGTTCTAACAGTTCCTACAATGAACAGTTTGGTGCTTCTTTTGAAATATCAAATGTATTCTGAAAATATGTATTGTCTCTTCTGGTAGCATCAGCATTTCTCTCTCCCTCTCCCTCTCTCTCTCTGCCCCTCCCCAACTTGCGCTCTCTCTCTTTTTCTCTCTGTCTCTCAAAAATTAAACATTAAAAAACATTTTTTAATGGCTGTTGTGATGCCAGAGCCCCATCGAAAGAGGTGTTACCAGTGAAAACGGAACTCATCCGTGTGTCACCAAACAAATGTCCCCAGCAGGTTCTTCATGGGCTCCTGAAAATAAATTGACCTTAAAGTAGCCAGGAGACGGGTCTGGCAGCCCAGCTAATTTATCACCACTCAGGCTGGCCAAAAACCTCTGATGGGTTTGACGTCCAGAAGATGAATGGGAACAGACTATCCAAACAGTTCAAGTGGTCTGAGATAAAGCTCCATGACTTAGCGCTCTTTTAGTTGACAAGGGGAAAAACCCAGCTAGCTCAAGAAAAAAATGGGAGGTGAGGAGGTTATGATTTACATTCCTCGGAAGTTCTAGGTCTTCAAGAAAGTCCAGGGAACTTCAGGCAAGGCTGAATCCAGGGGTTCAAGCAATGCCATCAGGGCAATGTCCCTGTCTCTCCTCCCCCAGGCCTGGTTGCCTACAAATCAGACTCGGTCCACAGACTGGAGCCCCTTTTGACAGCTTCAGTAAGTCTTGGGTCTGCCCCTGTTTGGCTCGACTCGGAGCATTTGCCATTCCTCAGTCTCAGGCTATTTTGGCCAAGGCTGGGTTTTATGTCCAGCCATAATTCTGGACATGTGGCTGCCCACAGACATATGAACTAGGAATGAGAAGAGGTGATTTCCCAACAGATTCTGGGCAAGGAAGAAAATATGTCCATTATGGTGTCCCATCATCCCCCCTTTGTATCCTATGTTGATTACAAGCAGCAACCGTGTCATGCCTCTTTCAGGCTCACAGCAGGTAATGTAGGTCATCACCACTAGTAGGTGCTCATCTCCACTAGCTGATCCATTGATTGGCTAGCACAGATCAGTAAAAAAGCAGGGGGCTTCCTTGGTGCAAAGGCCATGTGTGGCAGTCTGCAAAGACACAGGACCTCACCAACGTGCAGAACTTACTCAAGTTATTAATGAGTCTTTGTAGACACTTGCCTATCTTAGGAACCATTAAAAAATGTTTTTTAATGTTTATTTTTGAGAGAGAGAGAGAGAGAGCGAGCATGAACCGGGGAGGGGCAGAGAGAGAGGGAGACACAGAATCCAAAAGAGGCTCCAGGCTCTGAGCTGTCAGTACAGAGCCCGATGCAGGCTCAAACTCATGAACTGCTAGATCATGACCTGAGCCGAAGTCAGACGCCTAACCAACTGAGCCACCCAGGCGCCCCTCTTAGAAAGCATTTTAACTTCAAACAGGAAACCCAAAGAGGGATAGGCTGGGAAACATGGCTCCAGCTAGCTCTAGATACCAAGCAGCCCAGCACCAGTTTTGAATGGTGAACTTGTGGCTGGTCCCGTATACAGGGGGGCATGGCTAGCTACTTACACAATATGTTGACAATTTCTCAAGCACTTTGTAAGTCCCTCATTTCTCCCAGCCAATCAATCAAACCCTGTGTGGTCAAGTGTTATAGGAAAAAAAAAACACACTGGGATGGGTTCTAGTCACCATGCTATTAATAAGATATGTGATTTGGAGCAAATCCTTTGGTGTCACTGAGTCTCAGCTGCTTCGTCTGTAAAGCTAGGAATTAGTTCTTGCCCAGTCTGGCATTCTACAATCCGTAACTTACTCAGCTCTGTAATAGAGAGGTGGCTCCCAACCTTGGCTTGCGCATTAGAAATAGTTTTGAGAATTTTATTTTTTATTTTTTTGAGAGAGAGAGGGAGACAGAGAGAGGGAGGGAGAAGGGGGGCGCAAGTGAGCAAGGGGTGGGGCGGGGGGAGAGAGAAAGAGAGAGAGAGAGAGAGAGAAGAAGGGCTCACCCAAAGTGGGACTTGAGCTCACCTGATGTGGGACTCAAACTCACGAACCAGGAGATCATGACCAGAGCCAAAGTCAGATGTTTAACGACTGAGCCACCCAGGACCCAGTTTTGAGAGCTTGAAAAATGACCTTGACACCTGGGCTGCAACCCAGATCAACGAAATAAGAATTTCTGGTGATGAGGCCCAGGCATCAATATATATATTTTAAATCTCTCCTGGTGATTCTGATTTTCAGCCAAGGGTGAGAACCATTATACTATTTCATTTTGCAGTCTTCCAGAAGGGCAAGCTGAACAGGGTCAGAAATGAGCCCTGGCAAAGCACACCTCCCAGGGACCCCATCAGCAGCCAGTGTGGCCCCGCAGCTAACGGTATCTGCCAGGCGCAGTTCACTCACTGCATTAGAAATTATTGTCTTTTATGGATGCTCCCAGTGCTATCTGGCAGTCTGCATATTCCAGCGCAAGTATCCAGAATTAGGGGATTACTGCTGTGGGTGCTGGATTCTTAGTACAAATGGTTTAGCTCAAACCATTTCAGCCAAAGGATACTTTTTCCCTATTGCGGGAAGAGAAAACTTCAAGGTACCCCACGCGCTGCAGAATGAACTAGAAACGAGTGGCACCCAGGGGATAACTTAATCGCTTCCCTTCTCTTATGTAATAATGCATATTTTTGTTCAATTACGTGAATCATCAGATTCGTCCTAAGACCAGAATGCATTGAAAAGCAGGAGGAAATATATCCGTGGCAATTAGCTGCTTTTTAAAAGAAAAAAAAGAAATCATAATCAGTTGAGCTTTCAAGGGTTCAACGGCACTAACCAGCATTTATGGCACTTTCAATGACAGGTTGGGCTGTCATTGAATCTTTTCAATCTTTCCTTCCCCCGGGGAATGAAACGGCTATACAATCTCGTGATTCACATCCATACCTCCTGCCACATAACCTCATGTTCCACACGAGCCTGCCTCCTACGTGCAAGGGCTCGCCCTTCACCTTGCGTTGTTTGTTCCTTCTTGTCTCTGCTTTGGGAGCTCTGATGCCCTTTCAAAGTAACGAGACAGAAATAACTTGGCTTGAAGTTTTAGGAAGGTAACTTGTCCCCCTGAAGCTCCATTCATTTAAAGCCTTTGAAACATGTATCTGACAGGATTAAAATATATGACATAAAGGAAGCCCACAAAAAGAGGAGACCTCTTGGTTCCTCTCGTTTCCGTTGAGCCTTAAAACAAGCAAATGTTATGTGGCTAAAGAAAAGCAAACGTCTCTGTTAACCAAAGAGAGCATCGTTAATTTTCTTCAGAGAGGCTCAGACCCAGGCGATCTATTTCCCAGTGTGTGCAGAGAGGTGCCGGGTTGTGAGAGCGGGGCTTAGGCTTCTTGTTATATGGCTGTAAACCCAGCGTTTCCTCATTTCAGGGTAGAACGTACTTCGGTGGGAAGGCTCAAAACCTAACTCTTCCATAAAACCTTTCCTATAGCGATTTCCCATACTAAGTTGGATTTTGGCTTCTCTTAATGAATCACACTGTCTGGTAACACTGGACTCCATTCCCCGTGGTAACCCAGTGACCATTATTTCTCTGAGGTCTTACAACCTCAGAGACTTGCTCTCAGGTTCCCTGAACCCCTCTGGGAGTTTTAAGGACCTTGTATTTGTCAGGGTTTTATAGAGACGCAAAACCCTACAGGACGGACAGATAGATATAGATATCCTATACATACACATACACATACACAGAGAAAGATTTTAAAGAACTGGCTCATGTAATTATAGGTACTGTCAAGTCCAAAATTTGTAGGGCAGACCAACAGGCTGGAAATTCAGGTGAGTTGAACTTGCAGTCTTGAGCCCAAAGTCTGGAAACTCAGGTAGAGTTTCTGTATTTGTCTGGAGGTAGAATTCCTTCATTTTGAGAGAAACCTCAGTCTTTGTTCTAAAGGCCTTCAACTGATTGAATGAGGCCCACCTACATGATGGCATGTAATTGCTTTATGTAAACTCTATCGATTGTACATGTTAACTACATTTTTTAAAATGTGTGTTCATTTTTGAGAGAGAGAGAGAGAGAGAGAATGAGTGGGGGAGGAGCAGAGAGAGAGGGGGAGAGAGGATTCGAAGCCGGCTCTGAGCTAACAGCAGCAAGCCTGATGTGGGGCTCAAATTCACAAACCATGAGACCTTGACCTGAGCTGAAGTCGGAAGCTTAACCAACTGAACCACCCGGGCACCCCACATCTTTTAAAAAATACCTCCAAAGCCACACCGAGACCACCATTGGACCAAATAATTGGGCACCATAGCCTAGCCAAGTTGCCATGTGAAATGAACCATCATAGAACTACAGGTAGTAGTTCTCAGGAAATGCAATGTGAGCATCTCCTTTGCTTCCCCTTCCACTCTCTTCCTTCTTCAACTAGGGGCTCTTTACGTAGTCACAAGACCAAAACTTTTGCTGATATCCTGTGGCAGCACGCCCTCCCTGAGACCGTACATAGAGCAAGGCTGAGCTGCCTGAGTGGGGGAAAGGTCTGGGGTACAAAGACATCTGGGAAACCACAACCTCAAGTAGTATTTCCAGGTATCATCTGCCACCATTACATTCTGTGTTCATCAGTGCTGTTTGCACCGAACCTGCTCTTTCCCTCCCCAGTGATAGAAAGTTCCCTTGGGGCGCCTGGGTGGCTTAGTCAGTTAAGTGTCCAACTCTTGGTTTCGGCTCAGGTCATGACCTCACAGTTCCGTGGGTTTGAGCCCCACTCAGGGCTCTGCGCTTAACAGCGTGGAGCCTGCCTGGGATTCTCTGTCTCCCTCTCTCGCTGCCCCTCCCCCACTCATACTGTCTCTGTCTCTCTTAAAATAAATAAACTTTAAAAAAAAAAAAGGAATTCACAACTTTACTCTTGTTGTGAATTCTTCAACACCCATTTACTCGTAAACATTTGTGCATTCTGACTTCCTCTCTCCACCCGCACCTAGGGGAAGTCGGTCCGTGGAGGTTTCTAGATGATGCATTAATTATCAGTCTCTTGGGCCCACCCTGTCTTTGGCCTGTAGCTGCATTTGGGGCTCTTCCTGCACGTTCCTCTTGGGTTCTCTGTGTGATCCTCTGTCTGTAGGGGAATACTCTTTATCTGACATCCTAAGAACAGCATTCTCCAAAATTTTCCTTCAGCTGCGTTCTCCATCACCAACTCTTCAACAATCTTCTCTACCTCCCAAATTCATGGTCTTGATAAAGAAGATTCCAGCATGTGTATCTGTGGTCGCCAGACTCTCTTGTAAGCTCTAGACTCCTATCTTTCCCCCATATTCAGGACCTCTCCACCTAGCTGTCCTTCTGGTACCTAAATTTTATTATATGCAAAACTCATTGTCTATCTCCTTGCCAACAAAACAAAACAAAACAAAACAACACAAAACTCTGTGTGTGTGTGTGTGTGTGTGTGTGTGTGTGTGTGTTCCTGGGACTGATCTCTCTACAAATGCCCCATTAATTTTCAAGTACCTGGGTTTCGACTTGAAGCTGAACAGTATTTTCTGACCATTGTTTTGCCCTGCCCCCCACAACAACCTCATTTCCGAACACTATTTATCCCAACAAAACATGTCTCACAGTCTCTGAAACCACACCCTCCCTTTATGTTCTCACGGCCGCCATCTTGGTGAAGGCCTCCTGGTCACTCACCCCCTCCCTTGCAAGAGCCACCTTACTGCCATCCCTCCACCAGCAACTGAGCCTCCCCACGTCCCTGAGCACACTTCGGTTTCTCATTCTCCATGCTTTCGTTTGGGCTCTCTCCTTTGCAACCCTCCTTCCAAAAGTTACCTTGAATCCAGAGATTCCGTTCTGCCATCTTGGCATTTTACCATATTGCCTTGAAGCATCTTGCGTACCTCTCATTTTCTATTATGGCTTTAATTTGTATTATGGCTCTACCCCTATAGAGCTAAAGAGTTTACAGTCCAGAAGGGCAAATAATTTACGTCCACCAGTATAAAGTGTTGCTCATAGAAGGTGCTTCATAGATATTTGTGGAAGGAAGTAATGTATGTTCATCTTGCGTCTCCTCCGGAATTTAAAGTGAGGGTGAGGACTTTGACTTCTCCTCTTCTATTCCCTCTCCTACTCTGAGCTCAGGGTGGTGTGGGACACAGAAATCTCAGTCAACCTCAGTCGCTGGAGGATCTCATGGACTTAAAAAGACCTGGAAAGTACATCCCTGCCTTAAGCCCAAAAGAACACCTTAACTAGTGATAGCAAACTGGTAGTTACAGGCTGACTGCAGGGTCATATATTGATTGCAAATATATTTTGATAATCCTCCTATGGTTTTAAATATTAAAAACATTTTTTAAACATTTATTTAATTTTGAGAGACAGAGAGAGACAGAGCATGAGCAGGGGAGGGGCAGCGAGAGAGGCAGACACAGAATCCAAAGCAGGCTCCAGGCTCTGAGCTGCCAGCACAGAACCCAATGTGGGACTTGAACGCATGAACCATGAGGCCATGACCTGAGCCGAAGTCAGACACTTAACTGACTGAGCCACCCGGGAGCCCCAAGGTTTTAAATATTTTTATGTTATTTCAGTTAATTTTTTTAATAAATACATAATGAAGACTTTAATAAATCAAAAGATTGCATACAGAAACCTGGATATGTACCCTCTCTTGAAAAACAGTGACATTCGGCAAGACAGGACCCATGTTCCCAACTGGATACCCATTGGCTGGAGCTGACTCAAGTGCCTCCTTACCACGGGGCTCAGGCTCCACTTTGCCACAATTCCTTCTGACCCTCTTTAAAGTAACAGCCTGGTCCCCATAGAATCAGCAACCCCTGATCTGAGCCATTTGGGACCATAACTTTGTTGTGTGGCCCACCCGTTGGTCAGACTCTTCCTATGACAACATGCTAAACAGTATTCCAGATTTCACACTGACATCCCTCTCCAGGCTGACAAATAAAAACCCCCTTCCGGGGAGATCTGTGGGGCCATTCCCTGTGCCAAGTACTGCCCATGACCTCATTCCGTTTCCTTCTGCCTTTCTTCTCTGCTTCAAGAGGAAGCAAGCCAAGACCCTACACAAAACTCAGCTTTCATCCTCATTCACCTTAGAGAAGAAATGAGAACAATGATTGCCAACCCATCTCTGGTGTGAGTATCTTCCCAGGACACTTAGTGACACCCTTATGCGGCCAGGCGTCCTCTGGGATCACGTGGGGAAATGAAGGCAAATACCCAAGTTAAGCAAGGATTCAGCACCACTGGTCCCAAGAGAGCGTTTAAATAAAACGTGAACATTCCAGAAGCCCTTGCGGCATCCGGTTTATAAAACAGATATTTGGGGACCCCACAAATCTTCCAGATGATTAATTGAATCTATCCCTTTCCATCAAGTTACTTGATTTCTTGTAGACTTAGCCTCTTATAGCTGAGCAAGACTGTGGTCTGTGAATAGACTGAACCCCCTTGACCCTTCGGCCTAGCAGAAATACCAACAAAGGATTTAAAACGGAAATTGCTGGGCGGGGCCTCAGCTCAGATGCGAAGTGAAACAGGGCGTTTCTTCAAGTGGAAGTTTGTGTTCAGTTCATGTGTCATCAAATTCCTCAGGTTTTACTGTAAATTGGAATCATTCCCCACAGCCAGTTTTTTCGGAGAGAAAATTTGTGTGTGTGTGTGTGTGTGTATAGATAATTCTATCATCCAAATATATATATATTTGGAAAATACATATATTTAAGACAATTACTATTTAATGTATATGATTACAATTTAAAAATAATTTTATAAAAATTAATTGAGATAGATATTACAATTGCATGTACATTGGTTAAGATTTGACTATGCTTTTCTTCTTCCAGAACTTTTGAGAAACACGGTACAGATGCATCAGGAGCATGGTTCCTAGGCTGGTTTTTTTTTTAAAGTTTATTTATTTGGGGCGGGCAGGGGCAGAGAGAGAGAGGGAGAGACAGAATCCCAAGCAGAACTAGAACTCATGACCTGAGGTGAAATCAAGAGTCTGACACTTAACCCCCTGAACCAACTGAACCACGTAGGCTCCCCCTAGGTTGTTTTTAATGCAAATAAGGGCCAAGATGCTGTTACCTTTCCAGGAGCCTCAACTCTAAAGAAGCAGAGGCAAGGGTGCCTGGGTGGCTCAGTGGGTTAAGCATCTGACTCTTGGTCTCACCTTAGGTCTTGATCTTAGGGTCGTGGGTTCAAGCTCCCTGTTGGGCTCAGCACTGGGCATGAACCTTCTTTGTGACTAGAAATGGACCTAATACGTTCTGGGATGAGTGTGTTATGATCGAGTCACGCAGCTGAGCAGGCTTTGGAGGTGCTAAGTGTCAATGGTTTAATTCATCAGTGCCTCCAGCCCCAGCGAGCAGAAGGCAGCCGACACCCGAGAACTTCCCTGTGGCTGGGAGCCAGGGTCCTGGGCACACGGTGTGGGCAGGCTCCAGGGGGCATCGACAAAGTTCCTGCTCCCACGTGTGGTGACCAGGTGACCGTAACGACAAAAATAAAAAATAACTTGATCGTATACAGTTCTGGGCCTCTGAGGTGCTGAGGGTACTTCTCAGCTGGGGCTCCTGGCCTCAGAGGCAGATGAGCTAAGTGCTAACCTTAGGGGGGTTGCTCAGCACTGGGACCCCCATCTCCCAAGGCACCCACTCCCCACTCATTCACTATGTGCTCTCTGTTCTTTCTGGCTTGAAAGTCATAGCTCTGGCCATTCCTCCCTCCCTGCCCCTCTGACAGCCCAGAGGTCCCAAATTGGCAGTCAAGGACCTGGATCCTACCTGCAGGACAGCCCCGTTCACCCAGCGAAGTGTTCTGCTGGCTCCGAGCCCGGGACTCTACGCCTCTGGGGCCCCACTTCCGCCTCTCCCTCACGGGCTTGTCACCAGTGGGCTCACCGTCCTACCAAATGACTTTACTCTTGTTGATGGTATAGCATCTGGTTCTTTTCAGTCTTTCCCAACAGTGTGTACCTTGTTTCCTGCCTGTTGGAAACACTGAGCTCCTTAAAAACCTGGGCTTCGGGGATTTTCACCCAGGATGTTCTCAAGGGGCATTCCAACAGGACCATGGAGAAGATGGGGTGGGTGGGGAGAGAGGAAAACAATGGTGAAGGACCAGTTGATTCATTTTCATAACGTCCTCCAAGACATGCAAAAGAGATTCATGTCACCTAGTCCACAGGTAGGATCCTGGGGCCCACAGACTGTGACGAAATCAACCACAGATTATTTATAGTAGGGCCTGGATCAGAGCCTAGATGCTCAACTCAGAGCTTTTTCTATTGTGTTGTCTTGTCTTCCTTTAACTGATCTAAAAATTATATACATATATATATTTCTTCTATCTGGATAAAGAGAGAAAACAAAGACACCAATTAAAACTCCCCTTTCTGGGCACCCTCTTGCACTGTTGCTAGGAATGCAAACTGGTGCAGCTGCTCTGAAAAACAATGTGGAGGTTCCTTAAAAAATTAAAACCAGAACTTCCCTATGATCCAGCAATAGCACTGCTAGGAATTTATCCAAAAGATACAGGAGTGCTGAGTCATAGGGGCACATGTACCCCAATGTTTATAGCAGTGCTTTCAACAATAGCCAAATTATGGAAAGAGCCCAAATGTCCATCAACTGATGAATGGATAAAGAAGATGTGGTATACACACACACACACACACACACACACACACACACCCCTACACACAATGGAATACTACTTGGCAATGAAAAATAATGATATCTTGCCAGTTTGCAGCAATGCAGATGGAACTGGAGGGTATTATGCTAAGTGAAATAAGTCAGACAGATAGACGTTTTCACTCATATGTGAAATGTGAGAAAACTTAACAGAAGACCATGGGAGAAGAGAAAGGGAAAAAAATAGTTACAGACAGAGAGGGAGACAAATCATAAGAGACTCTTAAATACAGAGAACAAACTGAGGGTTGATGAGGGGGCCAGGGGGGCGGGGAACGTGGGTGATGGGCACTGAGGAGGGCACTTGTTGGGATGAGCACTGGGTGTTGTATGTAAGCGATGAATCATGGGAATCTACTCCCGCAGCCCAGAGCACAGTGTATACACTTTATGTTGCTAACTTGACAGTAAATTATATTTAAAAAAATAATAAAATACATAATAAATAATAAGTAAAAAAAAAAATAAAATAAAACTCCCCTTTCTGTAGAAAGCCCAGAAATAAACCTATGCTTACATGTTCAATTAATCTATGACAAAGGAAGTGAGAATATACAATGTGGAAAAGATAGTCTCTTCAATAAACGGTGATGGGAAGGGGCGCCTGGGTGGCTCAGTCAGTTAAGCTTTCAGCTTCTGCACAGGTCATGATCTCATGGTTCATGAGTTTGAGCCCTGCATCGGGCTCTCTGCTGTCGGCAAAAAGCCTGCTTCAGATCCTCTGTCCTCCTCTCTCTCTGCTCCTTCCCCACTCATGCTCTCTCTCTCAAAAATAAATATTTTTTAAAAAGTTAAAAATAAATAAACGGTGTTGGGAAAACTGGACGGCGACATTCACAGGAATGAAACTGAACCACTTTCTTACACCACACAAAAAATAAACTCAAAATGGGTTAAACACCTAAATGGGAGACCTGAAACCATGAAACTACTAAAAGAAATAATAGGCAGTAATCTCTCTCTCTCTCTCTCTCTCTCTCTCTCTCTCTCTCTCTGCTTTTTTTTTTAATTTATTTTTGAGGGAGAGAGCACAAGCGCCAGAGAGGCAGAGAGAGGGCGGACAGAGGATCTGAAGCAGGCTCCACGCTGACAGCAGTGAAACCGACGCGGGGCTCGAACTCTTGAGCCATGAGATCATACCCTGAGCTGAAGTCAGACGCTTAACCGAATGAGCCACCCAGGCGCCCCTCTCTCTTTTTTTATTTGAGAATAGTTGACACACGATGTTACAGTAGTTTCAGGTGTGCACCTTAGTGACCTGACAGGTTTACGTATTATTCGATGTTCACTGCTAGTGTAGCTACTGTCTGTCCTGTTACATCACTATTACAATACCATTAACTGTATTCCTAGTGCTCTGCTTCTTATGCCTGTGACTTACTCATCTTATAACTGGAAGCCTGTGTCCCCCTCTCCCCTTCACCTATTTTGCCTAATCCCCCACTGCCCCCCCCACTCCCCTCTGGGAGCTCCCCTCTGTATTTATAGGTATGATTCTGCTTTTTGTTTGTTTGTTCATTTTTTAAAGATTCTGTTTATGAGTGGAATCATACAGTAGTTGTCTTTCTCTTACTGACTTTGCATAGTGACCTCCATTCTATCCATGGCAGCAATCTCTGGGACATCGGCCTTAGCAACACTTTTCTAGACATGCCTCTTCTCACCAAGGGAAACCAAAGCAAAAACAAACTATTGGGACTACACCAAAATAAAAAGCTTTTGCACAGGGAAGGAAATCATCAACAAACAAAAAAGCAGCCTCCTGAGTGGAAGAAGGTATTTGCAGATGTTATTAAGAGATTATTGTCCAAAATATGCAAAGAACTTATACAAATCAACACACACACAATCTGATTAAAAAATGGGCAGAGGACCTGAACAGAAATGTTCCCAAAGAAGACATTCCAGTGGCCACCAGACACATGAAAAGACGCTCAACATCACTCATCATCAGGAAATGCAAATCAAACCCACGATGTAATATGTATTATATTACACCTGTCAGAATGGCTAGTATCAAAAAGACAAGAAACAACAGTATTAGGGAGGATGTGGAGAAAGGGGAACCCTCTTGCCCCGTTGGTGAGAATGTAAACTGGTGCAGCTGCTGTGGAAGGCAACACGGAGGTTCCTCAAAAAATTAAAACTAGAAATACCATAAAATCCAGTAATTCCATTACTGGGAACTTACCTAAAGAAAACAAACAACACTAATTCGAAAAGATAGAGGCACCGCTAGGTTTATTGCAGCATTATTTACAATAGCCAAGACACGGAAACAGCCCAAGTGTCCATAATAGATGAATGGATAAAGAAGACGTGGTATATACATACACAATGGACTATTACTCGGCCATGAAAAAGGACGAAATCTTGCCATTTGCGACAACATGGATGGAGCTAGAGGCTGTCATGCTAAGTGCCAGAAGTCAGAGAAAGACAGATACCATGTGATTTCACTAACACGTGGAATCTAAAAATTGAAACAAATGAACAGCAAACAAAAGCAGAAAGAGACCCATAAATACAGAGGACAAAGTGATGGTTGCCAGAGGAATGATGGGTAGGGAGACGGGCAAAATGGGTGAAGGGGAGTGGAAGGCACGGGCTTCCAGTTATGGAAGGAGTAAGTCACAGGAATAAAAGGCACAGCACAGGGCATAGAGTCAATGGTATCGTAATAACGTTGTATGGGGACAGATGGTGGCTATACTTGCAGTAAACATAGCGTCACATATAGACTTGTCCAATCGCTATGGCGTATGCTTGAAACTAATGTAACATCATGTATCAACTATACTTCAATTAAAGAAGACAACTTTCTTGTGTCCCTCACGGTGGAAGCAAATGAGTGGCCAAGTTAAGATTGGCCAAGTTGAGTCACTTTGCTCAGCAGGCCCCCGAGTGCTTCTAGCGCACACCTGAAGGAACACTCCAGAGGTTTCTGTGTGCCTCATTCAGTCCCCAAGCCCTTACCCAGTGCCCCTGGGCACTTAGAGTGCGCTAAGCTCACAGTTCAAAATTCCTAACCAAACAAAGCCGACTTGGAGACGGTCTTCGCTGTGGAATGCGAGCCTACTGCTTGGCAGAGGAAATTTGCTATTTTCTACCTTATTTTCACTGTTCTAGGAAAACTGTAAGACTGACAGAGTTACTCCCACACATGTCCTGGCCCCCTCATGAGTGGAGGTGGTTCACTGGTTCAACGATGACCAACAGAGCCCCCCGCTGGGCTTGTTGGCTGGGCTCATTGAAACATTGTCTAGTAAAACGAAGGCATATGAAGTTTCCTGAACTGAGTCCATACAATAGCAGAGGAGACGGGGATTGGGGAGCACGGGGTCCGCTTTAGGAGCGAGGGGAGGTAAGGTGGGATTGTTTAGCCTCCCCCAGCATGGGCCAGAGCAGCACACACTTGGTTGGGAAAACTCAACGCCCCTGGGGTTGTTTAAGGTCTCCAACATCACCCTGATAGTGGAATGGAGCCGTCGGTGCCAAGACCTCGCTCCTAGAAGCCAGGCCTCATTCCAGGCGAGGCCACGCTCGCAGAGGGCTGGCATCAGAATACCCACTCATTCTTAGCGTGGAATATTTTGGTGCCGCAGGACCCAGTCAAGCCAGGGCATGGCAGGATGATGACCTGGGGATTCACCTGAACTCCAAAGGCTACGGCCCCGGGTTCCCCAAAATCCCAGTCACTGAAAGCACCTCAGGTGGCTTCTCACTCCCCTAAGCAATCACTCTCCTCCTGCCCAGCCCAGGGAACTCCTTACTCTTCAGCCATGTCAACATTTGGGGTGACACATTCTCTCTTACTGGCCCCCTCCCAGGTGACAGAATGCCCCCCAGGGACTTGATGAATTCCGGGTGATGGCCCCAGGGTCAAGGATTCGGATTCTGCTCAAACGCATGTTATCTCCAGGACCCTCCTTCATGGCTGGCTGGCCAGCCGCAAGTTTGTTGAATTTAATTGTCTGAATAAAGACTCTGTTAACATGCTTCAAAACTCAGGACGATCTAAAAAATGCCCGTCGAAAGGTCTGACCCCCACTTCCCCATCATCACCCCAAAGTAACTGTTTTATTAGCTCCTCAAGTACGGGTTACACCCACTGTTTTGCATATTACTGGCAATCACTCTCCACCAGTCCACTTGAACTTCCTCACTCGTTTCTGTGGCCACCGGCTTCCACCCCAGCTCGTTTACTGGTCCTCTACGAATGGTCCCTCAGATCGGGTTCAATCTTCGCTACTACAAAACAGGCTGCAAGGGAAAATCCTGCACACACACACCTGGTAATAGATAAGAAGGCGAACTTCCAGAAGCGAGAGAGCCAGATCCAGGAATCACTGCGTTCGTAATTTTTGAGGGACGCGACCCCACAGTCTTCCACACAGCTGGCCAGTTTGCTCCCCGCAAGCATTGGAGGAGAGTGCCTGCTTGGCAGGGGAAATGTCTGAGGATGGGTCAGGGGTGGCCCTGCAGACACCACGTGAGAGAGAGGCGGAAGGCAGCAGATGGTTCTGTGCTGTGTGGAACGGTGTCCAGAACATCGGAATGAGTCTCAGAGATGCCAAATCCACTGGAGTCACTCTGGGTTTTAGGAAGCGCTCTAGGGCACGATCGCCCTCTGGGAGACCTTTCCAGAACAGAAATTGAACAAAGACCATAGACTTTTGGATAAAAGAACTCAAAAATGATTTGATCCCCGCCACCCCCGCCCACGACCAGTTTTTGAGCTTATGAGACTTTCCATGTCTGTGGCTCAAACCCTGGTGAACGGCGGGAGGGCCGTGGGGCCACAGTGTGGAGAGTGCACACCTGGGGGTCAGGACTCTGCCCTTCTGTGTCCCCTGCCTTTCTGTGACTTAACTAGCTCTCCGAGCTTCGGGTCCCTCGCCTGAGCAATGGCTTCCATGCTCCTCGTCCAGGGAATCAGCTAATGTGGATGCAAGCCTGCCCGCAAACTGGAAAGTGCTCTTCAAATGCTGGAGTTATTGCTACTGCAGGGCAGTGTCCAATCAGCATGCTGAGAACTGCATGGGGCCAGGCAAAGGCATGAGAAACCCTCGGGGTAACCTGGGTCGGCTGGAGAATACACGTGCCAGCCGGTTGCACACGTGGCAGATGAGGGCTCCGATCCTAACCTCCCTGACTCCCTCCCCAACACGTAGCCTCTGACAAGTGTATCACGGTCAAGAGCAGGACATTGTGCTTCGCCAGCGTCCGAGGCCGACTCATGCCCCTTTCCGCTGCAAGAAGCGCAGCGACCAAACCCAGCTCCCTCCACCAAAGGAACAGCAGACAGCTCTGAGCACAGGGTCCTTCCGGATCCAATCACGGTGGGGAAAAATCTATCTATGAATATTCATTCGCTACTCATTTAGGAGCGTTCTGTGTGAAGACCCTTTGAAAGCTGCTGGGAATTGGCATAAAAGGGTTTGATTAATTCCTGAGTCAGCTGGCGCCTACCCCAGAACGCACGCAACGGTTGTCATAGAGAGCTGGTTTCCTGAAGAAAAAGTCTCTGCAGATGTGTGGGCTTTGCTCCGCTACAGCTTCCCACTCTCCAGCAAGAATATAGCAGGCTCCGGGGCTGGGCTGGGCCTTCCAGAACCAAGCCCCAGGACCAAACACCAAATGCAACTTCAGCTCCCTGAGGGAACATCCTCCAGGCTCGCATCTTCTGAGATGTCACGTCCGAGCGGGGAGGCTCTCACTCCTCTGCTCCTTCGGCTCCGACCCGGACAGAGCGTCTCAGACCCCACGACGACTGTCGGCGGCGAAGACCTCCCCGTCTGCCCCAGCTCACGGGGAAGCTTCCTTCTGCAGTCAAGGAAGTGCTGGTAGGCACCTCCCAGGAGGGAATTCATCACACGCCTTGTCACCTTGCCATGTCCCCCTGCAGTGGTGGCCTGCTTTTAGAAAGGCATTTCTTGCGGCACCTGGGTGGCGCAATCGGCCTCCCGGAGCTTCAGCTCAGGTCATGATCTCACAGTTCGTGGGTTCGAGCCCTGCATCGGGCTCTGTGCTGACAGCGCAGAGCCTGCTTCAGATCCTCTGTCCCTCTCTCTCTGCCCCTCCCCCACTTGTTCTCTCCGCCTTCTCTCTCCCCGCCCCCCATCAAATAAATAAATATTTAAAAAAACAAACACATTGCTTTTTTTGAAACTTGACTATTTTGTTATTTTTTTTTACAAAGCTTATTTATTTGAGAGAGTAAGCAGTGAAGAGGCAGAGAGAGGGAGAAAGAGAGAATCCCAAGCAGGCTCCGCACTGTCAGCACAGAGCCCGACATGGAGCTTGAAGTCACAAACCGTGAGATCATGACCTGAGCCAAAATCAAGAGTCGGGCGCTTAACTGAGCGGCCCAGGTGCCTCTAGAAATGCATTTCATTCTTATGTAACTTTTTTACATGTTCTTCCCCTGCTTATTCACTCCCAAGCTCATTTTCATTCAACAAACACGCATCAAGCATATAATAGGTACTTGGACAAAGGGCTGAAAATCCAACAATGATGGAGAACACAATAGTAATAATACTACGGTGACACGCACTGAATAACGTATAGGAGTTGAACAACTATGGTGTACACCTGAAACTAATATAGCACTGTAGGTCAGCTATACTTCAATAATAAAGAAAGAAAAATAATAATACCTCATGTTATCGCTCTTCGCAGACAGCACGTTTTGGGGTGTTTTTTTTTTTTTTAATGTTTGTTTATTTTTGAGAGACAGCACTAGTAGGGGAGGTGCAGATAGGAGAGGTGGACAGAGGATCTGAAGCAGGCTCCACTCTGAGAGCAGAGAGCCCGATGCGGGGCTTGAACTCATGAACTGATACTGATGGGAAAAAACTGATACTGACGTCAAAAAACTTGCTATCTGCTGGCATGGTGAAGTTTGCTGACAATCCTGAGTCAAAGGAGTCTATCAACACCGTTTTGCCAATGGCATTTGTACGCTTTGAGTCTTTGTGTCGTATTTTGGTCATTCTTGCAGTATTTTGATTATTTTAAATATTATTTAAATTATTATTATTATTATTATTATTTTAATGTGTATTTATTTTTGAGAGAGAGAGAGAGAGAGACAGAGTGTGAGCAGGGGAGGGGCAGAGAGAGGGAGACACAGAATCCGAAACAGGCTGCCTGCTCTTGAGCTGTCAGCACAGAGCCCGACACGGGGCTCAAACTCACAAATGTGAGATCATGACCTGAGCCAAAGTTGGACACTCAACCAACGGAGCCACCCAGGCGCCCCGAACTTTTTCATTATTATTATATTTGTTATGGTCATCTGGGACCAGTGAGTATGGTTCACTGAACGCTCAGAGGACAGTCAGCAATTTTTAGCAATAAATTTTCTCTTTAATGAAGGCATGTACATCAGGGTTTTTTTTTTTTTTAGACATAATGCTATCACTCACTTAACAGACTACAGTATAGTACAAACATAACTTTTACATGCACTGGGAAACCAAAAAATTCATTTTGACTCTGTTTATTGAGATACTTGCTTTACTGTGGTGGTCTGTAACCCGACCCACCGTGTCCCCAAGGCACGCCTGTAATGATGCTGACGGTGTAGGAACACAACACTAAAAACAATAACAGTGTTGACAGAGTACTTTACTCCAGCTTCCGTGTTTTCCTCAGTCATTTAATTACCCCAACATCCCTTGGAAGGAAGGTATAATTTTTATCCCCGGTTTAGCGATGAGGCTCAGAGGGGCTAATTACTTTGCCTGTGGTTACACAGCTAGTATAGGATGAAGAGTTCAATAAATCTTCAAAAAGCTCCTGGTTTTGTGAAGAGAGAAGCCCCTTTTAAAATCAATTTTTCTGATAAGAGACTCTTAAATACTGAGAACAAACTGAGGGTTGTTCTGTCTTTATTTACAAATAAATAAACTTTCAAAAAAAGAAATTACTAAGAGTTTGGATAAAGAAAATAGCAGGGAGAAAGATTCATTATTGAATATGAATTTTACCCAGTCTCTTTTTAGCATGGTGTAATATTTTATTCTACTTATTTCCATTTAAAATTAATGATAATGTTGCCCCTATGCTATTTCAGACTTTTAATTCATTCATAGTAGTGGCTATGTGATATTTAATACATTTCATTTATTATAATGAAATCCCTAATTTGGTCTTTTTTCCTAGGATTAATGCAAACATTTTCTTATTTTAAATAATTTCATTAGGACATATACCCAGGAGTGGTATTACTAGATGGTAGGGTATGAACAATTATATCGCATTATTTTAAAGTGTACTTAGCTAGCAGTGGAGCATAGGATTCCTTAAGCAGAATGAGTTGAGTATGGGTGGGGGGAGAGGGGGAAACGGGTGATGGGCATGGAGGAGGGCACTTGTTGGGATGAGCACTGGGTGTTATAGGGAAACCAACTTGACAATTAACTATAATTTAAAAACTAAAAAAATAAAAAATAAAATAAAATCTATTTTTCTGGACCGCCTGGGTGGCTCAGTCAGTTAAACAACAGACTCTTGATTTTGGCTCAGGCCACGATCTCACGGATCGTGAGTTCAAGCCCTGCGTTGGGCTCTGCACTCTCTCTCCATCTCTCTGCCCCTCCCCCCTTCTCTCTCTCTCTGAAAATAAATAAATATTCTTCAAAAATCTGTTTTTCTGAGATGTTCTGTGCCATGCATATGAACTGTGATTAGCTGCAGTGCCACATGGGATGCCTGAGGGCCCTCTGAATTCCTGCCAAACAGATGGAAACTAAAACCAGAAAATGAGGGGGGGCGGGGGTCCCACCCAAATCATACAGACTGTCAGAGGTCCAACAGAAGGCCACAAACACTGACAACCTGCTATCCAGATACATCATTATCTGTTTCCCTTATTCATGGGTTCCGGACACTTTCATGCTTATAGCACATGGCAAACCCTCCAAAAAAAAAAGGTGGGGTGGAGTTAAACTTACGTAGTGGACATTGTTAAGGCCTAACCGACAATCATGTACCTGGCTGCCCCCTTTCTAATAGGAACAGACCCCAGGTTTTGTTCACTCACCTCAAAGGATTCCATGCACTTCAGGGATTGGTTAAAGCCTCTGGGGATGGGTTTAGGATGGACACATGAACCAATGCTGGCAATGAGACACAGAGGAAGGCTTCCAGAAGGCTTCTGGAAATGTTTTCTTCAGCCCTTAAAAGGATGCGAGAAAGAGAGAGAGCAAGAGTACTTTTGTTTCTGCCTCTGCACATTGTTGATTTTCTGCGAAGGCTGGAGCTGTGGCAGCCATCTTGGCACCATGGGAGCCAGACAAACCAATATGCTATAGGCGGAAAGAACCTGGGTCTTTGCTGATACTGTTGAGTAGCTCAATTAACTGATCCTGCCAATGTCTTTCTGCCAGATTTCATATCAAATGAGATCCTAAATGCCCTTATTGTTCAGGCTTTGGTGCACTCTGCCATGAGTATTCGTACATGAAATGCCACTATGCTCATTGCTGGCGACGTTCCCCAGATATGGAGGGAAGGGTGATGAGTACACCCTGCTACCATGCAGCTGTCCATAGTCCACCCACGGTCTCCGCTTTCCCCTGGCTCTCCCTGCTGACCCCCTTTCTCTGGTTCCCGGTCCAGCCCTCAGACCCTGGGCACAAAGAGCAGACATCTGATCACCGGAGCCTGACTCCTCTCCAGTGTCAAGTTGCGGGTTTCCTCAAAGCTTCAGATGACCTGTCCGTTGCCCTCGGGGTCAGTCAGTGGACACAGAGGTGAGGTGGCACTGGTAGCCAGGCTGAGAAAACTGTACGAACTTGAACCCAGGGCTGAGTGCGAAAAAGTTCAACAGTGAGGAATTCTTGCGGAAAAGGAAATCAGAGGCCGTCCGTGTCTGTGCCAACGAACTCTGCTTGCAGAAAGCAGGGACTGCGGAGGAAGGAATGTGAAGAGGGAGGACACGCACAATTAGAAAATTCATTTGTTTTGTAAAAGACACTATTTCCTGAGTGTTTACCTCATGAGGAGCAGGGCGCTAAGCAATTTGGAGATGAGGTCTCCTTTCCTCCTTTCGCCATCCTGTGTTGTCGAGATTTCACTCGGTCTCCGTCATAGAGGAAAGTCGAGGAGAGTATGCAAGTTTCCCAACGCTGGGCTGCTGGTAAGCGGCAGCGCCAGGATTCGATCCAACTTCAGCTGTCCCATGCTCCACAACTACCACAATGGACAGCTTCATTCCTTCCTTTGTTCATTTACTGTTTTGGTTTATTTTTGTTTTTTTTATTTGAGAGAGAGAGAGAGAAAGAGAGAGAGAGAGAGAGAGAGCTAGCAGGGGAAAGGAGCAGAGGGAGAGAGAAGGAGAGAGAGAATCTGAAGCAGGCTCCGCGCTACCAGCACAGAGCCCGATGCGGGGCTTGAACCCACGACCCTGAGATCATGACCTGAGTCGAAACCGAGAGTCGGAAGCTCAACGGAACTGAGCCACCCAGGTGCCCCTGCATTTACTGTTTCAATAAGCATTTACTGAGCCCCAACACTGAGCCGGCCAGGACTTGTGTTAAACACTGAAGGTATAAAGGACAAGTAAGACAGAGTCTCTGTCCTTATGGAGCTAACGGGCCAGCAGTGACACGGCTATGTCAGCATCTCCATTTGCACCACAGAGAGACCCCCCAGGCATTATGGAACACAAAAGGGGCGCCCGACTCATCCCAGGGGCAAAGACGCCATAGAAGGAGTCCTGGAGGAGAAGAGATTGCCTCTGTTGTTGTTGTTTTTTTTTAAATCATTCAACATTCTCATAATGTTGAGAATGTTATACATTCTCAAAATACAAATCAAAACCACAATGAGATACCACCTCACATCTATCAGAATGGCTAACACTAACAACTCAGGCAATAACAGATGTTGGAGAGGATGCGGAGAAAGGGGAACCCTTTTGCACGGCGGGTGGGAATGCAGACTGGTGCAGCCACTCTGGAAAACAGGGTGGAGATTCCTCAAAAAATTAAAACTACTACCCTATGACCCAGCAATTGCACTACTAGGAATTTATCCAAAGGATACAAACATGTTGATTTGAAGGGGCACACGCACCCCAATGTTTACAGCAGCACTATTGACAATTGCCAAATTATGGTAAGAGCCCAATGTCCATGGACTGACGGATGGACAGATAAAGAAGATGTGGTATCTCTACACAATGGAATACTATTTGGCTATGAGAAAGAATGAAGTGTTGCCATTTGCAAGAGCATGGATGGAGCTCTCCTCAGTTTTAAACAATAGTTAAGAGTAGCTAAGGGGGTGTGGGGGGAGCCGTGTTGCAGAGGGGACAGGACAGCAAAGGTGTGGCTCTGCTGGCCCCTCTCTCTCTCTCCATGAAGCCTCAGGTCCCGTTCCTGTGATTTCTCCAGCACAGTACTTAACTTCTTACTTGGGGTCTGGCTTTCCCTAGAGCTAGAGCCCCGAGCAAGGGTTTTAGAAGACAGTTCCAAACTGCTTCACGTTTGCCATATTCTCTTGGTGAAAGGAATCACAGAGCTCGTCCAGACTCAACAGTCTCACTGGGAAAAGTATCAAAGAAATTGCAGCCATCATTAATCGACCTCAGTGGCTGCAGGAATTAAAGGCGCTAATACATATGAAACACTTAGAGCGCTCCCAGCACGAAGCAAGCACTAGACCCATGTTTGCTGTGGTTGCTACCACTCTATCACCAGTGGTGCATTCAAAACCCTTGCTGGCAAGGTCAGGGAAGGTCAGGACCTTTCACCCTTGACTGCCTACCCCCCTCCATGACCTTTCCAAATAAAGGGGTGGCTCCCGTTGCAAAGAGGAAGATGTAACCCTTACCTGGCCCCTCAACCCAGCACGACTCTGGCCAAGACCAGCCCGCAGCCTGATGGGGCTGGTGAAGGAGACTTCCAGGTAAGGGACAATGCTGTGTCCTTCCTTGTCTGGCGCCTGCATCCAACACCAGCTGGTTCACGCACCTGCAGCCTGGACTCACCAGAGGCTTGTGCGGAGCACGTCTAGCTGTGATGGCCACCTTTGTAGAATGTTCTGCTCATGGTTTCCAGGTAAAGCCTGCAAGGAAAAGAAAGATTGGGGCGCCGAGTGGCTCAGTTGGTTGAGTGTCCAGCTTCTGATCAGGTCATGATCTCACAGTTCGTGAGTTCAAGCCCCGCATCAGGCTCTGTGCTCAGTGTGGAGACCACTTCGGATTCCCTTCCCTCTCTCTCTCTCTGTCCCTTCCTCTCTCTCTCTCTCTCTCTCTCTGTCTCAGAGTCAAACAGTTGGGGAACCTGGAGAACTCAGTCAGTTAAGCCTCCAAGTTCCGCTCAGGTGATGATCTCATAGCTCGTGGGTTCGAGCCCCGCGTCGGGCTCTGTGCTGACAGCTCAGAGCCTGTAGCCTGCTTCAGATTTTCTCTCTCTCTCTCTCTCTCTCTCTCTCTGTCTTAAAAATGAATGAACACTAAAAAGTTTCTTTAATAAAAATAAATAAACAGTTAAAAAAAGGAAGATTGTATTTTCCAGCTGGGTCTGTTGCCCTTTATGGTAAATATTGCCTATCCCTTTCTTCCCTCCCATCAAGATGAACATATGGAGAGTCAAGCATGCATGCATGCATTTACTCATCCACACACTGAACATTTACTAAGCATCTACAGTGTATCAGACACAGAGCTGATTCCTGGAGCACACACTGAACAAGATAGATAAATCCTTGCCGATAGAAAGCTAATACTTTAACAGAGGGAGCCAGATAATAAACAAGTACGTAAAGAGGTAAACAAGTGACATATGCGTTGTGATCACTGCTCCAAATGAAAGCAGGTAACCTGATATAGGGAACTACCTGGAGAAGCCTACCTACTTAGGTAGGTTGGGAAGGATTCTTTAAGGAGCTGACATTTGGGTTGGACCTAAGGAATGAGAGTATGCTGGCCTCTTAAAAACCTCGGGAAGGGGCGCCTGGGTGACTCAGCTGGTTAACAGGCTGACTTTTGATTTCGACTCAGGTCATGATCTCATGGTCGTGAGTTCAAGCCCTGCACTGGGCTGTGTGCTCACAGCACAGAGCCTGCTTCGGATCCTCTGCCTCCCTCTCTCTCTCTGCCCCTCCCCTGCTCTCTCTCTCTCTCTCTCTCTCTCTCTCTTAAAAATAAACATTAAAATTTTTTTTAACCTTGGGAAGAGAATTCTAAGCAACATGGACACTGAAGGCAAAGACACCGAGATGAGAAAGGGTTTAATGTGTCTCAAGTCCAGGGCTGAGGGTAGAGCAGAGAAAGGTTTGGGATAAGCTTCAAGTCTAGGCAGGAGTCAGGTCCTGCAGAACAAGCTAGCCCAGAAGCCCAACATCAACAGGGAATATGTTGGCTCAGCTGAAAAGGTGAGGCATGGCATGGGACTGACTGGGCTCAACAGAGTCACTAGGACTTGTCCACTTGCTGTTATAAGTTAGATGCTTTCCTACGGGTCCATCTTCGCAGCCGTCTTTGCAGCCAGCATCCCCGCCCCCCACCCCCACCGCCGCCATGTTCTGGCAAAAGACCTGGGCTTCAGTCTTATTGGATCAACTCAGGAGATGGACTTGTCTCTGAGCCAATCATTGTGACATAGAGGAATGAATATGCTGACTGTCAGGCTGGGGTTACATGCTGACCCCCCTCACATAGGGGTGGAGTGGAGCCAGCCTGCCCAGACCACCCACAGTAAGAATCAGGGAGAGAAGAATTCCTCAAAGGGAAGTCAGAGGCAGCTATTGGAAGAAGGGGCATGGATAGTGAACAGGCATAGGGTGGTGGTGGTGGAGAGGCGGGGGAGGCATCCACAAAGCAGGACCAATGTAGACCATGGTAAGGAATTGGGATTTTATGCTAAAGTGCACCGGGAAGCCATGAAAGGGTTTTAAGCAAGGAGTGGGAGGCAATCTGCTGGCATTTGATAACATTTCAAAAAGGTTACTTTGACCACTGGGTATAGACAGGGTCGCAAGAATCTAAGCTTGGAAGCATTGAGATCAGGGGACTACTACAGAACCACAGGCTGAAGAGGCAGGTGCCTTGAACGTGGGTATATGGGGGACACCACCAAGTCAGAGAAACGTGAACAGAGCTGAGACGCTCTTGTGGGGACAGCTGATGTCTATAATCGATGGGGTAGAGTCAGGGGACTAAGTGAAAGAAGTCAAGCATGAATCCCAGGGTTTTGGCTTGGTCACCTGGGTGAATCATGATGCCATTTGCCAAGAGGGGAAAGACATGGGATGTGGGAGGGCAAGGACAAGTCAGGAAAGAAAAAACCAAGAGTTCCATGTGGGTGTGTTCCAGGTGAAATTCCGGTGGGATTATCAACGCGAGACGTTGACAAGGTGGTTGGAGAAGCAGGTCTGGAATACAGAAGAAAGGTCTGCGCTTGAGTTATATAAATCCAGGAATCATCAGCACATAGACAGTATTTTAACGTGCAGGACTAAATGAGATCACTTGGGAGCACATACAGTTGACCTTGAACAACATGGGTTCGAACTGCAAGTCACCTATTGGTGGATTTTGGGGAGTGGGAGGTAAACACAGCACAGTACTGTGAATGCATTTTCTCTTCCTTATGATTTTCTTTAAAAAATTTTTTAATGTTTTATCTATTTTTGAGAGCGAGAGAGAGAGTCAGAACATGAGTAGGGTAGGGGCAGAGGCTGCTGGAATCAGGTTCCAGGCCCTGAGCTGTCAGCACAGAGCCTGATGCCGGACTTGAACTCACGAACTGTGAGATCACGACCTGAGCCAGTCGGGTACTGAACCAACTGAACCACCCAGGCACCCTGCCTTATGATTTTCTTAGTAACATTTTCTTTTCTCTAGCTTATTGTGGGAATTCAGTATAGAATACATAGGACATACAAAATACATGTTAATTGACTGCTTATGTTATTAGAAGGCTTCTGGTTAACAGTAGGCTATTAGTAGTTAAGTTGTGGAGAGTCAAAAGTTATACGTGAATTTTTAACTGCATGGTGAGGGGGCGCTTGGTGCCCCTAATCCCTACATTGTTCAAGGGCCAACTGAGATAGAGAAAAGGAGGACGCTTTCATACTAATTTCCCAACAAGATTTCCACTCTGTTCAAACTGGTTTACTTAGTTCTAGGCAAATACAGGCTCTCCCACCCCTGGAAATGTGTGTGCGTGCGTGTGTGCACGCATGCACGCATGTGCACCATTCCCTCTCTCGACAATGCTTCTGCTCACTCCTCCGTATCTCTGAAGACGCGTTCTTTAAAACTCAGCTTCAATATACCCTCCCCAGGAACATTTGCCTTATTAGGTCCATTGCAAATGTCAGCCCCCTTGCATCCTAGGACTTTCATTGCCTGTTTACCAAACATTGTCTCATGTTCTGTGTATATTACATTTCCCCTAAAGAGATTATAAGCCCTTAGAAGGCAGCCTTCAAGCCTTTGGACTCCCAACACCAGGCAAGTTGCCCAAAAAAAGAGTTTAAAAAAAAGATCTGCCGATCGATGCCAACATCCGCTCATACTTTCTTCTGGTGTTTTTGTTCCAGTGGCTGGGAATTCATGTCAAACTCCTACGCGTGGTGAAACGGTCTCAGCAAGTGTGTCCCAAGCGACCCCCTGAGAACGAGGGAGGCAGCAATTGTTCAATGCTTTAAAGTACTTATGGCAAACAAATACTTGCGGCAAATAAAGAGAAGATGACTGAATCCCTATTGGAAAGAACCAGATGAAAGAAGTCCCCCACAGAGGAAAACCAAAGAATTAAAATGAAAGCCGACAAACCACTTCAACTATTTCTGCATCTACCCCTGAGTAATATTCCGCCCAAGCGGAACACACCCCTCCTCCCTTCCCAGCCTGGGTTCCGTAACGCCCAGCTTAGCGTCATCCCAAAATGCTCGCAGGTGGTTGGACTGGATTCCCAAGCTCCAGATGGTTCAGTCAGCACTGGAGGATCACATTTTCACACTTTTCTGCTTGCACCACAAAAGACCTTCCCATCTGGCCTCCTCCCGAAATGACCCCTCAGTTTTCCACGCGTGCTTGACGCAGCCTGAATCCCAACACTCCAGGGCTCTTTCGGGTACCCTCCCCCTGGCCTCTCCTTGCTCTTCTGCCCACAACAGGGCTCTCCAACGAGGCAAATCACCCTTCAACCCCAAGTTCCCGTGAAAGCTGCAGCAAGCACACCCTCGAGTCTGTGAACTCCAATGGCCGTGACAATATTGAAGAGACACCGAGCAGGTCTGATTCAGGTTTCCAAAGCTGACTTGCTGCTGATTGAGTCATATCTGCCTGTTTTCCGGAGGTCGTATTACCTTCCCTTCCTGACTCATGTTTCACTTCAAAACTAGTATAACTTGAGTCTCCCAGGTGAATGTGACCCTTCATGTTTGCCTCTGGGACTTCCAGCAGCACCTGGTTCCTGGGGCTCAGCCTGGAGACACCACGCAGTGAACAAGGACACCCATCAGAGAACAGGATCCCTGGACCTACCATTTAAAAACTGCTGCATGGGGGGCGGTGGGGGGGCGCCTGGGTGGCTCAGTCGGTTGAGCGTCTGACTTCAGCTCAGGTCATGATCTCACGGTTTGTGGGTTCGAGCCCCACGTCAGGCTCTGTGCTGACAGCTAGCTCAGAGCCTGGAGTCTGTCTTTGGATTCTGTGTCTCCCTCTCTCTCTGCTCCTCCTCCACTCATGCTCTGTCTCTCTCCCTCTCTCTCTCAAAAATAAACGTTAAAAAAATTTTTAAATAGGTGGTGTGCCCTGACAGGAGACCCGAGGTTGGAAATTCGAATCCGAGCCATGGAAAATCAGCCTCCTCCCTCTCCTAGAGCTGTTCCAAGACAGCAGCTGAGATGCCCCTTGGGAAGTGCAAGGATGGTGGATGTCACCACCCAGGAGAGCTCAGGGAGGGTCCTCCCGGCCAGCGGCCTTGCATCCACTCCTTCCAGGTGCTTCGAGAGAAGGGCCGAGAACTTTAGTCACCCAGAGCAGAGGCGACTCACATGCACCTTGCAGAACCCGATGGAGGAGAAGTGAAGGGGATGAAGAGGAAGAGAGAGACAGAACCGCCGCACACCACAAAGAAGCAGACGCTGCTCATTCTAGTGGGAAATGAAAGCATTAGTTGACTTCACTGTTTACTTAGAAACTCAGATTCGGTCAAAGACATCATAAGGAAAATGATTACGATGTCTTACAGGTTTTCCCATGACTACTTTCATGTGTATTACCTGACGATATCCATCCAAAACAAAACAAAAACAAAACGAACAACCCAAAACCCTATGAGTCCCGTACGCAAAGCTAGCATTGTATCTAAAGATGAGCAATCAGGGGCGCCTGAGTGGCTCAGTCGGTTAAGCATCCTACTTTTGGCTTCAGCTTAGGTTGCGATTTCACGGTTCATGAGTTCGTGCCCCACATCAGGCTCTGCGCTGACAGCACAGAGCCTGCTTGGGAGTCTCTCTTTCCCTCTCTCTCTGCCCCTCCCCTGCTCATGCTCTCTCTCTCTCTCTCTCTCTCTCTCTCTCAAAATAAATGAACGTTAAAAAAAATTAAAGGGGCGCCTGGGTGGCTCAGTCGGTTGAGCGTCCGACTTTGGTTCAGGTCATGATCTCACAGTTCGTGGGTTCGAGCCCCGTGTCAGGCTCTGTCCTGACAGCTAGTTCAGAGCCTGGAGACTGTCTTCGGATTCTGTGTCTTCCTCTCTCTGACTCCTCTGCTCATGCTCTCTCTCTCTCTCCCTCTCTCAAAAATAAACAAACCATTAAAAAAATAAACTCACACATGCTTTTAGAATAGATTAATAGAAATGTTAATTCTAGGTCTGAGGATATGAAACGTTTTTAAAAAATTTAAAGATGAGCGATTGAAGGATCTGGGAGTTTCAATGACTTACCCAAGCCCACTAGCCCAGAAGGTGATGGAGCTGGAATTTTAGACCCTTAAAGTCAGAGCCATGTTTATCTTTGTCTTCCCAGTGCCAAGTTCCCAAGTTTATTGAGCGAATGGGCTCAAATGGGCTGTACCTGGAACACAGACTCATGCTCTCAGGCTAGTCCGGGATGTCAGGCAATGACTCGGATGCCCATGCTTTGCGGATTCCCAAATCTGCAGCTGGGCAGTCACTCAGAGGCAGTGAAGGGGGGCGGTAAAGGGACAGGGTTTCAACAGTTTGTGCCGGAACAGATTAGGTATCTCCTACACATAGTCGGTATGCATATGTCCCTTCGCCATAGCCCTAATGACAAGTGAGACTACCCAGCCACAGCTCTCAGGCTGCCATTTATAAACCACTTGCTCATAGGCAAAATGAGGGATAAAGCCTACCTTATAAGGTGGTTTTGAGGTCCCTTCTATTCGTGTGTGTGTGTGTGTGTGTGTACATACAGGTATATACATTTACTTAACAGGTACATCATTTGATTAGCCCCACATCTTATTAGAGAGACAGATCTGGACAGAGTACTTAAAAATCTCAAGAGAAGGGGCACCTGGGTGGCTCAGTTATTAAGTGTCCATCTTCAGCTCTAGTCATGATCTAGTGATCATGTGTTCGAGCTCTGCATTGGGCTCTGTGCTGATAATGCATAGCCTGCCTGGGATTCTCTCTCTCCCCCCACCCCCCGCCCGCCCTCCGGCTCATTCGCTCTCTCAAAAAATAAATAAATACACTTTTTAAAAAATCTCAAGGGAGTCTTTGAATGAACATCTTCTTAGACCTTTGGAAGAATGATAGGGAAATGGGGGCTTTGGACCAGAGCGGCCTCAGGTCTTGCTCTAGGCTTCTCCCTCGTGTAAAGGATATTCCTCCTCCATTCCTACGCAGTGGAGATTTTACTGCTAAGTGTCCAAGCCCCTCTTCTGTTCCAAAGAGTTTTGGGGGATCCTGAGCCATTGGAAGCATGAGGGGAGGAAGCGTATCTCCAAATGAAGTCTGTTTGATGAAGGACCAGGAAGTTTGGAGGCATCGCCATTGCCTGCAAGATAGATGGACCCTGCACTATCTGCTCTTAACTAGTGGTCCCTCAGTGGCGGCACATACAGCGACAGATGCAGGAATGCAATGCTGGTAAAACTTCCAAGAGCCTCCGAGTACTGGTGACAGACGATGCTTGCTCCCAAGAGACAAACATTTGCAGATTTTATTTGCTGGCTCTCTAGTCAGTGATTCTAATCTGTCTACGATGAGCAGAGAAAGCCCTCAGGGTAGAAATTGATGTAGCTCATCCATTGGTCTCTAGAATCCTTTAGAATTTCCTCTTTATCTTTCTGAAGATTCTCACATGTGGAAGAGGGTATGTGTGTTAGTGTGTTTTTCTCATTCTGCAACTGTAGGAACTCATATTCTTTCATTCCTTTTGACCTCTCCCCTTTACTCTCTCTGTTCCCTTTTTTGTGAAACCCTTATGAGAAGCTGTAGGATCTGCTTTTACATCTCTTCACTGTTCCCTTCTATTTTTTTCTCTCTGTCCTTTTGTGTTATGTCATGGGGTCGATTTTTCAGGTTAATCTGCAAGCTCATGAATTTGCTTTTCACGTGTCTCCCTTGTGATCTTCGTCTGAGGAATACTTGTAGTGACAAACCTAACATGAAAATTGTAGAACCTTGTGGAATGTCATAATGATCAAAATAAAATGGAGAGGGGCGCCTGGGTGGCTCAGTCAGTTAAGCGTCCAACTTCGGCTCGGGTAATCTCACAGTTCATGAGTTCGAGCCCCGCATCGAGCTCTCCGCTGTCAGCGCAGAGCCTGCTTTGGGTCCTCTGTCTTCCTTTCTCTCTCCACCCCTCCACTGTTTTCGCTCTCTCAAAAATAAATAAATATTAAAATAAACAAAATAAAAATAAATGGAGAGATTTACCATGTTCTTGAATAGGAAGACACCGTAACATAAAATTGACAGTTCTCAACCTAGACACCCAAAGTAATCCTGGTGAAACCTTAAGAACACTGTTTTTGATAGACGGGCCATCTAGAGTTCATTGGGATATGTTTTAAGTAAGAAGATTTTTGTCTCCTCTCCTGCTTGAGACTTCACTAAATTGAGAGTAAGGCAACTACGATAACAAAAGGAAGGTAGAAACCTGTAAAAGGCCAGGAGAATAAAGAAGACAAGAAGCAGACAAGAGATGCAATTTTGGAAGATAGAACTGGGGAGAGGTGAGTGATTTTAGCATCCAAAGGAAGCAATGAGCCAAGTCACCTGGAGGGGAATGACCACTAAAAAGTGAGCCAAGTCACCCCAAAAGAAAACCTGAGATGCTCAGCTTAGGAGACGGCAGGTTCAGTGAAGGGCTGGGTTGAAGTGAGGAGCTAGAAATAGGCATTGTTCAAAGCTTGTCTATGGAGCAGCCATATCCTTCCCCCACCTCGGGCAGTCAGGCTACTAATCTCCCAGACCAGTGATCGAAGAGTTCTTTTCTGTTTAATTTAATGGGCTGAGACTCAGGCTTACCCAGACAGAGGCAGCAGAGGGGAAGCACAGGGAATTCTGCAAAAGAAATGGTTGAACTACACAGTTCCCTTTCCCCAAATTGTCCTCCATATGCTGACAGGTGCATAAAGAATATCAGAAGATTCTCTCTCTCTCTCTCTCTCTCTCTCTCTCTCTCTCTCTCTCTCGTACAAACTAAATGGCCCTAAAAACAATGCTTCCATTTTTCTCTTTACTTCCTCCCTCCCTCTTCCTTCCTTCCTTAGTCTTTCTTTCTCTTTATTTCTTTTCTTTTCTTTCTTTCCTTCCTTCTTACGAACTGTCTGCTCAATCACCCCTAAATGTAGCCCAGAGGTCAACAAATCCTGTCTGTGCCCTCAGGACCTCCAAACAATATTGTAGAGGCTCACTCTTAGATAGGATCAGAGTGCCAATCATCCCAGACAATTGATGACAACCTCCAGCATAAAAGAGAAAGACCAACGCAAGAATAAAGAAAAGAAAAGAAATCTCGAGAACAAATGGAAGACTATATAAGATTTCCCTACAACGCTAGGGAAATAAATGAAGAAACTGTATCCTTCTACCCAGAAATAGAGGTGATATACTAGGATAAAATCAAAGAACAAGATAAAAATTTCTTCTGGAAATAAAAACTTAATCAAAATATAATATTCCATAGGAAGGTTGAAGAATGAAGCTAAGGAAATCTTCCAAAAACTAGCACAAAAAGACATAGCACTAAAAGTTAGGAAAGGAAAGAAAAGTAATGGAAAGGATGAAATATAAGAGGAGGCACCATCCAACCAACGAAAATGATTTCTTAAGAAAGAGAAGATAGAAGACAGAAAGGTGGGAAATAAGCAAGTAATACACCAATAAAATTTCTAGCACTGAAAACAATAAATCTCCAGGTTGGAAGTGCCTCTTCTATGCCCAAGAAAATGGATGAAATAAGACCCATACCAAGTACCTGAGTTGTGAGATATCCAAGTTCTGGAGGAAAAGAGAAGATCCTAATGGTTCCTCCAAGGAACAACAACAACAAGAAGAAAAAAAAAAGCCTACTACAAGGAAAACAGATATGAGGTAGAAATAGGATTATTCACAGCTACAATGAATGTTAGGGACCAATAAGGCAGTGCCTTCGAGTATTTAAAGGAAAATTAAGGTTTAGCCTAGATTCCAAATCCTGGCCAAATTTTAATTTCAGGGGGTGGATAAAATGGACATTTACAGAAGGGTGAGAACTCTAAACTACTCCCCCTTGTTCCTTTTAAAAAGCAAGTAGAGGACTTTCCATTCTCTTGATTGCAGGCTACATCAACCCTCCCCGTGAGGTCAACTAAAACAGTTGTAGGGAGGGTTGCCTGGGTGGCTCAGGTCATGATCTCATAGTTCATGAGTTCGAGCCCCATACCAGGCTCTGTGCTGACAACTCAGAGCCTGGAGCCAGCTTTGGATTCTATGTCTCCCTCTCTCTCTGCCCCTCCCCTGCTCACACTCTGTCTCTGTCTCTCAAAAATAATAAATAAATGTTTTTAAAAAAAGGAAGTAACAAGATAAAACACTCCTGGGAGCGGAAGCAGTATGGATACATTCATGAAAACAAAAATCAAAAAACAAAAACAAAAAAAGAGTTGTAGGGAAACAATATATCCAGATAAAATTTTAATTATTTAAATATATATGTATATATCTTTATAGTTAATTTATAATTAGTATATTTTCATTTGTAAACATTAAATATATTATTTTTAAGAACTATACTAAAATACATAATTAAATAGATTTTATAAGTACAAATAACATATTTATATTTTAATTTTTATTCAAAGCATCAAAAAGCTGGTAAGATAGTGATGGATTACTAGGCCAAAATTTTGGAGAATCTGAGAAGCAAGCTCTCAAAGCTGTTTTTGCTCTGCTCAGGAAGAAACTGCTGGAATCTGGCAGCCTCGCTAGACAAAAGAGATAAAAGTGCTGGCCAAATGGAGAGTCTGATAAATACTCACACATTAAGCTGAGGTCCCAAAGAGCTTTACTCTTAGAGCAGGGCTTCCCAAATGTGCCTGTACAGTAGAATCTCAGGCGAGCTTTTATTTATTTTTTTTAATGTTTATTTGTTTATCTTTGAGAGAGAGAGAGAGAGAGAGAGAGAGAGAGAGAGAGAGAGAGAACATGAACAGGGGAGGGGCAGCGAGAGATTGGGAGAGAGAGAATCCCAAGCAGTCTTGGTGCACTGTCAGCACAGAGCCCAATGGGGAGCTCAAACCCATGTACTGGAAGATCATGACCTGAGCCAAGGTTGGATGCTTCACCACCCAGGCGCCCCTTCATGAGAGCTTTTAAAAATTCCAAAGTGCAGGCTGCACCAGAGACTGATGAAGTCACAGTCTCTGGGGGTAGGACACTGCATCAGTAGATTTAGAAACTCCCCTGGTGATTCCAATGTGCTGATGAGTCTGGGAACATCCAGTGTGTGAGAGAGTAAACTGGAAGGAACACTGGTCTCACGTGGGTGACTCTGAGAATCTCAAGTCTGGAATCTCAGTTAATGGGATCCCAAAGTGTCAGAAGCAAGAGCATTCTCTGTGGAGGTATATATTTTCATCTAGGCCTCAAATTGTTTCTCAAAAAAAAAAAATTAAATGCAATGTCAAGTGCAAGTTCTCTATGAGTGAAAACCGGCAGTGGGGAATGTTACCATTCAAACAAACCCACAAAGACACCCTGGCTTCAGATAGTGAGAGTATTGGGCACAGACTCCAAAACCATGTTTCCTGTCTTAAAAGAGAAAAAGAAAAGCTTGAAAATTTCAGCTGGGACGTGGAAACCAAAAAAGTGACTTTGATTTGAAAAAGTAGCAAGTAGAAATTCTACACCTGAAAAATACAATAACCTTAATTAAGAATTTAATGCACAGTCTAATGGTCCAGCAGATATAGCCAAAGATTAGACTAGGAATCTGGAATATAAATCAGAAGCAGAGGTCCAGAATGTGTTACAGAAAGGCCAAAAGGATGAGCAAGAAGACAGAAGAGAGGATAAAAACCATCAAGTAAGCTTGGGCAAACTTGTGCTGGAAAGGTCAGGTAGTAAGTATTTTAGGCCAAGCAGGCAAGCTATTCTGTGGCAGTTGCAGCTACTCCTAGTTGCCATTGTAGCTTAAAAAAAAAATAAAATCCATAGACAAGAGGTAAATAAATAAGCATGACTATATTCAAAACTTTGTTTACAAAAATAGATGACTTACCTACGGGCCATGGTTTGGCATAGAAAAAAGCTCTAACATCTATATGTTAGATCTTGGAGACTTTTATGTTCTCCAATCTGACCACAGTGGACAGTAGAGAGGAATAGGGTAAAAATAATAATCTAAAAAAAAATTACTAAGAATTTTCAAGAATTGATGAAAGACAGCAACTCACAAATATGGGAGCCCAATAAATCCCTGGGACAAATATAAAGAAATTCACACTTTGGTTTGCAAGAAAAGCAGAAAGAAAGAGAAACATTTTTTTAACTTTTAAAATGTTTATTTTTGAGAGAGAGAGAGAGAGAGAGAGAGAGAGAGAGCAGGAAATAGAGCAGGGCAGAGGCCAAGAGAGAGGGGGACAGAGAATCCAAAGCAGGCTCTGCACTGTTGGTGCAGAGCCCCAGGCAGGGCTTGAACTCACAAACCATGAGATCATGACCTGAGCCGAAGGTGGATGCTTAACCTACTGAGCCACCCAGGTGACCCAAGAAAGAGAAAATCTTAAAAGAAGCTAGAAAAAAGGTTGCTTTCAAAGGAGTGACAGAGTAACAGCTGACATCTCAATATCACAAAATAAAATAAAAAGCCAGAACACAAGGGAATGTTATCTTCAATGTATTGAAAGAAAATAACCACCCACCTAGAATTCTAAACTCAGCAAAATTATATGCTTCAAAAATAAAGACAACATAAAGACATTACTGGATAAGTAAAAGCACAGAAAGTTTGCCTTCTGTAGATCTCCACTGAAGTATATCATAGAGAAGGCACTTCAGACATAAGAAAAATGATCATGGGCAGAAGGTATAGTTGAGGGGGGAAAAAGGAGAGCAAAGAAAATAGTAAATAAATGAGTAAATCTAAATGAATATTGACTATGTAGAATAATAACTATTATGCCTTAAGTTGTCTAAATATAAAGAGAATTGAAATAAATAGCAATAAAAGCATGAAATTTGGGAAGATTATAATTAATACTGAAGTTTTTGTGCTGTCTGGGAGGAAGGTAAAGGTATTAAGTAACATTTAATAAGTCAAGGATGCATACTGTAATTTCTAGAATAATCACCAAGAAAAAAGAAACAAAGTGTGCAGCTTCCAAGCATATAGGAAAGAAAATTTTCAAGCTAGTAAAATCAATGAAATCAAAAAGAAGGCAAAGAAAGAGAGGAAAAAAACATAGAATAGCTGGTAAATAAAAAGGTAGATTTAAACACAATGTAGAGAATTAGATTAAATGTAGATAAACTAACTGGTCCAGTTAAAAGACTAAGATTACCCATCTAGATCAAAAAACAAACCCTGAATATGTGCTATTTAAAAGTAACATATCTAGCTAGGGGTGCCTGGGTGGCTCAGTGAGGTGAGCATCCGACTCTAGATTTTGGTTCAGGTCATGAACCCAGGGTCATGGGATCAAGCCCCGCACTGTCAGTGAAGAGCCTGCTTGAGATTCTTTCTCGCTGTCCCTCTGCCCCTCCTTCCTCAAATAAAATAAAATAAAATAAAAGTAACATATCTAAAACATAAGGATACAGAAATGTTGACAGCAACTGGAAAAGATGCTCCAACAAAACAAGGAAATAAATTTAAAAAGAGAAAGACCTGAGATTAAGAAAATAGGAAATTGTAGGAGGAAGACAGAAGGTTCTGTGAAGAAAGCTTCCAAGTAAAGGAAGAAATAAATAAACTATCTAATGTTTCTGAGCATGGGAGAAAATCTGCTGATAGGTATGTGGCCCTTCAATGGAATATTTGGAAAAAACTCAGATATGTTTATATAAAAAAAAAAATCACACAAGTAAAAACAGAAGCAATTAATAACTCCAAAAAAAATATAAGAAAGGATTTTATTTATACTGGAAAGGAAACGTAGTTATAATATACTAATCAACTCTCATAATATACTAGTATACATAATATATGAGCCAATACTAATATAGTATATATACTAATCAATGTATATAATTAATATACTAATCAATACTTATATACTAATCAAGCACTCCAAGTATTTGTCCAATCTTAATGTAAACATGAATTATGTATTTAGCCAAAATTTGTAATAAACTCTGTTGAAGAGGGAGTAGGGTAGGATGTAAGAGAAAGGAATATTTGTGAATAGAAGTCAATAAATTATGTGTAAAAGTGATCAATCAAGCGATTAGCAGTATAGTAACATTATTTAGAAATGTAAAGGTTAATGCCGGAAATATCAGCTAAAAGAGGTAAAAGTGATTACCTCCGAAGAGAAGAAATGAGGAAATGAAGAGTAGCACGACAAGTGTTATTTGTAATTATAAGCCTTATGATTTATTTAGTTTTTAAATTATGTACATGTCTTATTTTGTTAAAATTTTCAAAAGTTAAAAATAAAACCAGAAAAGAGAGGAGGCAATGCAGGGGAACTTTTTCAACCAGATATCAAAAATTAAAATGGAAATTAAAATTATAAATTACTTTATGCAGGAATAGACAAACAGCTATCTGACTACTTCATAAATTTTATAAGTTAAACAATGATTAAATGGCACAGAAATAAGCAAATAGATCATTGAAACAGAATAAAAGTCCAGACAGACTCACATTCATATGGGAATTCAGTTCGCGATAAAAGCAGCATTTTAATTTTTTTAAGTTTGTTTTTTTATTTTGAGAGAGAGAGAGAATGTGAGCAGGGGAGAAACAGAGAGAGGGGGAGAGAGAAAGAATCCCAAGCAGGGTCTGCACTGTTAGCCCCAAGCCTGACATGGGGCTCGATCCCATAACCTACAAGATCATGACCTGAGCTGAAAGCAAGAGCTGGATGCTTAACTGACTGAGCCACCCAGGTGCCCCCAAAAAGCAGCATTTCAAATCAGTAGGGAAGGATAGTTTTTGATGACTGGGTGAAACACCTGCCAATTCATTTAGAAAAACAATGTTAGAGCCCTGTCTCATACCATACACAGAAATAAATCTCACATAGATTAAAAGGCTAAATGTCAAAAACAAAACTATTAAAAAAGAATGAGATACTATCTCATTCTGAGTTTGCAATAGGTCTATAAAATATTTTTACATGAAAAAGGAAAATGGTAGTACAGTATAATTAGGATGATTCCTTTTTTTAGAAATATATGTGAATGAGTTTGTGTGTGTGTGTGTGCACGCTTGTGTGAGTATGTATGTGAGTAAATGTGTGTGTTTGTGTGAGTGAGTATATGTGGATGAGAGTATATGAGTGTTTGAGTATGCGAGTGAGTGAGTGTGTGTGTGTGTTTGTGTGAGTATGTGGTAGGTATGAGTGTGCACGTATGTGTTTGTGTGAGTGTGTATGTGGGTGAGTGAGAATATGTGTGAGTGTGTATGTTTGTGTGTGAGTATGTGAGTGAGCATGGATAAGTGTGTGTGTGTGAGTGTGTGTGAGTGAGTGTGTTAATAACAGTGACTAGATTTTGGTGGTGATAATGGGGCAGGTTATAATTCTCAAAAATGTGGCAAAGTTGGGATGACTATTACTTTCATTTTCTCCTCATCCTTTTTCAAATAAAAAATGTTAAAAGAAAAAATTTTTCAATATTTAAAAGTAAAGTTTTCACTGTCACCTTTGAATTTATCCATCTGTTACGTATCAGGCAATTTGTAAAAAAAAAAAAAAAAAAAAAGTCACTCGGCCACAGCAAATGCTTACTCAACACGTCTCTGGAGGCAAGGGAAACCAAAGCAAAAATGAACTATCGGGACCTCATCAAAATAAAAAGCTTCTGCACAGGGAAGGAAACAATAAAACTAAAAGGCAACCTATAGAATGAGAGAAGATATTTGCAAATGACATATCAGATAAAGGCTTAGTATCCAAAATCTATAGAGAACTTATCAAACTCAACACCCAAAAAACAAATAATTCAGTGAAGAAATGGGCAAAAGACACGAATAGACAGTTCTCCAAAGAAGACATCCAGATGGCCAACCGACACATGAAAAAATGCTCAACATCACTCATCATCCGGGAAATACAAATCAAAGCCATGTTGAGATACCACCTCACACCTGTCAGAATGGCTAACATTAACAACTCAGGCAACAACAGATGTTGGCGAGGATTCGGACAAAGAGGGTCTCTTTTGCACTGCTGCTGGGAATGTAAACTGGTGCAGCCAGTCTGGAAAACAGTATGGAGGTTCCTCAAGGGCTTCGAAGGGACACATGTACCCCTATGTTAATAGCAGCACTATCAACAATAGCCAAAGTATAGAAAGAGCCCAAATGTCCATCGACAGATGAATGGATAAAGATGTGGTATATATATATACATATATATACCATACACACACACACACACGCACGCACACACACACACACACACTGGAGTATTACTCAATAATCAAAAAGAATGAAATCTTGCCATTTGCAGCTACGTGGATGGAACTAGAGGGTATCATGCTAAGCGAAATTAGTCAGAGAAAGACAAATATCATATGACTTCACTCATATGAGGACTTTAAGATACAAAACAGATGAACATAAGGGAAAGGAAGTAAAAATAATATAAAAACAGGGAGAGGGACAAAACATAAGAGTTTCTTAAATATAGAGAGCAAACAGAGGATTGTTGGAGGGATTGTGGGGGGGGGTGGGCTAAATGGGGAAGGGGCATTAAGGAATCTACTCCTAAAATCACTGTTGCACTATGTGCTAACTAACTTGAATGTAAATTATAAGAAATAAATAAATTATAGAAAGATTAAATAAATATATAAAAAAACAAATAAAAAACTGTGTTCAGAGGTAAAGGCTGGAAGAATAAATGCATATTTATACCTGCTACAACTTCTCTGATCTTTATTTTTTGAAAAAGCTTTATTCAGCCTTTTGTAAGTAGGAAATTTTTTCTTTAAGCAACATTTATTGAATGATTATAATATGCAGGACATATGACTAGGTATATCGTGTGATTTCTCTTAACACAGGGAAAAATTTCTAAGGAAAATTGCAAGCCAAATTAAATGAGGGAAACACTCTTTCAGATTATGATAGGAAATAACTTCAGAACTCCAAAGCAATAACGGCAATTTTTAAAAATGTTTTTATTTTATTTTTGAGAGAGAAACTGAGTGCGAGCAGGGGAGGGGCAGAGAGAGATGGAGACACAGAATCCGAAGCAGGCTCCAGGCTCTGAGCTGTCAGCACAGAGCCCGACGCGGGGCTCGAACCCACGAACCGCGAGATCATGACTGAGCCGAACTCGGACACTTAACCAACTGAGGCACCCAGGCGCCCCTGCCTCAGTCATTTTTAAGCCGCAATACTAAGGTTGCTTTTTCTCTCTGTGTAGCGTAGAAAACATATCAACAAAATCAAATTGAAAGCGATAGGGGAAGAAAAGAAAAGCAAGAAAAGAGGTTTTATATTATCTTGGAGAACCTTGAAGACCATGAGGCTCTATCCTGACCTCTGTTTCACAACCCAGATCATTGCCATCCCTTGCCATCATTTGCTCGAAGACATCCTGGAGGCCTACTTTTGGCCAGGCACAGTGTTGGGCACTGGGGATGCGACAATCTCAAGTTGCTGTTAGCGGAGAAAGTGGGTAAGATGGAGAAGTGACAAGCAATTACAACTCAGAACTCAAACGCCAGCCCGGAGGTGCGCGCAGACAGCCAGGGAGCTGGGAGCTCAGACTGCCTCCCAAAGCCACCCGTTACCTCCCCAGGCGTGAGAAGCCACACAAGGAACAGAACAGCAGCAGAATCTAAAAACATCTTCACTTGTGATTGCAAAGCGCATACATACCCTGTTAAGATAACTCAGACGGGAAAGTGTGGAGGTGGTCTTGGGGAGGTGAGTCAAGCACAGAGGGTACAGAGTCCTTATTAGCAGGCAGGCTGGGACCCTCTCCCTGCCCCCCACGTGGCCCCTGCTCTCTGTCCCTGCCTGGTGCCGTCATCCTGCTGTCCCGAGTCCTGCCGCCTCCCGGAGGCTGCTGTAGCACTGTGCACAGCTGAGCTCTGCTCGAGACACCCCCTCATGCCGCCCCCTACCGTTCCTACCCCTGAGCCCTCAAGGGAGGGGACATTTCCTTCCCACTGTGTTTTCTGTGCTCACTCAGCCCTCCCTTCCCTCCATTCTGCACACGCAAATGCCCAGGCAGTAACATTTAAGGCACCTGCACCCAACCGTCAGAGGTGATGGATTGGAGGTACAGTTCAGGGGGACCCAGATCGGCCCCCGGCGTCCCTCCCGTCCCTCTCCCTCTTGATGCCTAGCCTGCTGCCAGTGTGGTCAGTCCTGGTTCACACCTGATGTGCCTGTGTAATTGTTAATAGGCCCCCCTTTCCCTCCCCAAACAGACCTAGTCTGGACGTTAAGCTACGGGATCGCCTTGCCTGGGACTAATCTGCTCTAGGACTAGCCGTGAGAATAGCCACCCCTTTGGTGCACCGAGGAATGAGCCGGCCCCAGGGGACCCAATAATACGTAGCCTCCGGTTGTCAGAACACAGAGCTTCCACCAAAGTCTAGCTCATTTTGTCTTATATAATGTCACATGTGGGATGGCGGTCCCATCCAGGGTCCACTGTGGCTAAATCAATACTGTCCTGGGGAGCCTGGGTGGCTCAGTCGGTTAAGCATCCGACTCTTGGTCGAGGCTCAGGTCATGATCTCTCGGTTCATGGGATCGAGCCTGGGATTTTCTCTCTTTCCCTCCTCTCTCTGCCCCTTCCCCACTCGCTCTCTCTAAATAAAGAAATAAATACACTTAAAAAAATACTGTCCCTTTGAAGGGACCGGTGAGAGCTCTGCTGAGTAGGAGTCCAAGTGAAGTTCACGTCCGTCTGGGCTTGCTGCTTACCATTCACACAGACAAGCCACCTGTACACGGGACAGTTCAACCAGTACGGTTCACCTTTGATGACAGGAGCCCATGTGTTAGAGGACTGAGAGATTTTTCCAGATATACAAGCAACTATATATGCAAACAAACCTCAGCCCCAGCTGCCAACTTGATTAGGAGAGGGAGCCAAATGGCAGCTCAGAAGTAAGCGCCCTTCCGTCTGCAACACTTGGGTGTGAACAGCCATATCCAGAGGCAGCTTATGCTGTTGGCCTGGAGGTGATGCATGTCACACCAGTCAGAAAACTGGGCCTTGGCATTCCCCACCCCCCTCACCCTCAAACCCAATCAAACTGAATCAGGACGTGAGGGGGAGGGGCTGTAAAAGCAGGTCCAGGTGCCCAGCCGCTGTGGGGTCTGCCATGTTTTTTTCCATTCTCTACTCATTTCAATGTTTACATTGCAGTGATTGATTCTGCCCTTGGCTTTCAAAGCCTCCTGGCACATGAGGCGATTGTTGCCCCAGGAACATCGATGCCGTCTGGGCTGCCCAAGTTACTCGCAGGCTGCGAGTGGCTAAGCTTTGAAGACAACCGGGCGTTCAGCTCCTGCCAGATTTAAAAACTGCAAGGCCAGCCCAGAGTGGCATACAGCTCCCCGTGGGCGTGAGACACTCCAGCTTCTCCATATGTCTATGTCTATATGGGGCTCCTCAGTTTCTAAATGGAGTCAGAAAATGTAGACCTGAGTTCGAATTCTAAGCTCTTCTCAGGAGCTCCTGCCTGCTCTCCGGGACTCGGGGCCCTCATCTGGGAAGTAGACTGGGCGGCTAGGAAGCCCAGATGTGCCGCCCCCCCAACCAGCTTTTCTGATATTCCATGCGACTGCGCTCCTGGTGCCAGGTGCCATCTGGCTGCTGGGCCTCAACAAATATTCTCTGGGCCTCAGTTGCCCCATCTGCAAAAGGGGTCCCATGGCACGCATGTCATAAATGCCTCGTGAGGAGGTTGTGGGCTTTAAAAGTGGGACAGGGTATGTGGAAACACGCAGCGAGTTAGTGCATGCAGTAGGAGCTCAATAGATGTGCTTTTGCACGGCCTCCCAGATTCTCCATCTGTGAAAGCTGAATGACACCTGCCTGCCTGCCTGTCTCGTGAAAACTGCAGTGAGCTATGGAAAGACATGCAAAGGGCTTAGCATTAAGAAAAGCATTGGCAAGGGGCACCTGGGTGGCTCAGTCGGTTAAGCGTCTGACTTCAGCTCAGGTCATGATCTTGCAGTTCATGGGTTCGAGCCCCGCATTGGGCTCTGTGCTGACCGCTCAGAGCCTGAAGCCTGCTTCAGATTCTGTGCTCCCTCTCTCTCTGCCCCTCCTCTGCTCATGCTCTGTCTCTCTGTCTCTCAAAAATAAATAAATGTTAAAAAAATTTTTTTAAAGCATTGGCAAATAGCAGGCATAATTGTCAATCAAAGGTGGGCTGAGGTCAGAGTTAAGGCCATAGTGGGTAGCAGATTGGATGGGCCTGATTAATTAACTGAACTCAAACCCTTAGACCCCGGGACTTGTCCCCAGATCACACTGTGAGAGGGAAGGCAGAGGGGGACGCTTCAGTGTCTCCGGGGCTTGCTGAGCCCCCAAAGCCAGGCCATGGGGGGAAGGTGACAGAGTGGGGGCAATGGTGACAGAGTGGCTGTTGGGGGACTGGGGAGCCACCAAAGCCAAGGGAGCAGCGGGGAACAGAGGCAGTGACAGCTAAGGCAGAGGGCTTCTTTCATAACGCACGCTGGCTCTTGCTAGGGTGAAAGGATTGAGCTGGACGGAATTGGCACCCCCTGTTAAGAAAGAGGGTGAGATCTCCACTCGGGAAGGGGAATCTCCACAATAAATAGTGTGCCTGTTTTCTTTTAGGCTGAGGGCTCAGACCCTTAGGCAGTAGGTCTTCTCCCGGGAGCCCAGAGCAAAGCTGCTGGGCTGGTCAGAGAGAGATAAACCTCTGGACAGGAAACTGGGCTTGGCGAGGGGTTGTTTTCTCTAACATTTTGTTATGAAACCAACATTTATTTTGAAAAATCTCAAACACGCAGCACAGTAGGAAGCACTTCGCAGTGAGCACTGGGCACCCTTCCACCTGGATTCCTTCATAATCATTTGACTATACTTTCTGTATCCCATCTGTCCATCTGTCTATCCCGTCTTCACCCATTATTCCAGGTTAATTCTGGTGCATTTCAAAGGAACTTATGGGCCTCAGTATACTTCTCCCCAAATACTTCAGCATGCATAGGGTTAACTAGAGCTCAATATATTTTTTTTTTTTACAAACCTTTCCTTCCCATGTAAAATGTACGTACTATGAAATGAGCAAATACTCTGCCTCTAGGTGCTGTGTTTTAACAAACGCATGCACTTGCGTAGCCCAAACCCCTATCAAGATATAGAATACCCCTAATTTCCTAGGGGGGGCTAGGAAATTGTTACATGTTGATTTGTTACATGACCTTGCATAGAAGTCTTGTTTAACTTTGATTCCAGCAGGTCCCGAACCTGTCTGATCATAAAGCTCTTTTTCCAAGTGCCAAGTTCAAAAATCCTATCTTAAACAATTAAGGCTGCCTGGAATACTGAATATTATTTAGTTCAAGCCCCTCTATTACAGCTAAAGAAACTTGAGAACTGTAGATGCGATTTATCCTAGGTCCCTAAGCCAGTGGCACAGTTACAACAGGCAATTGATAGGTATTGAGCAACCGCTCCAAACCAGGAAATGTGCTCGGTGCTGGATGCGGGACCGCTTACCACAGCCTGCCTCACAGGGCTCTTGTAAAGATAAAAGACAACCGTGTATGTGGAGTGCCTGGCATTGTCCCTAGCACAGAGAGGACACCAGGAGTCATCAGTGATTTTCTCCTCCGTTCCTCGCTAACATTTTAACATGTTCATGTGGCTGAGAGAGCAAGTGTACACGCTTCATTTCATTCTGCTATGGCAATAACCCTGTGAGGTAGGTAGGGGAGGTATTTTTATCCATGCTTTACAGGTGATTTTATAGCTTGTCCCTGAGCATTATTAGTAAATGAAGAGGGCACCAGGACTTAAATTCAGTTTCTGGAGCCCAAGTAATTTCAGCAGAGAGCTTTAGGAGCTTTGTCCATGTTCCTCCCAGGCCATCTGGGACCAGAGTGGAAGGGCAATTTGGAAATGCTAAGAAGGATATATTTGGTTCAGTGACAGACACCCAACTTGGATTGGCTAAAGAAGAAAAGGACATCTATTGGCTCCTGTAATAGAAGGTCTCCTCCTGCCACCTCCCTCCCTCCCTCCTTCCCTCTCTCCCCTACGCTTCCTCCAACTTCCTCGTGTCCTGGCTCCACTCTCGGGCAACATCACCCCCATGGATGCAAGATGGCCACCACAAGGTCTTGGTTTACATCCATTCAGCTTAGCAATCTCAAAGGAAAGAGAGAACTTTCTTTGGCAATGTCAGGCAAAAATCCAAAGACTGGGTTTATTAAACTAAGTTATTTCATGTGCCCACTCCTGAAACCAATTTTTTTAAAGGATGGAGTCTGTTGACTGGCCACCATGTAAGCAGGGGGTGGGTCAGCTCCTCCCATGGTCTGAAAGGGAGGAAGGGATGATGCTCTCTGGAAAAATCAACATGATGTTATCAGAAGAAAGGGGAAATAGATGATGGACGCTGGGCAACAAAATTTAGTTAACAAAAATAAGTTTAATAAAACTTATGAACTTAAATTGCTGAAAGTGGGTTGACCAGTACCCCTTGGAGCTTTCTAAACCCAGCCTTTTCAGAGATTTTCATGGTGGTTTCATTACATAGGCACGATTGACTGAATTGTTGGTGACTGAATTCTGCCTCCGCCGCTGGAGAGTGTAGGGTGGGGAGGGGGTGGGGAGCTAAAGGTCCAAAACTCTAATAACCTGTTTGGTTTTCCTGGCAGTAGTCCACATTCTCAAGTTACCCAGGTCCCCCTCACTGCTCAAGGGTCACTCGTTGGCACACACGCAGGTAAGGTTGAAAGGATCTCACGATGAAAACAAAAGACACTCCTAACAGAAGGTCCAGCTGAAACTCCTGGCGCTAACATAATGGTGTAGAGTTCCCCAATTTTTCTTTCTTTCTTTTTTTTATTTAATGTTTATTTCTTTATTTTGAGAGACAGAGAGAGAGAGAGGGCAAGCGGGGGAGGAGTGGAGAGAAAAGGAGAGAGAGTCCCAAGCAGGCTCCACGCTGTCTATGCAGAGCCTGACTCACGGCTCAAACTCATGAACCATGAGATCATGAACTGAGCCAAAACCAAGAGTTGGATGCTTAACCGACTGGGCCCCCCCCAGGTGCCCTGGCATTTTGTATTTTAAGTCTTGTAGCTCTTGCTGATGATCCCGGTAACAGACATGGAGGGATTGGAGGGTGACAGTGATGGCAACATCCCTATTTCACAGATGTGGAAGCTGGCTCTGCAAGGGTTGGCCAGTTGGCACCAGAGAGTGAGGGCTCAGCAAGCTCAACTTGGACCATGAATGGAACTACCTCCCACAGAAAGTATCTCCTCACAATCCCGGGGTCAGTGGTGTCCTTTAGGCCAGTGTGTGTTCAGGATATGTCTGAAAGAGGTGTTTGTTTGTTTGTTTATTTTTCACAAATGGCTCTGCTCTATCAATTAAATATGACGTCTCAATGGTCAGTCATTGTTTCATTCCATTTGACCCAAAGAATAAATGAATTTCTAACCTATGTCCTAGTGAATATTCAGTTGAAATGGCTCTCAGATAAAGTCAAAATTGAAGTGGAGAATAGATTGGAACTCTACTAATATATTCTGAAAGAGATATACCTATTTGTGGCTGAAAGGATTCAACTGGTTAAGTCTAAGGATAAGTAGATAGTTTACCCTTAACAGTATTAATTTACTTCATGATAGTTTCCAGAGAGTAAATCGTTCAAGTCCTACCCTATTTTTCTCCATTTTCCTATTAATTCACCTTGGGGTAGACATAGCATCAAAGAAGTTGAGATGTGTAAGGAATCTTAGAGGGAAGAATGACGTGTAGCCAGAAATATACTCAGATAGGGATTAGAAATCTGGATTCTGGTGATGCCTGGGTGGCTCAGTCAGTTAAGCATCCAACTCTTGATTTCAGCTCAGGTCATGGTCCCAGGGTCATGGGATTGAGCCCCACATTGGGTATGGAGCCTGCTTGAGATTCTCTCTCTCTCTCTCTCTCTCTCTCTCTCTCTGCCCCTTTCCCCTGCTTGCATTCTCTCTCTCTCTAAAATAAAATAATGATAACAATTTAAACATCTAAACTGGGGTAAGTCAAATCCCCACTCTGGGTCTTAGTCTCCTAAACTTGGTAATAATCTCCAAGATTAGGGGCACCTGGGTGATTCGGTTGGTTAAGCATCTGACTCCTGATTACGGCTCAGGTCATGATCTCACAGTTGGGATCAAGCCTCACGTCGGGCTCTGTGCTGAGCATGGAGCCTGCTTTCTCTCTCTTCCTCTCTCTCTTTCCCTCACCCACTCACTCACATGCTCTCTCTTTCTGTCTCTATCTCAAAATAAATACATAAACATTTTTTAAAAAAATTAAAGATTCATTCTAGCTTTTTTTTCAAGATACTAGGCTGTCAGGGTTAATTCTCTCCCCCACTTAATTCAATAATTTATCCTGAAGTGCTCTAATGGAAATATACCTCTTAGCTGAGATGCATGAGTGATAGGCAAGTTGGCTTCCCAAGGCATTCACTCTTCATTAGTTGATTTGTGGTCTTAGAACCTGCCTCTCTGTAATTTCCTCCCATTGATCTTAGTCTGTGCATCAGGAAAAGCCAGAACAACAGACCTTATCTGGCCACTTGACTGCTGTTTAAAATTTACAGACCTTAGGGGCGTCTTGGTGGCTCAGTCGGTTAAACGTCTGACTTTGGCTCAGGTCATGATCTCACGGTACGTGGGTTCAAGCCCTGCATCTGGCTCTGTGCTGACAGCTTAGAGCCTGGAGCCTACTTCGGATTCTGTATCTCCCTCTTCTCTCTGTCCCTCCCCAGCTCACACTCTGTCTCTTTCTCTCTCTCAAAAATAAATAAACATTAAAAACAATTTGCAGACCTTATTCTGGCCTCCATTTTCCAGGAGAAACCTCTCTGCTTCCTTTCACTCCTATATAAGTGCTTTCCAGACACCTCAACATCCTCTGTGCTGAGGGCTGGCCCCTCTCCAAATTAGCAACGTCTAAAAGTTCAGTATTCCACATTAAATTGCATTAGCCTGTCTGTGATCTCAGCCAAGCTCAACGAGCATCTCCAGTGATCTAGCAAAAATACTTCTCCAAGTATTTTGGTTTGATGGGTAACGAAATCAAAGCAAGCGCTGGCTGTGGATATGGCAGTTCGTTTTTGTTTTTGCATAAACCATCTACATCACACTGGTGCTTGTCACAGGTATGGTTTCGGCAGAGACTAAGCGGGGATTCAGAGTCTGCAAGGATCTGATACACTGGTACTAATGGTGACCCATGGCATTGGTCCTTCTGTGTAAGGTGAGTTTCATGGAGGAAGGAAAGTGCAGGGAGGGCTTGGTGCCAGAGTGCCTGGGGATGGAGATGGGAAGTGGAAACAGGGGCCTATCAAAACTGTGGCCT
>CM053572.1:8161192-8262919 GCA_028646485.1 Cryptoprocta ferox
TTAACAGTCAACGCGATCTCTTTTTTGTTAATGTCAAGTTAGAGCATCCAAGACTTTCCTGAACAATTCCCAAGTGATGATGAATCTAAGGTCGTAGACCCACTTAAAAAAAAAAAAATTGTATCAAATGAAAAAGTGCCCTGAACTTGGACTATAACATTTGGCTTCTCTGCTTCTTGCTGACTCTCCATCTTCCTAAATTCTCTGAAACTTCCTCCTACTTGTTAAAAACGAATCTCTGCCTCCGATATTTTTGCCATGTTTGTGTGGTCTGTGAATATAAAGAAGGAACAGCCATTTGCAAAGGAAACGGCTGGGAAGCAAGGCTGTCTACTTTGCGGAAGGAGAAGAATCCGCTTTTCTTAAGGATAGATTAAAATGAATCAGAGAAACAGACTGTGAACTTTCATTATGTTTGACCTGATATTTGATGTTCCAGAATGACTAGTAAAGAAGAGGAGGGAGAAAAATGCCAAGAAGTCATTTCAATATGATTTCTCCTCTCCTTTAATCCCGAAAACAAACCGTATAGAGTTCTGTAGAGACTTTAACCCCACTCGATCAAAGCGTGTGCTTACAGGTGACTCCCAGGTGAGCTTCTAGATCTTGTGATCAGTGTGATCACTGTGCCCTAGGCCAGTGGGGGAGCTACAGGGGCAGGTCAGGGGTTAGAGAGAATGCGAGTGAGCTCACCCTAATGACAGACCTCGGGCTCACTTGGCCTCCAGCCAAGTAGCTCATTTCCCTTCCTTTAAACAGTGTGAGAGTCTCTTCCATTCTCCTCAAGTATCACACTTCAAAATCTCACATAATCAGCCCTAAAACACTAGGCAGACAGTCAGGGACCAGGACACAAGCAGAAAATGTACATAACACTCAAGTGCAGAGGGACGCGCAGACATACCATCGCCACCGGGAGGTGGCATCTTAGAGGAACACCGCACCGAGTCGGGCTCATGTCCTAGGGCAAGTTCGGTGGGTCTCCCCACCGAGAGAGCTTCAGCTCTCCAAGAGGAATACTTTAGTAACCCTGCCCACTCAGTTTCCAGTAGGTTCCCTTGCACACTACATGAAGAGCAGATGTGTTCACGCAGCACTCTCTACCAACAGAGGCTCTCAAGCCCTGCCCAAGAATATTAACTGGAGATGGGGCGCCAGGGTGGCTCAATCGGTTAAGTGTCGGACATGGGTTCAGGTCATGATCTCATGGTTTGTGGGTTCGAGCCCCGCGTCGGGCTCTGTGCTGACAGCTCAAAGCCAGGAGCTTGTCTTCAGATTCTGTGTCTCCCTCTCTCTCTGCCCCTCCCCTGCTCGAGCTCTGTCTCTCTGTTGTGGATTTAAATGAGGTAATACACATCGGGAGGGATCTTAAAATTACTCCACACAGGTTGGCCATTATGTATGTGAAATTCCAGTTGTAATTAATACCATTAGGTTGCAATTTCCTTGAGGACAGGGTCTGGGTCCTGTTCACTGCTCTGCTGAGCCTCCAGCCTAAGCACATGGTTGGTGTTGAGCAAATATTGATTACATGCATGGAGGGACAAGATACCTCCATGTTCCTGAAAGTTCTTAACGTATCAGGATAATGAGGAGTAAAACCTTAAAGAAGAAGTAAGTAGACTGAATAAGAAAGCAAATCTGTGTGGTTCGTTGCACGCTGGGTCCAACCTGGATGGAATTATCATTATAGTCTACAAAGCTGGTGCTTAAGACATGGGTGCTCACAACCTGGCACAAATTACCTGTAGGGCAATTTGGCGAAGGGCATAAAAGCCTCACAAACAATCACAACTTGCCCCAAAACTCCGAGTCTAGGAATTTATGAGAAACATCCAAAGATGTGGGCAAACATATAACCATAAGGATGTTACCTAACAGGAAAACCAGACACGACTTTCTCACTCAACAGCAGAGACTGGCAAAATCAATCATATATATCCAGACAACAGGACACAGTGCAGCCAACCTTTAAAACGACTGTCTAGAAGTGTATTTATTAACACGAAAAGATGTCTGGAACATACTCAATTGAAAGAAAAAAAAAAGATTGCCCAGCAATAAACCCACAACGCAGGAAATACATGTAACAAAATGCTAATGAAGATGACCCCTGGGATTATTCCTGCTTCTGCCTTTTGCTTTTCTGAACTTTCTCCCGATTCTATAATAGGCCTGCATTCTTCATGTGATTTTTGTGAAAAAGTTAACAACAGAAAAGGAATGGAAACATAGTCTCAGATATGCGTTGAGGAATTTGGGATGCTTGGGAAACGCATAAGAAGTTCCAGAGAACAAAGCCCTGTATTTATACACCAGCCAGGCAAAGTGAAGGGTGAGGGGGAGCCTAAAAGGCGTCAGAACAACTGATCAGCGGGCTGGGTTTTGTCCACTACGGCATTTGGTTAGGGAACCTCAGGCCGCCTTACTTAGAAACCCAGCGACCCGGTGTCGGACCCTTTTTCTTCTCCATTTGAGGTCTGGGCATCTGCACGAGGCAAAGGGAGGAAACGTCCACACTCTGAGTCACCCTGCCACGTTCCCGGCAGGAGACCATTGCACCTCCTTCCTTCCTCCCCGAGGAGGCCACTCACAGCCAGTGCACCCCAGCCACGAGTCTGCTCCGGGGTCCCACACAGAGGGACTGCTGGATACCAGTGCACAAAAAATTTCCTCCAGCTGAGTAAACCCCCGAGAACAATCCGAGGACTGGATTTTCCAAATGTGTTCCACACACATACACACATAAAGTGCTCACACAGTAAAAGCAGACAAGGAAGTATCAGTTCTGTTTTTTCAAAGTTGCTACATTTTCCGGTTGAAAATTGCTTCATTATCTACAATACCCTGCCTGCTTGGCCTCTCTGCCTCTCCAGCTTCCCGGCTCTGCTGAGAGCACTACAATTCCCCCATGCTTCCAGAGTATATAAACTTGTTCAAAAATCCATGCCACCCCTGTAGTATTGAAAACCCTCCATAGTTTGTCCTTTCTCTGAAAACGCTTTCCTGTTGCTGTGTTTCCAACAACCTTCAAGCTCATCGTGTGGCCAAATCTCGGGCTGTTCCGGGGCGGGGGGGGGGGGTGGAGTGGGGAATGCTGGCAATTCTGAGGAAGACCTAGACCAAGTTTCCCCCAAGAATAAAGGCACACTGGACCCAGGGGTCTGTTTATTATTATTATTATTATTATTATTATTATTAGACATATATATTTAAAGTTTCTATTTAAATGCCCATATAGTTAACATACAGTGTAATGTTAGTTTCAGGTGTACAATGCAGTGATTCGACACTTCCATACCCCACCCTGTGCTCATCACGACAAGCGTGCACCTTAATCCCCATCACCTATTTCACCCATCTCCTACTCATCTCCCCTCTGCTAACCCTCAGTTTGGTCTCTAGAGTTCTGTTTTATAAAGTTCAGGAGAACCAGGCTCTCCATTCCTTCTGAGCACAAAAGTGCTGTTCAGAGGACAAGTCCAAAGGCAAAACTTTCAAGACCGCATGTTGGATCCTTGATTACTTTCCTACACTCTGAGGCAGAAAGTGAAGAAGACAAGAAAGAACATAGCATTGGTGGTTGGCATTTGGGGAAGACAAGTACTTCGTTCTGGAAGGTGTGGGCTTAAAGCCCAGGGTTGACAACACAGTATTAGGAAAGTCTACTGTTGGGGTGGAGGAATCCGTTGGCGCTCTCTGAGTTCCAAATGAGAAGAAGCCCAAGACCAGCAGCATTGAGCAAACGGGAGTTCACTGTCTCAAGGAAATGCAAACGTCAAGGCTGGGTCTGACTGGATGCGTAATTCAGATCAAACGACGCTAGGAATCAGTCATTCTCTCTTGCTAACTATTCACCTAATTTCCTCTGGGTTGGCTTCACTTTTCAGTATGCTCACATGCTGAACTCACAAAGAATCCTGGCTTTCACCCAAGTAGACTAAGGAAAGAGAGCTTCTGTCCTATTTATTTATTTTCATTTTGAGAGAGAGAGAGCGGGCAAGCAAACAAGCATGGTGGGGGGGGTAGAGGGAGAGAGAAAGAAACTTTGTTTTAATGTTTATTTTTTTTTGAGAGAGACAGAGTGTGAGCGGGGGAGGGGCAGAGAGAGAGGGAGACACAGAATCCGAAGCAGGCTCCAGGCTCTGAGCTGTCAGCACAGGTCCCGACCCAGGGCTTGAACTCACAGACCGTGAGATCATGACCTGAGCCGAAGTCAGATGCTCAACCGACTGAGCCACCCAGGCGCCCTGAGAGAAAGAGACTCTTAAGCAGTCCCCACGCTCAGCACAGAGCCGGACGTGGGGCTCGATCCCACGAACCGCGAGACCATGACCTGAACCAAAGTTGGACGCTCAACTGACTGAGCCACCCAGGCGCCCCACTGCAATTTTTGTCTTCTTCTTTCTGATCACCCATGCCTTTCTTTGGCTTCCTGCCTGGGACTTTTTCCTAGACTATTGTCAGTACTTATCACCCCTGAAATCTCTCTACTTTCCCTTCTACCCAAATCTTTATGCATCCTTACTAATAACTTTTTAAATGTGCCTCAAACTTCTCATTATAGGACAGTGATAAATACAGATAGAAAATAGACAGATCTATTTTTCCACAGTCCACAGGTACTGGTACTGAATTAGCATCTGAAAGAGGCTAACTAAGCACACAGTAGGGCTTATTCTAAATGCTACATAGGATATGTGATTTTAGTAAACACAGGCATACCTCGAAGACATTGCAGGTTTGGTTCCAGACCAGACAATAAAGCCAACATTACAACAAAGTGAGTGAAACAAATTTTTGGTTTCCCAGTGCATATTAAAGTTATGTTTGCACTGTTCCGTGGTCTATTAGGCGTGTAATAGCATCGTGTCTAAGAAAAACAGTGTGTATACCTTAATTAAAAAATACTTCATTGCTAAAAAATGCTAACCATCATCTGAGCTTTCGGGGAGTTGTAATCACGGATCACAGATCACCATAACAAGTACAATCATAATGAAAAAGGTTGGAATATTGCATGAATTACCAAAATGTGACACAGACACGGGATGAGCAAATGTTGGGAAAGTGGCGCCGATAGACTCGCTCAACGTAGGATTGCCACAGATCTTTAATTTGTAAAAAATGCAGTGTCTGTGAAGTTCGATAAAGCAAAGCACAAGGAAATGAGGTGTGCCGGTCTTTGCAGAGGTTCCACTGTGTGACTGCATAGCGCCACTGAGATGCCTCAGATCCATTTCCCGCCCTCAGAGAGCTGACTCTAGGTTGGGAGTAAGGACTTGCTGCAAAGAAAACATTATACACATAAACACTTTTGAAATAAATGTTCAAGTAATGAAAGCCTTCTAGAAAGAATGGTGGATTTCAAAAGTTTTGAAGTAGATGTCACTGAAAGAAAACCACATCAAAAGGTGAATTTTCTTTAACAGCCTCTAATATTTTATTATTATTCTTTTAAAGTGTTTTTTAATATGAAGGTGCAACCTACTTTGTATTTTTTAAATGTTTATTTCCTTATTTTGAGAGAGAGAGAGAGAGAGAGAGAGAGTACCAGAGGGAGGGGGGGGGCAGAGAGAAGGAGAGACAGAATCCCAAGCAGGCCCCGTGTCATCAGCACGGAGCCCGATGAGGGGCTCGAACTCACAAATTGTGAGATCATGACTTGAGCTCAGATCAAGAGTCACACGCTTAAGCGACTGAGCCACCCAGGCACCCCTATTCTTTTGAAGTTTTATTTATTTATTTTGAGAGAGAAAGAGAAAAAGAGAGGGAGGGAGTGGGGGAGGGGCAGAGAGAGAGGAAGAGAGAGAGAGACTCCCAAACAGGTTCCACGCTGTCAGCCCAGAGCCTGACATGGTGCTCGAACTCATGGAGTGAAAGATCATGACCTGGGCTGAAGTCAGATGCTTAACTGATTCAGCCACCCACATGCCCCATCAGCCTTAATATTGTAAATGTCCAAGATTCTATCATTTTCCCAGAACAGATGGGTGATGCAGCCCCAATTCACACCACAAGAGGCCTCGTACACACTGGTGAGAAGGTCCAGCCCTCCCATCCAAGTTCCTTCTATACACCACTCTCCCTCCAAAACAGATGCTCTCGGCCACCCCTAGGACCTGGGAATACAAACACCAGTGGCTTGATCTGCCCTCAAGCCTTGGGGCCCTTTGAGCAAGGGACCCAGGGCATGGTCTAGAAAGGAGAATATGGGCTCTGGGTGGGCAGAGGTGAAACCAGAGGACCCAAAATAGGGCATTCCAAAACCCAGGGGGCCTTTGTGCCCAAGTCTAGGGGACACTGCACTTACAGCAAAGGTCTGTCACTCAGCAAGACTCATCGGGGCTGCCCGGCACCACACTGCAGACACAATTCCACTGCCAACCAGCCACACCTCTCTCTCGAGAGGCCAGGTCCAAGTGACATGTCTGCCGAAAGCCAATTCCAGGCAAGAAGAGGTCCCACCTGGGCCGCTGGACTTCCCCCCAAGACTGCAGGCAGAAGCAGAAAGGGAATCTACAAAAGAAATGCCACAGGCATTGGTGATTGGTCAGATTGGCTCAGTCGGTTAAGCATCGGACTCTCGACTTCAGCTCAGGTCATGATCTCACGGTTCATGAGTTCAAGCCCTGCATCAGGCTCTACGCTTGATAGCATGGAGCCTGCTTGGGATTCTCTCTCCCTGTCTCTCTCTCTGCCCCGCCTCTCTCTTTGCCCCCCGCAAAATAAATGAACTTAAAATAAAGAAAAAGAAAACCGTGAGTCAGAGAAGACACATTAACAGTACTGTACTCTACTGTATTGAAACAAATATGTGTACATGGGTGATGGGCATTGAGGAGGGCACTTGTTGGGATGAGCACTGGGTGTCGTGTGTAAGTGATGAATCATGGGAATCTACTCCCGAAGCCAAGGGCACACTGTATACCCTGTATGTTAGCCAACTTGACAATATATTATATTAAAAAAATAAAGATAAGAAACAAATATGTATATAAGTGGACCCGCTAAGTTCAAACCCATATTGTCCAAGGGTCAGTGGTACATTCCTACTTGTTTATTTTTAAAGTGTCTCGGACGGGCGTACAAATAATCTAATGAAAGTGGTAGCAGGGATCGGTGTGGGTGGGGGTGAGGAGGGGAGAGGGGGTGGGAGATGGGGCTGGAGAAGGAGGGACACTTTCCAACAATTTCTCTGGTGCATTTCTTCCTGAAAGAAAAGTGTTATGAAAGCAAAAAAAGTGAGGACGTACTGGCTTATGATATTACCCCATGGATCCACAAAAGAATGAAACACGTCTGTGCCTTATTCAAATAATTCAATAATTGAATAATAATTCAGTAATACAGAGAATGTGAATACTCATACAATTCTATGGACAATTGTAAAAGGCAAAATGGAGAAATGCATTTCATAGTGAAACCACTAGGAAATGAACCTGTGGTGCAGAGGAGGTAAACAGAGATGCCTGGACCCCTTTTTCCAGAACACACGCCTTTCACTCCACCCTCCTAGGGGCAAAGCTGTGTGCAAATGGGATATTGTTTTTAAAAAATATTTTTTTATCATTTATTTATTTTTGAGAGACAGAGCATTGAGCAGGAGAAAGAGAGGAAGACATAGAATCTGAAGCAGGCTCCAGGCTCTGAGCTGTCAGCACAGAGCCCAACATGGGGCTCGAACCCACGAACCGTGAGATCATGACCTGAGCTGAAGTTGGACGCTTGACCGACTGAGCCACCCAGGAGCTCCCAAATGGGATATTTTTTTAAAGAAATCATTGGGAGATCCTGAATGGCCTGATTGAGGTATGTGGTTGATTGAGACCTGGAATGTGCTTTGAGAGTTTGTTTCCTTTCTTCCTTTTGCTTTCTATGTATTCCTTCGTAGTGCAAACACAAGGGTCAGCATTCTTTTCTAAACTTTGGAGAAACAATGGAGCACGGGCCAAGGAGATTCTAAGAAGCCAAGAGGCACAAGAAGAAAGACGCACACAAATGCTTTAGGGGACTCCTTGAAAATTTCTTGAACATGCCCAGAAGCGTGGAATTGCAGATCTGCTAAAGAGTAAGGAATGTAGGAGCAAGGCAAAGGTGAACAAAAGACCCTCCTGAAAGAGAAATCAAAGTCTGTGTTCCTTCCAAAGGGGAAAGAGCCTGGGAATTCCAATAATTTTTCTTTTAGCCAAATACTCCCTTATAATTGCAAAATAAAGAGTTGCTGGTTTGTTGTTGACATTCCAAATGTATTTAAGCAAATATATTTCTATTTAGGAGAAAGGTAAGAGAGATGACCTCAGTTATCTGAAGGAACCCAAGGGTCCTCCAACGCCACTTGAAACATTGTTTTCAAAGGTGGGCCCTCATCTGTTAAAAGTGGAAATTGAGGAATGAAAGGGCATTTGGTGCTTTGCTCCAGAATAAGTCATAAGTCAAGGGGGTAGAGGACCTTCTAGAACGCCACCATGGTCACAGACATGACCGCCCTGATTTCCTTAGTCACAACTTGGTCCCAGATCGGAAACCATGATTTTTTTTTTTTAATGTTTATGTATTTTTTGAGAGAGACAGAGAGCGAGAGCAGGCGGCAGAGGGGCAGACAGCGAGAAGGAGGACAGAGGATCTGAAATGGCTCTGTGCTGACAGCAGTGAGCCCAATGCGGGATTTGAACTCACGAGCTACGAGATCATGAGCTGAAGTCGGATGCCCAACTGAAGGAGCCACTCAGGCGCCCCTGCAAACCATGATATCTATCTGTTGTCACAGTGAACAAGAACTGGGAGGTTTTGAGATCAAGTATTAGCACGTAGACCCCTTCTTCTCAAAGGACTCTTACCTGGGGCGGCTACCCTTCTTCATTCCACAGAAAGAAAATGTGAGTATAGAGAAAAGTGGGGAACAAAGATAAAGCCAGCCAGGAAATAACTCACTCAAGAGTCCAGCTTCCAGAAGAAAAGGGGAGGGAGGCAGCAACTTTCTTGACCGACACTCCTGTGTGTGGGCCACTCCATAAACGTCATCTGATTTAATCTCACAACTGCCTAGTGAGAAAGGTACTTTCCCCTTCCTATTTTTCAGCCGGAGAAACAGCTGTCAGGAGGTTAAGTACCTGCTCAGAGCCACTGAGTTCCAGCAAGGGACTCCCTTGGGAAGCTGGGAATGGGGGAGGGGGCACCAGGCGGTGCTGATGGCTCCTAACCTCACTTCTATTGGGGCTGACCCAATTTCACACTTGGCCTCTATTCCCTGGTGCTCAAGTTAATTTACAAGATTGCCCTATTTTTTTTTTTTTTTTTAGACAGTGACTCTATTTGAAGACTCTTGGTCACAAGGGCACAAACATCTTTTCTAAGTGAGGGCTCTCTCTGCTAATTCTGGAAGACTGGAAGAAACAGGAGGGCAGTCTGTGACTGACCCTCTTTGGCTCCGTCTCTGAAAATGGACCCCAGAGATTCCAAAGAAGAGCGATGATAAAGGCCATGCCTCCGGGCACTAGCCTCCAGTCGGTTGTAGACATGAGAACATGGCTTCTGTCTGACCCAGAAGTAAGGCTTCTACAACTAAAATCTGTTCAGACACTCGTCAAAAATATCTCTGCCTCTTTTCTCTCTCCCGAAGCACTTCTGGAGCCTCGGCAGATCTCGGCTCCAATATTCCTGAACACCCCCTCCCATTGGCAAAGGAGGACTAAAGCTGTCTAATTTTAGGGTCTAACAGTTGGCATGCAATTAAAACTGTATTTATTATGGGCTTCAGAGGAGAATAATTTATTTATGGGTAAATTAGGATCATTGCAATACAAACACGCTCCCACGGACCAGGAATTCGCTATGCTCAACCAGGGACTGTAAGAACTCTGCCATTTTTACAATATGGGGCTTACTGTCACAAAACATGCGAAAGATCCGACGCTTCTAGACTACTTTCAACATCAGTCCCAAATGCTGAAGCAGGATTCCAGTCAAGACTATTTTTTAGCATTGGGAATGATCTGAGGTAATTGATCAATGGAAACTATAAACAAGAACATTCCCCTTCCTGAAAAGAAAAAAAATACTTATAGTAGTGTTAACAGTTCAGAAAAGCAAACTGAGAGTATTTTGGTTTTGATTTGCTTTAAAATTTTTGCTGACCAGAAATTCAGGCTGGATTAGGTGAGTCTAATTATGCTGGTTTATTTGATGACACTGATTTGCTAAGGCAGAGAAAATCATGCTTTATTATTTAATAATGAGAAATCAAAGAAAAAGAAATAAACTTGCTCACAGTAGCCCACACTCCCATCGTCCTCTTGAGGACAAGGTTTCTGTAATATTCCTCTCTGTCGATTCAGTATCGCCTTCAGTTTCCCGTTTAAGAGTCTTCCAACCCAGAGTACGTCCTCACCTCCACCAGCACCGTTTTACAAACAGGTATAAAAATACACAAAAGCAATGAGTCCTTGCCAACTGCAACACAAAAACTGTACCACAATGTTTTACTTGGGGTAAGATTTTTTTTTTTTTAAAGAGAGACAGAGAGTGCAAGCAGAGGAGGGGCAGAGGGAGAGAGAGAGGAAATCTTTTTTTTATTAAATTTTTTAAAATGTTTATTTATTTATTTAGAAAGTGAGACACAGAGTGTGAGCAGGGGAGGGTCAGAGAGAGAGGGAGACACAGAATCTGAAGCAGGCACCAGGCTGTTAGCCCAGAGCCCGACACGGGGCTTGAGCCCACGAACTGTGAGAGCATGACCTGAGCCAAAGTCGGACGCCGACCCGACAGAGCCACCCAGGCGCCCCGAGAGAGGAAATCTTAAGCAGGCTCCACGCTCAGTGCAGACCCTGACGTGGGGCTCGATCCCACGACCCTGGGATCATGACCTGAGCTGAAATCACAGGTCAGATGCTTTACTGACTGAGCCACCCAGTAGCCCCACGTTTTTAACTTGTGTTTATGTTCTGATGTAGAAAAAAGTCTAAAACTTAAAGCTAAGATGTAGTTGCGTGGTATTCCATTATATAATCTACTTCCCCCAGATTGAGGACAGATTGGTAACCTGTGACTATATTCTTGGGGTTAGTGTTACTGCATCTTCTCTTCCTGCCCCACTCACGATTACACAGTAGCCCAAGTGTTGGTAGTTGCACATGATTTCCAACTAGTCCCTGTGTGGTCAAACTCATTCAGTATAAAGAGAAATGCCAAGCTGATAAGCTGATAATTACCCCCGAGCACCCATCCTAAATGAGTACAGAGACACCCTCCCCGCTCAGGTCAGTGTTCGTCACAGAACATGTTTTGTTTTGTTTTCATGGAAACATTCATTACTACAGGAAACGCTCTTGCTTATTTGCCGCCTTGTTTATTGCCTATCTCTTCTTACTACGACATGCTTTCTACGATGTTAGGAAACTTGTCCTTTTAATTGATTCCTGTGTCCCAACCACCTAAAAGAGAGACTGGCACATGACGAAGATTCAGTAAATGTTTGCTGACGGGATGAATGCCCTAATGACTTTGGAAACTACAAGCAATGGAGCTATAAGTGAATCCCTCAAGAGAGTACTCAAGGACTTTAGAATCTTCCAGATAGAAGGACTCTATCTCATAGGTCATTCAGAGTCGCCAAAGTTATGTTAGAGGACCAGGTAGTAAATATTTTAGGCTTCTCTGCCATGACAACTCAAGTTTGCCTTTGCAGCACGAAAGCCGACAGAGACAGACGATGTACTTGAACGGCATGCTTCGTTCCAACAAAGCTCTGTGAACAAAAATGGTCAGCACTGCAATCTGAAAAGGTATCTGTACTCCTATGTTTATTGTAGCATTATTTACAGTAATCAAGATTAGAAGCAGCCCAAGTGCCCATTGATAGATGAACAGATAAAGAAAATGTGTTATATATTTAAATATATATATAATATATAAGATGTGGAATATATATATATATGTACACACACACACATATATACACATTGGAATATTACTCAGCCATAAAAAAGATATCTTGTCATTTATGACAGCATGCAGGGTACTAGGCTAAGTGAAATAAGTCAGACAAAGAGAAACACCATATGATTTCACTTATACGTGGAATCTAAGAAACGAAACAAAGAAAAAATAATCAGACTCCTATATACTGAGCGCAAACTGGTAGTGTGGCCAGAGGGGAGGCAGGTGAGGGGATGCGTGAAATAGATCAGGGGGATGAGGAGGTACAAGCTTCCGGTCATAAAATAAGTAAGTTGCAAAGATGAAAAGTACAAGCACAGGGAATGTAGCCAATAATATTGTCATAACATAGTGTGGTGACTACTTATCATGGTGAACACTGAGTAATGTATAGAACTGTAAAATCCATGTCTTGTATACCTGAAACTAATATAATTATTTGTCAACTATAATTCAATAATAAATATAAATAAATAAATAAATAAATAAACAAATAAATAAATAAATGGAAGTTGAGAACCAGGGGGAAAAAAACAATGGTCAGTGATGGGCTGAAGTCTGGTGACCCCTTTCACACCCACGGCAACTTGGTGGCTTTCTAGAACATGTTTCACCAAGGGCCAGTAAAGGAAAATATAAGAATGTTACTCTGAGGGTTTTCATCAAGCTAAATTTTTTCAACTTAAACACCATTTTTTTCCCTTAGTATCTGTCCTTCTTAGTGTTTTGATCATCAAAATATATCTTCAGATCAGGGACGCCTGGGTGGCTCAGTCAGTTAAGCGTCTGACTCTTCATTTTTGGCTCAGGTCATGAGCTCATGGTTTGTGAGATAGAACCCCATGTCAGGCTCTGTGCTGACAGCATGGAGCCTGCTTAGGATTCTCTCTCTCTCTCTCTCTCTCTCTCTCTCTCTCTCTCTCTCTCTGTCTCTCTCTCTCTACCCCTCCCTTGCTTGTTCTCTCTCTCTCAAAATAAATAAATAAACACAGAAAAAAATAAAATAAAAAAGGAATCATATTAGATTCTTTTTGTCAATTAATAGATTACTGGTGTGAGATAAGAGCTAGAAACAGCACGAGGAAAGTTTGATTTAAATAAAAGTTGTTTGATGGGATAGTTTCAGGAATCAGAGACCCAAGTAAACACACCAAAATGTCAGTAGTTGTTACTTCTGGGCAGTGGAATGGTAATGACACTCATTCTTACCAAATTTTCAAAATTATGCATATACTATGTACTTACTCCTTTTTAAAGACAGAAAAATCTACTCTCAAATGATATATTAGTATATAGATATTTCTTTTTAATGCACTTAAAATTTTCACCCCTTCAGGGAATATCTACAGTTGATTAGTTACAGGATGGTATCTAAGACACAGGAGCCCAAAATGATGTCTGAGATATGATCCTTTTCTCAAGAAGTTCACAACTGAATGAGCAGCGTTCAGTTAACAAATGATGTCATTACAAATACTACAAAAGGCGTAAAGTGTTGTTAGAGGTATGTATGTTAAGAGAAACTACTCACTTTGTAAGGAAAGAAATGTGAATCCTAATGTACATGTTTTTTTTTTTTTTAAGAGAGAGAAAGGGGGGAGGAGTATGTGCATGGGAGGGACAGAGAGAGAGAGGGAGAAAGAGAATCTTAAGCAGGCTCACCAACCCACAACGAGCCCAACGCAGGGCTCGATCTCACAACCCTGAGATCATGATCTGAGCCAAAACCAAGAGTCTTAACTGACTGAACCACCCAAGAGCCTGGCACGTGTGATTCTTGGATAGATGAAATTTGTTACTGTGAGAGGGGCGAGGGGTTGAGGAAGAGGTAAAGGAAGAACATTGCACGGAGTGGTTAAAGTTTGCTGACAATCTCAGTTCAGTGATGGCTTCAATTTCTTAATATGTAACCCAGTGACCAAAAATATCACTTGTGCGTATTTGTGTAACAAAGTCCTCCTCAGGGTTAAGACACATCAAAAAAGTCACAACCACTGAATTTTCTAATGAAACAAATCAAGACAAAAGACATTATGTGTACCAGTCCATTTGGGCTGCAATCACGAAACACCACCAGGCTGGGTGGCTTATAAACAGGAGAAATTCATTCCTCACATTTCTGCAGGCTGGAAGTCCAAGGTCAAGGCACCAGCACATCCAGCGTCTGGTGAGAACCTGCTTCTTGGTTGATAGACTGATGGCCTTTTCTCCCAGTGTCCTCACTTGGCAGAAGGGAAAACGTGAGCTCTCTGAGGTTTCTTTGCAGACACTAATCCCATTCCTGAGGCTCCGCCCTCAAGACCTATCCACTTTCCAAAGGCCCCACCTCCAAATACCATCACAGTGGGGATTAGGTTCCAACATGGGAATTTTAGGGGCATACAAACATTCAGTCTATAGCATTATGTCCTAGTATTAGTAAACAGCAGGCTAAAAAGGTGGGGCTGGTGCCTAGCCATGTGCTCAATATCAGAGCCAGCTCCCCACCAAGAACTAAGTTTTCTTTTTATTTATTTTTTTAACGTTTTTATTTATTTTTGAGATACAGAGAGAGACTGCGTGTGAGCAGGGGAGGGGCAGAGAGAGAGGGAGACATGGAATCTGAAGCAGGCTCCAGGCTCTGAGCTGTCAGCACAGAGCTCAATGTGGGCCTTGAATCCACACACCTTGAGATCATGACCTGACCTGAGTTCGGCAGCTTAACCGACTGAGCCACCGAGGCACCCCAAGAACTATTTCTATTCAGCAGTGCGCTCTTTAGAGGTTGGGACAAACCATCTATGACTCCTCTTTCTTTAGAGGAATGAGAACATTCTCTCCTAGGCCTGTGGTCAATTCCCAATCAAAGATTCTTAGCAGAATTCTTCTACATTGCGTTCTGAGACCTGCCTCTCCACCAACTCTGGGAACACCTGTCTGTGGCAGCCTCTGGGATGTGGTTTACATTCAGGAGATTCATTTACAAGGAAATAGTTCCATGTAGCTACGGCTAGGTTGCAACTGAATGCCATGAAATTACTGACTTAATATTAAGTGGAGTTTACATCTACTGACCTAAAAGTAGGCTGACTAAAAAAAAAAAAAAAAAAAAGAGGAAGCATGTTTACTGTTGGGTTCAGACATATGCAGACAGGCTGATAGCCCTCAGGCTCTGACGGAAGCCAGCTAGCAAGGTCAGAGATAAGTGGTTGCAGAGAAACAACCCTCAAATCCCTCCTGATCCAACTACTTGGGTGGCATTTCTTTGCCCTGGGGAGGAAAAGCCTTGTATCCCGGGACTGACAGAGCTCCCCCCAAACCCTGCAGTGTTCTAGAACCGATGCAGCCGTCCCTGCAGGGGGTGGTGTGGCCCGAGTCAGCATTCTTACTACACGCAAGGGGGGAGCTGAGAGATAGTCAAGCATCCTGGGGAAGACTTTTGTTCAATATAAGGATAACTTTTCACTTTTTTCCATAAATAGAGACTAGCATTCATAGGACTTTTTATCTTACAACGTATTGAGTGTGAGAAGTAAGGGAGATGACTCATTTGCAGAAATGCTAAATAAAGGCTGTCCTGTCCAGTGAACAGCTTTATAACCTGCTGGAAATATGAACAAACCATCCCCACCGCACCCCCCAAGTAGGGTCCTAAACCTTTAGACACTTCACTTCCTGGTTCTACTTCTCCTCTCCATTTCGAGGGCTTATTTTCACGGGCTTTGTAATGAGCATGCGCCAGGGAATAAAGGGAGGAGGGACTGAAGTCTCTGGTGTCACATAGGGAATGTACATGTGTTCCACGCTACTTTTTGCCTTCCATGAGTATAGGCGACATCCAAATAAGACTGTAACCTAGTAGTACTTGGCCAGTGAGGAAGCAGGGGAGGGACTTGCATGCTAGGAGATAAACTGTCTGCTGTAACCGCCCCCGAGTGTGCCTGTCCATCAGACACCTGCTCTTGCAAAAAGCCTCGCTTCACCGTGCTCTGAATCTCCGCATCCCTCCTTTGATTGGGTCAGTGGGCTCCCTAGCACTGGAAGTATTTAAGCAGAGGCTGAAAACTCAGCGCTGGATGGAGAGCAGTTTGGCCAGCCTCTAAGGTTCCCTTCCAGGGTCCTACGCTTCTGGCTAGAGTGGGCTCAGGGACACCTGGGTGGCTCAGTCTGCTGAGTGTCCAGTTTCAGCTCAGGCCATGATCTCATGGTTCATGAGTTTGAGCCCGCGTCAGGCTCGGTGCTGACAGCGCAGAGCCTGGAGCTGCTTCAGATTCGATGTCTCCCTCTCTCTGCCCCTCCCCTGCTTGCACTCTGTCTCTCTCTGTCTCTTAAAAATGAATAAAGGTCAAAAAAAAATTTTTTTAATATTATCCTCTATAAACGGATGGCTTTATATCCAGCGCTACCTCCCCCTGGAGCTGCAGACTGGCCTGCACTTCACGTTTCTTCTGGGACGTCCACAAAGATCTCAAATTTAACATATCCGAAACGGAACTCTGCCCTCCACTACCTCTCTTCCTTCACTCTGCCATCTGGATTAACGGCGCCACTGTTCACCCAGCTGCCCGGGCTCAAAACCTAGAAGCCATCCTTCCTCCCTTCTTCTTCCTTCATATCCAGCCTCCAAGCCCTAGCCGCTCCTCCAGAATAGATCGCGGATTGGTCCACTTCCTCTCATCTTCACTGCTGCTCTCTGCTTCTTCCCTTTGTTCCCCTCCCTTTCTTCTCCTTGGAGCTCTGAGTGGTGTTTCTAAACCGTGAACCTGATCACATGACCCCTGTCCTCAATACCCTCCCGTTGTTTCCTGTTTTGCTCCAAATAATATCCAAACTCCTCCCCAGGGCCTCAAAAGCACTACGGGTGCATCTGCGTGTCTCGCTGACTCTACGTCCTAAGGCTCGCCCGCCCTGGCCTCCCTGCTCTTCCTGGAGCATCCAAGCTGGTTCCCACCTCGAAGCCTTTACATTGGCCCTATCCTGTGTCTGAAATACTCTGTCCCCAAACCCTCACCATGGCTTTCTCCTTCACAGCAATTGTGTCTCAGCTTCAACGTCACCACCTAATAAGGTTTCCCTAACCACCCTGTCTGTGCCCCTTTCTCCTTGACCTCTATCTCCAAAGCCTGCTTTGATCTCTTCACAGCACTTCGATTTGACTTGAACCAACTTGACCTCTGGACAGAATCTCCCTACCACAGAGAAAGAGCACCTGATTGCCCTACCTTACCGAATGTTAGCAGAACACTCCCACTAAGGGCGAAACCCATGGAAGAGGGGTGAGTCTACCAAAGAGAATCATGAAGCTGCTACCAGAAGACAAGAATGGATGGTGCTGGGGGGTGGGGGGGGGTGGAGATGGGACAGGGGAGGGGTGGATACTGATGGAAGGTGTTTTCAACGTACTCTGAAGTGTTAATTTGATGACAGCGACTAATTTAATACATTAGGAAAAGCCACTTGGGGCACCTGGGTGGCTCAGTCAGTTAAGCTTCCAACTTCAGCTCAGGTCATGATCTCGCAGTTCGTGAGTTCGAGCCCCGTGTCAGGCTCTGTGCCTGGAGCTTTCCTCAGATTCTGTGTCTCCCTCTCTCTCTGTTCCTCTCCCACTCATGCTGTCTCTCTCTCTCTCTCTCTCTCAAAATTAAATAGACATTAAAAAAAAAAAGCTTCTTGCACTCTGCATTGACTTAGCCGTCAGGAACGGTGACTCTGCACAGGGGTTGTCTTGAATATTCTATGTATCATTGAATGTATGTACCATCTCCCTTTCTCATTACCTGGAAAATTATTTTCATCTACTTTTCATAGTGTGCACGCCACGTACTTCCTTTGTACACCTGAGATGACTCAGGTGTATCTAAATCCACACACTCCTCAGAGACACATAAATTGATTATTATTTATTACTCCCTGCCTCCTTTTGCACTATTGTTATTTTAAGGGAGAAACAGGTACTCCAAACATGGATGGTTAGACTGTCTTACTGTTTCCTGCGATGAGTCTCTCAATAGGCTAACATTTTTTAAATTGGCTTTTTTGTCGTGGGTTTGGTTTTTATTTTCTCTCTGAACCAATGCCATTTGCAGAGTTCATCTATTTCTGCCTTTGGGTTTTTTTTTCTTTCTTTCTTTCCTTTTAAAGATTCTGACAGCTAAGGGAATATTTGCTCTTCCTTTGTGAGACAAAATTACCATGGTAATTTAAGAGAAAACACTGTAAAGCTTTTGAAACTCCCATTGTCCACTCACAAGCACACTGGGGACTGTCACTCGCTGCAGGTGCTGTGTTTCACCGCGAGGAAACAAGGAGCCATCGGCAAGGGTGAGTTCGGTTTCGTGACTGCTGAGGAAGTGACAAGTTGCCAAGCACTATGTTGAGAGCCCCCGCATAGTCCTGCCCTCCCACACACCATACGGCCCATCGGCCATCCTTTAGGACCCACCTGTGACCGTGAGGCCGCACCCTTCTTCTTCTGTCTCTGTTACCGGTGCCCTGGGGGCAGCCACCACTGCCTGGCATCTGGACTGTGGTAAGAGCCTCCTCCAGGTCTTCAGTCCCCACTCACAACCACCCCTTCCCCGGGAGCCCTGGTGCTTCAGTCGGTGAAGCGCCCCCACTCTTGGTTTTGGCTCCGGTTATGATCTCACGGTTTCGTGAGATGGAGCCCTGCATCTGGCTCTGCACGGGCACTGTGGAGCCTGCTTGGGATTCTTTCTCTCTTTCTCTCTCCTTCTCTCAAAATAAATAAATAAACCTAAAAGAATCTCCCAGCCCCCACTCACAACCACCCCTTCTCCGGGCCCCTGGGTGGCTCAGTCCGTTGAGTGCCTGACTCTTTATTTCAGCTCGGGTCATGATCCCAGGGTCGCAGGATCGAGCCCCGCATTGGGCTCTATGCCTGCTTGGGATTCTTTCTCTCTCTCCCTCTGCCCCTCTCCCCAGCTTGCGCTTCTCTCTCTCGTTCTCTCTCAAATAAAAAATAAAATAAAAAACCAACCACCGTTTCTCCAGGCAGCAGCCAGTTATCTTTCAGTAACATACCTCGTGCAACTCGAGGTCAGGCCCCTCTAACGGCATCCCATCACACCCAAAATAAAATCCAAACTTACCCCACTGACAGCCACCAAGACCTGATGCAATGAACCTGACAACCTGTCCCACTCCTCAGCTACGTGACCTTGCCATTCCTTAAATGAGCAAGCCGGAGACCCGCCTCAGGGCCTTGTCATTTTGTCCGTCTCTCTCTCTCTCTTGTCTCAGTGCGGATGGAACATCCTTGGAGTGGCTGTAGGTATCGATCGCCTGCTCTAAACTGCCACCACGGTCCCATCCCTACTCCCTCTCCATCCCTCCACATTGCATGTATTTTTCTCCTGCAGGGCATGTATTACTATCTGAAATTATTTTATGGATGTCAGTCTTCCACTGGAAGGTAGGCGCCATAAGAATGGGAACTTTGTGTGCCCCTGCTGCCCATTCACCTGCCCCGGTGACACCATCTGTCACACGGTAAGCTCTCAGTCAAGACTCGTTGGAGGAATGAATTCTCTTACTTCGGAATACAATGTTGTTGTTTTTTACCATGAGCTATATTTTTAACGTTTATTTATTTTCTTATGAGAGAGATAAACAGAGTGCGGACAGAGGAGGGGCAGACAGAGAGAGGGAGACACAGAATCCAAAGCAGGCTCCAGGCTCTGAGCTGTCAGCACAGAGCCCGACGTGGGGCTCGAACCCACCCACCATCAGATCGTGACCTGAGCCAAAGGAAGTCGGACGCTCAACTGACTGAGCCCCCCAGGCGCCCCTCCCATCAGCCAGTTATGAGCCCAGTCATCCTAACAGGGGAGATTTCCTCGAGAACGGACATCTGACAGCGTGGTGGAACAAGAGAAGTGCCGTTGGAAGGGACCCTGGAGGCCTTGATGGCTTCACGAGGGCTCCTCCATTGGACCACACCGCAGGGTCCCTGAGAGACTGGCAGCCACTCCCTCCTCTCTGTACTCAAAGGTCTTTGGCAAGAACGCATATTCCCTTGAGGGCGTGATGGAAACCCCTGTTTCTTAGCAAAGGCAACCAGAACTCAAGGCCGTCTGAGAAATCGAGGCCCGAGTCTTGACGGTCCAGAATCTTCCCACTCTCGGCTGCTGTGGCCTAATGCTGACCCTGCTAATCTCTAAAAAACGGCGTGGGGTGGCGGATCGGTGGGAAGGGTAATGGCAGGAACTCTGTAATCGGAGTCGGGTCTGAAGTTAAGAGTGCTGACACTTCACCGCCTGGTGACTTTGGTCCCGTTTCCCATGAGCCGATTCCCTTGTCTGTACAGGAGAGAGAAGGCTGCCTACCTCACAGGCTACGCCTGGGGAGTCGGCAGTCGGCAGCTACGGCCCCCTGCGTGCACCGAAGTGCCCAGGGCACTGCTAGTTGTCTTCCCATCCTGCCGACTCTGTGGCTCTTTTCCCCTTGTCCGTCAGACAGTCATGAAAGGAGGTTTCAGAATGCTGGGGCGCCAGGGTGGCCCAGTCGGTTAAGCATCCAGCTCTTGGTTCAGGTCACGATCTCGCAGTTCATGAGTTCGAGCCCTGCCTGAGGATCTGCGCTGACAGTGGGGAGCCTGCTTGGGATTCTGTCTCCCTCTCTCACTGTCCCTCACCTGCTCGTGCTCTCTCTCTCTCTCTCTCTCTCAAAATATATAAATTAATGAAAAGGAAAAAAAGATTCCACATGCCATATGCACTTTTCGAGCATCAATATATAGGCTTTTGAGGTGTGCTTTCTTAGCCTCACATAATCAGATGAGTTATGCCTAATCAGCCAGAGATATGGTCTTATTTGGATAGTAACAGCTTTAGATTTTTCAAACACATTGCCTGTGCTGCATTTTATTCTCGGTGCATCACTAAAATGACAGGCTGCTTTCCTGAGAATGTATCAGGAATTCTGTTTCTTAGCAACACCCCTCCCACAGGCAATAAAAGCCAGAACATAATTCCCTTTGGGCATTAGGGGCCTGCTCATAATACTGAAAATGTGGCCAATTTCCCCAGAGAGGCAGAATTAGAAATCAGTTCTCCACCGCTGAAAGACAATACAATTGAGACCCTTCAAAGTCAAGCTTTTGAAAAGTTGAGCACATTTCTCATGCCAGCACCTGCTGTGACGGGGCTTATTTTTAAAGGTGTTGCGGAATGTTAATGTACTCGGTCTCCCAAGCTTGCTCTGCCTGATTCAAAATTAAGAATGAAGCTTTTCTGATGCTGAGCTCTTTCCTGTTACTACCTCCAAGTTCATCTTTCAGGAGAGTATCACAGCTGACTAGTTTCCAGTACCAGCTGCCCTCTTCAGTTTTACAGTCTAGATTTCAGAAAACAAAAATTTTCACATTTTTGATCAAGGATACAATAAGCTCGGGGCGCCTGGGTGGCTCAGTCGGTTAAGCGTCCGGCTTCGGCTCAGGTCACGATCTCACAGTTCGTGGCTTCGAGCCCCGCGTCGGGCTCTGTGCTGACAGCTCAGAGCCTGGAGCCTGCTTCGGATTCTGTGTCTCCCTCTCTCCCTGACCCTCCCCTGCTCGCGCTCTCTCTGTCTCTCAAAAATAAATTAAAAAACATTAAAAAAAAAAAAAAAGGATACAATAAGCTCATTGTGCACGTCACAGTCGCTGAAAGGTTAAAATCCAAGTAAATCTAGTATTTATCTTCTCATCTGTTTTTCCACCAGATACTAATACAAGCTACTACATTTATTAAGAAATTATTAGGTGTCAGGTGTTAAGTTGCTTTTTTGACTCCTCATAAAATCCTTGTAAGATAGGTATTATTAATTCTCATTAACTGTAGAATGGAGGCTTCGAAAAGGTAAATAACCACCTCAAGGTCACACAGCAAATAAGAGACTCATGCACTTAAGTAACACATTAATCCGTAGTCTCTAGTATTTTACTTGTTAGTTCCCTTGGTTATTTTTGTGTTCTGCTCATCACTTGGCCTTTGACCTAGTTTGCTGACTCTGAGTGAATAAATAAAACCACATCCAGTTTTACATTTCTAGAAAAGGCAGTATTCAGTAGTTACCCAAGACACGTGAACACATTTATAATTAATACTAAACACTTTAACGCTGTAACTGCATGCTACCGAGAAAATACACCGAATGACTCCAATGCAGTAAAAAACCCAACCAACCAACCAAACAAACAAACAAAAAAACTCCAGAGGGCTTTGACTTAGTTTGTGAATAGATCTGTGTCTCAACCACCGGAGCCGAACTATTTTCTCAGCTGTTTGATAATCAGGGTCATTGACTCCATCGTCTTGGTGTGTCTGCGATTCTGTCCTGTGCTGTGCGTAACTAGGAAACTAGCAAGCAAAACAATGTGGTCACAATTATTTAAAGTGTGTTCCCATCTGATGGGTCTCATTTTTTCTTAGACATCTGAATGTGAATGGCTATCATATTCTATGACTAAAAACAGCCTTGTCATTATAATTTAATAAGCCATTCCTTAACTTTAGCACAAGTACTCCAGCAAAAACACTATCTGGTATGCTGTTTACACAGTCCAACAAAGTGCATTATCATTTACCTCTATATTGAATAGTGTCTTGGGAGGGATCTCTCTCTCTCTCTCTTTCTATGTCTGTGTATGTTTATATCTATATGGATATATCTGTAGCTCTTGCTCTCTCTCCATAGTACACACACATACACACACACACACACACACACACACACACACACTAAACGGAATGCTAGAATTCCAGCATTCCAACCTAAATGGAGGGATGAAAGCTCCATTAAATATGCTGACAGCCCAGAGCCCAGAACCTGCTTCGGATTCTGTGTCTCGCTCTCTCTCTGCCCCTCCCCTGCTCTTGCTCTCTCTCTCTCAAAAATAAATACACATTTAAAAAAAAAGAAAAATAAAACTTGTACTTGTGCACCAACATAACCCATGAGTGAACTTTTCTAGTAGAGAAAGTGCACTAGATACGCCCTCATCCTTTCTTTTACCCTGGACGTTGCAGAAAGGTTTACTGGAGCTAGGTCTCCTACAGTCTGTGACTACAAAATGCAGACCTCTCTGTGGCTCAAAAGACTCACAGCCTCAAATCTTGGCCTCATTACAGGTTGCTCTAAGCAACTTTGTTTTCTATTGTGGCAGAGGGAAAACAGGGTCCACATTCAGAAGCGAATCCCATGGGCATTCCCAAGGTCGTACAGGACTCTCAGCACAATTATAATTCTATGCTCTTCTGATCCATTAACAAAGCGTAACTAAGGAGAATATCAATATAAGAATGACCTTGACTCACCTCTTATAAAACTGAAAACCCTTTAATAACTCTTGGACTTGTGACCCATCAGTTTGAAATGAGGCTGGTGGTCTTGCCTAGAGCTCTCTAATTACAAACACATGGGGACAGCAGATAAATCCACCCGCTCCCCGCCATGCTTTTAATTTATATAGCCAAGCTTGAAAGAAATACTCTTAAGTTTCAGAAATGAAGAGGAGAATTCAAAGCCAGAGCATAAGTGCACAAGCTAGTACCAAAATAGATGGGGGTAGGGGAGTCTAAAGGCCGGGGACTAAGGGTTCAGTGGCTACAGAAAGGCATCTCCTTGAGTCCCAGTTAGACCAGGGGTTGGAACTGAATTCTACCCACAATGTTGGGAACCCTGGGAAGGCTCTTCCTTAAGGAAGAAAGGCCAAAAAAGGCCAAGAAAACCTCAGCCTCCTAGTCTAGTGACTCGATGGCTGACCCTTCCTCAACATCAGGTTAAATAACAAAATGTTCTCCCGTGAAACTAACCTCAGGCCCACATGTTGCACATAGAATCCAAATTAATTTCGCCCTCTTCATACAGAATGCTCAAGCTGAAACTTTACTGTAGAAACGAATTCTGGAACCCCTCGGGCCCTGGTTGCTCTGTAAGAATATTCCCTGGACGCACAGGTCTTGCACCAACCTGCTGAGGACAGCTATAAAAGTAAAATTACAACCTCCGGGAGGAAAGGAGCCATGACCAAGACAAAGCACCATGCGCAGGAGAATTAGCACCTCATGAACTTGAAGACAGTCTAACTAAAAGGAATCATAAAGTAGGAATATTAGAGTGACGATTGGGAGAAACTGAATAAGGAGCAAGAATGCCTGAACTTGGGGCGCCTGGGTGGCTCAGTCAGTTGAGCGTCCGACTTCGGCTCAGATCATGATCTCGCAGTTCATGGGTTCGAACCCCGCACTGGGCTCTGTGCTGACAGCTCAGAGCCTGGTGCCTGTCTTCAGATTCTCTCTCTCCCTTTCTCTCTGTCCCTCCCCTGCTTGCACTGTGTCTCTCAAAAAATAAATTAAAAAGATCAAAAAAAAAATTAGAACATTAGAAAAAAAAAAAAAAGAATGCCTGAACCAAAGAGAGCTTCTGGAAATAAAAACAGAGGCAGCAGAACTTAAAAACTTAATAGGTCGGACAGCAGATTTATCTAGGAGATAAGAGAATTCATGACTGGAGGAATGGTTCAGGAAGACTACAGAGTCTGGGACAGAGACAGCGAAGAGGAAAGAGAAGGTAAGAGGCAAAGAAGAAATCGGTATAGTCTAACAATACGTCCAACAGGTGTTCCTCAAGGAAAGAATACAGAGGAATGAGGAAGAGATAACACACAAAGATACAATGATGATGTTTTCCATAACTGAAAAAAGACAGGAGTCCACAGACTGAAAAATCATACCCAGTCATAAGCAGGATAAATAAACAAACCCCAACCTAGTCACATCATAAAGAAACTGCAAACCATTGAAGACAGAACATCTCAATTGAGAGAAGAAAAAAAACAAACAAACCCCAAACTGATCACCCACAATGGAACAAAGAATGACAGAACTTCTCAGCAACATTAGAGGCCAGTGGGACTGTGTCTTCAAAATGCTGAGGGGGGAATGCTGTCCATATAAGAGCTGTTAATATACATTTTTACATTTTTTAACACTTATTTATTTTTGAGACAGAGACAGGCTGTGAGCAGGGGAGGGGCAGAGAGAGAGGGAGACACAAAATCGGAAGCAGGCTCCCGGCTCTGAGCTGTCAGCACAGAGCCCGACGTGGGGCTCGAACTCACGAACCGTGAGATCATGACCTGAGATGGGAGTCGAATGCTCAACCAACTGGTCCACCCCTCAAGATTTTTCTTTAAAGTAATTGTAGATGGCTTAAAAGATTAAACAAAGGTTAAAATTGTGAGATGTATTTTTTGATCCCTCACTCATCTTTATTCTTCTTCCAATTCTACATCTTAGTTAAAAAAAAAATTTTTTTTTTCTCTGAAATTTCAGACTACAGAGAACAGACCTTGTTATGGAACCTGGTAAGACTCTGACTGATTTTCCGTCGTGGTGAGCACACATTCTGAATGCTCAGTATGGGTCAGATGTAATGAGTTCAGAATACAAAAAAGGTCACTTGCATGTGCTTGCACGCGCGCACACACACACACACACACACACATACACACACAAAGGGTAGCTCCTATAATTTTGTGTAAGAAAAAGTACACATTTCAAATAAGATATAAAGTACAAATTTTAGCACAAATAACAGTGTCAAAAAGATGAGAATTCTCTATCAGTGGACTATATACTTTCCCTCTAAACCTCATTTTGATAAAAAGGTGAAATAGAGGGACACCTGGGTGGCTCAGTTGGTTAAGCATCTGACTTCAGCTCTGGTCAGGATCTCATGGTTCTTGAGTTCAAGCTCCGTATCCGGCTTGCTGCTGTCAACACAGAGCCCCTTTCGGATCCTCTGTCTTGGTCTCTCTCTGCCCCTCCCCTGCTTGCTCACTCTCTCTCAAAAATAAATAAGTATTAAAAAAAAAAAAGAGAGAGAGAAATGAAACAGCCAGCCAGTGCTAACAATGTGAACTACGGTTTGAAGGCGGGAGGGGAGAGCGGAGGTGCACACTGTAATTTAGAAGCAGTTTTAATTCAAGACCTCTCTCAATTCTTATTAAACTTAAAAGTCAGAAAAAGCCCTCTGCCCTCCACTGGAATAGTCGAAAATTAGCTTCGTTTGCCTCCCCGAAAAATACTGCTCACTCTTCAATGGCAGGGCTGTATTAGTAATGTTTATATCCCTGGTTCACTGCATAGTGCGTGATGGTCAACAAATTCACTGAGTGTGTGAATTTAAGTGATAAATTCCCCTCCCCTTCCCCTGCCGCCAATTTATTTTTCTTCAGCCATAAAGACTTTCCCTTAACCTTTCAAGTGCATTGGCAGCCTAGAGGAGTTTAAGTTCTTTTTTTTTTTTTAAGGTTTAAAAAAAATTTTTTTAAGTTTTCAAAATTTATTTTGAGAGAGAGAGAGAGGCGGGGGGGGGGGTGGCAGAGAGGGAGAAAGAGAATATCAAGCAGCCTCCGCACTGTCAGCACAGAGCAGAACATGGGGCTCAACCTTGTGAACCATGAGATCATGACCTGCACCAAAACGAAGAGTCAGACGCTTAACCGGATGAACCCAGGCGCCCCGAGGAGTTGAAGTTTTGATAGTCAGTTTTGATAGTCACGGTGTGTACATGGCATACACAGCTGGGGCTTGAAGCAAAACCAGGGCAGTCAATACAGAGCACACCATGAGGTGTTATGAGGGTTACTAGCAATTCTCTTATTTCTGCTTTCAGCACACATTGATTAAGGTGGTTGAGTAATATCATCATGGAGAATAACAGCATTTTAATGAACACCCTTGAAAAGATCATTAAAAGACTCTCCCCTAACCTTGCTCCCCACCTACTCCAAACAACCCTCAAACATCAATCAGTTCCACTTTTAAGGCCCATTCAAAGTGGCAGGAAGACCACTTTTGCCAACTGGAACTTGTGATTCTATTTCAGTAATCGCAACTTCCACGTCTGACATTAAAACCTGAGACAATCTGCAAAAGCAGTGAAAAGACAGTGGAGTCAGATCTGCCGAACAGCCAGCTGGGATGGGAGAACAGTTTAGTTAAATGTGTACATTTGGGTTAAATGTGTATGTTTCTAGTTGAACATTTCCTACATGATGTCTCATAAACATGTCCTCGCTTTTTGATGGTGAGCCATTGCTTGTCGTCACGCGTTGTATCACGCGGAAGATTTGCTGAGGACGAAAGGTGTTGCCTGAAGCGACCTTGGAAAACGGTAATCTGACTAGATACTGCAAGGCTAAGGATAGAACGGAATAGAGAAAAGCCATGTTTGTTTGTTTGTTTGTTTTCCGGTAGGTAAATTTCTCCCAAGGGTACTGGTTAGCAATTCTGAAACTACTTTATATATATACCAGGGCTGAAAAAAGAAATTAAATAAAATCTAGATAATAGGAGTTAGCGTTCTTACTAACAGAGAAGTAAGTGCAAATAAGCAAAGGGAGAAAGCTGGAATGAATCCTGTCCAGTGCTGGATGAGAAGCTGGGGGACAGAAGGATGAACTCGGGTTTATTTTAGACACTACAGACAGAAGTAACTGCAGAGATGTGTCCGTACTGGGGTCCCTATTGATTCAAGGAGCACATCCAACCATATTGTCTTAGGTTCTAAATGCCATTTCCTGGGGCGCCTGGGGGGCTCAGTCAGTAAAGCCTCTGACTTTTGGTTTCCATCGTGATCTCATGGTTTTGTGGGTTTGAGCTCCGTGCTAGCGGCACGGAGCCCACTTGGGACTCTCTCTCCCTCTCTGTCTGCCCCTTACCCGCTCACGCTGTCTCTGTATCTCTCAAATAAATAAAACTTAAAAATAAATAAATAAATAAATACCATTCCCCAATAAAAAGAACAGGGCTCTTTGGAGAAATGGCTGATTCTAGGGCTGGGGCAGAGAAACACAAGATGAACCTGGAGTATTTTGTCGTGCCAGAAGGTAAGGAAGCCTAAAGAGAAAAAATTGAAAAGGACATGGCTCCCAGTGGCCAAAGCTAGAATCATCTAAGCAATGAAACATTAATTCCAGTAATTGACTGTAACACACACAAATGAAATACATATCCATGAGCCTACACCAACGCATGACTGAATGAGGGAAAAGGGACAAATCTCCCCTCTATTAAGAATTCCAAGTAATATATGCAGCTGCCCCTCCCCTCCAGGACAGGGAACTTAATTCATCTTCTCCTTGAGCAAGACTTGGGCTTAATGACTCACTTCCAAATAATAGCATACGGAATGGAAAAAGTAACTCTCCAACAGAAAAAAGAACCTGGCAGACACCATCTCAACCAAATGTTCAAGGTTAAGATCACCAGTGCTAAGTCACGTTGGCACCATGTGCCCCCGATATGAGGTAATGAGGAGGGTACATCACCCCTGTGGCATTCTTCCCCGGAAGATGGCAATCCCAATAAAACATGAGAAAATATCAGATCCGAACTGATGGGACTTTCTAACAAAATATATGACCAGTCGTCTTAAAACATGTTAAGGTCTAGGAAAACAAATAACGGATGGAGAAACCATTAAAGATGGAGAAACCATTAAAGACTAAGGACATGTAACGACCAGATGCAATGCTGGTATCTGAGTTTGGGTCTAGGAACAGAAAAAGGACTTTAGAGGGAAAACTGTGACATACAAATGAAGTGTGTAGCCTGGGCTAATTGTACCGTGCCAATGCTACCTTAGCTTCGACAGACGTTTCCATAACCAGGTACTACGTACGTCAGATGTTAGTATTAGCGGAAGCTACACGACAGGGCTACAGGAACTAGGCTGGGTACCACCTTGGCAACTTTTCTGTAAATACAAAATTACTCCAACATTTTTAAAAGTTACGCTGTGAGTGTTTTTCAAAGAAAAATATTCTAAAATTCTTCCTGATGTGTCAGTTTCATCTGTAAAATGAACGGTATTTAGAATTCAAATCTGTATCAAGATGCCTGAAAGGGCACAGGGACGATGCCTCCTTTCCCCTTAACACTCCAGCATAAACAGGGCACGCTCATTTACATTCATTCTTGGCCTAATTCTATTTTCAGCATTTCCTGAATTTTAGCTGCCACCCACTATTTTAAGAATGTGCTTGTCCTGAAACAACTTAAGATTTGAAACAACAAAAAGTAGAAAACACACGTTTGCCTTAACTGTGCGTAACTGGGAGAGAAGATTGGTGATTTTCTTTTGGCCTGTTTCCCAAAGTCTCTGACAACGGTGGACACAAAAATCATCATGTGCCATAGTGTCTGGCATGGCAGAAATTCAGTATGATCAACTGAAAAATGAACTGGTCTTACTGGTTCAAGAATCGAACCCCCAGATGGCCCCCAGAACCATCCAGACATAAAGGATGGGGCCCAGTGCGGGTGCTCTCAGGGCTCTGGGGACCAGAGACTCCAGCAGAAGCTGATGATCCTCACGAAGTCTGGCAACAAGGGAATTTCTGCCTTCCCTCCATCAGACCACCTGTCCAAAAGGGGGGCGGGGACCATCCACGGAAGAGTCTGGGAAAGACCTGACATAGCAGCTCTCCCTGGGATTCCCCAGGGGCTCCTTTCATAGCGTGCCTGTGAGGAAGCCCCCACAGCCACGGCTGCCTGGACATCCTTGAGGACAAGGACCCTGCCCTGTGTGATGTCAGGACCATCCGGCTAGCTCTCAGAGCAGAGCCTGCTAGGAGGGTCCAGGACTGGCAGCTCTTTGTCAACACATGTTGCTAAATTCTGGGAACACCAACCTTCAAGTACCTACAAGCAACGTCCCCAGAGCAGATGTCCCTGTAAGACCCCTGACCCTGGCTGTCTAGCCTCACTCCCTGTGCTGTCTTTTTCCTTTCTCCTGGATGGTCTGTAAACAACTCTGTCATTTCAAGCTATGGTGTAACTTTGATTTTCTTTCTGGTTTTCTAGGTCTCCAGCTGAGCCCTTCTAATGAATATATTAAATAAACACATTTTTAAAAATAGAGAATCAAGGTGGCTGCTAAGTTTTACAACTAAGTATTATCATAAGTGATATTATCATCTACAAAGATATTCAATTATAAGGATGAAAAGATTTTAAAGATAAATATCACTCCTAGGATCAATTAGTCCTGGTTCTCTATTATGTAAATAAAGGAAACCTGCCATTAACGAAGTTATATTTGGTCTTTTAGAAAAAGAAGAGTTAATTAATAAGGCTCAAGTACATCTAAAATAACCAAGTCAAGCTCATGTTACAAGAGACTGATTATTGGGAAGCTTTGTACATAGTTTTTCTGTAAGAGACTTTCTCTCTTATTCTCCATTTTTGTTTTTGGCAGTAACGTCAAATACTTTAAAGCACTCCATTCCCTGACTTACACCGAAGGACAAAGTGGTTAATGTCTTAGTGAAACAACTATTCAACAAATCATCCTTTCATATGAATGCCTTAAATGTATCCTTTTGTAAGTTTAAATTTTCAATTTTTTAAGGCAGAGAAACTATTCACTTTTGAAATCAGACATAAATATTAGACTAGGAAAATAAAACTGCAGAAGTTCTGTAGAAGTGTGTTAATTTTAGAAGAGAAAATCTTATTTAAATGTACTTTTACAATAAAATGTAAGGTAACACAGCGACACCCAGGAACCAATTGTTTTACAAAACCCACGACCCAAAATTACTTAAGAAAGAACATTCTGGAGGGTATTGTGCTAAGTGAAATAAGTCAGAGGAAGATAAATACCATTATGATTTCCCTTTTGTGTGAAATCGAAATCTAAACACAAGGTTCTTAACTGCACAGGACAAACTGGTGTTTGTCAGAGGGGTGAGGGGGACCGGGAAGGGCAGAATAGATGAAGGAGATTAAGAAAAAAGAATGTTCTGGTAGTACAGAGATGGGGGAAAAAAGGATAAAAAGAATCTTGAAGAAACAGTATCTTAGGGACGTAAGACTTTTTGTTTGAATCCTTAACATTATAATTTTCTTATCCTTATAAATTTGGTAAGATTTCCTCTTAAATATTGGTGGCAGTGGTCAGGACAAAGCCATAGAACCAAGGTTAAGGACGACAAAGGTTTAAAAAGGTCCTGTCGGAAAAAAAGACAAAGCCTGTACTTGTTACTGGTAAGGAAAATTAATGACTCAAGAAGGGAAAAAGGCCTATACAATCAGTATTTCACTTTATGGTTAGAGTTTAGAATTATGGCTGGAGCATTTTCTGGACCTATTAAAACTTTTTGTTATTAAGAAACTTACATATAACAAAAAGACAGAACTGCTTAGATTTTACGACTTAAAAGTGATGGGAATAGGGGTGCCTGGGGGGCTCAGTGGGTTAAGCATCCGACTTCTGCTCAGGACATGATCTCACAGTTTGTAAGTTCGAGCCCTGCATCATGCTCTGCTGACAGCTCAGAGCCTGGAGCCTACTTTGGATTCTGTCTCCCTCTCTCTCTGCCCGTCCCCACTAGTGCTCTCTCTCTCTCTCTCTCAAAAACATTAAAAAAAAAAAAAAAAGTGATGGAAGTTGATGAAATTTACCTTCACAGTAATATACTTATGACATCCTTCTGATACCTAATACCAAACTCATTAAAATACAAGAGTAGTAAGAGTTAAAAGCAGCCCTCTCCCATGCACTGAACAACAGAAGTCTTTTCCTATCTTCGTTTCTGTGGTTTTCACTGGAAAACAAATTAGAACTGTAGAAATCTGTTTTTTTACACAGAAGTATGAACAATAAATGCTATCTCTAACAGTTCTGACCATAAATTACCAAGGAGGTGTTTTGAAACAGAAGCACACTATCAAAGCATCAAGTCTTAAGAGTTAATAAGAATACGCCTGTATTTGGTGCAAATTTAATTTTATTAAACCTTACAATGAATGTTGTGGCATATCATTTTCCATTATGTGACAATTTATTTATTGGCTGGCATCTGAATACAGTACTTCTGAAAAATACGCCATGGGAAGTGACAAAAGGGAGAAACTAGTTGTTTAGTGATATATGCGGGGGGCGTGGGGGTGGGAAGAAAATGAAAAAAGAGAAGAGAAAGGATGACGACCAATTAGTTTCTCTAGGATCTAACTCTAAAATGGTGAAAGTTCCAAGCAAGAATGCTGCCGTCACATTGTGGGAGAAAATGGTTATTGTCTCATCTGGCTCCCACAATTCTGGTAAGTACAAGGATTATTTTACCTGTAAAATTCAACCTAAGGTTTCAGCTGGGCAAAATGATTTTAAAGAGCTACTTTTTCATGTACAAATGTAAAAGAATTTTCCCAAGTCACAGTAGATGGGGGTCTCTAAAATATTATACATTAAGGTAGTCGCTTTGTAAGTGAGCAATTGCTCAACCTCAAAATCATCATGGGCACCACATTATTTTTTTGCTGATTTGGATTTTATGCCCATGTCAGATTCATGGATAAGAAAATGACTTTTTTTAAACCTATAATCCACTTGCCTTCAGAAAGTAGACTGGTAATCTAATCTGAGTAAAATGACCATTTCTTTTCCAGGAACGATCAATAGCGGAACATTGAAAATTCAGCAGGCCTTAACAGGGAGTTCAGAGAGAAAGGTCACCAAAACGTCTAAACTCCAGCCAACATCACCATGCTACAGTGTATAGTTTAGTTCGACTCCCACGAGTATAGTTAGCTCATCAAGTATTAAAGTACTCATTTGTGGTTAAAAAAAAAAAGTAACACAAAATTAAGTATTTTTTTTAAATTCAGTCAAGAACGATTTTGAGAATACTTTCTGACAAAGGCCTTAACAGTGTCCGAGGTCACGTTTATTAACCAACCTCCTCCAAAAGAAAATCATGGACCATTCTCAGCTATCAAACTAACTGATTTTTCAAGAGCTCCGAACGGCGTTAGATGGTGAACAGAGAATTGTACCCTAACTGAAATAAGGCATTTCAGTTCTCAAGCCTGAAGAACAGTTCTAAGTGATCGATATTTAGTGGTGGAAAATGTACTTCAAGAAACCCTTAGTTCCACTAGAGTTGTATGATTCAAGTTCACCTGTCAAGTACAGTGAGGTGTGTGTTACTATACAAGCACGTAAGCCCTCTGACTCCCTCCCGAAAAAGAGGGGGAAATGTTGTATCACTTAAAAATCCAATTGCTCATTGTCTACCCCCAAATTACTGAGATCTACTGGTGTAGATTTACTGTACTTACAAAGTTTCCCTTTTTAAAAAAAGTAGCTCATGCATATATAATTCTTATACCACAAGGGGAGAGGCAAATGATTTCGAAATACTGATGTCTGAGATTTCTAGCATATTTGTCTAAGTCACAAATTACTAATATATGTGGCAGCTCAAAAACCCCATCAAATTTGCCCGTGGTAAATATGGTTTTTAAAAATCTCTTCATCGAAAGGCTGGAGAGTGACCACTTATATCCCCTTCACCCTTTTCAACGGTGAAACTCAATTCACAACCTAGTAAAATAAGGATATCTTTTTAAAAAAAATTAAACCTCAATTATTTAACCAGAATATAAGTCTAATGCTTTTTTACTTACTACTGTTCACTCCGAGTTTTGTACTGAATAAAAATGAAATAAACCCAATGTGATTCTTTGCAGTGATGACTCCTTAAATACCATTACATCAAACCCCCAGAATAAAATGGAAGCAAAAACCCAAGTGATCCAGCTCATTAGACTCACAGGTAAACTTGAGTTTTTCTCCAACAAATGAGGAGCTTTTTTATTCAGAACAATCTCATTAAGACATTTGCAGGGCAAATGTGCCATCATAAATTTCATTCTGAATAACAATAAAGTGCTGAATGAGAATTACCTGAATCTTTTTTTTAGTACTTTTATCTTTTCTTAAAAGAGCCCTTTCTGTGTGTGGTGGCGTTGGCAAAGCTGTTTGCAGAAACAGACAGACAGACAACACACAAAAAAAGAAAGGCAGAGCAAAGCTAACTGTCAGTAAGGGAACAGAAAGCACTGCAACCTTTTGCGTTGAACTGCGGTGACAAATAACTGAGACCAAAGTAATTCATGCAAGTTATCTTTAAAGGTATACTTAGGCTGGAAGAAAGAAAGAATGGACACTCTACCGACCTCAGATGCTAGGGCAGTAAATTGCATACTAAAATACTTTAATTATCCTAGATGCCTAGATCTCGCTTGGCAAGCATCATGCCACTGACATGCTTTATTTAGCTCTTTTGGTAACTAAAAGTGATCTGCGGTTCAAGTGCTGAATTATGTTAATGTGGCTCATTACAGCAGTGTGATAAACTCTGAAGTTAAATTTAAGCAAATGCTCTACACCTAATCGCATCATCAGCACAAGCGGGCCAGGGCTGGTGCAGCATGAAAGGTGGGTCGCTTTATAAAGGTTCTTCCTTGTACTGCGTGACATATTAAGATGACAGACCTAAATTTCAACTGGGTTAATGAGTTAGAATAGATTTGTTTCCCAAATTTAGCACACGATCATTTCAGTGGAGTAGAGAGAGAAACCTCAGAAGTGAAGAAGAGACAAAAAACCAAAAAAACAAAAAAGCCTGAGCTCGGGGAGCTAACCTGTGGCCCTAAAAGCTGTCATGCTACAGAGAGCACCACTTTCACAAAATGAACTTTGTAACAAAACGTAACAGTGTTCTGAGTCGAAGTTGACCAACTGCTGCATAGAAAATGTGCTAACATACAACAGTCAAGTTTAAGCCGGTGCATAGAAAAGATAAAGCACTTATGGTAACTGCAAATGGTTAACAGGTCCAGAAAGGGTGTGCGACCTAGCGTGGGTCCGTAAGGGGGAGGGGGGTAACTCAGAAGTAGAAATGGTTAGGGAAACAAAGGAAGCGGAAACCGGGGAGAAGAAAGAAGCAGGGGAAAAAAGACCATCAATCGTATAAAATTCACAAATCAGTAAAGTATAAAGACACCACTGAAAAACGGTGAACTCTGTCCCAAACACCCAACGGCAAACAAAACCAGAACAGGTAAGCCTTTGGCAGACAATTTTAGAAATCTGAAGAGGACGTTATATTTCTCAATTCACAAACAATATATTATATGGTATATTTATATTAAATACTGGGAAACCAATCCTGTCAATCGGATGCTTCTAATGCTTTAGCCAATGAGAGCACGAGGAGATCAAGCTAAGTGAATGCTGGTGTCATCACAACAGTGCGCATCTATGAAACAACTGTTACCGATCCGTGCTTTGACAGTGCGAACACACAGCCCAGTCATCATCTGTGAAGTGAAACAAAGGTCTCCAGCTTCTCTGGGATGTGCCCTTTGTAATATATTCTGTGATTCACTATGACACGGGCAGCGAGACACTGCAGGGTGGTATGGTTTATGGGCTGGATCAAATTTTTAGCTATTTCCTTCTCGTCCAGCAAGTCGCTCGCAGTCTGTTTGTGCAAGTTTGTGGCATCAAAATGTGCACCTGATTTAATAAGGAGATTCATGATGTCCGGATGGTTGTTGAGAGCAGCGATGTGCAGGGGACTGTTGTCGTCGGAGTCTCTGACGTTCACGTCAGCACCGCATTCGATCAGGATCGCAGTCACTTGCAGAGACGGAAATTTGCAAACAGGGTACCGCCCCACGCACGTGGTATTCTTGTCCACGGCCAGATGAAGCGGGCTGAAGTTGTTCTTTCCCCTCGGGTGCAGCTTAAGAAACCTGTAGATCGTCTGCTTTTTGAAATGGTCCTGTTCCAGAGTACAAGGAACTTTTTCTAACAAGCAAATCAAGTGTAAGATAATGGAGAGAGCCTTGTTTAACTGTAACGGGTCGGCCGGACACTGAGTTTGTTTGATAGCTCGCTCTATTTCAAGGACACTTTTGCACAGTATGCCCATAAGATCGTCAAATGTAACAGTGGTGCCCAGCAGGCCTTTAGCCCGATCCTGTAGCATAAAAGAGAACAGTTCTGCAAAAGATAACAAGCTGCTCGCGGTCATTGGGCTTAAAGGGTCCAAATTGTTCTGCTGCATATCCAAAGCATACTTCCAAAGGTTGATGCATCGTTTGAAGTTTCCAGAGTCTGCATAGACTGCGCCTCTGTATCTAATATAGTAAGAGGTATCAGGATGCGAAGGGCCAAGAATACGTTCTCTAATTAATAGGGCCTGCATTCTCATCTCATCGGGATCAGCAATGAGACCTTCTAGCTCTTCTGTACTGTTGACCTCCTTGGCATAATCGTAAGCCATTATTAGTGTCTGCGGTACTGGCTTGCTGATTATATTAGTCCTATCACTGTACCTCATATTCATGGCCTTTTTCCAGTATTTCAAGGCCCCAAGCAGATCTCTTTTTTTGTCTACAAACGTAGCTCCCAGAAGCTCTAGAGCATTGATCCGTTCTGTCTTGCTCGTCTGTGCATGGTGAGTCAGAAAATCCACAATATTTGTGTGACCAGTAACACTTGCTGAGAGAAGGGGAGTCATTCCATAACCATCCTTTTCCATCTTGGCACAGTACATAAGAAGCATCTTCATGATGTCCAAACTTCCAGACTCTGCGCAATCATGCAATGCAGTGTTACCTTAAGAAGAAAAGAAGAGAGAACAGATTTTGAGGGACCAGGGTACACGGAATACACATACGTAGCTTAGGAGCCTAAAGAGAAGCAGGCAGTCCCAGGCCGACCTTAATGGGACCCTCTTTAACTGGACTACAGATGAGAGAAAATCATCCCAGCACTTAAAGCTAGTGTCTGACCCGTAGCGGAAGTTAAATAAATACTTGTTAAGTTTGGTGAGTAGATGACCAAATTAGGCATGAAAGGATCATCCAAGTCACTACATGAAATCCAAAATTAATCCATGGCCTCTTGGGTTTTTTCAATAATGTTTTCAAGAGCATATTCTAGGACTCAGAAGTGATGAAATGAAATTAACCAGCTATTCAGCTCTGCAGCCACTTAACCTTCTGGGTCAGCTTCCACATTTATCAACAAGAAATCGAATCCATAATATCGACGATTCTCTAGTCTGATTCTTACAGTAGTCAGAAATTATTTCTTTCAATATTTGATTGCCAAGTGGAGGTCAGCTGTCTTAGTCGAAATTCTCGGTGACAAACTACTTTCCTCAAAAAGCTCCCGTAAGAAACACAAGTCCACTAAAATCTGAAAACATATGTGGGCGGTTCGACATGAAGTTTAAAAGGAGACATCTGAAGGGCCCTTTCGTAATAGATTACTTCCCATTGTAACTGAATTTTATAACATTCTCTTCAGTTGTACTAAATGTTCCAACACGGTCTTGTGCTTCCCACATGCAGATTAAAACGGACAACAAGCACATGTAGTTAAAAAGCCTGTATGCAATGTATTAAGACATCACGACCACCCAAGTCTTTCAGTCGCCCGAGTTTAATGCCAAACGTTTTTACCAGTTATCGTAACAAAATTTATCACACAGACCTTTGGTATTTATACACGGTGTTTACAGAAAATTTCAGCAGTGAGTCATTTGAGGCACGTGTGCAGACAAGAGTTATTAACATAGCTGGCAGTGACTGGTATCCTTGGAAAGAACTAGCTGCTTGCTAAGGGACAGCCCTCAGCTGACATCTGAGAACTCGTCTGGTGAACAGTTCAGAAAACTTTCCTTAAATGATAAGGGTGGGTCACTGTTTGTATTAGCAATATAGTTTAGGCTGAACACCTGCTTTCCTTCTCAGAGTCTGGAATTTGGGGTATTTCCACAAAGGATGCCTACGTGACCAGCCTCCAAGAAAACCCCTGGCCAGAAACTGCTGTGTGTGACCTCTTAGAAGAAGGAGACCGCGTTAAAAAACGCGTAAAAAAAAAGCCTGCACAGATTCCTCTAGACCCCACCCGTGCCTTTCCCCATAGGATCTGGCTGCACGCCCTCATCACGCACGGCAATACACTTTAGCCATGATCACAACGGTATGCTGATTCCCCTCCAGATAGCGGGGAGGCCGGGCAGGAGCAGGGGGACCCTGACGCAGCAGGGGTACTAGAAAGTGGTTTAAAATTGAATACTTCACATAACACATCTATAACTAAAATCCCAAAGAGCAAGCTATTACACACCAGGTAATCCTGTTTATTCTTCCATGATACCTACAGGAATGACATGATTATCTGCATATATTTATTCTGACTCAGGGTTTCAAAGCTCCACAATGGAATGGTGTCTGATGGAATGGTTTAGCAATGTGCATATAATCAAGCACTCAAGAGAGCCCAGAGCTTCTGACTACTAATGTTCCTTTGTTCAAAATAATTTCCATTAAACACAGCTACTACTAAATGTATTTTTTAAAACTCTTAAAATTAAGAATCCCTAATAGTACTCTTTTCCTCTAAGAAAGAGACAAGATAAGGGAAATATAAGGTTTCGATGGCATTCTTCTCCATTCAGAGTCGTATAAAATCAGTAATAAGAATGCAAGAGGGGCGCCGGGTGGTTCAGTCAGTTAAGTATCCAACTCTTGGTTTTGGCTCAGGTCATGATCTCACGGATTCATGAATTCAGGCCCTGCATCCGGCTCCGTGCTGACAGCACAGAGCCTGCTTGGGATTCTCTGTCTCCATCGCTCTCTGCCCCTCCCCCACTCAGGCTGTATCTGTCTCTCTCAAAATAATTAAAAAAAAATGCAAGAGAAGTCATTTTCTTATTTAACTGAATTTCTGTACCATAATACAGCATACACTGAAAAAGATGATTTTTAAAAACAAAAAACATACAGAAGAGTTTCCACATCTAGTACTGGCAGAAGTAATATGATCAATCCTCCCGGTAAGAACCAGAAAAGCTGAAAAGTTCATTTAAAAAAAATCTGTTTGACAGCATGCCAAAAACTCAAAAGCGGACAACATCCGGGAGCAGAAAGAGAATTAGAGAAGTCCAGGATTTGGGGAGGCCTCCCCCCGTGGCCTCTACCAATTCTGGAAGCAGCAGCTAAAAACCTGAGTGGAGCTTCTAACAACTTGGCAGGGCCAGAGGAGACATCCGGGGTTCCAGAACCCACTAAGACGGGGACTCTGACCTGCTCCCTGCACCCCGCCCCGCCGCCACCGTACACTCTGAGTCACAGCTCTCAAGGGCTGCACCCCAGCAGTTAAGGCAAACTGCAAACAAACCAGGTACTGGAGGAACCCAAATCCAATTAAAGATCATACTGATACTGAATTAAGGAAATTTGGGAGTGCTAGGTAAAGTAGTCAAAAGCCAGAAGCAAATACAAATAACAATCAGAAAACATATTATCTAGATATTATCTATTGGCTAAAGCTCAAATTATTTTTTTATATTCTTTATATATAATGTTAGGTATCCAATCAAAGGAACCGCAACACAAAACCAAGACAAGAGCTGACAGGCCCAACAGAAGATCCAGATAATACAGTTATCAGACACAGACCTCAAAATAATAATTATGCTTAGCAAAGTAAGAGAGATTAAAAAACATTTCTGAGAATTAGACAGAAAACTGGAAACTACAAAAAGGAACAAAACGGATGTTCTAGAACTGAAAAACTCAGTGGGTGGCTTTAAAAGCAGATTACACACAGCTGAAGAGAGAATGAGGCCTGGGCAGTAAGTCAGGTGGAAATATACAGAAAGCAGCATGGAGGGCACAGGCTGGCATAGCAGGGACAAGGAGAGACAATGTCACAGGGTTAACAACCTGAAAGCCAGAATTCTAGAGGAAGAAAATGGGCCCAAAGCAATACTTCCACAGCTAAAGTCAAATTTTTCTGAAGCTGATGAAGTACTAACCATAAATTTACAAAGTTTTACAAACACCAAGCCAGAAAAATACGAAGAACATCACCTCAAGGCTCACTACAGCAAACGGGCCCAGTGCTAAGGCAAAGAGAGAATGGTTACAACCAGAGCACAGGTGCAAACCGCCCGCAAAAGAGCAAAAGTGAGGCCGACGGTGAGCCCTGCTCGGGAATACGAACTCTCGAGTGCACAGAATGGTATCTTAAAAGCACTAAAGGAAGGTAAGTGCCGACTCAGAATATTACACCCACACCAAGAATAAATGTGAAATGAAGGACTGGTTCAGGTAAGAACGAAAAGAGAAAACCCAAGGTATTTATGACCGGCAGACCTAACCACTCCAGGCTGTTCTCTAGGCAAAAGAAAGATGAGCCACACAGAAGCATGGAGATATGGACAGAAGCGTCAACGAAAGGGACAAATTTGTGAGAAATACGGACTCTGAAAAGAACAAGAGTCTTATAGGGCTTGAAATGCATACAGAGCAGTGAAACGCTTGACAGCAACAGCATAAAAGGAGGGTAAGTGGAGTTCAACTATTCTAAGGATGTTTGCATGGCTCGGACAGAGGTATAATCAGAAATTTATGCTATTCCTTGCATAGACACTTCTCCAAAGAAGAAATCCAGATGGCCAACAGACACATGAAAAAATGCTCAACGTCACTCATCATCAGGGGAATACAAATCAAAACCAAAATGAGATACCACCTCACACTAGTCAGAATGGCTATCATTAAAACGCAGCCAAAGGCAGATGCTGGCAAGGATGCAGAAGAAGAGGATCTCTTTTGCACTGCTGGTGGGAATGCAAACTGGCGCAGCCACTCCAGAAAACAGAGTGAAGGTTCCTCAAAAAATTAAAAATAGAACTACCCTATGAGCCTGTACTTAAGTGCCCTACTAGGTATTTATCCAAGGGATACGGATGTGCTTCGAAGGGACACATGCACCCCAAGATTTACAGCAGCACTATCAACAACATCCAAAGTATGGAAAGAGCCCAAATGTCCACTGACAGATGAACGGATAAAGAAGATGTGGTGTATACATACAATGGAGTATTACTTGGCAATCAAAAAGAATGAAATCTTGCCATTTGCAACTATGTGGATGGAACTAGAAAGTATTATGCTAAGGGAAATTAGTCAGAGAAAGACAAATATCATATGACTTCACTCATATGTGTAATTTAAGATACAAAACAGATAAACAGAAGGGATGGGAAGCAAAAATAATATAAACACAGGGAAGGGGACAAAACATAAGAGACTCTTAAATACCGAGAACAAATTGAGGGCTAATGGAAGGGCTGGGCGGGGTGAGCTAAATGGGGGAGGGGAATTAAGGACGACACTTGTTGGGATGAGCACTGGATATTATACGTAGGGGATGAATCACTAGATTGCACTCCTGAAATCATTACTGCACAATGTGCTGACAAATTTGGATGATATTTTAAAAATGAAAAAGTGAAATAAAAAAGAAATTTATGCTATTCCTTTGGTAAGTCAAGGTAGCATGGTAATCCCTAAAATAACACATCATTACTACGTAGTCTCTAATATAGACAAAAACAATGACATAAGATAAAAAAGAATTCAGACAAAAAAATGAGAGACAAAGAACACAAACCAGGTAGGACAAATAACAATCAGAAAATAGAGATTAAAACTCAAATATATCAGTAATTACATTAAAAGCAAGTAAATGAAATGTTCCCATTAAAAGACACAAAATGTCAGACCAAAAATACAAATACATAAAACTCAGCTACATACTGCTTACAGGAGATACAACCCTCAATACAAGGACAAAAAGCCTGAAGTGAAAAAAATGGAAAAAAAAATTTATACCTTATGCAAAAACAAACCATAAGGAAGCTGTGTGATATTAATTAAAATATAGGATGAAGCAGACCTTAATGCAAAATGCATGGTTAGAGATAAAGGGAAACATTTTAGAAGGATATAAAGTTCAAAACAACATAAAGATACAGTAATTCTAAATTTGTTTTTACCCAAGAACACAGGTCTGAATTACATAGAGCAAAAAATCAACAGAATTCCAAGGAGAATCAGACAAATCCACAATCACAGTACACTTGAACACACTGTTCTCGGTACAAAAGACCAAACCCAGTAAGGATATAGAAGATCTTGAACACAATTAACAAACTTGATCCAATGGATGGACATAAATAAACGGAAATAAATGAACACTGGGCTCAACACCTGTAGAATATCATTTTCTTCCAAGGATATACGAAGAACAGAGACACCAACCACATTCAGGCCATCAAGTGAGTCGCACGGAAACGTCAAGGGACTGATAAGCCTGATTATGTTCTAGGTCCACAATGCCAGTTAGGTATCACACACATGCACGCACGCGCACGCGCACACACACAACCAACATTAACAAAACTCTAGAAAAATCTCCATGTATTTGGAAGTTTAAATACACACTTCTAAATAACCTACAGGTCAAAGAAGAAATCCCGATGGGAAAAGAGAAAATATTTGTAACTGGATGAGAACGAAAACCTTACGTAACTGATCTTGTGGGATATGGCTGCAATTGTGCTCAAAGTGTAAGGTACATGTTAGAAAAGAAGAAACGCTTTTTAAAAAGATGGCCAGGTTCCCATCTCAAGAAACTAAAGGAGAAAAAGAGTAAATTAAACCCAGAGAGATCAGAGCAAATAATAAAAAGCAGACATTAGTGGAGAAGAACAAGGTATCCATAGGGCAGCACAGCAGTTTTTATCTTCCTAAATGTTATATATCAACTGTTGCCCCCAGTCATCCTATATTCGTAACTATGCAAGCAGAGAAAAGACTTATTCTACAAACAGAAAACAGACACATTAGTAACAGAACACACACCCTTGCCTCCCAATCGCCACAGCAGTGCACTGCTCATTCCTGGTTTGTTGTTTTTTTTTTTTTTTTTTTTAATGTTTCTATTTTATTTTTGAGAGAGAGAGAGAAACACAGAATCCGAAGCAGACTCTAGGCTCCAAGCTGTCAGCACAGAGCCTGACCTGGGGCTCAAACACACGAACCAGCAGGTCATGACCTGAGCCAACTGACCCACCCAGGCGCCCCTATTCCTGGGGTATTTTAAAAGCTAGTCATCCTCGAATCTGATGAGTAAGTTTTATCTAATACAAGCCAAACCTCATAATGAAACTCCACTGATCACGTTACTTTCCAACTCAAAAACCTTCACGCTTCCTCTAAAGAAACAGTTGAGAATCTTTATGACGGCTTGTAAAACCCTACAACACTGATTCTCAAGGCACTGTCTGTGCAGGGTGGGAGGGCAACAAGGAAGAAATCCAGTGTCAGAAAAAACACACTGTGTGAAGTAAAGCTGAATCTTGCTTAGTGGGAACACCCATCAGACCACTATGAGGAGTGGATTTTAAAAGACTGGGACATTAGTTCCCTACCCTATGTCTCCAGCCTCATTTAACAGCACGTCCGACATGAATGCTGCCCTGGGCACTTGCCTGGGCTGGCAAAGTCCCATAAAGGGCTCGACAGTACTTGCAGGCTCTGCAGGCAGTAAGGTGTCTGTTGCGGCCACTCAACTTATCCAGAGACCAAACGTTACATGCATGGAGATGGTCGTCTTCCAACAAAACTGTACTTATGGACACTGAAATATGACCTTCACGGCATTGTCATGGGTCATAAAATATTCTTCTCCATTCAATTTTTTCCCAACCATTAAAAGGTAAAACATCTTAGCTCTCAAGCAGTGTAAAAACAGGAGGTGGGCAGGATCTGACCCCCGGGGCCACAGTTTGCCAACACCTTGTCTCATTCAAAAGACATTATCAATCATTCACATGGCAGAGAACCGACTTCCGCCTCACGTCACTCTGTCTTAAGTGCCCCTCTCAACACGGGGGACAATCCCACTCGTGTCCACGCCTTGGCTCTTCATTTCCCTGTAATATACTCTTCTTTCTTTACCATTTTAACTTCCTGTCCTTCAAGTTTCAACAGAAACTTCAACTACCCCAAGAGGCCATTTAAAAAAAGTTTTTTTTGTTTTTATTTATTTTTTAGAGAGAGAGAGAGAGAGAGACGGAGCATGAGCAGGGGAGGGGCAGAGAAGAGAGGGAGACACAGAATCCAAAGCAAGCTCCAGGTTCTGAGCAGTCAGCACAGAGCCCGACGTGGGGCTCGAACTCAAGAACTGCGAGATCAAGACATGAGCCGAAGTCGGACACCTAACCGACTGAGCCACCCACGCGACCCCAAAGAGGCCTTCTTGTTTATACCACAGCGATTTGTCATTGTGAGAATGCCTGGTGAATAACTGTATCACTTACCCTGGTAGGTACCCCTATTACATGGACTATTAGAACACTATATCACACCTTCTAACAGTACACTGTTACTGCCACACACCTCAACGGTCTATTCGTGAAGTATACAGATCCTATAGAATAGTTCCTTTGTATCCCAGCTAGCACTCAGCACACTGCTAAGACTAAGGTAATATTCTTAAATTTTTAAAAAAATGTTTGTTTATTGGGGTGCCTGCATGGCTCAGTTGTTAAGAGTCCGACCTCAGCTCAGGTCATGATCTTGCAATTGGTGGGTTCAAGCCCCAGGTCGAGCTCTGTGCTGACATCTCAGAGCCTGCTTCGGATTCTGTGTCTCCCTGTTTCTGCCCCTCCCCTGCTCATGCGCTCTCTCTCTGAAAAATAAATGTTAAAAAATGTTTATTATTTATTTTGAGATAGAGAGCACACAAAAGGGGGAGAGGGAGAGAGAGGGGGAGAGAGGGGGAGAGAGGGGGAGAGAGGGAAGAGAGAGGGAGGAGAGAGGGAGGAGAGAGGGAAGAGAGAGGGAGGAGAGAGGGAGGAGAGAGGGAAGAGAGAGGGAGGAGAGAGGGAGGAGAGGGAGGGAGGGAGAGAGAGAGAATGAATCTTAAGAAGGCTCCCCACTCAGCGTGGAGCCCAACGTGGGGCTTGATCCCATGACCTGAGCCAGAATCAGAGTTGGATGCTTAACTGACTGAGCCACCCAGGCGTCCCAAAGATTCTTAAAGTTTTAATACCTGGTATCACAAGAAGTGATTCAAACTTAGGGCAAAATACTTTTAAAAAGTACAATCAGGAGAGAAATCTTAATCACTGTAACAAGTTATATATATGACCACCACAGTTTCATGCCCTAGAAGCCCTGAAGAAAAGTTTCTGAATTATAGTCTAGACCTTGACTCAAAAGTTTAGGAAAGGGAGGCTTAAAAAAAAAAAAAAAAAAAAAAAGCATAATTTTAAAGCAACTATAATTTTTGTCTGAGGTCCCCAAGTCTCTCTACATACATGTTTTAATAAAGCTCTGATCAGTTCATTTACAACAGTTTCCTGCTTTTCTCCTACATCTGTCATTTTGTCACGTTGGGCTACCGGTACACGGGCCACATGAACTCCATGGACACCACACGATCATTCTTAACGGCTCTGTGGTGAAAGTTCAAGTAAGGAGGCATGTCCCAAGTTAACACAGTCGCCTCCCGCCCATGGACGTCTGCAGTGCTTCAGGATTTTCACTATTACAATTAATGCCTAAAAACCTGTAAGGACAGATAACAGACCAGTGATGGCCAGGATGCGGATTCTGGGAGAGGGGTGGACTGCAAAGGGGCACGAAGGAACCCTTAGTTCTACCTTTACTGTACCGGTGGACAAACTGCAGTGTATGTGTGTCAAAACTTACAGAACTATTTGCTAGAAAAGATGGGTTTTACTGTATATAAATTATACTTTAATAACTAAATAACAAAAAAAAGTAATGCCTAATTTGAAACAGAAATCACAAATGTGTGAAAGCTTAAAATATATTTTTAATTCATTCTAAAGGAATGAGACAATCTTTTAAAAGTTCCACTTCTATAGGGGCACCTGGGTGGCTTAGTCGGTTGAGCATCTGACTTCAGCTCAGGTCATGATCTCATGGCTTGAGAGTTCGAGCCCCTGTGTCGGGCTCTGTGCTGACAGCTCAGAGCCTGGAGCCTGTTTCAGATTTTGTGTCTCCTTCTCTCTCTGCCCCTTCCCAGCTCACGCTCTGTCTCTCTCTCTCTCAAAAATACACACAAAAAAATTTTTTTATAAAATATAAAAGTTCCACTTCTATAATATTCTTCCTGACGCCAGAATTTTCAAACTTTAATTTATATTACTTCTATACCTAGGTATACAGAGCGTTTTCCCATGTCTGTCCACAAACTTTATTTTCTTTTATGACAAGTCTATTTTATTTACATTCCAGTTTCTGGGACTATTAGTCTGAGACTTTATGCATTTTATCAAATGATAATCAGTTATCTGCTGTATATACGTTGCCCTACCGTTTCATTCAAGAGACATACTTTCAGTATTAAACACAAGTTCTTGTGAAAAATATCCAACAAATTGAATTTAAAGATCAAGTTAACTATGTTCTGATGACTAATCTCTGCTAAGTTACCTGTCAAAGACCGATAAAATCGTTATTTCATTTTTGCTAGGTAACATTAATGACTCAAACTTTTGGTGTACATCATGTGCCAAGCACAACTAAATATTCAACTAAAGCATTCTCTCTGGGTTATGTGCCTCTTAAAAATGTTTCCAGGGACACCTGGGTGGCTTAGTCAGTTACGCGTCTGACTGTTGATTTCGGCTCAGATCATGATCTCATGGTTTGTGAGTTCGAGCCCTGAGTCGAGCTCCATGCTGACAGAGTGCAGCCTGCTTGGGATTCTCTCTCTCTCTGCCCCTTCCCAACTCAGGCACACACACTGTCTCTCAAAAATAAACTTAAAAAAAAAAGCGTCCATAATATGAAAGATTTGCGATCTCTACCTCATCATGCATTAATTTTGTGTCCTCAGAGTGAGAAAAGCAATTAAAAATAGAACACAAAGTTCAAAAATAAATACTAATATTACCAAGCACCTTAGATGAAATTAGGGATATTTAGCATTGAAATTTAATGAATTTACCTTTAACTAAAGAAAAAAAAGAAAGAAAATAAACATTGTATTATGTAATTCTCAATGCCTGACTCAGAACATGTTCATATGGAGAAAAAATAAAATTTCTGACACTGAATTCATTATGGAAAATGCTTACGATTTCTCAAAAGGCATGTCTGTTAAAAGGACATTTCTTAAAAATCAAGCTTAATGGTCCATTAAGTGTTAATTCAGTTAAAGTATTTGTGCAGAAAGTTAAAAGAGTATGATCTAAATATATGTGACTTTTCAACTCCATAGGCTGAACAGAGAAACAGCGCGAAGATAATCTCGAAGAATAAAAAGTAGTCATACTCGTCGAGAGGCTTCTGGAATGGATACTAAGGGAAGGAGATGGAGGGACTTACGCTTGGTCACCAGAGGGGAGGTGGGTTGGTGGGACGGGTGAAACATGTGATGGGGACTGAGGAGTGCACTTGCCACGCCGATGCACCAGGTGACGTATGGAAGTGTTGAATCACTATGTTGTACACCTGACACTAATTAACACTGTATGTTAGCTATACTGGATTTAAAATAAAAACTTAAGGGGCACCTAGGTGGCTCAGTTGGTTGGCGTCCAACTTCGGCTCAGGTCTTGATCTCACGGCTTGTGAGTTCGAGCCCCACGTCGGGCTCTGTGCTGACAGCTAGCTCAGAGCCTGAAGGCCGTCTTCAGATTCTGTGTCTCCCTCTCTCTCTGCCCCTCCCCTGCTTGTATTCTGTCTCTCTAAAATGAATGAATGTTAAAAAAAAAAAAAAAATTAAAATTAAATGCTTGTTTAAAAAAATAAATAAAATAAAAACTTAATAAAGCAAAAAACAAACAAAAAGCATGGTAGTATGTCTCAAGAAGACTTTTCTAAAAGTGCCAATCTTCGTTGCTGTTAACTGTAAAGAGACCTGTAACCTTTTGATAGCAGGCCCAGGAAGACGAGACTTCTGCTCCACTATGAAAGTTTAGGTGCCTGCCTAAGGGATCAAGATTTTCCTAAAATAAGTCATCCAAAAACATACTAGTATTTTGACTAATAACTAGCTGGAGCTCGAACAGTCCCCGGCTCCACACCAGATGTTTTGGGTTTGACTAAACAATCAATAAGTGACTATCTGCATGAGATTGTTACCAATCAACTAACTACTTAAATCCTACAAGAACTTCAACACAGGATTTAGAACAATCTTCATTTGGGTAAGATTACTTAGGTTCTCCAGGATTAGAATTCAGTCAGTTCCTAAACCACTCCCAATTTCTATTTTTAATGAAACAAAAACATTCTCATAAGGGATATAGAATATTTTACAAATACAAAATGTCTACTATCAACTGCTTTTTCTAGCGGTATCAATTCAAGAGATTCTGCTGTTTTGTAAAGTTCTCACACAGTTCAACTTTTGTGTGTATGTGTTTTAGTCAAATAAAGTTGTGCTTCTCAAGCTTTAATGTGCACAAGCACCACAGGATCACAGTAAAAGACAGATTCTGATTCAGGTGATCCAGGGTGGACCCAAGCGATGTCTATGCTGCTGGTCTTCACTACTCTGAGCACCAGGGAAACAGAGGAGGAATCTTATTTTTCTGCTATGTAAGTGTCTGCCACAAAACTCACATATCTAATCATGATATAAGAAATACAAAGAGAAGGGGCACCTGGGGACCCCGGTAGGTTAACAGTCCAACTCCTGATCTCAGATCAGGTCACGATATCGCAGTTCATGGATCTGAGCCCCGCGTCAGGCTCTGAGCTGACAGCATGGAGCCTTCTTGGGATTCTCTCTCTCTTCTCTTCTCTCTCTCCCTCTCTCTCTGTGCCTCCCCCGCTCTCATTCTCTCTCTCTCATTCTCTCTCTCCCCCCCCCCACACACTTCCCCTGCTGTGCTCTCTCTCAAAATAAATGAACATTAAAAATAAAAACAGGGGGTGCCTGGGTGGCACTTGTCCAAATAAGATAAACAAATGGCCAATAAGCACATGAAAAGCACACGATGCTGAACATCATCCTGTGAAAGCAAAATCAAAACCACTATGAGATACCACTTCACACCCACTGAAATGGCTATCCCAAAAAAATAAAAGAAGGAAAAAAGTAATAACTAATCTTGAAGACGTGTGGAAAACTGGAACTCTCCTACGCTGTTGACTGGAATGTAAAATGGTACAGCCTCTTTGGAAAATAGTTTAGCTATTCCTTAAAATGTTAAACAGAGAGTTGCCATGGGATCCAGCAATTCCACTCGTCCCGAGAGAAATGAAAACACACATCCACACAAAAACTTGTACATGAATATTCTTATCAGCCTTATTCCTAATAGCTAAAAAGTAGAACCAATCCAAATGCCCATTAACTGATAAATGAATAAATGCAGTCTACCTACACAAGGGATTATTCAGCAATAAAAAGAACACACTACAAAATGGATGAGCCTTGAAAACAATACGCTAAAGGAAAGAAGCAAACCACAAAAGACCACATATTAGGACTCCATTTGTATGAAATGTCCATAACAGACATACATATAGGAACAGAAAGATTAGTTATCGCCTAGGGTTTCTGCATTTGGGGTGGGAAAGGAGGGGGAGCTAGAGTATGACTGGATATGGGTTTTGCGGGGTGGGTGATGAAAAAATGGTTGTGGTGATGGCTGCACAACTCTGTGAATACACATTGATTCGTACACTTAAACGGGTGAATGGTATGTGAATCACGTCTCAAAGCTGTTTTAAGATCAAAGTACTTGCATTTTTGGTAGAAAGTTTTGACTTGTACAAATAGCAATTAAAGGGTCTCTTACTGTAACAGATTTACTGGAAATGCACATGAACAATTCTCATCGCTGCTCTTTAGCCTACTGTGCCTTCTTCAGTTCTGTAGCTGGGACCATGAGACGCTCACTTGCAAAAGTGGGGAGGGGGCCTGCGATTCAACTGCAGAACAAGGCTGACTCCAAGTATTTTATTCCTAGAGTAACTAAACGGTATGTGTTAAGAGAAGAGGTGAGAAGGGGTAGAGAGAAACTTTAGGAAATCTAAGGGGCACTAGAAGGTTCGTTTCCCTTCCCCATGTTTACGCTAGCACCAGAGACAACTGGAGGACAGGAGTTTGGGGGGAAAAAAAAAAGGAATCAAAACAGAATCAAGGACAAACTGTGCCAAGGTGACCACGTGCCCTCCCTTCATTACTTCTGTGTATAAGGCACTGAGTTCAAAGCATAGGGAAATTTAATGATATAGGTCCTTGAGCTGACAACAAAGTTAAATGCTAAAAACATCTGTATCTAGAGGGAAGATTAATTCTTAGGACTCAAAGGGAATCAGAAGTACCTGGGAGGCAAGTTGACATCAAGTGCAAATTTCAAGGCTACTAGGACCTGAACTTAGGGACCTAGACTAAAAACAATCAATAGTAGTGTAATGTGATGAAAATTATACAATGTTAGTTGATGAAAACATCAACCTTACAATTCACACTCCCTTTCCTGGCCAGTCTTCCTAATTCGCGGGGACAAGAGGAAGAGAGAGGTCTTCCTCAGATCTGCACCCACCCGACTTCTTTACCTGGGCAGTTCCACACCTCTATCTTCCATCACAGACCTTCTTGCTGTCTTTAATAGCACATGTCTCTAGAATGCCAGGGGCTTCCTGAATTTTTTTTAAACGCTTTTAATCTAGGAACATCTGATAAAGACAAACTTGGTGATGGACCCACTTGTACCCAAAAGTCAAGAAGTAAAACTTAACGTCTGCCTTAAGCTCGACTCGCTGCCAACAGCCCTGAACGAGCAGTAAGTGTTCAGGATCTACTTATTTTCTCCAACTTTGGTTCAGCTGTGAGGATTCACAGTTCAAAATCCAATCTCCAGGCGTAGAGGAACACGATGGCTATCTCCCCACTGGGTTCCAGCTACACATTTCCCGCAGCTTTGCTTCTCCAACTAGGGTATCAAGTCTCCCTGGGGATACAGAGAAGCATGCTCAGGGACACAAAGGGAAAGGATGAACGTGGAATGACTTGATGCTCTGGCATTCGAATGTGAATGAATTCAACTAGTAAGTTATTTAAACATTATGATAAAATCAGAATGAACACAGATATGCCACAAAACAATGAAATTTCAAGTCCCCTCCCTTCAACTCTTCTCTGGAAGTGTGGTGTTGAGGTGAACCGACAGTTGAGAAGAACATTCAAAGTCCAGAAAGAAAATAGCTGTTTCCAGCAGCCTCGGAGAGTCCTTAGGTGGAAGGAAATAACCTACCTACATGACAAGGGGCATCTTCTTGGTCCTTTACCTTAATATCAACAGGTCTTAATTTACAGGGGGGATTTTCTTATCTAAAATTCCTTTACAGTTACAGTGGGTGAAAAAATAACAACAGGATTTCTTTTTTTAGATTTTCTTGACTGAAATACACCTAGACCCTAAAATGCCTCCCTAGGGGACAGAACTAATATAATACGCCTAGGGTTTGCTTTAAACTACTGCAGGAAACAAAGGAGAGAAGAAAGAAATCCTGTGGAGTTCTACCTGTCTGCTCTTTTCTCACAATTACGGTCTTCAATTTCTTAAAAAAAAATTTTTTTTGACATTTATTTATTTTTGAGAGAGAGAGAGAGAGAGAGAGAACAGGGGAGGGGCAGAGAGAGAAAGAGACACAGAATCCGAAGCAGGCTCCAGGCTCTGAGCTGTCAGCACAGAGCCCGATGCTGGGCTCGAACCCACGAACCGTGAGATCATGACCTGAGCTGAAGTCTGACGCTCAACCTCCTGAGCCACCCAGGCGCCCCTACGGTCTTCAATTTCTTACTTCATGTCTCCATCCATGTATTTATTTCCATAGCGAAAGAACAAAACAGTCCCCACCATCAAGGAGCATATAATCCTTTCTCTCTTACAGCCTGCATAGTCATTCAACAAACTCATTTACCAAATACCCACCACGGGCCAGGCTCTAACACCGGGATACAAACACCAGCTGCAAAGGTTCACTGCCTTACCTCGGCATAAAGAATAAAATCAAACGCCTTAAATAGACGCCAATCTAGCCCTGAGCGCCCTTTGGTCCAAATATGCCTACTTTTCCAATTCCTGGACCCTCCAAGCAGATTTCTCAACGTGTCCTTCCTCATGCCATAAGACCATATCAAATGCATTCTAGAGATCTGAACCCCGACAAATCCTTTCAAGGCCCAGTTCGGTGTCTCCATGAAGACCACACTCTTCTAAAATCCACCAGCGTGGACTTACACTAATCCGTTAGCAGTTGGCAAATGTGACGTCCTGTATCTTCTGAGAGCCTCCCACAACGTCCAGCACAATGCCGACAGAAAACGCAGGGATTATCTTATTACCAATTTACCTACTCACCTTGGGTATTTAAAAAGATTAAGCCACGCAGGAGGATAGCAGGAGGATCCCGCCAGGGCCTGTCTCCCCAGTCCCAACTCAGAGAAGCTCTTCTACTCTGAGCACGCCAATCACTTTCAGGTGCTCAATTCCCAATCAAATCGGGGTGTGAAAGCAACTGTACCACAGATCCTATTCTGAATCGAACAGCATTAAAAAAAAAAAAAGAAAGAAAGAAAAGCAAAAACAAAGCAAGCCAAAGATGACCGTAACCATGAGGGGCTGAAACCCATGTGATCATGCTGACACAGGCTTGTCCACTCACTTCTGATCTGGGGTCTACGGTTCTAATTAGCAACCTGCTCTCCTGGGTCAGAAGTCAAATGCTGTGTTAAAATGCATAAGTATTTCTAAATAACTCAAAGCTTTCCTCCTCTTTCGGAATACCAGGAGAAAAGAAAGAACCCACTGCCCCCTGAGGTAAGGAGTTGGTTGGGGATACAGTATTTCCCTGTATCGAAAAGAAGACAGCCGACTGCAAAGAAACAACGGAACACAATGGAACGTAGAGGTCACGGGCATTTTGTGTTTAAGGCAGATCAAACGTAATCTATTGGTGTCTTCTTTCTTCAGAACACTGCACATACACAATTTCCTAAGAAATTATTCTATTTTATCCCTCACCTCACCAGTCTTTTCCACTTTTTGGAAGGGGGAAAAATGTGTGTGTTGGGGACGGGGAATCCTTTCTTGACGTTCTATCACACAGATCCTTCTCTAACGTTCCTGCCTTAGTTTCAACTGGTTCCTGCTTTTTTATTACCCATTAACCCATTAAACAATCCAGAGTCAATAAGAGAGTGATTATCAAAGAATGGAAGCTTCAAGATCAGAGTGGGGGAGGGGGCATTTATACTTTAACAGGCCCCCAATTTTCATTCAGAATCACTGTCCAGGAGCACCAGGGTAGCTCAGTAGACGAAGCGTCCGACTCTCGGTTTCGGCTCAGGTCATGCTCTCAGTTTCATGAGTTCGAGCCCTGCATCGGGCTCCGTGCTGACAGTGCAGAGCTTGCTTGGGATTCTCTCTCTCCCTCTCTCTCTCTGACCCTCACCCACTTAGGTTGCCTGCCTCTCTCTCTCTCTCTCTCAAAATAAATAAATAAACTTAAAAAATTACTGTTGAAATTAAAAGGCATCGTGACAGGTAAAAGCAACTGCACACAAAGTGATATGTGTTATGTATATTTTAAAACGACAGTATTTGTATGTATATATATAAAACATATAAAATCGAGGCTATCTGCAAATAATTTTTGGTACAGAATTGTTATCTCATGTTATGCATAATTTTTTTTTTTTAAGGCACAGGCGGTGGATACTGATACAGCAGGAAACAAACAACTCTAGAATTAGATCATTTGACCAAAAGACGGAGCATACATGTCTTCACAGGCAAGGCTGTATGATGATGGTGATGAAAGGAACATTCTTCTGAAAGAGCAAAGGTAATCGAGTTAGATACCACTCACAGCTTATTAGGGGGAAAAGCTCACACAAATACGATCTACTTATGGCACAGGTCTCTCGCACATTCCATCTCCACAAGTATACAAAGAACCTCTGAAAACCACAGAGAAATAGTACCAGGGCTCATCCCTCCAATGACCTAAGGGTTTAAAACAATTTCACTTAAATATGTAAGTTTAACAATCTGTGTATTATTAGGCTAATGAATAAAAAGCCCAAACCAAAGAAACAAAAAATCCAACAAGCCTAAACAAGCAGCCATACCTTTTTATTTTTTAATGTTTATTTATTTTTGAGAGGGGGTGGTGGGCAGAGAGAGGGAGACACAGAATCTGAAGCAGGCTCCAGGCTCTAAGCTGTCAGCACAGAGCCTACGTGGGGCTCGAACTCACAGTGAGATCGTGACCTGAGCAGAAGTCAGGTCGCCCAACCAACTGAGCCACCCAGGCGCCCCAAGCAGCCGTATCTTTTAACCCTCCATTAGTTACGATTTCAAAGCATTTCCCATGGTAACCTGGTCACGTAAGCAGTAACTGTCCTCTAAGACAGGCATTCTTTAAAAGGAGTGTCGAAAATAAACAAAAATGTCATGCTGTCCTTTGAACCAACAACCCACCTCAATGACAAGCAGGAACAAACGAAAAAATTTCTAAGAATGTCTACAGAAACACTTTTTATCCTCCTGAAAAGCCAGAAGCAATGTAACCCTCCATCAGGAGAGTATGAAGCTACTGAAATTAAAAGGCTGTAATTAGTGACACTAGAAATATTAAACTAAAACAAGGGCATATATAATAAAATCACATACGTGTATCTCCATAAGTGCAGAAATAGTTTTGGAAAGGACTGTCTCTAAGTGGAATTTTGTGAGATTTTTCTATTTTCTCAGACAAAAAAAAATGTACAGAAAACCAGTGAGCCCGTATCATTTTGTATCAAACCTTTTTTAAAAAGATCATACTAATTTCAGTGAATTACGTCCAATAACTATGTAGTGCCCCTTAATTGTGTGCTGTAGGCTCCGAAAAAGGCAATCAGCCACTCCCACAATGATAAAAGCACCCTTTGCTTCAGCAGTTCCACTTCTAGGTATTTATAATACAAGCGTGGCTTCGCACACTTGTGTGTGTGAGAATATTCACAGAAGCTTTGCTTATATTGGACGGGACCTCACTGTCCATCCACAGGGCCGAGATAAATTACGTACATTCATACAATGAAATACTGTGTAGCCACAAAACAGAATGAGGCAGTTCTGTGTGTTGGAGTTGAATGACATCCAAGATAATTTAAGGTTTAAAAACAACAGCAACGACAACAACAATATAGTATGCATCAACAAACAGAAGGGAAAGAGGGAGGAAGGGACAGAGACAAGCATACGTGTCTTCGCACAGACCATCTCTAGGACACAAACAGGTAAAGAGTGCTTAGAAACAGTGCGGGCCAGGGGGCTGGCGGTCTAGAAATCCGACTTCTTTCTCACTGTAAACACCGTAAATTAATTTGTACTGTTTGAATTTTTTTGTACCATGTACGTAGGCTCCTTTTAAGTTTTAACAGTTTTTTTTTTTTAAATTGGGCAGTGAATCACTTTGCTATTGTATAAATAAATACGCTGAAGGAAGAAAAAAAAAAAAAGATTCCAAGCATCAAAACACGCTATCGAAACAGTGGTCTTTGAGAGTTTAAAAAATAATTCTCAACTATCATCTGCTGCTTTAGCTTTATTACAATCCCTGAAAATTACACACAATTGTGAACCTGAGCTGCTCTTTTACACAAAGGTGCTTGTGTTTTGGGCTCAGTTTTGTAGCCTATCTTAAAATCTGTTTTTCCCTCCTGCTATATTTAACACATGTTCCACGTGAAAGGATTTTCTACTGGCCACACAGTACATTAACGTGAAAGGATTTTGTATTGGCCACGCAGTACATTAAGAGAAAAAGGGAACAGATTTTCTCCTTTTCCACCGGTATTAATCCTTCCAGGTCAGTGTGGCCTGGCCGTCGGTGACAGAGTAACAAACGAAATGCCTACCCAAGACCCAAGGCAGTGACTCACTATAAACATAGTAATTTCTACTCCCCGCCTCCCCCCCCCCCCCGTGTTCTTTTTAAAAAAAGAAAACAATCAAAGCTAAGAAAAATACATTACACTGAAGTATATTCTCAAGTAGTTTAAATACAAGCCTAAAGGCTCAGGTCAACTGCCACTAACATCCCCTGGATGTCTGGGGAGCCCACGAATTGGACAGTACTCCAAATAGGAGGCGGACAATGCTACTTAACACAGCGGCCGAGCGCTTTTTATCACACTCATTCCACGTTATTATCAAACATCAGGGAAACACCCAATAAGGTTATACTGGAGGGGCCACCTAGGCAGGACAGGTACCTCAGTGTGGGCTGCCTCAACGCCCACTGCTGACGGCGAGGTATCCAACTTCCTGAAAACGACGCTAACCACTGAAAACACAGAAAGGAAGAGGCTGAACTCACCTTTGACACTTTTTCTGTTAACATCTGCCCCCTTTTCGAGTAAATACTGTGCAATCTCTTTGTGTCCTTTGTAACACGAAATCATCAGGCACGTATGCCCGTGTCGGTTTGAAACTTCCAGGTCGGCTTTGTGTTCCACGAGGTACTTTACGATTTCCAAATGGCCATCGAAACACGCGGCTCGCAGAGGGGTGGAATTGGTCAAGGTGGTGTTGTTGACGGACGCCCCGTGATTTAACAAAGACTGAACCACCTTCAGGTGTCCTGCGGCAGAGGCGGCCCACAGCGGCGGGGCCCCCTCGATGGTCTCGCCGTCGAAATTGACCGAGCCCCCCACCTCTATGGAGGCGCTGCACTGCTCCAGGAGAAACTCCACCATGTCAAGGTGCCCATACCTGGCGGCCATCAGGAGTGGCGTGGCCCCATTTGTCTTTTCGGAGATCAAGGAGGAAACCTCCTCTTTGGATTTGCTCGCCAACAACTTGGTGAGAAGCCGGAGTTTGCCATCCCGAGCTGCGTTAAACACTGCGGTCTTTAGATCCATTTATGTCCGGTGGAGTCGGCTGCGCTTTTTTTTTTTTTTTTTTTATCCTTCAAAGCAAAGCTCCAGCTTAACACAGGCGAAGAGTTACAGCAACCGAAGTTCAACGTCAATCACGGCACCCCAAACGAATGTAAAACCGCGGAGACTATGGTCTGCCTTACTGCCTTCCAACATCTGAAAACCGGAGCACCAACTAGGAAAAGGAAGGGGGGAAAAAAAAGTAGCACTCGTGAATTTTCCAAAAGTAAAGGCAAAAACACGGCTTAGGTGTTCTGAATTTGTACCCCTAGAGGGGAGGGGGGCGGACAGTCCCATACTTTAGGGACAACTCAAGCCACCCAAACACGGTGGCAAAGACTACAGAAAGGTTGCACACAGACCCAAATGTTCTGGTCGGGTGGGAGGCAGTTTCTTTTCTCTAGACGGTAAACTGAAACACTACCGGCCCAGCTTTGTTCTAGTTTTTGCTTTGCACACGCCCAGGGAGAGGGGGCCCCCGACAGCGGCGAGGGACCCGGGCTCAGCAATGTTTCTCTGCCTCCCATCTGCAGGGGAGAGCGAGCCAAGGGCGCGAGACTGAAGGCCTCGCTGTGGCCAGAATGGGTTTCGAGAAGGAACACAAAGGTCGGCCACGCCGAAGCGCGGCCAGCCGACGCCAAAGCCCTCGCCCGAAAAGGTTCGCTTTCCTTTACAACTATTCGAGGCTCTCAGGAAATCCGGCCGCCTTCTAGCGAACTTCGCCCGCCCCTGTTTGACTCCCTCCCGCCCCGCCCGCAAGGGATCGCAGGTTCCCCGAAACCCCCTGCCCTCTCCGTCACCTTCACCGCCACCTTCTCCGGACCCCCGCCGCCCCTCGGCGAGGGCCGCCGAAGCCTGGGGCCTCCAGCCCGCCGGCCGCCTTCCGCGGCCGGGGGGCGCCCTCCTTCCCCTTCCCGCCCAGGCCTCCCCGCGAGCGCCTCAGGCCGCGGCCCGGGCTCCGGCAGGCCCCCGCCGCCGTCGCTACCTGCCCGGGGGCTGGTCCTCCCCGCCGCCGCTGGCCGCTCGGGCTCGGGCCGCCCCCCCTTAAATTGAAACGGTTGTCCGCGCCGCCGCCCGGGCCGGCCTGCTCCGCCTGCAGCCGCACAGCTCCCCCATGCCCCGCGCCCCACAGGAATGAATCCGGCCGCGCCGTTCGCCCCGCCCCGCCACGCCGAGCCGCCTCCCGCCCTCCCCGGCTGCGCGGGCCACAGCAGCTGCAGCGGATGCCGCGGCGGATGGTGTAATGGGCTGCGGGCCGGGGGCCGGACGAGCCCGAGCGAGGTTTCACATCACTGACGCGGCAGCCGCACCATTGGGCCGGGGGAGGGCGGCGGCCGCCGCGAGCCACCGCGTAGGGGCGAGGCGGGGCGCGGCGGGGCGGGGCGGCGCTGAGGGGGCGGGGCGGCGCTGAGGGGGCGGGGCGGCGCTGAGGGGGCGGGGCGGCGCTGAGGGGGCGGGGCGGCGCTGAGGGGGCGGGGCCGCGAGCCCGGCGGAGGACGCGCAAGCGTGAGGCGCGCCGGAGGGGCGGGGCGGGGCGCCACGAGGGGGCGGGGCCACAGTGCTCTCTTCGGCGGGGGGTGGGTGCTGCGCGAGGTCGCGGCTTCCTCCGCTCCCCAGGTTTCCGGGGACTCGGTGCGCGAGGCTGGGCCGGGGGAGGCATTGGGACCCACGGACAGAATTTCCAGAAGGCTGGCGACTGTTAGTACCCTCTCACCCATAAACACTTTTCGTTTGGTGCAAGTACACCGAGCTCGTAGTTAGATCTCGGAAAACCGAAACGAAACAAAACAGACACAGGAAACACACATTTTGAGAAAAAGATTCGTCTTGGGGGCCGCCAGTCATAACCCTCCTTTTTTACATATGGGCTCTAAAACATAAAAAGTTACGAAGAGGGCTAAGATTTCAGAGCAGTGTTAAGTCAACAAGGTCGAGCGCTTCGACTGTGAGCAATAAAACCAGGAAATGAAAGGAAGCTAAAAAGTTGGCGTGAAGAGGCTCTGTATCATACAGCAGGAAGTAAACTTGTCAAATTTGTGACGTTGAGACCTGGGATGTATTAAACTGGGTTGAGGAAGAGTGGAAGTGTGTTTGGGGAATAACACCCATAGTGAATCGTGATGAGGAAATCGTGTTTGAAAAACATCCATGTCTTTCTTGAACACTTTATTTTGGGGAACTTAAACTCGAACCCAATTCTTTGAGTACCACTGGGGTAAAGAGGAGATTACATTAGACAGATTCCCTGACCCCAGCCTCACAAATGTAATCATTATTTTAAAAGACAGATCTTTCTCACACATACACACACACACACACACAACTTCATTTTTGCTTGTTTTCCTACAGCAATGTCCAGGAGTTTATGTAGTTTTGTGTAATTAAAATCATAATTTTCATACAACTACGTATTTTGCTTTTTTCCTTTAACATACTTAGGGATCTCTCATGTTTTTACAGTCTTACTAATTATTTTTAGGTGGGGCATACTTCCCTTAGGTAGTCAGTATGCAGGCTCCACATCTGTACCCCAAAACTGACCTTAAGGTTACTACCATTGAGAAGAAAACAAAGAAGAGGAGAATACAAAGAATCAGAGCAGCCATCTACAACAATCAACGAAACAAGAGGACTCGCTGTTTTGTTCTTAGTATACAGGTTACGGTTCTAGACTCCCAAGTTGTAGATGGTACGTAGCCCCAACCAAGGCCTAGCCTGAGCGGACTTGCCTCTCATGCCAAATTCAATAGGAGGACGTAAAAATTTTTATCAGTGGCCTGCAAACTGAGATGTGTATCCCCCAGGGAATTTTCGAGAGGTAGAGGCACGCTTGATTGTTTTAAGGCCACATATTGCAGAATCTTCAACTTGCATCTGTATTATTTCCTGAAGCTGACTTGCTGGTGAAGGAATGTGGTCAAGGTGTCTCCCTGTTTCATTTCTGAAATGTCACAATAGCCACTTATTCTCCAAATTGCAAAAGAAAGGGCATAACTCTCGTTTACTGAGATCCCTTAAAAGGTGCATTATTCCAGGGTGTAAAAACTTCAGGGAATCTTTGTCAGTTTTTTACCACTTTCAAATACGGGGCTATATCAAGAAAGTGTACACTTCTAATGACTATGTAATAAATTCTTTCGCAAGTCAGATGATTTCCAAATAATTGCTTTCAATCAAGTATGACCTTAAGGTCACTAAATGAGTTTATAAATTAGAAGGAGTTCAAAGAATTGAAAAGTTCAAAACACCTTACAACCGCATCTACTTATTAATGGCAAAAACATTCTTAGGGGGCGTGACTCAGTCGGTTGAGTGTCCTACTCTTGATTTTGGCTCAGGTCACGATCCCAGGGTTGTGGGATCAAGCCCTGTTTCAGGCTCTGTGCTGAGTGTGGAGTCTGCTTAAGATTCTCTCTTCTCTCCCTCTGCCCCTCTCCCCAGCTTGTGCTCTCTGTCTCTAAAATTTAAAAAAGAAGGAGAAGGAGAAGAAGAAATACGTGTAACTAGGATATAATCCTGAGGGGTGAGAATGTGGAATGGATCTATAAGTGTGAAGAGAAAAATAAATTAGGTAAAAGATACTATAGGTAAAGAAGAGTTTTTCCGTATCTTTTTAAAATGGTGGGTAACAGGCATAATCACTATAATTGCCATGTGTTTAGGTTTCTTTGGATTAAAAGAGTGTGTCATTTTATTTCGTTATTTTTAATGTTTATTTTTGAGAGAGAGAGAGAGAGAGAGAGAGAGAGACAGAGCACAAGCGAGGGAGGGGCAGAGAGGAGAGAGAACCATGAGATCATGACCTGAGCAGAAATCAAGAGTTGGACAGTTAACCGATTGAGGTACCCAGGTGCCCCTCATGTCACTAGTTATTGAATCCTACTGTGTACTATGTTAGATGCTAAATGAATATATGATCCCTGCTTTCAAAGAATTCATGGTCTGTGGGAGAAATGTAGCTATAAACAGATGAGAGTGAAATATGTATATAAACCACAAGGGCCCAAAGGATGGAGTGCCAAGTCTCCTTGGGCGAGTCTGGGAAGGAGGTGTGGTTAATCTGGATCCTAAAGAATGAGTGAGAATAGGCTCCGCCAAAAGGCAGTGGGAGAAGGGAGGAAGCCCTACGGAGAAAGCAGGGAGCTGCCAGAACACAGGCAGACACCCCCTTCCTGCTTCCCCACTTGCCCCCCAGACACAGGCTGGGACCCTAGACAACCTTCTAAACGTACAAATTCTCCACACCCCTCCCTTAAAATGTATCATAAGCCACCCAGCATTCACATTCTGTCAGCCAGCCGCTCTCTTGGAGATGTTGGGAGGAGCGGGACTGGAGGAAGTAATCTCCTTTAAAGCAAGAACACATCCAGGAGCACCTGGGTGGCTCAGTCAGTTACACATCTGACTTTGGCTCAGGTCATGATCTCACAGTTTGTGGGTTCAAGCCCCATGTCGAGCTCTGTGCTGACAGCTCAGAGCCTGGTGCCTGCTTCAAATTCTGTGTCTCCCTCTCTCCGTCCCTCCCCACTCATGCTCTGTTTCTTTCTGTCTCAGTAATAAATAAACATAAAAAAATTTAAAAAAAATAAATAAAATAAAGTAAGAACACATCCTTAGGGTACCCCTTTTTTACAAAGGAAACTTGTGAGCTCAAATGAATCTTAAAATCATACAAGCATGCAGAAAAGAATTCTTTTTTTTTTTTTTTTAAGAGAGAGAGACAGAGCACGAGCAGGGGAGGGGCAGAGAGAGAGGGAGACACAGAATCCGAAGCAGGCTCCAGGCTCTGAGCTGTCAGCACAGAGCCTGACGCGGGGCTCGAACCCACAAACCGTGAGATCGTGACTGAGCCGAACTCGGACACTTAACCGACTGAGCCACCCAGGCTCCCCAGGAGAGAATTCTTTCAGCCAGGAGATTTCCAGATCTTCCCACTGTGTGTTTTTTGTTTTGTTTTGTTTTGTTTTGTTTTGTTTTGTTTTGTTTTGTTTTTTGGTCTAGCCTCTCTTTACTTCTCTGACTAATACAAAATGAGAAGGCAGCAACTCGGTCACCAAATTCTGATCATTTTCTCTTGGCACAGTCCCCCTTACTGGTATGGTGCTGTCATGTGACTCATCACCTTATCACAAGCTAGTAATCTTGGGTCATTGTAAAAGTATCTGTTTCTTTCCTTTGTTATCCCATTTCCTGAAGTTGTCAGGGCCCTGAAGCTAAGCTCTCTAGGAGCAAGAGATGAGAAAGATTCTGGAAGATTCTTAAGAACTGGCTTCCACCCATTGATGGATTCCCCTACACATCCCAACCCAGCCCACCCAAATAACGTCCAGCAATGCTGGCTCAGCAACCCCAATTTCTCGAAGAGCTGAGGATGTAATTGGTAACTCCGAGCAGGAAATCTGTTCTGAGGATCTTTTCTTTTTCTTTTTTTTCTTTTTTTTAAACGTTTAATCTATCTTTGAGAGAGAAAGAGACAGAGTGCAAGCGAGGAAGGGGCAGAGAGAGGGAGATGCAAAATCTGAGGCAGGCTTCAGGCTCTGAGCTGGGCCTGATGAGGGGCTCGAACTCACAAACCATGAGATCATGACCTGAGGTGAAGTCAAACGCTTAACCGACTGAGCCACCCAGGGACCTCTTCTGAGGATCTTCAATAGCTTACAAGAGTCTCCCAGGTGTGGACAGATGAAAGAGGCCAGAGTCACCTCAGATTTGAGGCCACCTCTCAGAAGCACAGTCCTGTCGGCATATCAAGGGCAGCTGGACGTCATCCCTCTGTGTTCATGACCTTTAGTGTCAGCCCTTCTTCCTGCCCTGACCTCTGTCCCTGCTCCTGACTGGCTGCCCATCCCTGTGTGGGTGGCCATGAATCAACCAGGAAAACAGCTGCAACTCACCAGTAATTCACTGCCCTCAGCCCCAGTCTGTCTGAGTCCAGCAATTATCCACCCTGAACATTTATCCATCTTATCCTTCTCTTTTTAGAGTCTGACATTTTAATTTCTTTTGCATATTTGAATATGTCACTTTTTGCAAGCCAGGAAACAGAATTAAACTAAGGCAGGCTAGTCCTCTAGGGATCCGGGCCGAGTCTTGCGATCTACGACAGTGACATCGTACTACAAGGTGCTAACAGCAGGTTTTTATCGTCTCTAAATAATAACCACTTGTCTGTATTTTTTTTTCCTTAGGAAACAACCAAAAGTCCAGTCCTAAAGGCATAATATACAGAACACCTTCATCTACAAAGAACAAAATGACCCAAATTATATGCTGGCCGCCTTACTGGTGGACCACAGCAAAACTGTCCAAGGACTGGTGAACAGAGAAAGTCTTTACTTTTCGGAAACTTTGCTCAAGTCCTGGGGGCACCTGGGTGGCTCAGTCAGTTAAGCGTCTGACTCTTGATTTCTGCCCAGGTCATTGATTTCTGCTCACAGTTTGTGGGAGTGAGCCCCATTTTGGGCTCTGTGCTGACAGTGTGGAGCCTGCTTGGAATTCTCGCTCTCCGTCTCTCTCAGCCCCTCCCCTACTCTCTCTCTCACAAAATAAATAAACATTTTTTTTTTTAATTCTTAAAAAAAAATTGGGACACCTGGGTGGCTCAGTCAGTTAAACATCTGACTTTGGCTCAGGTGATGATCTTGTGGTTTGTGAGTTCAAGCCCCGTGTCCGGCTCTGTGCTGACAGCTCAGAGCCTGGAGCCTGCTTCCAATTCTGTCTCTCTTTCTCTCTCGCTGCCCCTCCCCCACTCGCTCTCAGTGTCTCTCTCAAAAATAAATTAAAAACATTGAAATTTTTTTTCATTCTTAAAAAAAATAAATAAAATAAAAATTTAAAAAGTCCTGGCTGCTGCTAATAAGAGAGCAAGTAAACAAAAATCTTACAGATGCACGCACGCTGACACTTGATTTTGCCGAGGTCTTCCACCAGAACCCAAAGTTAGACTTGAGGGTAGGGATAAGATACTTGGACATTTTCAAAATACATTACAGGAATACGAAGTTTGACATACTGAATTCTTCCATTTGCTACTAGAACAAACTGACTAGGAGGCCTGTGTAAAAGAAATGCTCGACTAAAAAGAAAGGTAGCAGTGACACTTTCCACTATCAAATAACCTCCCGCTTTCCCATACCGTGAACATCGCTAACTCTTCCAAGATGCATGTTCATGTGGAAGAGTTGCTCAGCTTTTGCCAGGGCCAGGAGGTGAGAAGCAGAGCGTGTGAATTTGTAATTGTAAGCTCAGTTGACGTCTTGAGGATGGACCTATAAAATGTGGCCGTTCTTTTGTTTAATGTCTGCAAAAGGCAGAACTCCTTAGCCCTTTGCCACGGTTGCTGCTCAGTATCTTAAAGCTGGGCTCAGTCCCATCCGTGACTCCCATCCGCAGCGTTGAGGACGGGTGCTAGTCCTCAAAATCTGGAATGTCATCCTAGGAATAACCCCGATGGCCTCTGGATGCATAGTAGGCACAGGTGGTAAAATCCTGGCAGGAACACCAAGATACCAGTGATCGGAATAGCAATGGCTGAGTCTGCCCCTCTTTGCTGATCTAGCCGGCCAGCAGGAGGGAGCCAATGATGATGACAAAGGCGTCAATCAAAAACAGCACAGTTGGGGCACCTGGGTGGCTCGGTCGGTTAAGTGTCTGACTTGGGCTCAGGTCATGATCTCACGGTTTGTGAGTGTGAGCCCCGAGTTGGGCTCTGTGCTGACCTCTCAGAGCCTGGAGCCTGCTTCCGATTCTGTGTCTTCTTCTCTCTCTGCCCCTCCCCCACTTGTGCTCTGTCTCTATCTCTCAAAAATAAAGAAACGTAAAAAAACAATTTAAAAAAACCAGCATGGTTAGCAAGAGCAACGGACTTAGATGGGATCTTAGGAGGACTTCTCTTTTTTTCTTTTTTTTTTAATAATTTTTCTTTTATGGTTAGTCCTTTTGTTTTTTTTTTTACTTTTACTTTTTTAAGTTTATTTATTTGAGAGAGAGAGAGAGAGAGTGTGTGTGTCAGAGAGTACAAGCTGGGGAGGGGCAGAGAGAGGGAGAGAATCCCAAGCAGGCTCCACACTGTCAGCACAGAGCCTGATGCAGGGCTCAAACCCACACACAGCGTGAGATCATGACCTGAGCCAAAATTAAGAGTCAGATGCTTAACCAACTGAGCCCCCCAGGCGCCCCGGGAGGGCTTTTCTTAAACTGAAGGTCAATGTCACCATCATCTTTGCTGGAGAGCCTTGAGTATTTCACTTTACTATTGGGGATCCCAGCAGCCAGGTCGGTAGGAGACAGCGTCCTCACGCGCTGACTCAGGTACACACTGCTGCCAGCTCGCTGACTATCGGCAACAGAGGTGCCTGGGGCCTCTGGTGCGCTCAACCTGACTGCCACCCCGCCCCCACCTGTCTTATCTCACTTTTACCAATTATTGCACAATCTGATGGCCACATCTCTCCCAAACTCTTTATGGCCACCTCTAGGCCATCACGAGTGAGCCCACGAGGGGCAGATTTCATGCAGTCCCTGTAAGATGAGAAATCCGTCTCTGCTTGCTTCAGCAGAACGGGCCTCTACATTGTTGTTTCTTAGAAGAGGGTGCTCAGATCTTAAGAATACGGACCACCTGTGGGGTGGCTGGGTGGCTCAGTCGGTTGAGCATCCAACTTCAGCTCAGGTCATGATCTCGCAGTTTGTGAGTTCGAGCCCCGTATCGGGCTCTCTGCTGACCGCTCAGATTCTGTGTCTCCCTCTCTCTCTGCTCCTCCCATGCCCATGCTCTGTCTCTCTGTCTCTCAATAATAATAATAATAATAAAGAATACGGACCACCTAGGAAAGTTATTTAAAAGGAAGATGCGTGGACCACATCCTCAGAAATTCAGACTCACTAGTTTCAACGTGAAACACAAGAATCTGCGTGTTTAATAAATCCTAGAGAAGATGCTTCCATCCACCAAGTTTGAGAACTTGGTCTTATGGGCTCTTGTCCTCCAACTTTGGAAAGAGAATGTGACCTCCCCGGTGTGCATCCCAGCCCTGTTTCCCTCCAATTACCTTAGTGTCTGCTCAGTAGGACTCGTGGGACAGCAAATCCATGACAGCTGTTAGCCAAGAGTGAATTGAGCCCAGGCCCAAGGATGTGGCTATATGACTGACAGATGACCCCACCAATGCGGTAAGAATTGCATACAGGGGGATTTACCAGCCTGCTTTACAACCTGATAAGCCAGCCACACCTTCAATGAGAAACCCTGATGTTGAATTCTGTCACTGCCCAGACTGATGTCAGAGAGGCCAGGTTCTTGTCAGTTGCAAACATATGAGGCTCCACCCAAAGTCTTGGGAGCCATACTTGATCAGAGGGAGGAGTCAGAGCACTTCTAATCCAGTAAGTAGTCCCCTAGGTCTAGGGTCCTCCTGCCCCCTCTCCCAGCTCTGGGAACAAAGCTAGCCTCAAGGGTGCCAAGGAAAATTCAACTTCTGTTTTTACTGAAAGCAAGCAGGACATGATGCTGAAAACACCCAACTAAGAATCACTGGGATTCTCTCTCTTTCCCTCGCTCTCTTCCCCTCCCCCACTCATGCTTTTTTTTTTTTTCTCTCTCTCTCTCTCTCCTCCAAAATAAATACACTTTAAAAAAAAAAAGATATGTCTTCTGGATTAGTCAGTGGGAAAAAACAAACATTTGTCCCCATTCCACTTTCCTCTCAAACAACAACAGGTAAAGACAAGCACTTACCCACTCGATTCCAGTGTATCTATTCAGTAGGTGCTGGTGCTGGAATCCCACATCATTCCCGCCCAGAAGAGCCCTAGCCTCTTGAAATTCTGCCTCATCGGACCTTAGAAGAGACAACTGTATTTAGGGTGTGTTCTTTTGGTGACGCCACCGGCCTGGGTCACCAGTTATAATAATGTAACTTCCCTCTGAGTCTGAGTCTGTTTCAACATCAGGCTCCAAGCTGAACCCCCGACAGGAAGACTCAGCCTTTGCCCTTAGTTCCCAGATCAAACGTCCTTCCCCTACTTATCAGAAGAGGGGGAGGCCCCACCTCGAGGAAGAGATGTGTGAGCTGAGACCAGAAGGAGGCGTGTAAGTTCTAGCCGCACGTAGAGGAAGGAGAAGAGGTTCCAGGCATATGGCATCAGGCATTTGTGCCTCGGTTTCCTCCGTTGCTAATTAGTGCTATGATTGGCTGCGGCTGCTGACAAGAGCCATGAGAATTTATTTATTGTTTCTCTGGGTAAGGGGCTGTGCGGAAAAGCTTCGGGCTTGTTGCTTTATTTGATTTTCCTAACACTGCAAGGACCATGACACCATTAGGGAAACCGAGGAATGGGGAGGAACTTGAACAAAATCACATGGGCAATCAGCAGCAGGTGGAATTGGTATCCGGACAATCTGACTCCAGGACTCAAGCTCTTAACTATGGTGTTGCACTGCCCCCCAGTATGTGTCCTCAGTCATGGGGGTTTGCTCCCCAAGTTACCCCTGTCCCCCTAGATCCCCAAGTCCTGGGCTTCCCCCTTTCCCGCCTCTCTGGGACCTGCCCCTCCACCACGCTCACACCAGTGAGAATGCACCCTCCATCTTGGTTCTGCTCATGCTGACCCTGTCCCAGCCTCTTCATTATGGGAACCACTACATCCCTCCTGTTACCTCTTTTGTTTTGTGCTCACGCCAATTTGAGTTGGGTTTCATTCATTTGTTACTGAAAGATTTTTTGAAATATAGTAATGAATAAACATAATACACTAAAACCTTGGTTTGTGAGCTTCACACGTTCCAGACTCACGCTTGTAATCCAAAGCACTTGTATATCAAAGCGAATTTCCCCATAAGATATAATGGGGACTCAGATGATTTGTTCCAAAACCCAGAAATATTCATATAAAAATGAGCATGGTACTGTGATAGGATACAAAATGATAAAGAAAATACAAAATATAAAGAAAAATAAACAAGTTAACCTGCGCTTACCTTTGAAAACTTCCATGGCTGGTGTGAGGGAGACAAGAGAGAGGAGGGTTATTGTAGGACAACTTTCACTATCACTAACAGAATCATTGCTATCTATTGGCCCAGTGGGATCTTTTTCTCTTCATGCAACTTTAACAAGGAACCTATCCAATGACCTAGAAGGAAGCAAAGCATTCCCAAGCTCACTCTTGTGTGGAAAAGCAAAGGACTGTCCATAGGTGCCTTGAAGTGACAAAAAATACACTAGTGCCAGTTGTGGGCACCTTCCAACCTTCTAAAAAATCGCTGATTTCTTCAAACACTGCAGCCAGAGACTGAGCATCCGTGCATGGGAGACAATCACCCACAATCCCACAGTGAGAGAGAGAGAAGAACCACGGGCTCGGCTGTGATCCTGTGATGTTCAGCATCACGTACTGCTCGTATTGCAAGACGCCGCTCGTTTATCAAGTTAAAATCTATTAGAAATGTTTGCTCATCTTGCGGAACACTCACAGAACAAGTTACTCCCAATCCGAGGTTTTACTGTATATAGAAACGGAGATACACACTAGGAAGGAGAAACACAGGATGTCTTTGAACAAGCATGACAGAGGCCTGACCTATTCTCAGGGGACAGGGTGGGCTGCTCTGAGGAAATGACAGAAGAACAGTTAACTAGTGGGAGTGAGCAGAGCAGGAAGAAAGAGTGATCTGGGTGGAAGTAAACATCACTTATTAAGGTCCTGTTGCAAGGGGGGGAAAAAAGGAAAAGAACTCAAGCCACTTATAAAAGAAACAGGAAGCCAACATGAGTGGAATGTAGTGGAGGAGAGAGTCTGACTGGACAAGCTTCAAGGGGAGGCAAGGCAAGACCACCATCCACCTCACTCTGCTTTCAGACAGTGTCAGGATTTGTGACGGACGCCAAGTAGCTTCCACTTGACAGAGAATTAAGCCGGTGACTAATGTGGTAGCGGTGCTGCTCTCGGTGGTCTCATTAACCCTCCCAGACTGAGGCATTCATCTCCTAACTGGTCTCCCTACAACCGCTCTTGCCTCCTTCAGTTCATGGTCCACTCAGCTGCCCATAGAGGAAGGCATGGCTATCCTGTCACTCCTCCAGGCTCAGCGCTTCTGGCTGCCCTTAGGGAGAAGGCCACGGATGTTAACGTGGCTTAGGAGGCCTCCACCTGCCCCACATCCTTGGTTCTCCCTGTTTTCCTCCTCCATGTCTTCCCACCTGCCATCTTGCTTTTGCGACCCTGCCTCTCTGACGTGCTTTTGCTCAGCACTTGGCTTCAGGCCTCACACACAATCCTTTCCCAGTGAAAGCCTACTTCACCACGCTGCCTTTAGGCCTCTTAAATGTCCTCTGTACTTTGTTTAAGTTGAAAGACTAATTTGGAGCATGCCTGCCCATAGCCTTTGCTCCTCACTGTTGTCACGCTTCCATTACTGTCGGCTGATCTGTGAGTTCCATGGGCCTGTGCCCCATATCTTTCTGTTTCCTGGATGGGAGGAGTAACGTCAGGAACACAGGACACGTGTGATTATTAATTGCCCAATTTCTCTTGTTATTCTGTGTGCTCTGGGAGGTGGAGGGGGGAGGAAGTTAGAAGAAGAAGGAATTGCTCTAACAGTGTCTTTATATCAATGGTGTTGTTCATGGAGTCCACCTTCTCATCATCAACAAGAATTTGCATGAATGGGGGCTCCTGGGGGGCTCAGTTGGTTGAGTGTCGGACTCTTGATTTCAGCTCAGGTCATGATCTCAGTTGGTGAGATTGAGCCCTGAGTCGAGCTCTGGGCTGAGGGTGTGGAGCCTGCTTGGGATTCTCTCTCTCTCTCCCTCTCTCTTTCTCTCTCTGCCCCTCCCCAACTTGCACATGCCCCCCCCTCTCTTTCTCAAAATAAATAAATAAATTAAAAAAAAAAAGAATTTGCATGAATGAGGAATTTTGAGAATGACTTCTTCTGAAGACAACATAGGTCATTTCTAGAAGGCCTTCTAAAACTCTGCACTGTCCTTGCCTCCAGGCCCTAACTGTCCCTTACAACATTCCTATGGCTACTAAGTTTGGGGAACCTGCTGAATGTCAAGAGCACACGCTTTACAGGCAGGCAATCCAGTTCAACACTGTATTGACCGTACTGGGTGCAAAATAAGACAGAGGCCCTCTCCTCGTGACCTGAAAGTCTGGGGTGAGTGACAGACACATAAACAGGTGATTTGAATTTAACAGACAAACTAGAGCCCTACAGAGACAACCGCCCCTGATCAAACAGCAACCTCTCTCGGAGCCTCAGTTTCCTCAACTGTACAATGGGGCGAAAATGCCTACTGCCATAGGATGGCTTTGAAAACTCAATGAGACGACATCTGTAAAACACACAACTCAGCGTTTTGCACACGGGAGGGGGACGGAATAAATAGTATCCATTCGATTACCTACTGAGGCCAGACCCAGAGTTCCTGCAGTGTCAGTGCTGGCTAAATATGTGTGCGTCTCCAACCACACACTGAACCTTCACAGGAACTCATGCACTGTCCGAACTGCAACAATCGCCCACTGTAATACTCGACTCTGTTCACAGACTGGGCCGGAAATGACGGTTATATTGACATCAATCCACGACTGCTACTGGAGAGATGCCTCCGAGAATATTCTGTGCTGGCATCGGACCCAGACCATTGTTTTAATAAGTGAAGAAGGAAATGTCCACATTATCGCTGTAGCTTGTCCCCCCGTCCTGTCCTCACTCTGTCCACTAGTCCTTTTTCTGCTCTATTGCTAACGTTCTCTCTGGCCTGCTGTTCCAACACCATTAACCCGTCTACTTCCTCTATTTAGAAATCTCAGAGATTCCCTCTGAATCGGAATCAGACTGGTAATTAAGTTGTAGGTTTCACTTACTAGGTGCTCCTTACCTTTACTTTGCTCCAAATCATTAGACTAACGATCTTGTCTCTTTTGCCCACGTCAGCCTTCCCGTGACTTTGTCCCAGGGTCCCGCTCAAGACAGCTTTGCGTGGAAGTGGTCTCCAACCTTACAGGTTTTAAATTAATGCTTTCCATGTTCTGGACACTGTGCCTAGATCGGGTCTTGGTGATGTCTTATTTTATATTAAGAAGTTAACTGCTCAGGGGCGCTGGGTGGCACAGTAAGTTAACTGTGCGACCTTGGCTGAGGTTATAATCTTGCAAGTTTGTGAGTTTGAGCCCTGCGTCAGGCTCTGTGCTGAGAGCTCAGAGCTGGAGACTGTTTTGGATTCTGTGTCTCCCTCTCTCTCTGCCTCTTCCCTGCTTTCCCTCTGTCTCCCTCTCAAAAATAAACATTAAAAAAAAAAAAAAAAGAAGTACCCAAAGGCAAATGCGATTCAGTTGGTCTTGCCTTTTTCTTTTTTGGGAAAGAAAAGTTGGGGCAGAGAGAGGGGAAGAGAGGATCTGTGGTTCGCTCTGTGCTGTAGACCGCCTGATGTGGGGCTCGAACTCATAAACCCTGAGATCATGACCCAGGCCACAGTCAGACACTTGACCAACTAAGCCATCCAGGTGCCCCCAGTTGGCTTTTTCTTACTGATGGGATTTGACTGTTCTAGAGACACCTTAGGTTAAAGAAATGCAAGTGAACTTTGTTTAAAGCATTTATTGTAACCTTTTTTTTCTAAATTATTTGATTTCCTCATCTTTCATTATTGAGGTAATCATCTATCAGATGATCGTTCCCAGTGGATGCCTCTTTGGACATCCAAAGTATCCAATGGATACTTCAAGAAGTCATTATCTTATGAGTGTGAGCTCACTGCTGGGGGAATGACTCAGAATCTGACATGTGGTGGTTAATAACATTGTGCTTAAAAAACTAGGGTACCATCATAGACATTTGGGTTGTATTATGTTTATCACTGTATCATGTGTTCTGTTTTTTAAATTTTTTTTAAGGTTTATTTATTTTTGAGAGAGAGACAGAGCATGAGCAGGGAAGGAGCAGAGAGAGACGGAGACGCAGAATCTGAAGCAGGCTCCAGATTCTGAGCTGTCAGCACAGAGCCTGACATAGGGCTCGAACTCACAAACTGTGACATCATGACTTGAGCTGAAGTCAGATGCTTAACCGACTGAGCCACCCAGGCGCCCCAAGTGGATGTTACTTTAAGACACTAAGTTTGTGGCCATTTATTAGGCAGCAAGAGAAAACTAATACAACTCTTCAATATGCATCAACTCTGTTCAGTGTAAGTAAATTTGCCTTTGTGGAACTGAAGTCAGTGATTACTGAGATCATCCATTGCTCATTGTTCTGAGGTTATGGCGATTTGACAGCTAACAATCACATGTCCCCAATTCCAAACTCAACCAAATCACTCATCTATCTGCCTTCAATCCCCAAGGGAAATTCCAATTCATTATATTAATTCCAGCAGTGGTGCTGAACTGAGTCAGAGTTCTATAGGTAAGAACTTTCTTTTTCTATATTTTTTAAGGTTTATTTATTTTTGAAATAAAAGGGACAATGAGAGGGACAGAGGGTGAGCAGGGGAGGGGCAGAGAGAGAAGGAGACACAGAATCCGAAGCAGGCTCCAGGCTCTGAGCCGTCAGCAAAGTGCCTGATGCAGGGTTCGAACCCATGAGCCATCTGAGCCAAAGTCAGACATTTAACCGACTGAGCCACCCAGGCACTCCAATAGGTGAGAAGTTTCGAGAAAGTCTTGGGTGATAACAGACCACGGCAGGCCACGAATGGTTGATGCCAACAGAAAAGGGGGTGGCAGGCAGTGCAAGTCACATGAGTGCAGGACGCAGGCTGGAGATAAGGCCAAGAGAAGATGCTTCGAAGATCCAGAACCCCATCTAAGATACTAGAGAAACAAAGGGTCAGGGACATGAGCAAAGAACCTGCAAAACTGGTCAGGAACGAGCCTATGAAGACTGGGATCCAAGACTCAGGCTCTAGACAGGAGATCCAGGAAGCAGACCAGGGGACTTGCCCCCAAGAGGAGACTTCAGATGGGGTCATCCAGAGGTGATCTCATCACAGTGGAAGGTTAGCTCTGAAAGGAGGAACATATAGCCCACCCACCTGGGGGTTTTAAGAGATAAAGATTTACCAAGAGAGTGAAGTTTTATTTTATTTTATTTTATTTTATTTTATTTTATTTTAATGTTTATTTTATTTTTGAGAGAGAGAGAGAGACAGAGACAGAGACAGAGAGAGTGAAAGTAGGGGAAGGGCAGAGAGAGAGGGAGATACAGGATCCGAAGCAGGCTCCAGGCTCTGAGCTGTCAGCACATAGCCCAACGTGGGGCTCGAACCCACAAATTGTGAAATCATGACCTGAGCCCAAGTCGGATGCTCAACCGACTGAGCCACCCAGGCACCCCTAAAGGTTTTTTTTTTATGTTTATTTATTTATTTTGAAAGAAAGCACAAGAGAGTGAGTGGGGGAAGGGCAGAGAGGAGGGGAGAGAGAGAGAACTCCAAGCTGATGCTGCACTGTCTGCGCAGAGCCCAACAAGGGGCTTGAACTCATGAACCGTGAGATCATGACCTGAGCCAAAAATCAAGGGTCGGATGCTTAACCGACTGAGCCCCCCAGGCGCCCCACGAGAGTGAAGGTTTTTAAAGTGTGGTTCCTCTATCAGCAGGTCTCAGCATCACCTGGGAGCCGGTTGGAAATGCACACTGTCCAGGGCTGCCTGAGACCTAAGGAATCAGAGGCTCTTGGGTGCAGGGCTCCGCATTTGGGACCCCCTGGGGCATTTAGATGCTCAGTAAAGTTTGAGAGCCACACGACAGTATCTTTCCGAGACAATTAACTTGAGGTCTGCAGAGCCAGGCCGTTAGCCTAGCTTCCTCTTTCCTCCTTTGCTGGCTTCCTCTGTTTACCCACCAAAGCCTTTCTGCCAGGACCTGTGGAAGGGGGAAGGCAGCAGTCAAATGCTACTCATTTTGCTTTCCATCTTGGGCTTAGCCTGAAGCAGATCGTTGCCGAGCTGCATGTGTGCATATTAATTCCAGACAGGTTTCTAAGGGATTACAAAGTATTACTGCAGGAACAAGTCTAAGTGGAATACCATCGAGAAGAGAAGGGGGAAAGATGAGCAATTAACAATGTTCTGTAGCCAGGTGCTCAACAAAAAAACAAAGCCATGAGAAGGCTCGAAGGTAATCTTTACCCTGGAGATTTCTTGCATGAAAAACAAAAAAAATTTTTTATAATACGAGTATTTAGTTCTTCTGAATGGTTTTTGCAGCATAAATGAAGTAAGAAATAAAAATCCTGATTAAGTTAAAATTACATATATTAGGAGTGCTGTAGGTGAGTGACACAAACTGTTTGGTGCCTACTTTGTAAATGTTTATTCAGCAAACACCTATTTCCCTTTATTATCTAAGTACGATCTTAACATTTTTTTTTCAGGAATGACATTTACTAAAATGCTTTTATTAAGGGTGAATATTTCCTATGGAATGTATTTCCTAACTTGCAATCCAGAATTGAATTGCAGTTTTTATTATTATTATTATTATTATTATTATTATCCCTATGTCTTCATAGTTTATTGCAACTGGCCACATGGCACTAAAAATATTTCCAGAACTGAGAACTGAATTCACATCAACTGAAGCTCATCTGTGACTTATAATACTGTTCCCTGTACATTAATTAACAACTTACTCTTGTGATCTTTTGTCATCTTTTGTTAAATATATAAACAAGAATAAATATACAAAGAGAAAGCAAGGAGGGTCAGAAATGTTTCAAAAAATTAACACTGGATTTTTTTATAAACTAAGAATGACAACTGAGATTCGACTGCCAAAAAATAAGTGTGGATGAATAAAACACAAAGTAGAAATTCCTTTTTTATATTTGTACCAGGATGAAGGATATGGACAGTCTGAGACCATACCCTTGTGAGGAAATACTTTTCTGCTCCCTTTGGGGTATACCCAGCCTAACCTCCTTAAATCAGCCAATAAGAATTCTGGAATTTCCCCAACATGAACGATTACTAGAAAAAAAAAAAAAAGCATTTTGTTCCCTTTGTATTAAAGTGCCATCACCAGGTGCCTGGGTGTCGTTGGCTCAGGTCATGATCTCACAGTTCATGAGTTTGAGCCCCACATCAGGCTCTGTGCTGACAACTCGGAGCCTGGAGTCTGCTTTGGATTCTGTGTCTCCCTCTCTGTCTGCCCTTCCCCTGCTTGAATGCTCTTTCTCTCTCAAATAAGTAAACATTTTAAAAAATTAAAAAAAAAAAGAATTACATCATGTATAAAATTATACTGCGTCTTGTAGAAAATACAACAAAACACAAAGAAAAAAATTAAAATTACCCACAATCCAACCTTGTAGATGGCTCATGCTAACAGTTTGGTTTACTAAATTCTTGTCTTTTTTCAAAGTACACATAATATATACACAGTCAACATTTTTTCCCCCACAGTCAACTTTTTAAAACAAATTAGAACCATGCTAAATATACTTTGGTTTCTTGCTTTTTTGCTTAAAATTACAACTGGGATTTTTATGTTAATAAATATTTATGAGAAGAAAGCATTTTGAATCACTGAATGGTTTTTCAAGATAAGAATTACCATAATTTAATCAAACCTCTACTGATGTGCATTTACATAATTTCCAATTTTTGTTATTATAAAAATACTGTAATAAGTGTTCTTATACACAATGTTTTCTATATATCTCTATTTTCTTGTTTTGGAATACAATTATTAGAAGGTGAGTTTTTGAGGTTCCCAATACACGTTTTTAAATTTAAATTAATTACTATTGGGGTGCCTGGGTGGCTCAGTGGGGTAAGCATCTGACTTTGGCTCAGGTCATGATTTCGCAGTTCATGAGTGCGAGCCCCACGTTGGGCTCTGTGCTGACAGCTCAGAGCCTGGAGCTGCTTTAGATTCTGTGTCTCCCTCTCTCTCTGCCCACCTCTCAACTCATGCTCTGTCTCTCTCTGTCTCAAAAATATATAAGTGTTAAAAAATTTTTGAAAAAAATTGTTAATGATTACTATTAATTTTAGAGACATAACTATAAAACGTGGATTTGAAATGTTGTGCCCAAGTCCTAAGGTAAGAAGTTTTGGTGATTAGTGCAAGACCTGCTTTAAACCGTTGGCACACACCGCGCATACGAATCCTTGGCGTTTTTGTTGAAAGCTCCCATGAAGTCACATCTGTGTTGCTCTTTGGCATAAGATGATGTTAGATGGGGAGATACACATCATCAAGATATCAAATCTCCTTTAGCTAAGCCATACATGTAATGTGGTCCTCTTAAAAGTAACAAAAGGATTTTTGCAGCATTATAGGCATATATTAGCAGTAATCTGTTAAAATTGATGTTTCACGCTCATATGAAATAGTAAACAAGCAAGTATAGGAGAAGAAAATTCTGAAAATGAAGAGCAATAAGGGTAGATTAGCTTTCGCAGATGTTAAAGCATGTTATAAGGTGACAATAATAAAAACAGTGTGATAAGTACTCGTGAGTAAATTGACAGATTAACAGGAAATACTATGGAGCCTAGGAATAGGCCCACAACACACCTATGAACACTTAATAGGTAAAGAGGTGGCATTTAAAACTATTGGAGAAAGTGGGCCACCCAGCTGGCTCAGTCAGTGGAGCATGGAACTCTTGATCTTGGGGTTGTAGGTTCGAGCCCCATGATGGGTGTAGAGATTGCTAAAAAATAAAACCTGAAAAAAAAAAAACAAATAAAACTATTGGGGAAAGACAGATTACCACAAAAGGATATTAGAGCAACTGGAATAAAAGTTATTACACCAACATTTCACCCTTACACCAAAATAAATTCCACAAGGGTCAAAGCCTTCAGTGTGAATGATAAAACCATAAAGGGCCTAGAAGAAACCAGAGGAAGGGTTATTCTATTTTATTTATTTTTTAAAGATTTTATTTTTAAGTAATTTTTACACCCATGTGGGGCCTCAATCTTACAACCCTGAGATTAAAAGTCATGCGTTTTACTGAGTGAGCCAGCCAGGCAGATACCCACAAAGGATAATTTTAATAATCTTCACATGGGGAAGTTCTTCATAAGAATGAAAAAATAAAATAAAAAACAAAAAAAAAACTAGGAAGAAAAAAAACTCAGATAAAAGACAAAAATTGATAAATTCTATTAGTTACAAATAAAAAATGTTTACATGGGGGAAATATTTTCTTTCTTTTTTCTTTTTTTTTATGTTTTATTTATTTTTGAGAGAGAGAGAGAGAGAGAAAGACAGTGTGAGCAGGGGAGGGTCAGAGAGAGAGGGAGACACAGACTCTGAAGACAGGCTCCAGGCTCTGAGCTAGATATCAGCACAGAGCCTGACGCGGGGCCTGAACCCACTAACCATGAGATCATGACTTGAGCCGAAGCCGGACGCTCAACCGACTGAGCCACCCAGGTGCCCCTCTTTTTTCTTTCTTAAAATTCTTTTTAATGTTTATTTATTTTTGAGAGAGAGACAGACAGACAGACAGACAGAGTGTAAGCAGGGGAGGGGCATAGAGAGAGGAAGACAGAGAATTGGAAGCAGACTCTGAGCTGTCAGCACGGAGCCTGATGGGGGGGCTCTAACCCACAAACCTTGAGATCATGACCAGAGCCAAAATCAGATGCTTACCCAACTGAGCCACCCAGGCGCCCCAACATGGGGAAAAATATTTTCAAATTAAATCATAAGCAAGTGCTAATTTAGCCGACACATAAAGACCTTCAAACCTGTATGAAAGACCAAGACTCCAGTAGAAACTTGGGCAAAGGGTCTACACAGGTAGTTCACAGAAAGGGGAATAAATACCAAAGACTCTTAAACATGAAAAGATGTTCAGCCACACTTTTTAAAGTTATTTTTTTGTATCTTTTTAATTTTGAGAGTAGGGGGCCAGTGGAGGGGCAGAGAGAGAGGGAGAAAGAACCCCAAGCAGGTTCCTTGCTGTCGGTGGAGAGCCCAACATGGCGCTCAGTCCCACGAACTGTGAGATCATGACCTGAGGCAAAATCAAGAGCCGGATATTTAACTGACTGAGCCACCCAGGGGCCCCCAACCACACTTTCAAAAAAAATAACAAAATGGGGCACTGGGGAGACTTAGTCAACTCTTGACTTCAGCTCAGGTCATGATCTCATGGAACATAGGTTTGAGCTCCACGTTGGGCTCTGCGTTGACAGCGCAAAGCCTGCTTGGGATCCTCGCTCTCTGCCCCTCCCAAGCTGTTCTCTCTCTCAAAATAAATAAATTAAAACTTTTAAGTAAAAAAAAATACGATGAGAGTATTTTTTGAGATTTTTTTTTAACCTGTTGGATTGGCAAAGATCAAAGTTTGTGGACATTCACAGAAGGATCTGGAAAAACAGGCCTTCTCATACAACGTTGGTTGAGGTATAAACTGATGCAGCCTTTGTGAAGGGCACTTTGGCATCATCTATAAAAATAGCACACGCATGGGCCCATTAGTTCAGCAAGTCTACTATTAGGTCTTTATCTTACTGATATAGTCATTCATGCATGTGCAAAATTTCACACGTATAAGGTTGTTACAGGAGCATCATAAGAGCAAAAGACTGGAGATAATATAAAAGCGTGCTCAGCCGGTTGAGTGTCGACTCTTGATATCAGCTCAGGTCATGATCTCACAGTTCATGGGTTCGACCCCAGCATCGGGCTCTGTGCTGACAGAGCTTGGGATCCTCTCTCCCTTTCTCTCTGCCCCTCCCCCATTCATGCTCCCTCTCTCTCTCAAAATGAATACATACATTTAAAAAAAAATAAAAGCCCATAAATAAGGCCTGTCTAAAATAAATGCTGATACATTGAAACAATGAAATATTAGACAGTCAATAAAACAGAAGAGAATGAGGAAGCTCTTCATGTATTGATAGGAGATAACCTCTGAGATAGATTGATTGATTGGTAGGGATAGATACCTGCACAATATATGTAGATATGTACGTGTGCCTTTTAAAAAAGTGTGTACTTATTTTAGAGAGAGAGAGAGACAGAGCATGAGAGGGGGAGGTACAGAGAGAGAGGGAGACAGAGGATCCGAAGTGGGCTCCAGTCTGATGCGGGGCTTGAACTCAGGAACTGCGAGATCATAACCTAGGCAGAAGTGGGATGCTCAACCTTTGAGCCAGCCAGGCGCCCCAAAATGTACATGTGTTGATGGTGTATGCATACAGTACCTTTGGAGGCACTCACACGGAGCCAGAGCTGGTAATAATGACAGGCTTTGAGAAGCCAAACTCGATTGTTTCATTGCACTCATTGAATTCTGAAGCCTTTGAAGGTATTACCTCTTTTTAAAACTAAATAGAACTAAAGTAAACGTTTTGAGTTGAGTAGGCCTTCGCAACCACAGAAACTAGCTTGGGTCCTAACGACGCAGTCCAGGAAAGGATAAAAGAAGTATCTCGGCAAAAGGAAAATGTCCAGGAGCGATTATTCCCCTCAGTCCCCAACTGTCTGGTAGTGTGAGTTCTCTATGCCCTATGCCAACCACGGAGCCCAGCAGTGACCAATGCCTGAAGGTCCCTGGCAGCTGGAAAAGGTCGCCTGGCATTCCTCTCCCTGCTTGCTAGCACTGGAGAAACTACTAGAGCACACATTTAGCCTTCCCCAGGGATGAATGGCCGGGAGCCGTCCAGGACTTTAGCAAATACAAAATCCAGTGAAAGGAAGAAAGTATTGGAGTCCCCTGGCTCTGCTCCAGTGACTGGATGTCCAGTTGCACCAGCCACCCAGGTATGGCAGCATGGATGAGGCCCCCACCAGAAGGGGGAGCACATCTTGACAGACATCTTTTTTTTTTTAAGTTAAAAGCAATAAATCTGTTCTTGTTTAAGCGGCAGATGGATTGTTCCTTGGCTTTTGGCAAACTTTGCAGAGCAAAGTGAACCCATATGGTCTGGAAAGGGAAAAAAAAAAAAATAGGGCAACTACCAAGATCTGGATCTGACTGCTTAGCTAATCACTTAGCAGTCACCCGTGACTAATGGGCTAGGTCAAGATGAAAGTGGCTTCCTAAACTGCCTTACCCACGCTGTCGTGTCGTAAGCACTTTACCTGCCTTAACTCATGTGCTTTTCACAGCAACTCTAAGAGGTTTTCACGACGATGATACCCATCTTAGAGAGGAGGCATCCGAAGCACGGAAAGTTTAACTCATTTGCCCAAAGTCACCAAAGGAGTAAATGGTGGAGCTACGAGTGGACCTAGATAATGTGGCTGCATCTGTACTGTCATCAAAACGTATGGCATTCATTCTGTGTCAGAGTAATTGGATCTGTAGTGTGATCTACGCATGGAAAATAATCATTTGTATTAGAACTATTCCCTCCTGAAACTCACAGATCACGGTGCATGTGAACTGTCTGTGTTGGTTCCCTTAGTCAATGTTTGATAACGCTGTGAAACCACCTTTTCCTTCTAAAGATACATAGAACCCACCCACGCAGTTATCTGGCTCCAGGAGCATTGCAACACTACTTTTCCTGAAATAAACACGAGTTCCACTCATCCTGTCCCTTTTGTTTACCTTCCTCTCTCTAAGTCTGTTTCATTTACCATCGATAACATCTCCCACGCACAAAGAACGCAAATAAAACAAAGCAAAATAAAGCAGGAGTCCTAAGCAAAACGTAGGACGAAACTCCAGTCTGATGAAGACGGAAGACTGAAAAAAGTTCACGGGACAACAGATTTGTGGAGTCAGGACACGTATGTCCCGACTCTCAGTCATGAGTTACTCAACAGTAGGCAAAGAAGACTAAAAATTGTGCAACCTCACCAGGCAGAGATTGCTACGGTTTTTTCTTTGCACCACTGACCTCTCCTAAGATTCTCCACTATGAGAAAGCAGGCAGAGGCACTGAGAAAACAGCATTATGGAGCCTAAGAACCACTAGGCTTTGAAGGCAGGCCATGTGACATTCTAACGCTACCATCTTCCAGCCTGGGATTCTGGGGCTTATGACTTAGGTCTCCAGCTTCGGTTTCCTGGAACTCAGATTGGACACGATCAGACTAACCAAATAGAATCTAGGGAATATTGCACATAATGTAAGTTAAGTGCCTGACACAGGTGATGAAAAATGAAACCTATTACTACCAGCATATTTTTTTTCTACTTTATCTGTTGGGTCTTCCTCTTCTTTTTTTTTCATTCCTCAAATCATTGTATGCATAAGGAAATTCCACAGCGCTTAACACAATGACAAGGGCGTGCTATCTCAAAGAAATGATTATTATTTCGAACATACAGGAACACATTGGGGTGCCTGGGTGGCTCAGTCGGTTAAGCACCAGACTCTTGGTTTCAGCTTAGCTCATGATCTCATGGTTCCTGATTTTGAGCCCCACATCGGGCTCTGCACTGGCAGCATGGAGCCTGCTTGGGATTCTCTGTCTCCCTCTCGCTGCCCCTCCTCTGCACACACACACACACACACACACACACACACACTCTCTCTCTCTCTCTCTCTCTCTCTTTCTCTCTCTCAAAATAAATAATTTTTTAAAAAATGCAGAAAAGCATGGAAAATAACATAGCATCACCTACGTATGTATCCATTAAGAAAGAGTGCCATCTGTGTGTTTTGAAATTTTACATAAATCATATCAGATTGTCTATATTATTCTTTTTTTAATGTTTATTTATTTATTTTAGACAGCACGCGAGTGGGGGAGAGGAGCAGAGGGAGAGAGAGAGAATCTTTTGGAGGCTCCATGCTCAGCACAGAGCCCGATGTGGGGCTCTATCTGTGTGAGATCATGACCTGAGCCAAAGTCAAGAGTCAGATGCTTAACTGACTGAGCCACCCAGACGCCCATTGCCGATATTAGTCTATAGATTGCTGCACCCTCCCCAGCACTGTGTTTTGGGGATTTACACATGCTGATATACGTAGCTTTGTTAGCTGTTTCAAACGCTCTGTAATATTCAATTGTAGGAACCTACCACGATGGATTTCTGGATTCTCCCGCTGCTGGACACGTAGATTGTTTCTAGTCTTTCACGATTGCAGAGACTATTGCAATAGACATCTTCCTTACATGTGCTTCTTTGCACCTGTGGGACAGCCTCCCTAGAGTACAGCTCCACAGCCCCAGAGGAAAAATTGCTAGGTTCATGTGATAGCTCCATTTTCATCATCACTAGCTATTACCAAGTTGTGTTCCAGATGGCTATAGCATTTTATTGTTGCAGCTTGTGGGGGTTTTTTTGGTTTGCTTTTCCTTCTTCATTGAGCTAGACCTTACCCACCATAAAACCTACCCATTTAAAGTGTACAACCCAACAGCTTTAGTATATTTGCACAATTGTGCAATCATCACCACAATATAATTTTAGATTCATGGGGCAGTGTTTTTATTTATAAATAGAGTTAAGAAATCTGTAAAGCTGGTTATGTGTCCTGGCCAATGTGGCCACAAGAATCCGTTGGGAGGGACTAGTCGGTACAGATTTCCTTGTTTTAAACCTGTTTGAGGAGGTAGCTGGAAGGAACATTCCTAATTAGATTATGAAAAAAGAAAAAAAGCTCTTTCAATGCAGGTTCCTGTTATTTGCTTAAAAAAGCATTCCTATTTATTCACCTCAAGTAAAGTGACTCAGAACTACCTCTATTTGAAGACAACGGGAGGAGTGAAGTTCTCGAATGAAGGCGTTATTTCCCACCCTCCTGCTAGAACAATTCTTGCTCCTGCCAGAAAGGGAAGGAGGTGTGAATCAAGTATGGAATTTGGAGTAAACAGTTGTGAAACCCGGTGCACTGGCAGAGAAGGGAGCAACTGTCTTTTATTTCCCCCTGCGGCCTCACTTGAACTTTTGATCAAATACTTCTCTGTGCTCTGAGTTATTAATTAATGGCACTTTTGAGTACTATTTACTCCAACTCCAACTTCATGTATTAACAATGGCTTGGAATACAAATTTATAGAAGCATATGGTTCTTAATCCAGCCGCCGAAAGTTCAAACTCGAAAGCTTTTTTTCTGCTTGGAGTCTCGCAAGAAGATTCAAGGTTCAAGACTCAGGGACGTCAGGCTCGAGGGCAACGTCTATGATTCTCTTGTGTTAGTTCATTCCTGTTGGTCGTTGGCTTAAGGATGTCGATTTTCAGATGCTATGGTTTCATGTCGTCAAGTGCACGGCAGCTTTCTGAAATTTCCTCCATGCCCTTCCGACCTTCCCGCAAGTTCAGAGGGACGGTCATGTCCTGGGACAGCCCAGCAGCAGGCGGCATAACCAGGCTACGCAAGACTGTGCTGAGGAGGAAGGACTCAGATGCAGGACTGGCCGCCCAGGGAAAACAACACTAAATCCCACCTTGCCCACAGTGCACACCCTGCTCGCACGCCCTGGGCCAGCCCCACCCCTGTTATGGGTCAACAGACTTCGCCTAAAGTCCAACTCAACAGTGAAGTGTGACTTGTGGTTTCTTCATCTGCACCATGATGCCCCTGAACTGGATATGTATACCAACCCACCCTACATCCCCGGCAACTGGGATCTCAACTCCCGATTTCTCCACGAGTCTGTGAAAAGCACTTGGACCCCCCTCTTGCGGGGTCCTCCGCTGGGGGAGATGGCTTGGCAAAATGTCCTCCGCATGTGAATTTAGTGTTTACTCCTTGGAGATGAAGTGATTGGGCTTTTTCAGGCTTTGGAACCATGCCCACCATCAGCAACCAGCCTCGGGGGGTTAGGAGCGGACTTCAGTTCATGAGAAGACGCAAGGAAGGTTTCCCTAACTCCTGTTAACTAGTCACACAGATCCCTTCCCTACACATGGTGGGGGGGGGGGTGGCGTTGATGAGAAGTTGGGGTTTCCTCCCAGGCTGAGCCAATGCTTTAGGATCTGTGAAAATGAAGGACTGAAGTGGGAAACGGCTCTGATGGGCACTGGAAGGGAGTAAGCCCAGCCAGCAGCCTTGAACTCAGGGTAGAAATCATGTCAGGACAGAAGTGGCGAGGCAGAAGAGTTTAGGGAATTGAGCCCCCTCTTCCGAGACAGGCACCCCCTGTGCCATTCCCCTGAACTGGCTTTGGGGCTGGCAGTCCCAGACCCAGCTTTCCTGCTCTCCTCACCGATGGCCCTGTTCCCCCCACTTGCCAGAGCCCTTGGGCTAGCCTCTTGCTTCCTCCCGCACCAGTTGGTCCACTGCCACACTGACCATTAACAGGTCACACATCTCGCCCAGGCGGCTGCCCTCAGTTTCCAGTGCCTGGATGGGAACTGTACTGCACAGGGAGACAAGGCTCACTTTCTTTCTTTCTCTTTAAAATCTCTTCCCTACAAGCTGCAAGGGTCCCCAAAGTCGGGTTGTGGGTAATGGAGGTACTTCCTGTGGGCCTCAAGTGCATTATTCCATTGAATCCTCAAAATGATCCTACCAGGGAGGTGTTATTATCTTTAGTTTTGGAAGAGAACACGGAGACCCAAGAGGGTTAGAGGTCTTGCTTAAAATCATAATATATACAGGGCAGGGGTGGGGTTTACACCCAAGTTGTCTGACCCCACAGCTTGAGGGTGTAGGGGAGGGGAAGTGAGGTGGGTCCACCGGGGTGCAGGTGACGAGAAACTAAAAAAATAATAAAACCAGCTAGAAATGAGATGGCTTTTTTTTTAAGTTTAAAAAAATGATTATTTATTTTGAGAGAGAGCACAAGCAGGGGAGGGGCAGAGAGAGAGGGAGAGAGAGAATCCAAAGCAGGCTAGGCACTGTTAGCGCAGAGCCTGATGCAGGCTCGATCCATAAACCGTGAGATCATGACGTGAGCCAAACTCAAGAGTTCGACGCCCAAATGACTGAACCACCCAGGCACCCCCAGATGGCTTATCATCACCATGTATAAGCAGTTGTCAATAACGCAGTGAAGAAGTATTTTTCCTCCCTTGGGTGAACCAGACCAATACTCCCTTATCTGTGTATATGGTGCCTGACACTGGATTAGCCAAGGTACAACTCAGGGATTGGGGAGGGGGGGACTCAACTCGGACACTGAGGATGGCAGAACAAAAAGATGGAAAGATTCTGGGTTTTTCTGTTTATTACTGTGGTAAACTACACATAAAATTCGCCATTTTCACCTTATAATTCGGTGTCATCATGTACATTCGCAAGGCTGTACAAGGATCATCACTATCCATTTCCGGAACCTCCGTCATTCCAAACAAAAGCTCTGCATTCCAAACATTAAACAGGACTCCCTATTCTTCCCTCCCTCCAACCCCTGGTCACCTCCGTTCTTCTTGTCGTTATGAATTTACGTGTTCTGGGTACCTCGTGGGGAGAGAATCATATAATATTTGTGTTTGACTTTTGAGTCTCTTTTTTCATTTACGTTTTCTTTTTTTTTTTTAACATTTATTTTTGAGACAGAGACAGAGCAAGAGCGGGGGAGGGGCAGAGAGAGAGGGAGACATAGAATCTGAAGCAGGCTCCAGGCTCTGGGCTGTCAGCACAGAGCCCGATGCGGGGCTCAAACTCATGGACCACGAGATCATGACTTGAGCTGAGGTCAGATGCTTAACCGACTGAGCCACCCAGGTGCCCCCATCATTTACCATGGTTTCAAATTCATCTAATGGAGCACTGTATCAGAATTTATTTTTTTATTTCAGAGAGAAAAAGAGTGTGTGTGAGCAGGGAAGGGACAGAGGGGGAGAGAGAGAGAGAGAGAGAGAGAGAGAGAGAGAGAGAGAGAGAGAGAGAGAATCCTAAGCAGGCTCCACACTTAGCACAGAGCCTGACGCAGGGCTAGATCCCATGACCCTGGGATCATGACCCAAGCCTAAATCAAGAGCCGGACACTCAACCAAGTCACCCAGGCACCTCAGAATTTAAGGTGGATCAATATTCCACTGTATAGAAGAACTTGGGTTTTTAATGACACCTTGGAGACACCATATCGTAAGAGAATGTAAAGTTCGAGAAGTTTACCTTTTGGTGAAGGTCATGGGCCACTGGATTTTCCGTGTCTTACAGCTGAAAGAACTCCAACCAGCCTATAAGATACAACTCAGGTCCTTGTGTGAAGCTCAAGAGCGGGCAACGAGGCCCACAGAGTACTCAGACGGAAGGTCTCCAGCACGTGCCAAAATGTTACAGAATTTTTGCGTGTGTGTGTGTGTGTGTGTATAAATATAATCTATATTTACATTCACACACACACAAATGTGCAACTAATGCCACACCTTTCACTCTTTTCATCCCTCCTTTAGCTATTTTGGTAACATTTTTCTTTTTAAGTTTATTTTGAGAGTGTGTGTGCGCGTGCATACCAGCGGGGGAGGGGCAGAGAGCGAGGCAGAGAGAGAATCCCAAGCAAGCTGTGTGCGCGGGGCTTGACCCCACAACTGCAAGATCCTGCGTGACCTGAGTCAAAATCAAGAGTTGGGTGCTCAACTGACGGAGCCGGCCAGGCGCCCCTGGAATTCTTTTCACAGCTGTTAATTTCAACAAGCAGTTATTCAGTCCTTAACAATCTTCTTCATCATAACAACTACAGGTAACTCCAAACTGAATGAGACACGGGGCCTGGTGCTCTGAGGAGAAGCACAGACGGACGCCTCATTTCAAAAACACTTTTCCACAACCTTCCCCGGAGTGGGAAATGATCAAGTGTAATCAAGGGCAAAGAATAAAAGCGTTTATTTAAAAAAAACCACCATCCAGCATCAGGAGCTCCAACTCTGGTAATAAGCGTGAAGGGTGGGGTGGCTGACGTTTTTGTTAGCGTATGAAATCGGAGATATGCGAAGCTGCTTGGTTAAAAATCCATCTATATGTTTATTATTAAAACCGGAAGAGTGAGCAAGTAAGCTACTATGATAGAAGGGGACTGCAGGTAAAGACACCACCGGGCCACGAAAACAATCTCTTCTTCAGGAACTGCTGGCAAAGCAGGAGGTCTGACTTCCTTGCGGGATTATGGGAGAAGCTCCTCAGGGAACATTCGGTCATGGCTATGGAGAGGCGGATGCAGAAAGATGCGAGCCGACCCCCTGTACTCGTAAGGGACGCAGAAAAGTGAGGCTAAGGAGAAAGAAAAATGGGGCAGGTCTTTTTGCTCAATGGTCCCCAGAAAAAATGGCTTTTAAAAGGATCGTCCTTCCTTGGTGACTATAAAAATGTTAACCGATAGCATCGGAAATCAATTATGCTGTCAACACCTCAGGATAACCTTTCATTTGTAAGTGTATCTAAAGCCTCCCGCAAATTATTACACGTCACACTACAAAGTCGTTTAGTTTTTTCCGCTGGTTCGCTTTTCTGGTTCCTAGCTGTTCACATTCTGGGAGAGGACAAAGGCCTTCAGACAGGCATCAATTCAACCCTTTCATGTCACAGATAAAGGAGGTAGGGTCACATTCGGCCTCAGTGGCAGAGACCGCACTGGAACCAGGTCTCCTGATCCCCCCATGGGGGGCTTTCCCTGTTACGACGTGACAGGATTCGCACTCCACCCTGTCCCCAGTCTGTGCCTGATGGCTCTTGTTCAGGCGCGGCTGGGACAGCAGGGCATGAGGGGAAGGAGCAGGGCATGAGGGGAAGGAGCAGGGCTGTGTGGGCCTCTCTGCCTTGCTGTAACGTCTCCTCCTTCCACGCCAAGTCCACAAATAGTCTACAACATGCACATACGCACAGTCAGGCTACTCGCATCACCCAGCTGGGAAATACTTCCTGGGTGGAGGACTGTGACAGGAAGTTCTTTCTTAATTATTTTTTGATGTTTATTTATTTTTGAGAGAGAGAGACAGCACGAGCAGGGGAGGGGCAGAGACAGAGAGAAAGAGAGACAGAGACAGAGACAGAGGATCCGAAGCAGGCTCTGTGCTGACAACAGAGAGCCTGACGCGGGGCTCGAACCCACAGACCACGAGATCGTGACCTGAGCCGAAGTCGGACTCTCACCCGACTGAGCCCCCCAGGCGCCCCGACAGGAATTTTTAAAGGCTGCCGTAAGAGAGATTCAGGAGAACTTCTGGCCAAGGACACTCCAGGGGACATGGTGACACGGCTCCCTGGAGTCCCTAACCAGGATGCCATCAAATGCCGTTACTACTCAGTGGTAGGCACGGTCTCCAAATACCCAAATTTCAGCAGGAAGAAAAAACACATTTGACTGGATTCTTTTAAAAAAAGGAAAAAAGCCCCACCATTGTCATATCTGCTTTTAATTTCCTCTTCATCGTGACTCAACATTCTCAAGGTTCTCGTGGGGCTCTCCTCTCCATCCTTCTGGGTGGTCACACCAGTAACACTCAGCTGCAACATTTCTGGGAGGAGCCTCAAGAGGGAGGGGGCTCAGATCTCGCGGCGACGTTTTCTTCTGCGTGTCCTTGGAGAACAAAATGCAAGCGTTACCGTATGTTGACAACGCGTACCCTGTAAGTTTGGGTTCAAGGGCTGCTGCAAGGAATGGGAGTTAAGGCTAATCCTCTGGGGTATTTGTGAACTAGGAGAACCGTGACGGGAACGTTCTTGAAACTCTGACGATCTCCGGTTGATCGAAATGTCGTCGCAAAGGACCTCCGGTCTGCGCGGTGTCCCGTAGAAACTCGGCTTTCTTGGTGCTCTTAGGTTTCTGGAAGAGCCCGGTTCTCTTTAATTTAACTTCTTGCCAGGAATGTGTTTTCTCAAGGGAAGGCGAGTCATCTGTTCTAGAAAACAAGAGCCAGCCATGGGGGGAGGGCGGGGGTTCCATCTCAGGCGATCGATGGCCTTTGCGGGGTAGTTCTTGTCTCTCTCCATATAGACTGCTGTGTCTTATACACGGACTCCTGGAAGATCCTCTCCACTTGGGTAGGAAAGCCACGGCTCTTTTCTTCTAGGGCATTGATGGTTCGCAGAGCGAAGGGAGTCTTTTCTCGGGGCAGGGGGTTGTTCAGGGGCCGCAGGGGTATGACGGAGTTGTACTTGTGCTGCCTGTTGACGGAGTTCATGAGGGACGTGTAGAACTGGAACTTACACCAGGTGTCTCTTAGAAAGTTCTCGGTCAACAGTAAGATGGTCCAGGCGGACCCGTTGACGGCGTCATCTAGGTTCTGCAGGTGCTGTCTGCCGCACGGCATCTCGGCGAAGACCATTCCGGGTCTGATGCCGAAGTCGTTCTGCAGCAGGTTCTGGACCCTGAGGGCTTCGTCCGTGTCGTCTTCTGCGTGCAGGATCACAAACTTGAGGAACTCCTCCTCTTCCTCCTCTTCAGACGCCTCGTCTGTGGCCGCAGGGCCCTCCCGCTCTCCAGCGGGCGGCGGGGCGCCAGGGCTCCGCTCAGCAACAGCGCGCAGGGAGATGTCCTCGCATCTCGTGGACTCCGCCTCGTGAGGTCTCTGACTCATGTCCGCACCGGGGCTCTTCCCCCAGGGCAGAGAGAGAGGGCAGGGGTCTATTTTAGACCTCCCGACCCCCATTATCAGTATCCGAGTCAGGAGCGGAGGGCTTCACTTCTTCCCCAACGTCTCTTTTCATTCTGGAAAGAGAAGGAACAACAGAGCAGACGAAAGGTTGTGAATGTGATCAACACATTAAACACGGAAAGTATGTTCTTCATATTCGACCGGAGAACCTCAAAAAGACTGTAATATATAGGTCCTGAGAAAGAAAGGCCCATCGGATCTTGGGGCGAGAAGACCCCCCTTGTCTTTTACGAGCGTCACAAGGGCTGCCACAGGCTAAGTTAAGGGAGGGTTGAACAGGGCGTCAGTGAGATGTTCCAGGAGACATTTGGAAATCCTAAATGGTATCATGTTCACACTGTAAACCTCCAGAATAAAGTCAACTGCTTTGCTATTTCACTGGGACGGTACCATACCACTCTCTCCATATGGAGTTTAAATCCAACTTCGTCATTACCCAATTTTTGTGTAAAGGAGAAACGGCAGAGTCGAAAGCAACAGAATACTCGAATATTAAATATAAAACTTATTTTTGTATCAAACACAAATACAGAACATAGCACACATTTCCTGAAGCACACGAGCCACCAGCTCTACTCACTCAGCACAAAGAGAAGACCTGAAACGTCACATGAAGGGACGTCCAGGGTTCACCGGCTCGGAGCTTTTCGGCCTCTCTGGGCTCAGGCACTGGTGCTGGGGCTGGCGGGGAAACTGCAGTAAGGGTGGTGAAAAGTAAGGAATGCCTTTCTGTAGCTAATCCTGGGAATACGTGAGAAACCTCAGGGTTCATCCAGGGAAAAATGAACACCTCACTTTGGGCGTGGAATATGGAAACAAGGGCTAGTGATTTGCTCCAGCGAAATCAACAAAGAATCATTACGGTCTATCCTTATCCTGTTGTTTTAAAAATTCTAAGTTCAGGGGCACCTGGGGGGCTCAGTCAGTTGAGCATCTGACTTCAGCTCAGGTCATGATCTTGTGGCTCATGAGTGTGAGCCCCGCGTCTGGCTCTGTGCTGACAGCTCAGAGCCTGGAGTCTGCTTCGGATTCTGTGTCTCCCTCTCTCTCTGCCCCTCCCCTGCTTGTGCTCTGTGTCTCTCTCAAAAATAAATAAAAGCATTAAAAAAATTTTTTTTAATTAAAAAAATAAAAATTCTAAGTTCACTGTGGAAGAATTAGATCAGCTGTGAAAAGAAAAGTGCTTCACGTGAATCTAATTTAAACAAATCTTCAGATAATGTTAACAGGACCCCCAAATAGGCAGTTTCAAGGAGGATTCTTTTATCAAAAGATAGAAAATTTACAACAGATAGGGGTTCCATATTTTCAAAGAGAGTTCCCGAGGCTCTATTCCAGAACTCTTTTTAAATATATATTTTTAAGTTTATTTATTTTGAGAGAGAGAGAGAGAGAGAGAGAGAGAGAGAGGGAGACAGAGAGACCCAAGCAGGCTCTGTGCTGACAGCACAGAGCCTGACGCAGGGCTTGATCTCAGGAACCGTGAGATCATGACCTGAGACGAAATCAAGAATCGGCGGCTTCACTGAGCGAGCCACCCAGGCACCCCTCTTTTCCAGAGTTTTTAAATGTATGGTTCATGAACAAAGACCAGAGTTCAAATCAAGCACACAATTAGGTTTACAATCACAATGACGTGGATAACATATACCAAAATAATTTAGGTTTAGAAAAAGACCATTCAGCAAAAATGGTGGAAAACTGTCATGGGAAGAAAAGCCAAGGAAAAACACAGAAAAGTTTTTAACGTCCTCGAGGAGAGAAAGGGTCTGCCACTGCCTCTGAACAGTGCGGGAGCTGCTGCCTACTGCTTCTCCTTCTTTATGTCCGTACTTTAGCTTCTACTCGACAGCTGCCAAGGGGTACTCCAGGGCGTTAACTCCAAAATGCCACACACATCCATCCCACAGAGCAAAACCGCGTGAATGTGGAATCTCTTCACTGGTTAGAATTAACTGCTGAGTTTGCTGTTGTGTGATGAAAAAAAAGGCGTTTCTCTGCAAAGCTGCAGCAAGAAGCTTCTCCTGTATAAAAAAATCACTGTTGAGTGACATACCGAATTGTTGACTCGCTATATGCACTACATTGTCAATACAGTCTGGAACTGACTGAAACTGACACAAGACTGTATGTTAACTGCACTGCCATTCCATTCTGAGAGAGAGGGAGCTCAGTCAGGGGAGGGGCAGAGGGAGAGGGAGAGAGAGACTCCCAAGCAGGCTCTGTCAGCACGGAGCTGGACGCGAGGCTTGAACTCACGAACTGTGAGATCATGATCTGACCGAAACCAAGAGTCAGACGCGTAATCGCCCCCCCAGACGCCCCCATTACACCGCGATTCCAAAAAACTGCTAACCATTCAGAAGAATCTTCTTACGGTGTCAATTAAAACGAGCTTCGTTTATATTCCCGGAGATAAGTTTGTTAAACCAACTTAACACCATCATCTTCATCAACAGCAGCTCAGGTAAGTGCACATGCAGGAACAGAACAGATTCTCATGAAAAGTTTCTAAAATTACTAGGGTAAAATGGTATGTCAAGCCAGATGCAAAAAATCTCTTGGCATAAATAGAAATAAATAACAAAAGAACTGTAACTTTATGTCTTATTTTTCGTAAACACCGGTCAGCAGAAAAGAGTGAAAGCCTCCAGAAATCTCTGACGGTGCTGTTTCAACATCCAAGCCCTCCTACCCAGCCCCGCCCTAAGCAGCCCAGAGAGAAGAAAGACAGCGAGGGACAATGTCTGGAAAACTTCACTGTGACCTGTAATTTGGAGGGAGGGTGTAAGGAGACGATCAAGGGGAAGAGATGGAGATCTGCCTTTCCTACCACCCAGTGATTCCCAGCTGGGCAAACGGTCTCCATCCAGGGCTGTGGTTCGCAAGGCTGGAAGGAGAGAACAGGACTGTGCGCAGGCCACGCCAATGAACTCCACCCACAGGAGGGCTTTCCCGCAACCAAGGCAGGCATGGGATGAAGAACCCCTCTGCAGGTCCCCTCCCTGTCAGGGACAGACAGATAGAAGCCGAAAACATCTTCTTCCCCTCAGTGAGATGGGAGGCACACGAAATCACTGGTCACGGGAATAAAAATGCCTGTGTGTACAATTTTTCATTTGTGCTTTTTAAAAGAAAAGGTAGCGGCTGAAATACGTAATGACTCTGAGTTTTTAGACTGAAAATTCTCACTTTCATCCACTTCCCCATCCATCCTGGACCCCCGTGGCCTCCCAGGGTGACCACTTTTATTAGTTTCTCCTGTACCCTTCCACTGTTTCTTTATGAATATATATTCTCTTTTTCTTTCCTTTTCCCAAAAAAGTGTCATCATTCATGCATATGTATGTATACAAAACACACACACATACTGAAAAACAGCAGCGCAGACACATAGCGCATAATTTCCTCACTCTTGTTTACAACGAAATCCTCTACCATGTGGATAAACCACGACTGTTCTGTGTTCCTGGACGTGTGAGCTGTTTCCAGTCCGTTCCTATTACGGACAATGCTGCAGAGAACGGCTCGGAATAAAAGTCGTTTCATGATGCGCCCGAGTTCACCTGCACAATCACTCCCCCAAATGGGATTTCTCTATCAAAGGACAAATGCATTTGTAACAAGGATAGGTTTGGCTAAATTACTCTAAGATGGAAACTTTTGTGTGTCTGCTTCTAACCTGATAGAACGACATCCCCACCCGGACCCCTGTCCCAGGAAAGATCCGAGATCAAAGCTATAGTTACCACTGACAACAGCCCAACCAAGCTAATTACATCCCCTCAGGGCAACAATGAGGTGGAAAAACTCAACCCTTCAGAATGGAGCCCTGAGGCTGAAGTTCTGAAGGGGAAGATCAGGGAGGAAGGGGGGTCCCGAATATACCCACCTCCTACCTAGCAAAAGAGGGTCCCCAAAGGATCCCCCACATTAAGTAGGAGTGGGGTGACAAGGATAATATCACAGACAGGCGTTCTTGGCAAGTAGGCATACAGATGACAGGAAGTGAAAAAGAATATAAAGAATAGCAGGCAAAAGACAAAAAAAATTCCATTTTCACGAAGACGGTCTGCTCTGGAGGGGGATGCCTGGGTGGCTCAGGTCATGATCTCATGGTTCATGGGTTCAAGCCCCGCATCACGCTCTGCACCGACAGTGTGGAGCCTGCTTGGGAGTCTCCCCCCCCCGCCCCCACTCTCAAAATAAATAAATAAACTTAAAAAAAAAAAGAGAGAGAGAGAGAGACTAGGTACTCTGGAATCTGCCGGAATGTAAATCCCAACACCGTGCTATAAAAAAAGCTGTGTGGCTTTGGTATAAGTTACTTGCTAACTTTGTGCTTTAATTTCGACATGTGCAGAGCAGTGATAATCACAGTACCCACGTTTAGGGTTTTGGTGAAGATCAGAACGGCTGAGAACAGGCCTCACTTCAGCGGCCATTCTGGTTACTACATACCTAACAAAGAAGCTAAGGAAGCATTTACACAACCAGGGCCTACGCTCGGGGCGGGGCTACTCCAAGTGCAGTCCGCCAACAAGCTGGCCCATCTCTGAAAGGTCTGGTGCCAGTCCACGACAAGATGGCGACACCGTGCGAGGATGTCAATGAATCAGGTCAGGTGTGCTTTCCAGTTCGGCTGACTCCTTTTCAGCCAAGGTATCTTCAACGCAGAAAACCGCACGGTTTACCTTCGGTGCCTGCTTCTTCTATTACGAGACCAGCGCTCTGAGCGGCACTGCTGTGGCAGACGCTGAAGACAACGGGCAACCAATGAAACAAACGCCTCGAAGCCGAGAGAACAGAATTGCCTGAAAAGAGAGACTGCGGGCAAATCAAGGGTCCGACACCATTATGAAGAAATAGAAAAGGCGGCGAGTGGAAGAAACAGGATCGAAAGCAAATCAGTTAAACGTGGTGGAAAGGTGTGAGGAAAAAAAAAATCAGAGAATGTAGAGTGAACAATGACAGTAAAGCAATTTGAAAAAAGTCATAGCTACAGAGATTTAAAAAAAAAAAGCAGCAAACAGAATGAAAACCAGTGCAGCTGAAATAGAAAATTCGATGAATGTAACGTGAAATTCGAAGATGTAACAGACTGACCGCCCTCAATCAAATGCTCAGTTTTACTGATCCCAATCAGACATTATGTGCTTTCTGATGTAATTCGATGTGATGTACACAGCATAATGCATGAAGTAGTCTTGCCAAAAATGTTTAGCCTGACTCTAACCAAGTCTTTCAATATAATTACCAGTTTACAGAAATAAGGAGGACCTGAAAAACGCTCACCAAGAGGGGAATGGAGAAAAAAACTGCTTTACGCCCATTATCACGGAGTATCACTCGGCAATATGTAGGAATGAACTACTGATAAACGCACAGACATGGACGAATCCCAAACTAATTATGTGGTATGAAGGAAGCCAGACCCAGAAAAAAGTACAGATTTTGATTCCATTTATATCAAAATCAAGAGAACGCAAATTGATCTATAGACACACAGAACATTCCTTCAGACGTGCTTAGGAAGGAGGGAGTTTTGACACTTCTCTGTCTTGTGGTATTTATGCCTGGTCCACATGGCATTCTTGAGAAATGCTTTGCCCTCTATTTTTAAACATCCACAGTACTCACAGAGCTCCGTTCTAGAGGGTTATGAATTACAATGCAGGCTGCCCTCTCACTAGACTGGGTCCAACCTCTCAGGAGCGCTGAGTGAGGATTTGTAATTTGATGATACGCTGAGGCAGAATCTAAAACATACAAACAAGGGCGCCTGGGTGGCTCAGTTGGTTAAGCGTCCCACTTCGGCTCAGGTCACGATGTCACAGTTCGTGGGTTCGAGCCCCGCATCCAGCTCTGTGCTGACAGCTCAGAGCCTGGAGCCTGCTTCGGATTCTGTGTGTGTGTGTGTGTGTGTCTCTCTGCCCCTCCACCTCTCACATGTGCGCTCTCTTTCTCAAAATAAATGAATAAACACTAAAAAAAATTTTACAAAATAAATAAAGACATCGGTGAGGGATGTAAGCCATGTGGCTATCTGGGGGAGGAGCATCCTGGCTCTGGGGCCGAGAGCACCTAAGGCTGAAGGAACAAAGGGAGGTGGGGCACAGTGGGGCTCAAGGGCAAGACGGAGAGAAGGAGACACTGGGGCGCCTGGGTGGCTCAGTCAGTTGAGCATCTGACTTCGGCTCTGGTCATGATCTCACAGTTCATGGGTTCAAGACCCGCGTCGGGCTCTGTGCTGACAGCTCAGAGCCTGGAGCCTGCTTCGGATTCTTTGTCTCCCTCTCTCTCTGCCCCTCCCCCACCCATGCTCTGCATCTCTCAAAAATAAACATTAAAAAATTAAAAAACAAAAGAGAGAGAAGGAAGAGACAATGGGGAGGGGATGCCAGAGGAGCGTTGTGAGGAGAGGGACCCCACGACCGGACTGTGGTTTCTGTAGGACTGAGAACAGAATGAAGAGAGGCAGGAACACTTGTTAGGAAGCTGGTGCAGGACCCAGGGGGAAAATGGTGGTGGCCTGGACCGGCGCCCAGTGGACGTGGTGGGAAGGGGCTGGATCTGCGGTACATTGTGGAGGCAGAACGGATGGGGTTTGCTCCCGAGGCTGAGTAAGCAGAGATTACAGAGAGTCAGGAGTTTGGGGGAGAGTTCCAGCCAGGAGATGTGCATTTGGCTTTTATCAGTGTGCAGATTGTATTTAAAGTTTATGCATTTATTGATTTATTTTGAGAGAGACAGAGAGAGCACAAGTGAGGGAGGGGCGGAGAAGGGGAGAGAGAGAGAGAGAATTCCCAAGAATCCCAATGCGGGGCTCGAACTCATGAGCTGTGGGATCACGACCTGAGCCGAAATCAAGAGTCGGACGCTTACCCAACTGAGCCACCCAGGCGCCCCAACGTATATAGACTGTGTTTAAAACCTAAAGACTGTAGGAGATCGTTAAGGGGATGAGTACAGACGGACAAAGGAAATGGTCCACGGGCCGAGCCCTAGGGCACTGCAACAGTGTAAGGTCAAGAACAGAAGGGACCAGGACCGGCAAAGAAGACAGAAAGTGAGCGGTGAGGGAGGCAGGAGGAGTCCTAGGAGAGTGTGGTGCCGACTCGGGAGCCACGGGAAGGAAGCGGAGCGTGCAGGTGCTTGCAGCGTCCCCAAAGGCAAGACGGGACAGGCTGCCGAAGGAGCCATCAATTCGGTGAGAGTGGCTTCCGTGGGCTGGTGTCAGACGTGAGGTGGGGGCGCGGGGGGCGGGGTGTCTCACGGGACAGGGTTCCAAAGAAAAGAAAATGAGTTCGAGACTGAGTACAGACAGTGACTTGGAAGAGTTCCGCCACAAAGGAGAAAAGGGGGTAAGAGCTGGGGGGGGAGCGCGGAGCCCTAAGAGGATTTGCTACAAAGATGCCCGCTGGCTCCGGACAGCGCACAGCGAGCTAGCAGAGGTACAGCTGGGTGACGCCGGAGGGAAGGAGGGAAAAACTGAGAACTGGCGGAGGGAAGCCCTGTGTAGGCGAGGCGGGGTGGGATCCATTGTTGGTTAAGACTCTTGATCTTGGCTCAGGTTATGATCTCGAGGTTCGTGGGTTCAAGCCCTGCGTAGGGCTCTGCGTTGACAGGGCCGAGCCTGCTTGGGATTCTCGCTCTCCTGCCCCTTCCCTGCTTGCAGGCACACTCTCTCTCTCAAAATAAATAGATAAAAAGGAAATTAAAAAAAAAAAAAAAGAAACAGGCTTTGTGCGAGATGATTTTTCCCACCTGTAGGCTGATGTGAGTGTTCTGAGCACGCTGAAGGTAGGCTGGGCTAGGCTGTGATGTTGGGTGGGTGGGGTGCATTAAATGCACTCGTGGGGCGCCTGGGTGGCTCAGTCGGATGGGCGTCCGACTTCAGCTCCGGTCATGATCTCATGGTCTGTGGGTTCGAGCCCCACATCGGGCTCTGTGCTGACAGCTCGGAGCCTGGAGCCCGCTTCAGATTCTGTGCCTCCCTCTCTCTCTGCCCCTCCCCCACTCATGCTCTCGCACGCACTCTCTCTCGCTCTTTAAAATAAATATACATTAAAAAAATTTTTTTAAATGTGCTCTTGACTTAGGATATGTTCAATTTACGACGGGTTCATCAGGATGCAACGCCATCATAAGCCCAGGAAGATCTGGACTCAGGTTCTGCAAAGAAGGAGTTCTGCCTCCAGGGGGTGACGCAGAAGTTGTGCCTCAGTTTCCAGCCTTTGGACTCAAGATGCAACACCAACTCTTGCCTGAGTTTCCCGCCCTGCAGATTTCAGATCTGGAGCCCCACAACCATGCCAGCCAATTCCCTAAAATAAATGCACCCTGCCCTCACTCTCTCTATCCAACCTACCGGTCCTCCTTCTCTAGAGAACCCTACCACAGCCTTCCTTAAAGGTGTGCTGCCCTAGAGTTGCGAGTTCATATTGCATTTTTAACACATTTTGACCACTTGGGAAGAGAGGGTCCCAAAACAGCAGTAAGGGAAATAATGATCAGCAATGATTTGATAATAAAATACAAGAACATATACAACTTTCAGTGTGTCCATGTATTTACCCCAGAAAAAGCTTATTACTGAGATTACTGCCCTGGAAATGGAGCACATTTAAGATTAAGGCACTTAGTGCTTGAATCCTTCAGCCTTGAAAACTCTTAGGGTTTTTTTCCCTATCTGAACAGCACCATCTTGTGGCGAATACGCATAAAATCAACGGTGTCCTCCCTCATTCAATTACATTTCATCCTTATTAAAAAATAAGTATTGTGGAAAACTTACTCTGTACCAAGATCTGCTGGGTTTTCGGGATGTGAAGCCGGGATAAGTAGACAATGAGTAGACACTCACTGCGCTGGTGCTTCTTCCAGGACAACAGGTGCTATGAAAGCACTCAGGAGGGACACCTGCAGTGAAGGACACTTGCATGAGTAAGGCTGAGGGACGTGGACACTTTCCAGGCAGGGGGAACAGCATTTGCAAAAACACAGAGGCACCGCCGAGCAAAGTACATTAGGATCATTTCATACTAGGTGTTTATATGGCTCAAGTACACATACGGGGCGGGGGGGGGGTCAGAGGTAAGGATGGAGATAAACAGGATTGGTGAGGGAGCTGCCTAATATATTGTTTGGGACTTTGAGTGTGATCGTGTTGTCAGAGAGAGAGCCCCTACAAGGTGGTAAGTCGGAGGGACATGATCTGACTTGTTCAGGATAGGTTAAAATAGCTGATGGTAAGGAGCCCAGGCTGGGGTGTGTAAGGCCCTAGATGGGGAGAACAACAGGCTGAGAGGCTGTTGCCATAATCTAGGTGACAGAGCAGAGCCCTGTGCTAAGCAAGTGACAGGGGACACAAAGATATGCAGGGAGTCACAGAATGGGGGGGGGGGGCTCACAGAGAAAGAACCAGGTATGCCTCCCAAGCAGCCCTGTGGAACTGAGTGGGTCGTACTGCCATTGGCTGTTGTGAACAGGGTGGGGGACGGGTAGGTGTCACCTATTCATCTAGTCTGGGACACAGCGAGCTTGTCCCGGGACTCGGAAGAGGAGCTGGCCATCAGGCACTCACACGTGTGGGTCCAAGACCCAGGAGATCAAATCTTGAGCATCTGAGGATACGTAGAGAGCAGAGAGCTGAAGACAGAACCGATGCCAGAGGGGCATCTGGAGGAGGAAGGGGATGGGGGGCGCCTGGTGGCTCAGTTGGTTAAGCCTCCGACTCCCGATTCTGGCTCAGGTCATGATCTCACGCTTCATGGGACTGAGTCCCGCACTGGGCTCCACGCTGCCGGCGCGGAGCCTGCTTGGGATTCTCTCTCTGCCCCTAATTCACAGGTTCGCTCTCTCACTTTTAAAATAAATAAACTTAAAAAAAAAAAAAAAAGGAGGGGGAGGAATGGAATGGAGGAGCAGGAAAACCAGACACGCAATGGTACCAGGAGCCAAAGGAGGAGAGTGCCTCAGGCAGTGCTCAGCGTCCACAGCATCTAGCATCTCGAGGTCCACCGGGGCAATTACAGAGGAATGGTGGCATCAGCAAAGGAGACAAGAGTCTACAGGACGTGAGGGCAAGCCTGGCCAAGAAGGAGAGGAGGGGCCAGGCGTTACAAGGGAACTCAGGGTCCAGAGAGGATTTCATTAAGAGAAAATCTGACATGTGTAGAAATAGAGGGACTGTGCCAGTAGAGAGACAGAAGATGAAAAACAAGGGTGTGAGCTTCCTGTTAGCCTCTTGGTCCCCGGGCAGCTTGACCTCTCCTATCCACCGCCTCCCGCTCTAGGACAGGAGAGAGGCCACCTGACGCCTGAGCGTGCTACGTCCCGGGATGACGTCTGTGATGAACACTGCAGATGATGCTGTGACCCACAGGCCTTGTGGGGACAAAGCCAGCGCCCTTCTGCTTCTATGAGGGGGTAGCTGCATTACACCGAGAGAGCAGACTGCTAGTGCTAGTGCTGTCTGGAAGCGCAAGGGTGGAAAGACAGCGGGGAGAATGGGTGTTAAGCAGCCAAAGGGGGGTTTTGTTCTGTAGCAGACTCTGCAGATACGCGCATCCAACATTTACTCCAACCTCCTTTTGGTGGACCTTCCTGTACTTCCTGCACCGCGGGGACTAAAAGCCGTCTTCCCGAGACTCCCCTGAAGGTCAGATTCCAGGCGTAACTCAAGTTCTGCCGATCAGATGTACTTACGGGTCTTAGAAACTCAACCTGGCGTCTAGTTCTTCAACTTTCCCAACAATACTGTAAATCTTGTAACAGCCTCCAGTGCAGACCTTTCCGCTTCGACCAGCCTGAGTAAGTTCTGTGCTGTGCAACTAAACTGTGACAGACACAACATCCACATTCACGACCAAGCACTACTGCAGAGGTGAGCAGCAAAACATGGCGAGCCACCTGTTTTTGTAAATAAAGTTTTATTGGAAGAAAGCCATGTGCATTCACTGATGTGTTGTCTATGGTTTACTGCATGCTAGAGAGGCAGAGTTGAGTAGTTCCAACAGAAACTGTACGGCCCGTAGAGCCTATGAAATTTACTGTCTGGCCTTTTCCAGAAAAATCGGCTGAACTACAGCAATTCCTGGGAGTGCCAAGCTCTATCAGGCTCCGTCACCCAAAAGAACAGACCTATGCCAGCCAGATGAGGAACATGTGGACTTTTCTTTGACTTCTTTACATTGGGAATATTTTTTTAAATATTTACTTCTGAGAGAGAGAGAGAATGCGTAGACGAAGAGCAAAAAGAGAGGGAGACACAGAATCTGAAACAGGCTCCAGGCTTCAAGCTGTCACCACAGAGTCCAACGTGGGGCTCGAACTCACGACCCAGGAGATCATGACCTGAGTGAAAGTCAGACGCTTAACCGACTGGGCCAGCCAGGAGTCCCTATATTGGAAATATTTTTAAATCCCACTAAGGTATTCAATAATTTCAGGAATACAATGAGTAGAGTTTGAAGCCACTCGATCTTCTACTGAAAGAACATTATTAATTTTTAAAAAAATGTTTATTTTTGAGACAGAGAGAGAGAGAGACAGAGCGTGAGCAGGGGAAGGGTAGAGACAGAGGGGGACACACAATCCAAAGCAGGCTCCAGGCTCTGAGCTGTCAGCACAGAGCACGACGTGGGACTTGAACTCACAAACTGTGAGATCACGATGTGAGAAGTCGATGCTTAACCAACTGAGTCACCCAGATGCCCTGAAATAACAACTGAGAATCGGCTGTCACGTATTTATTTTCTTCTTTTGAGGGTTGCACGGTATCCACAAGGATGGCAAAGGCTGATATAAATAAAAGGATTAACTGTCAAAGATCTCGCACTCCTATTTATTTACAAAGTAAACCAGTGCCTGCATTTTTCATTTTAGATAACTGTGCTTGTACTAGCAAGGTTAGGGTTATGGGGCTCTGGCACCCCGGACCTTTGCTTCAGAGCACTAATCAACTACAGTTAGTGATGTGTATGATTATTGGCTTGGTCTCTCCTTTTTCCCACTAGAATGTGAATTCTAGCAGAACGATGACCCAAGCTGTCTTGCTCGCTGTATCCGGGGTCTCAAACATAGTCGGCGTTCAAGAATACCCTCTAAGTGACTGAATGGGACAGTTCCAAATACAAGACTAACACAGTCTTTTAGGGTTAGAGAGACCACTACACTGTGAGCTCTTTATTCTAGCACATAAATTACTGACTCAAATAGAATAGGAACTAGTCAGTCCCAACACACCTTGTTGGATTTTTTATTTATTTTGTTTTTTTAAGTGTTATTTATTTATTTTTGAGAAAGAGAGAGAGAGAAAAAAAAAACACGGGGGGAAGGGGCAGAGAGAGGGGGACACACAATCCAAAGCAGGCTCTAGGCTCCGAGCTGTCAACACAGAGCCCGATGTGAGGCTCGAACCCACGAGCTAGGAGATCATGACCTGAGCCGAAGTCGGGCACGCAACTGACTGTGCCACCCGGGCGCCCCACCTTGATTTTTTAAATGAGCGATTAAGTCACGTTTTAAAAAATGATGTGAATATGAGGACGGTGCATTCATTTGAAGACACATCTCAAGCATCATAGTTGGCAGAAAGCATTTCCTCTTCCCTCCAGGCTGAGCCACTTACTGCTCCGGCAGATGCCCTACTCTCCTGTCCGCATCTCTCACGGTGTGGATCACACAGCACTCTGACTTCCTTGCTGGCCTGGGAGG
>CM053572.1:8263019-8284873 GCA_028646485.1 Cryptoprocta ferox
AAAAAAAATAAATATTAAAATGTTCTATTTATTTTTGAGAGAGACAGAGAGCGAGCAGGCTCCAGCCTCTGAGCTGTCAGCACAGAGCCGGACGCAGGGCTCGAACCCACAAACCGTGAGATCATGACCTGAGCCGAAGTCGGACGCGGACGCTTAAGCGACTGAGCCGCCCAGGCGCCCTCCCTACTCCATTTCTTACCAGGGCAAATGAGACACTGCATGATCTGGCTCCTTCAGCTCCAACCTTACCTCATGCCTCTCTCCCTTGCTCCTCCAGCTCCCTCACACACGGTCTTTTTTTCAGTTCCTCAAACTTGCTCAGCTTTTTCCTGTCACGGGATCTACAGAAATGTATTACTGCGATTTTCAGGTGTGAGTTATCAGACTCTATTTGGTTACTAGGGACCGCGTACACGGCATGGTAGGCTAGCCAAAATTCTAGGGGAGGGAAACAGCCAAAATGTCCAAACACTGGGGAAGGACAACAGAAACGATGCCATGTGACTGAATGCTATTAAATCGTTAAAAAGGTTTGTTAGAAATGATTTTAACGGCCTGAGAAAATGTTTCCATAATAAGGGAACAAAAGTAGATGATAAAATAGCGTGGGCAGTATGCTATCAGCTTTGCGAAACAAACTAGAGAGACAACAGATTGGAAAGAAGTATGCCAGAAAGGTATCACGAGTTATCTGCGTATGGTAAGTGTGTGAATATACGTGTCTATGTGCCTATCTATATTTATGCATTTTCTTTTTCTACAATGATAATGTAACGTGAAAAAAATAGGTTTTTGGTAAATAAATGGTTTTCCAGGTTTTGTATTTTTAATTTTTTTTAAATGTCTGTTTATGAGAAAGAGAGAGAGTGTGTGTGTGTTAGCAAGGGGAGGGGCAGAGAGAGAGGGAGGCACCGAATCTGAAGCAGGATCCAGGCTCTGAGCTGTCAGCACAGAGCCTGACGCGGGGCTCGAACTCGTGAACCACGAGATCGTGACCTGAGCCAAAGATGGACGCTTAGCCGACTGAGCCACCCAGGCGCCCCGGGTTTTGTATTTTGAAAAAGGAGTCATGTTAACTTGATGCCCAGACGGTATATTCCTTATGTGCCCTGTGTGTACATTCCAGAGGGGGTTGGCCCAGCTCCATGGTTAACTGTTTGCTTGCCTGTTTTTCAGTCTACATACGAACTTCCCTGGAGTCTGGGTTTGCTAATTCCAAACCAAAATAGGGCTCTTCCGGTTTCCTACTTCACTGTAAAGCACCAGAAGGCAGAACGTGCACCTTTCTAGGACCTATCACAGGTCCTTGAAGCAAGTCAATGTTTAGTCACTTATAAAACAGCAGAAACAAACAAGACATTTTTGCTTCTATGCAGTATAAAAACAAAAATACACAGACGGATCTTCCGGGGCCGCCTGCTTGGTCCTCTGCGGAGCCTCCTGAGTCGCTGCCGGGAAGCACCAGGTTAATGAGTGTGCTTAGCACACAGCAGCGTGTGACTGGGGTTCTGATTTTTTTTAAAATGTTTACTTAACCTTAAGAGAAAGAGACAGAGGGTGAGCGGGGGAGGGGCAGAGAGAGAGGGAGACAGAGTCTGAAGCAGGCTCCAGGCTCTGGGCTGTCCGCACAGACCCGAAGCAGGGCTCGAACTCGGGGCCGGCGAGACCGTGACTTAGGCTGAAGTCGGACGCCTAACTAACTGAGACACCCAGGTGCCCCTCTGATTTTTTTTTTTAAGTTTATTTTTATTTTTAAAAGAGATACAAAGAGCAAGCTGGGGAGGGGCGGGGAAGAGAAGGAGACAGAATCTCAAGCAGGCTCCACACTGTCAGCACAGAGCCCCATGCAGGGTTCAAACTCACAAACCAGGCGATCATGATCTGAGCCGAGTCAGACGCTTAACCGACTGAACCACGCAGGTGCCCCACACGTCCCGGTTTTAACTTCACTCCTGACTTCTCCTTAACGCACCTACTCTCATCTTCTCTTTGTTCCTTATTCCAAACGCCTTCATTTAAAAATGTTACTTCATCTTCCATTGCACGTTGTTATTCACACATCTGAAATCCCAATTCTGAAATGGGAACATTTTTTAATTCTCTTTTGAAAGAGGGGAAGGAGGTACACATGCTACTGTTAACATCACACAATGAGTTCCTTGGGATAAAAATGAGAAATAAGCATTCTCAATGGCCTTTTATCCCCCAATAGCTTTTCATAACGATAAAAATATTATTTCTCACTTCCATCCCCACCTATTTTAAAAAGAGAACTGAATTTTGCTATAAAATCTCGATATTCTGATAGTGGTTTACTCACCACACAACTTAAAAACCTGTGTATTATAATATTCGCTGAACATGCTCCTACATGTTTCTTCTTCCCATTAAAACTACCTATTCCCTGGGGCGCCTGGGTGGCTCAGTCGGTTGAGCGTCCGGCTTCGACTCAGGTCACGATCTCGTGGTTCATGAGTTCGAGCCGTGAGCTGGGCTCTGTGCTGACAGCTCAGAGCCTGGGGCCTGCTTCAGATTCTGTGTCTCCCTGTCTCTCTGCTCCTCCCCCGCTCACACTCTGTCTCTCTCTGAAAAATAAGTAATAAAATAAACATTTAAAAAAACTGCCTATTCCTGGTACCATTCAAAAAATCTCCAAATGAGAGACTATTGTTTCCTAATGATACCAGGGAAGTGATCAAAAAAAAAAAAAAATTACTGCACATTCTTTTTGATAAATGGACTATTTTTCTTTCATTTTCTATATTTAAAAATGAGAACTGGCTTTAAGGGCAAATCTTCTCCAAACCAGGAAGAACGTTTTCTAAAAATGCTGAACGTAAAAACAGCAAACTGCACATCTTATGAAAATGAGGCTCGAGACAACGATGGTGGCGCATTTTTCATATTAGAGAACCCTTGAAACCAGCAATGATATAAAAGGCGCCACAGGCTTTGTGGAATACTGGAGACTAACATTCAGTGTCTAACAGCCACCGACACCAAAGGTCACTGGCAAAGGGCTGTTAAAATGGCAAAAAAGGCAGTAACCCCTGGGATAGTATTTCAATAGGGGGACAGCCTGCGAGGGTCGAGCCAAGGCCCACTACAGGCAAAAAGAACAGCAGCGTCATCAGTGTCACTAGTGGGGTAAGCCAGGGGGAAGGTGGGGGATGAGATCAGAGTCCAAGGTTAGATCACGTAGGGCTTTGAAGCCATCATAAGAGTTCGGTTTTTCTGCCTTTGATGAGAAGCTACTAGGTTTGAAGGGAAGTGAAAGTTCTGATTACATGTATTTTTTTTTTTAATCACATCTCTTGGGAGAAAGGCTCTAGGGGAAAAAGGGTAGAAGCAGGAAGACCAAATCAGAGACTTAGAGTCATCTAATTAAGAAGGCATTGTGGTTTTTGTTAGAGAGGGGAGTGATACATGGTCAGACTTGAGACATCTTTTCAAGGTACAGTTGACAGAATTTGCGGGACGCTTGGGTGTTGGGTCTGAGCCAAAAGGATGAGTCCGGGACAATTCCTAGAGTTTCAGCCTAGATGAATGACAGTAGCATTTACTGTCATGAGGAAGGTAAATGAGGGAAAAACACAAGGGAGGGCTGGGTGGCTGAGATATTACTAATTCTGTTTGGACACCTTACATTTATTTTTTTTAATGTTTTATTTATTTTTGAGAGAGAGAGAGAGAGAGAGAGAGAGAGAGAGAACAAATGGGAGATGGGTTAGAGACAGAGGGAGACACAGAATCCAAAGCAAGCTCCAGGCTCTGAGCTGTCAGCACAGAGCCGTTCGCAGGGCTCAAACTCGTGAAATGGAAGATCATGACCTAAGCGGAAGTCGGACCCTTAACCGACTGAGCCCCCCAGGAGCCCCTGGACACACGACATTTAAATGCCCATCAGACTCCCGAGTGGAGAAGCTGAGTAAACAGTTGGGAGATGTGCGTCTGGAACTCAGGACAGAAAAGTTAAAGCTAAACATCTGGAAGCTGTCACATTAGAGATGTATTTATAGCCATGGACTGCCCCTTCAATTAGATATTGCCTTAGGAGGGGCGCCTGGGTGGCTCAGCTCATGATCTCACGGTTGGTGGGTTCGAGCCCCGCGTCAGGCTCTGTGCTCTCGTAACAGCTCAGAGCCTGGATGGAGCCTGCTTCAGATGGTGTCTCCCTCTCTCTCTGCCCCTCCCCAGCTCCTGCGCTCTCTCTGTCTCTGTCTCACTGACTCAAAAAATAAACATTAAACTTTTTTTTTTAAAAAGACAGAAAGAAATTACCTTGGAACAAAGTTATGCCTGGAAAGAGAATATGGCCAAGTACTGAGCGCGGCGGCGCTCGGAACATTTAAGTGGCCGGGAAAAGAAAGAGAAACCTAGAGACACAGAAGGAGTGGCCAGTGAGACGGAGGGAAATGCAGGACAATGTGGTGACCAGGAAGGCAACTGAAGGAAAAACATGGAAGAGAAGGGAGCAATCCACTGTGCCGTGTAAGGTGAAAGCTGGCACAGACCCTGGATTTCCCAAGGGGGCGGGGTGGGGGGGGGGCCTGATTGAGATGAGAGGGGGGTGCAGGAAACAGGAGTGGAACTAGAAACTTGGGAAGCAAGGCTTTCCTTCAAAGATCTGTTTTTTTGTGTGTTTTGTTCTTAAATGAAAGGGAGTAGAAAAGCTGGGGGGGCACCTAGAATGGAGATGTTTGGTCTAGGGGGTGTTAAGGACGAGCTTTATCAGCAGATGTTTGTTAAATAAATAAATAACACCACGAGGAGCAAATGACCAGACAGGAGGTGCCAATGATCCAACAGTCTAAAAACGTAGTTTATACTTCAAGTTCCACATCGCTGGAGACATGAGTGACATTTACTGTGCTTCAAAAGGAGATAAGGTCGTTTTCTTTACCTGCTCATCTACCTTCCGATTTAAATGAGATATCAAATGGAGTTGAGAGCTTTAGAATCAACAGACTATTTCAAGTGTTAAAAAGTATCGAATCTTTAAATATATATACTTATATCTATAAATAAATATAAATATATATCTTTAAATATATAAAAATATATTTTTTTAGTTTACTGCCTAAAAACTAGCGCATAGTTGCCAGTCCGAATTCCTTTTATCCCAATTAGCTTTTAGCCAAGACGCCCAATTACGAAAACCAAAACCGAAAGTTTCGGCATTGGTTCCGTGCGTGTCCAGCCGAGGCTCACGGAGAACCTCTCGGCCACCTGCTTATGTCCTGAAGTTTTTCCCAGAAACAGGTTTTCCGGTCAAAGGGAAACGTATTAGCAAGGGGGTGAGCGGATTCTCCCTGCAAGGGGAGACAAGCGCCCACCGAAGGGACGGCGCCGCGCCGGCCAGCCCCAAACTCGCCCCGCGCCCCGATGCCGCGCCCGCCCGGACGCCCGCTACTCGCCTGCACAGCGGCCACCCGCGCTGCGCCCCGCGGCTCCCTCGTCTTCCTCTCCCACTGGACGACCCCGCGGGCGGCGACTTCCCAGCACGCCGCTGGGAGGAGGGTGTCAGGCCCGGCGCGCAGGCCCCGCCCCCCGCGGGCCCACGCCCACCGTCCGCGCGCACCGCCCGTAGGGAGGGTGCAGAGCGGGCACGCGGCCCCGCCCCCCGCCCCCCGCCCCCGCGCGGCCCCGCGCGCAGGCCCCGCCCCCCGCGGGCCCCCGCCCCCCGTCCGCGCGCACCGCCCGTAGGGAGGGTGCAGACCGGGCGCGCGGCCCCGCCCCCCGCTCCCGCGCGGCCCCGCGCTCAGGCCCCGCCCCCCGCGGGCCCACGGCCGCTGTCCACGCTTGCCTCCTGGAAGGACGGGTGTCCGTGTCCGGCGCGCCAGCTTCTTTCCGGAGAGGCGCTGGGACGCGAGCCTCTGGAGGTCGGCCCCGCGGGAACCAGTGCCGGGACCCTTCCTGGGTCTCTGCGCAGAAGTACGAGCGGAGTCGAGGACAGGCAGTGGCGCGGGGGGAATGTCACCGAGGCAAATGGGCACGTTCTCTGCGCTGCCTCGTGATGTCCCCGGACGCCCGGGCTTGGAGGCCGTGGGTGCGGTTGACGCCGGTGCGTTTGCTCCGTACGGACCTGGCTGCTGGGGTGAGGGGTGCAGCCGCTGCCTCGTACCCAAACCCTAGACCCTTCCCGAGATCCAGCCGCCCCCGCGGTCCCCCCGGCTGCCCCTTGGCTTCTCCTTTCCCTTTGGGGCTCCTTCACTGACTAGTGCTGTCGTCAGCCATATCCCTGGGCAGGGATGCGCGGCGCGTCACCCCCTCCCCGGAAAAGCTACCCTGACGAAGTTCCCTCTCTAGGGTCCCTTGGCCGCAACCGAACCAGACTGAAACTTGGCTGAATATGAAGAGAAAACCAAAAAAGCAAACAAGTAGAAGCATGAAAAGCCTTATACAGCCAAATACCTAATCCTACCCCGTCTGCCTCCAGCTCCCAAGCCTAGTCAGGCCCTATCAGCCCACTTCAGAAATTGTCTCCACCCCCATTTCTCTTAATTCTATTAAAACAGAATAGAATAGGCAATTCCTATTCCCTGCCAAAAGCTTCCTGTCTGTACTTCTTCGTCTGACGCTTCCAATCCGCTTTTCAATGTTTTCGTTGAAAATACCACTAATGACAAGTGAGATAGACACTGATCTCCCCATTCACCATGCACGTGGCATACATAAATCAACCCAGACTCACCAGTGTCAAAGGCAAATTTACTTCACTTGTGCCATTTTATATTTTGAATTGCTCCAGATTTTGCATTGTTCTTCATAAATATTCACGTGGTGTAGTAAGAAACTATTTTAAATTTCAAGTAACTATTTTAATTACTTGAAATTTCTCCCCAAATTATCTCGTTACATTTCAAGAAAGTGCACCGTGTCCGCTACAAATCTTTGGTATGGTTTATGTACCAGGCAGGGGGGATATAGTTTCAAGAAGACACATGGTCTCAGACCTCATGGAGATTTTGGAGTCTAGTCCGAGAGACGGACAATAGTTACATAAACAAACAAGGCACCATAAGAATATTCATTGGTGGGGCGCCTGGGTGGCTCAGTGGGTTAAGCATCCGACTTTTCAGCTATTTTTAATTTTCAGCTATTTTTAATTTTCCAGGAGACTCATTCACTAAGTTCATAATTTGTTTTTATATATAGTTTTAAATATTTATTTTTGAGAGAGCACAAGTGGGGCAGGGGCAAAGAGAGGGGGAGACGTAAGATCCAAAGCAGGCTCTGTGCTGACAGCAGAGAGCCCAATGTGGGGCTTGAATTCACAAACTGCAAGATCATGACCTGAGCTGAAGTCGGACGCTCAGCTGACTGAGTCACCCAGGTGCACCCAAAAATAAATATATATAAAAAAGAGTGAATCTGCCACAGCTGAACTGCACTAAATTATTCCAGATAGTACAGCAAAGACGATGGCAAATATATGGGTAAATCTAAATGGATGGTGACTATACATATGACTTATATTTAAAGAGATTGGGCGCCTGGCTGGCTGAGTCGGTTGAGCATCTGAGTTCAGCTCAGGTCACGATTTGACAGCTTCGTGCGTTCGCGCCCCGCATCAGGCTCTGGGCTGACAGCTCAGAGCCTGGAACCTGTCTTCAGATTCTGTGTCTCCCTCTCTCTCTCTGCCCCTCCCTTGCTCTCTCTCTCTCTCTCTCTCAAAAATAAACATTAAAATAATAAAACAAAATAAAGAGATACAAAAATACATGACAACATACAAGTTGAGAGGGAGGTAAATGGAGTCATAAGGCAATTGTTAACCAATGTCAAATAATTTAAATCACAGAACATATTCTTTAACAAAAATGCAGTTATAACTTAAATCGCTATGTTTGAACATGAAGAACTATAGCCCCAAATAGTATCTGTGGGTCAAATTATAAGTAATAATGAGACCAGAGTATTCTTTGAAATTAATGAGTAAACTAGATATCTACACTTGGAGAATGGAGCTTGTGGTACGCACAATTCCAGGACAGCCTCTGCATTCCCTCCCCACCCCCAGATCCATATCCTTGTGAGGGCAGAACATAGAACTTGCTTCTTACCAACAGAATAGGGCAAAGGTAAAACGATTTTGGAGATGCAGTTAATGTCCCTATACTGTTGGCTCAGAGTTAGTCAAAGGGGGGCTTATTCTGGGTGGTTGTGACCTAATCAGGTGAATCCTGTCTGGCCTTTTCTGAAAGAGACTCAAAGTTGCAGAGTCTCTTACAGGCCTGGAGGAACCTTACAGTCGACACGTCATCTGGAGAGGCAGCCTCTAGTGGCGGAGGGCTGCAAGGAACTGAATTTTGTCAACCATCTGATGAGTTTGGAAGAGGACCCCAGGCTCCAGCTGAGAACACAGTCCAGGTGAGTACCCGATGCAGCCTTGTGAACCTCTGAATAGAGGACCACGCTAAGCTGTGTACAGATACTGTGAGATAATAAAAGTATGCTGCTTAATTTTTATTTTTTTGAAAGCACGCGCATGCCCGTGCTTGCACATGAGCAGGGGAGGGGCAGAAGGAGAGGGAGAGAAAGAATCCCAAGCAGGTTCCGCGCCCAGCATGCAGCTTGACACAGGGCTCGATCCCACTACTCTGAGTTCATGACCTGAGCCAAAATCAAGAGTTGGAGGCTGAATCGACTAAGCCACCCAGGTGCCCCAAAAGTATGCTGTTTTAGATGCGTAAATTTGTGGTCACTTGTCACAGAGCATAGAAAGTGGACATACAACTGAAGTAGCATTTAGAAGGAGATCTACAGTTTTGAATATACATTAGACTAAAGAGTTGAACATTTGAGATAAATAGCCATTACAGTAATACAGAAAAGTGACCAGTTTAACTCAACCTAAAAAACAAAATCATAAAAAGCCAAAATCGATGAAACACTTATAACAAGAAGCCAAAATATTGGTTCTTTGAAAAAAAAAATACAGATGGCAAGCCTCTGGAAAGGCTGGGCATGTAAAAAAGAAAGAAGAGGAAAGAAGTAGTATAAATTTGTATGCTACAGATAATAGTATCAGGAATGACAAAGGGGGACATCATTATAGATCTCACCTATGTTAAAAAGAGGGCAGGAATAGCATTGTGCTAATACATTTGGAAATGTAGATGAAGTGGACAAATTCTCAGGAATATTCAATTTGCTAATATTCTACAAGAAGAAATACTCTTATTAATAGAAAGAAAATTGGAGTGCCTGGGCGACTCAGTCGGTTAAGCATTTGACTCCTTATCTCTGGCTCAGGTCATGATCTCATGGTTTGTGGGATGGAGCCCCGCATCGGGCTCAGGGCTGACAGCGTGGAACCTGCTTGCGTTTCTCTCTTTTCCTCTCTCTCTGCCCCTCCCCTGTTCATGAGCTCTCGCGCTCTCTCAAAATAACTAATAAACTTTTTTAAAACAGAAAGAAAATTGAATCGGTATCCCACAAGGATGCCAGGCCCCACATATACTTCACCTAAGGTTTCTGATAAACATTTACGATTGGAGTAATGCAAGTCTTAAAGACACTCCTCCAGAGGACAGAGAAAGAAACCCACTCTCCAACTCATTTTACAAGGCAACATAATCGTGATATTAAGCAAAAATCTTAAAATACACCAAATCAAAAACAAACCAATCACATCATGGCCAGGTTGGTTTTACCTCAGGAAAGGAAGGTTGGTTTAACAACAGGAAACCAATTCATGTAATGAATCAAGTTAAGAGAATAAAGGTGGAAAAACACTGTTTGCAATACAGAAAGAGCTTTTTTTTTTTTAAATTGTTTTATCTATTTTTGAAAGAGAGAGAGTGCAAGCAGGAGAGGGACGGAAAGGGGGACAGAAGACCCGAAGCAGGCTCTGCACTGACAGTGGTGAGCCCGATGTGGAGCTCGAACTCACAAACCATGGCATCATGACCTGAGCCACCCAGGTGCCTCCAGAAAGAGCTTTTGATAAGATTCAGCAAAATCTGAGATTATGAAAATCTCTTCGAAAACTAAGAATAGACATTTCTCAATTTAATAAAAATACCATAAGCTGCTTACAGAATACCTGGAAAAGCATTCCCAGAGAACATGAACAAAACAAGCATGCCTATTATGACCATTTCTCTTCAGTAGTGTAGTGGGGGTCTGCCAATGTAATTAGACAAGAAAAAGAAAGAAACCCAGAAAAGGTGTGAAGAATGGAAAGACAAGTAAATCTGTTCTGACTTGTAGACGATATATTTGCAGATTCAGAAAGTTCAAATGAATCTCCAGAAAAATTACTAGAATTGGTAAGCGAATTGTAGGAAGGTTACTAAACAGAAAATCTACTTAAAAATTTTATTTCCGGGGCACCTGGGGTAGCTCAGTCAGTTAAGCGTCTGGCTCTTGGTTTCAGCTCAGGTCACCATCTCAAGGTTCGTTGGTTCAAGCCCCACATCGGGCTCTGCACTGACAGTGTGGAGCCTGCTTGGGATTCTCTCCTGTCCCTTCCCTGCTCGCTCACTCTCTCTTTCAAAATAAATAAATAAACATTAAAATTTTTTTAAATTTCTCTGCACCAGCAACAAAATTTAAAGCCATCATTTATAACAGCATATAAAATATAAAGAAAATAATATTAACAAAATTTATGGAATGCTTTATGAAGAAAATCATAAAACTTATTATCAAAAGATCTAAGGAAGTCCTTAACAATGAAAAGATGTTCATTCACTGGAAAACGCACTATTATAAAGAAGATTAATTATGATTCCAACAAAAATCTTGATTTGTTTTGTTGAAACTTGGGCTAATTCCAAACTTTGTACAAAAATGCAAAGGATAAATGACTAAGATGACAGCCCAAATCTGGAAGAAAAAGGTTATAAAGATTTGTTTTACCAAACACCAAGATTTTTCTTTTTTTTGAGAGAGGAAGAGAAACCATTAGTGGGGGAGAAGGGCGGAGGAAGAGACAGAATCTTAAGTAGGCTCCATGCTCAGCACAGAGCCCGACGTGAGGCTTGATCCCATGACCTTGGGATCATAACCTGAGCCGAAATCGAATCGGGACACTCAACCAACTGAGCCACCCGGGTACCCTGACAATTATTTTCATTACCACAACACTGCTTACGTCTAGTGGGGGAACTCAGGGATGTGATCCGAAAAGGATACCCGAAAGCCTCCAGGGTGCTGGCAATGTGGCATTTAATCTGAGCATTGGTGATATGACTGTGTGCATTGCATTATTTCTCTTTATATACATCTAGTAACTTTTTTTTTTTAAGAGAAGGCTTCTTTTTATTTTTTTAAGGTTATTTATTTTGAGGGAGAGGCAGAGAGAAGATCCCAAGCAGGCTCTGCACTGTCAGCACTGAGCCCGACGGTTGGCTCGACCCCATAAATTATGATATCATGGCCTGAGCCAAAATCAAGAGTCAGACACTTAACCTACTGTGCTATCCAGGCGCCCCTAATAACTTCTGTATTATATCCAATTTTACCATTTTAAGTTTAAAATTTTGTTACAGACAAGAGAATACCAATTCTTAAAATATAAAGACACCTGGGTGGCTCAGTTGGTTGAGCATCCGACTTCGGCTCAGGTCACGATCCTGCGGTTTGGGAGTTTGAGCCCCACGTCAGGTTTGCTCCTATCAGGGCAGATCCTTCCTTGGATCCTCTGTCCCTTTCTCTGTACCTCCCCCACTTGAGCTCACTCGAAAATGAACATTTAAATACATACATACATACATATATATATATATATATATGTTTAAAAATAACTGAAATAATCTAAGCGGATGGTGGGATGAGTGGATTTTATTCTTCAAACCATTATTTCTCAAATTCTTGTGCCGGCTTTTCTTTTTAAAGGAGTAATAATCATTATTAATTAAAAACAGATCGTGCCAGACCAGTGTTACTTCCAGTAGATCTTGATTTCAGCGAGTAATAGGATCATTTCTAATAATATCTTATGGATAAAATGGAGAAATGTGGATGGAAAAATGGCACATTTGGTGGTTCAGGGGTAACATCCTTGTATTCTGGAAACATTCCAGAATTTGGAAATAACCATGCGCTAGACCAAACATCACTTCTATTATTAACAAAGGTAAAGAATGTGTTTTGTTTTTTTTTTCCCAATATGTAGCAATGGGGACTGGCCAATAGTCCGTATCTCTAAATTAGAGATTAAGTCTCATCATCACTGGCCCACCTAGACAACCATGAGCTTCCCCTGTGGGGGGAGAGTTAAACTCCGTGGGGAGTAAATCTTTTGATCTATATGCGTTTACTTCTAGCGCCCTGAAAGATGCGTTTACTTCTAGCGCCCTGAAAGGCCTTAAGACTGTCGGAGTCCATTCCACTTCACTATTCACGTAACATGAGCTGCTCATAGAGCTACCCTGCCGCCCCCAACTAAGTCACGTTCCTGGTGGTCAGAGTACCTTGCTCTTTTTGAAACTAGAATTCTAGCAGACTGTTACGCACATGATAAACCCGTTCACTTTCGTGTTACCTATTACTTAAGAGCCGTAAGAATAGAGGCTGCAGTAAGAACTTCAGAAACTACAGAAAGATCAAGAGACTACAACTGGATCAATGAGGAAAATACAGCATTTATTAAGGGCTTGTATATGGTGGGCACGGATCCTGTTTCATAAACATCTCATTTTCTTCTTTATAGCAGCTCCTACCTTAGCAATACGTGAAGATGCAAATACAGTTAATAAAACCACTTGTGTGCGGTCACACGGCTCTAATTTGAACTTGGCTATGACTCCAGAGCCAAAGGCGCGAACTGCTGTTGAGCTATACTGAAACCAAGAGAGCTAGGCCTTCTGAGATCTCTCCTTAGTCGCTGTCTGTAGGGCAGTACTGCACGGTGCTGGAGGGGGAGACCCTGGGAGCCAGGCGCCCTGCTTCACGCTCAGACTGTGCTAATAATACAGGGAGGTTTCTTAACCTGCCGATGCCTTCATCTCCTTGTCTGTGAAATGGGAAGAGTATGCTTGGTGCACTAGATTATCGCCAAGATGAAATGTGTCCGTGCTAGTAAAATACTTAGCGCAGCACCTGGCCACAGGGGAACCATTCAATAAATACCAACCTGTATTTACTGTTACATCTCTGCTACTTTTGTGTAATTTTGCCCAGGAACCCAAATGTCCCCTGTGATGACATTATGAAGGGAAAGAAAAAACTGAGGAGAGTTGGTATTATACAACCTAAGGTTAACTTATGTAAAAACGAAGAGCTTTTTAGGGAACTGAGGACTTAAATCCCTTTCACCCAAAACGTTCGGTGAGAAAATGCAAAAAGGTTTAAAATGAGGTACTTTAGAGGTGGCATTCCTCTTCTTTATTGTTCTTTCTTGGCCAGTCCCTGAGATGTTTAGACCAAACGCCCAATAAAAATCACTCTCTCGCTACAAACTGTACTCCAAGCGGCAAGTTTTCAAGGAGCTTCAAAAACACAAATCCTGACAGAAACAAGGGAAGTCGGTTTGTTGAAAGATTTTTTTTATTCTACAAGAATCGATTGGTGCAATCCTGCAGGACCAACATGTGTTTAGAGAAATTTTTCTTTTCAAAAGTAAATGAAAACCCCCTTTGAATTATTTATATATTAACCTGTTTAACTTCTGAAAACAATAGTCACAGGGTCTGCTTTGTCCTATAGAACTGTAAATGTTACACAAACTGAAGCAAAAATGGATGTACAGAGATTTAAATGAAACCTTCCAGAGAATAAAACCGCTCTTCGGTCACTGTATTTTCAAAGCTGATGATCATCAAACCAGGATGAGAGCGGTGAACCACAAATCATTTGTCTTCAATAGAAAAAAACATGTTTAGATTAATTAGCAAAGTAATATCTTAAATTGGATCTTCACACAGTTGATATTTTAGTAATAAACTTGTATATCAAGTCCCTTTCCATTATTTATTTTACTTTAAAAATATATACAGCTAGGGATGTTAAATATAAACTCTAAGCCATATGTCTAAACATAAATATTTGGGAAATTCAAACTGTTCCAACAAGTTATGAAAGGATTAAAGAAACGAGATGCGCTACAAATTATATAGCAGGAGGAAGAAAAAAAAGTTCTTAAACATTTAGGTCTGGATAGATAGGTATTTTCTAATTTCAATATATATACCCAGTTGAGTAGAGACCGCGTTCAAACTTGAACCGGTTACAGACTGACTCAAGCAAGCCTGTACTATTTTCTACAACAGGGAACAACGGTGACTTCAAAAATTTCAAGATAACTCGATAGTTTCACCAAAAGTTATTTGCAGTAATCGTCTAATACCATGTGGTTCTGGTAGACTGAATGAATGACTGCATTACCTAAAGCCAAACTGGGCGCACTGATGATGCCTGACAGGGATTAATTATGGTGTCAGTATCGGAACACGACGGAGCAGAAAGGCAAGCGGAGAAGGACGTATAACGTACGCCCATGCTTATCACGTTAACACTAGTGTTTCAAATCTAAATATACGGGACACTTAGAAAAGCCGCAGGACAATCCCGATACAGGAACCCAGAGATACAGCGGCAAAATCGTCCACTTTAGTTCCTAGTCCACTGCTGAATAGCTTCAAGAGTAGCTATTCGGTCTTCAAGGATTTGAGAATGAGAGGGAGGGGTGGAAACGTGTTCGTCCCTCACTGCGCTGTAGCATCTGAAAATAGCAAGCACGGCACCTCTCAATTTGTTTTGCTCTTATGGTGCAGAAGAGGGTCTACTTTTTGAAGATGTTTAAAGAACGCTTCGATTAGGAGTTAACGTCTAGTCCACGGTGGTTAAGTGACTAGAAGTGCCATCCCATTCGCATTCTACAGGACAGTCTTGTTCAGCACTCTTCACTCTTGGGTGGGGGAGGGAGATGTGGCAAAAAGCAGCTGCAATTTTTTTTTTTTTTTCTTTAAACAGCAGAAAAGCTTGAAACACCTACAGAGTTTTGCATGTGTCTTGTATTCTATTCCGGAACACCTGAACAAAATCTTATTTCAATCAGCTCGGTCTACACAGGTTATAAAATACAAACACAGTCTAAACCCTACGGCATACAGGATATGCACTGTTTAATGTTCATTAAATGCAGTACAATCGATGAAGATCATCAAATAAGAAACACGCAGCATTCTGAAGTTTCAAATCATCTTAGGGTCGCTAACCAGAAATGTACAAATTACATGTGCAAAACAAAAAACAAACACAAACCAAAACACACACACAAAAAGAAAGGATAAAACCCAAAGAAACTGACTTCTCAGTGCAGCACACGCCTCAGGATAAGATACATGGCACTTTTACAATACAAATATGACAATGGCCAATTTAAGTCGGGAATGGCTCAGACACTGAAGCCACATTAGGGCAAGAACCAGCCAAGCAAAATGTTACAGTGAAACAGATCAACTTTTTCCTTTGTAAAAGCGCCGAGGATGTAATGTGCGCAGATAACTCACTAAAACTTTTCTCATTTCATTTGCCTCCCAATGCAGAATCTGAAGTTATTCTGTAATTATGTTACCTGTTTTAACAGTCTCATTTTTAAGGCCTGTATAAACTCTGTTATGTTGTTGAAACCTACTTTTTTCTCTGTGGTAAGAACGTCTTCACGGCAAAAAGAACGTTATCGGCTTTTAAATCACAGAATGAAGACAAAAAACAAAAGGCTGACAGTCTCCAAGCTAGTAAGAAATAAGTTATACCATGATCCATCAATTTAAAATTATATCAGTATTAACATTTCCACGGTGGCTCCCCCCACACCCAAATTAAACAGTGCAGACCAGGGCCTGGTACGATTAATCACATTTGGTTTTCTGAAAAACAAAACTTTAAACAATTAAAACGCCATTTTCTTCCTCCACAACACACAGAGATTAAATGGAAGGTTTTTAAAATATCCACTACCTATAAGAAAAGTACTTTTAAATGGCTAAAAGGAATCAAAATACCAAAGTTTAGTGTGCGAAGATATAAACAACCAAGAAAAGATCATTGGTGCTGAATATTTAACATGAAGAGCCCAAAATAAGTTCCGAAGTTTTTCTACCTTTACAAATTAAAAAAGGTGTCCTTTCCACAGTTTGGGGATACATCCCCCCCAACAAGTGTATGAGTAAGGTTTAAAAATGTTGCCAATATTAAGTTCTTCAGTACCTAAAATTAACCAGAGGACAGCAATATTATGGTGGCAATGGTGCATCGATTCTCAAAATGCAGTTATGATCCAACACGAGTTGTGGTGGTTCTTTTATCTGAGAAAAAGCTTTTCAGAAGAAACACCTGCCCTATGCTAACCACCAGGAGAATGAGGGCTTCTCCTACTGACCAATAGGCCACTCTGGTATTTAGATCTTCTGCTCGGCTTCGCCCTTGGGCTTCTCTCAAACGGAAATGAGTCTGATAGTCGATGACAGACTTTAGAGCTTCGTGAATTGACACACAGGCAGACTCCATCTAAAGAGAAACAGGTGCAGTTAGTCCGTGGGGCACTTTCTGCGCTATCCATCTAGCACATTCATCTTTGAATTAGATCTCAACTCCTCATTTGATGAGCACGCCACTAGACTGGCCCTCGCTCACACACTCGCTCACTTACGCCAGTGGCTCTGGCAATTCGACCAGCCCTTGCATCCATCCCTGCCAGGGCAGCTGGGGAGCCCAGAGATGCGGCGAGGCAGAGGCTTGCCCCACACTGGAAAGTCACAGCGGTGGCACCTGTAAGTGCCAGACGGAACGCTAAGCTGACAGGAGCAGAAATACTTATCAGTTACGGTAGGTGGTTACAGACTTTCAAGTTCAGGCTGCTCCAAGAGGATGAATGAGGAGGAAGAGAATGGCAGGTCAGAAAATTTGATCAATAAGGAGTACAAAGCACAATCCAAAGATATACAAAAATAAACCAAGTGTTGATGCAAAGTTAACCATTTTAAAAGCAGTGGAGTCTGAAAGTGATAGGTCAGGGCATCGGTGTCTTTCTTTAATTTATAAATTTGCTAAATATGTCTCATCCCTCCTGCCAGGCAACCAATACATCCGTTCGCATGGGAGGGAAGGTTCGGTCTCACTGTGTAATCCGTTTGCGAGCCTGCATCTCAGGACACCTTACCTTTCTATACATTCATCACACTCTCTGCTTTGAGAAGGGTTAAGAGTCTAATTTTTTTTGTTTGTACAGCAGAGTTTAATATTTTTCTACTGTTAAAAACTTACTCCTAGTGATGAAATATATGCGCTATTATTATATTATCTTCTTCTGCATCACAAACCATGTATTAAGAACTTTAAAAACAATCTGAGGGGTTTTCCCCCTTATCACTAAGGGAGGAACGCTGACATATATTGTGCACAGGCAAAGGAAAAATACCTTTATGACACGGGACAGTGATGAGGCCCACGGAGTACGGGAAGCAGGGGGAGGAAGGTGGGGAATGTTACTACTTTCCTGTATTCTGGAAAATTCTCCAATAAATCAGGCTTAACTTAGCAACCTTCCGATTTTCCTTTCTCTTCCTCTCTCTCCTTTTGGACCCCAAAACTGTCAAGCTAACTCAGTCACTGCAATACCCCCATGTCACAAAGTTATTTGGACTCCTCTCTCCCACAGTGGTTATGACTTTTACAACTTCTTCCCTCCTCTCACTAATAAATCCACAGAATCTCTTGAGAGATTGTGGGATTTTTTCTTTTCTGTCTTAATTTTAGTGAAGGAATAGAGACACTGGAGAAGAATTCACACATTTCATAAAGTTTCTGTCAAAGTAAGCAGGAAAGAAAGCATTTATAAAAATGTTCCATTAAAGGTGCTTCTAGGGGCGCCTGGGTGGCTCAGTCGGTTGAGCGTCCGACTTCGGCTCAGGTCATGATCTCGCGGTTCGTGGGTTCAAGCCCCGCATCGGGCTCTGTGCTGACAGCTCAGAGCCTGGAGCCTGCTTCGGATTCTGTGTCTCCCTCTCTCTCTGACCCTCCCCTGCTCACGCTGTCTCTCTCTCTCTCTCTCTCTCTCTCAAAAATAAATAAAACATTAAAAAAAAAAATTTAAAAAAAAAAAGGTGCTTCTAAAAAGTGCGAGAAATTATGTGGTCCACAAACTGCATATACCTACTAGATATAAAGTCAAAGGTTTTTGCTGTTCTTGTTTTGTTGAGGCCCCTAAGAATCAAAGACTAGCAAAAGTGTGCTAAAATGAATGATTTCCAATTTGCGGTAGGAGGCTACGGAGGCGCTTGTAGCCTACCTCTACTCCTCATGCATTCTCAAAGTGGGACGGAGGCTAACCCTGGGAAGTGTGCATAAAAGCAAGGATTTGACACAAATTCAGCATGTTTAAGGATTCCTTGAACCCCAACACAGAGTAAGGGTTAGGAAGCGCTGAATGAAAGAACATCACAGAAATAAAGGGACTAACTGCATGGATTCGTATCATTTTTGAGATAAATTTTCCCTTTTCCCCCTACATCTTCTAAGGAGAAATGTTCCTATTTAAGTTTATGTTCAAAACGTTTGCATTCCAAAGAGCACAGTACACTGAACCCCCGGGTCAATAATTAACACGTGCCTAATCTTGCTTCACCAGTACGTGTTCCTCACCCATTTTCTCCCCGCTCCGATTAAGTTAACGCAATTCCCTTATCTGTAATCATTTCAGCTATACTTTTACACTTTATATTCGCTTCTGAAAGGCAACAGGACACTAAAAACTATAACCCTGGTAGCATCAGCACACATAAAACAATTGAAAAATGGTTCCTGAGAGTTTTCAATATAAACTCAGTGTTCAAATTTCCCCAAGTATCTCAAGGTGTTTCCAAATCAGAATCCAAACAGCGTCGACCCCAATCGTCTGGCTGAGGTGTCTTTCAAGGGTTCTTCGATCTTTTGGTTAACTCTTCCTGCCTTCCCTTCCCACTTGTTGAAGAAGCTGGGTCCTCTGTCCTGCAACATTTCCAACTTTCTGGATTTTGTGACCCTATCCCCATGGTGTTCTTCCACCCTCTGCTTTTCTTATAAACCAGTAGCTGGAGCGAGACTCGAAGGAACTCAGATGTCATGTTCCGGGTGGGAACTCCTCCTCGGCAATGTTGTGTACCTCGTTAATGCGTGTTATCAGAAGACGCGCAATGCCTAGTTCTCTCTCCACCTGGAAATGGCCATTAGGGTTGGTGCTATCAGTGTGACCGAGCCACGGTACAGTTCCCCCACAGCTTTTCACCTCGTGGCTTTCGCAGCGACTGGTAACACTGTCTACTCCAGATCCATCATTTTATTAATAGGTGGAAAATGGTGACTTACTACAACGCTATAAGTTATTCTGCATTTACACCTGGTACGTTTTTCTACTTTAAGATGTGAACAACGGTGTTGTAAGTATCACCACTGTAGGAGATATGAGTGACTCATTAGCTTTTCGAAAGTAGAAAATGAAGACTGAGGAAAGATAAAAAATGTGTATGAATAAAGGAGATTAACTAACTGCTTTATTACCACTCATGTGTTATATTTATCTATTTGGTTTGTAGAGCAAGCTACCTTCTCATACAAATTAAAATTCATGAAGCGTAAGTTACAAACAAGGGCCCCAGAGAAAAACCTTTTCACAAAGCAAAGCGCCATTCACACAGCATGATAGAATAAGAGAACATTTCCAAAAGTAAGGGCGTATGAATACATGCTGTTAATGCTCAAGTAGGATTACGAATTAAGGCTCCTACACATTATGACTGAGGAGGGCACCTATTGGGAGGAGCAATGGGTGTTGCATGGACCCGATGAACCACGGCAATCTACCCCAAAAACCAAGAGCACACTTTACACATTGTTAAGTGAGCCAATCTGACAATAAATTATATTAAAAAATTAAAAAAATATTAAAAATAAACATTTTAAAAAATTTAAAAAATAACAAATAACAAATAAAAATGGCCTTTGTAACCACATGACCTCGGCCACCAACCTAACTAGAACCTGGGAACAATGAAATACCACTTGAAGGGCTTAACAGGTAGATGGGAAGTAATTCCTTCGACACCTCATTGAGTATCTCTTAGATAAGATCTAAGCTCATATGATGCTTAAGCTGGAACTAAAATAGCCCTTCTCAGCAGGTGAGCAGCATCTGTCGACGGACTTTAAATTTCTTTCCTTCTCTGTCTCTCATTAAGCTCTATTTCAACATAAAGTCCAACCTGCCTTCCTTAACTATTTTTGTTAGATGGCTTACCACTGACCTTTAATATTTTGCCCTAAGTTCCAGCAAACATTCTAAGAGCAGCTTGAATGAACACTAAACACTGGTTAAACAACGCCATGTGGCACATTTATGATATATTAATTAAGGCATCACTTTGTTTCCAGTTATACCAACCGGCCGGGTTGTGGCAGTCATATTCCTCACGAACTACAAAAAACGCTTCGGAACGCTGGAGCACCGTCCAGTCTTCCTAAATTTCCTTTCCCACTGAAGGGATCCTCCTCCTTACACTTAAAAGTTTATCAAAATCTTTAACACTGGTCTCCACCAAAAATGTTTCAAGTTCTCTGTGAAATGTGTCATCTACTTTAAGAATTAAGACAGATCTTAAAGACTGTGTGAAAGTCTCAAAACTCTGTGTTCATCAGTGGGTGAATGCATATGAAATTCTGCTTTCCCTCCCTTTGAACACACCGTTATATGGCTTTTCATTTACCTGGGTGAGAGCACTGACTCGGTTCTCACTAGGAAACAAAGGCGGGTCTTCTCCAACTTGAAAATCAAAATAGACGGTTTTGTGTGTGAAAGTGGAAAATTCATTGCTGAAACAAAATTTGTATGTCCCGTTTTTGGAGGCGGTGAAGGTAAAACTATCATATTGCTTCTTCATCTCTTTGTATAACACGTTACCATCAGGATCTTCTAATCGACAGTCTACATCATAGTGTCCACCAGTAATCACCTATAAAGACAGGGAAAAAAGGAAGAGATCACTGCAGCTCACAAGTTTTGGAGAGAGTAGCCACATTTGCTGTTAAAATGATAAGACTATGGGCAATGGACTTTTATTGCCACGGGCAATTTCACATTTCTTTTATTTCCAGCAGTGGGTGGGATTTGGGAGGCAGATTTCAGTTCAACGAAAGCTTTATAGAAACTGAACAAATTTCCTCATGACGGGAGAGAGGAACTACCTAACCAGCCAAACAACTGTTCTAATTAACGCAGGTCTCTTAAATCACTTGAATCTTCCAACAAACCTACAGGGTTTTTGCCCTCCATTGGACAAACTGAGAGACTGAGTTAAGATAAGCAACCTACCCAAGACTGCTCCTCTAGTAAAAGGCAGAGACAGAATCTGAACTCCAAAGTCGCACTCTTGACCCTTAAGCTCACTGCCATGTAGCATTTTCGTTCCCTAAAATTCCTCCCCTCCTGTCCTGTCAGCACCAGCCCAGCACACACATGGGTAGCGTAGAGCCTCGGGAAAGCACACCAGTCCTTAGCCTAACACTGCAGGCATATTTCTATTATAGACCTTAAATTCATTTTAATGCCCAATGTTTCTTAAGTTCTTCTCTAGGTCAGTTACGTGGAATTTGATACACCTTTTGTTTCGAACAACATTATGAACTGAACAGACCTGTGGGCTATTTAGTCTTTAGAGTACATCATCATCTTACGCATCGGTTTCCCCGAGAAGTTATCAGTGATTAAACCATACTTTTTATACACTTGTGACTGAAGCAAGAACAAAACAGAAGCAAACAAATCTTTTGCTCATCTGGAAGCCTGTATGTAAGGGTTCGAGCATTATTTGAAAGGAAAGCCGGGGTGGGGGGAGGGGGATGAAATGTTCTGAAAAGGATTTTGGAGT
>CM053572.1:8285373-8413242 GCA_028646485.1 Cryptoprocta ferox
TCTCCGAGGGAGGGATGAGGAGCTCATTTTACCCTAGGGGGCTAATAACTGGTAGTAGAGCACTTTGCAACTTGCTGAGAGTAATCTAAATAAAAACAAATATCTGGGGGAAGCAGTTTAGGCAGGAGCTTGAATTCTGGGACCACTACGCTACAGGACTTTTAATTCCTGTTCTGCTACTTACTGGCTGTGTGACCTTAGGCCAGCTGCTTAACCTCTCTACTTCAGTCTTCGCATCTCTAAAATGAGGATAATACTACCTAACCCAGACAATTATTACAAGACCTTAATATTTGCAAAGAGCACTCAGGAGAGTAGTCGTCATATAGTAGACACTCAGTGAGCTTTTGTTAAGTAAAAATAAACATCAATTGAGGGCTCCTTATCAGTAGGCACTGTGCTAAGCCTATTACCCACGTCTTTTGATCCTTCTCCCGTAAAGGAAGGTATTATGACACCTCTTTTACTGATAAGGAAATTCAAGATGTAAAAAGTTGAGTAACTTACCTATGACCACACAGTGGGTTTGTGGTAGAGTGCTTAAAAAAAATAGGTAATATTAATAGTAACAGGTGTTGATTTCTTAAATTATACGTTTTCTTGTGCATAAAAACACAAATTAGGTATCATTTCATTTTTTTAAATAAATGACCATGGTGAGGTTTGTGCACTTAAAGATGATCAGCAGAGGGTGGTAGAGTGCTGCATGAAAAGTAAATACAGATCCGGAGGGAGGAGCCAGCCGGGGAAGTGAGGGCGGTGGGTGCGGAGGTGGGGTAGGGGTGAGGGGTATTGATGAGGGGGAGATGCAGAACCTCCGGTGGCCTTGGGGGGCCCAAACCCTCTGCACTGGGGAAAGGAGCTCTAAGGAGATAAGAGCTGGGGGGAGATTGAACTTTCCTGAGAACTGGACCAGAAACAGAGGCAGCATTTGCGTCTGTGAGTGGAAGGAAAAATGAATTTCAAAGTAGGGTTCTATTTTCTCACTGGTGAGTTTGCACAAGTACACACCACCAGTTAGGCGAAAGTGTAACAATACGAGATATTGGTGAGCATTATGTAGAGTAACAAGATCCCTCATGTACTGCTAGTGTCTATGTAAAGTGATACAAACCACTTTAAAAAACAGTGTGCCATTATCTAATAAAGCAGAAGATACATACATATGGCTAGAAATTCCACTTTGCCTTTACTTTAAAGTGTATACCTTAGGGGCCCTGGGTGGCTCCATTGGTTAAGCGTCTGACTTGCTCAGGTCATGTTCTGGCAGTTCGTGGGTTCGAGCCCCGCATCCTTCTCTGTGTTGACAGCTCAGAGCCTGGAGCCTGCTTCTGATTCTGTGTCTCCCTGTTTCTCTGCCCCTTCCCCGCTCATGCTCTGTCCCTGTCTCAAAAATAAACACTAAAACTAATGTTTAAAAAGATAAAGTGTATACTTGAGAGCAGTTCTTCTCAAAGTGTGCTCTGAAGACCCCTGGGGGGCCTCTGAAACCCTCCCAGGGGGTCTTAGATTACGGGCATGAGGCTTTCATTCATCATGTATTTCAACCAAAACAACAGATAATGGATTGAATGTAAAAGCAGATGAGCCCCCAGCTTCTTGTATGAATCTATATATTAAAGAGATTTACAAAAATGTATAGCAATGTCGCTCATCACTAAATTCTTATTTGGAAAATTTAAATTTTTTACTACCTATAGGTATATATAAATAAATATATTTATCTTTAATATATACATAAATAAAATATATACTATAAATAGAAAGCTCTTTTTCACTTAGAATGGAATTTATGTTGACACATACAGTGGGTTGAATGTGTCCCCCCAAAACAGACATGTCCAAGTCCTCACTCCACATCCCAGTGACTGAGACCTTACTTGGAAATAGGATTTTTCGCAGAAGTAATTAAGGATCTTGAATTGAGATCACCCTGGATCTAGGGTGGTCCCTAAATCCAGTGACTGGTGTCCTTACGAAAGAAAAGAGAGGGACGTTAGAAACACACAAACACAGACATTTAGGGAAGATGTCACGTGAAGTCAAAAGCAGAGATGGGAATGATATGTCTACAAGCTAAGGATCCAAGGATTGCCCACAGCCACCAGCAGCGAGGAGAAAGGCCTGCAACATTCTCCCTCAGAGCCTCCAGCAGGAACTTCTGGCCTCCACGACTCTGAGAGAACAAATCTCTGTTGCTTTAGTCCACCACATTTGTGGCAGTTTGTCATGGCAGCCCCAGGAAACAAACCGAACATGTAATGTGTTTATTATTGTTATTGTTATTTTATTTTTTTTTAAAAAATGGTTTATCTATTTTTGAGAGAGATGGAGACACAGAATGTGAAGCAGGCTCCAGGCTCTGCACTGTCAGCAGAGAGCGCAACGTGGGGCTCGAACTCACCAACCGTGAGATCACAACCTGATCTCACTGGGGTCCAGTGCTTAACCAACTGAGCCACCCAGGCGCCCGTTTTATTGTTATTTTAAATGAAGTATTCGATATGAAGTTTTAAGTATCTTGGATCTCAATAATTCAAAATTTTCAAATTAAAAAACTTTTACATTAATTAATTAAATGTAATTTATTTAATTTTTAAATGGTAGGATTTGGGGATCCAGAGTTGTTTTAGAGAAATTCCTGTTCAAGTATACTAGGATACTTATAGAATACCTAAAGTCAAAGTCAAAGCATAGTCGTAATCCTAAGCTGGAAATACTCCAAATATCCTTAATTTGGGGTATATTCATAAAATGGGACATTACATAACAATAAAAGTGAGCAGATTATAGTTACCTAGGACAGTGTGGGGATATGGGGAGATCTTATAAACATAATGCAAAATAACCGAGGCTAAAAGAAAATCATACGTAATCTAAAGGCTGACAATAGTCAAGACTAAAGGATATGGTTTTCCCTAATATATGGTGAAGCTATCCAAGGAAGCAAGGGAATGATTATCTCAAAAGTTAGGATCGTGGGGAAGGGTGGCGTAATAAGTGAGAAGCAACATAAGATGGGAAAGTTTGGGAGGCTTCCTCCGTGCTGGCAATACTCTTCTCCTTGATGTAGGGGGTGGTTTTTTCTAATGTTTATTTCCTTATTTTGAAAGAGAGAGAGCGAGCAAGAGAGAGCAGGGCAGAGGCAGAGAGAGAGGGAGACCGAGAATCCCAAGCAGACTTCGTGCTATCCGCTCAGAGCGTGACTCGGGGCTCAATCTCACCAACCTTGAGGTCACGACCTGAGCCGAAATCAAAAGTCAGACGCTTCACCTGAGCCACCCAGGCAGCCCCGACCTGTATTTTCATTTTATTTTAGCATTTTCATTTTATAATTCCTTGTTAAACTTGTACATGTTTTATGTACTTTTCTGTATGTTATATTTCATAATCAAAGAAGAAAACATTAATATGCAAAAGTGGGAAGTGGGTGTGTGGAGAAGAATTGTGTTTATTTTTGCCAATCAACCTCCCCTTCTAGATAAAGGCAGAAAATGAATAAAACTATCTTCTTGCCCTTGGCGTGTTCATAATCTAGAAAATACCCATTTAATTTTGTTCCAGATTTTGAGCTTTTCCCCCATTTCTCAGAATTAGTGTAAGAATCAGTGAAGGTATATGTGAAAAAGCTTTATAAAATACACAAATTGATATGATCTCTATGTCAGGTACACACTCGTCCTAGAGACTACAAAATACAACAAGGAAAAAGGATAAACTGTGCTCCGTTCGGGTTGTAGTGAACACAGCAACGGAGATTTTGACACAAACTGTCTTTGAGCCTACAGAGTCTTAAATTCCTTCCCAATGTAGGATGTGTGGTGTAATGTGGGCCAAGTTACTTAACCTTTCTGATGCCTGGTTTCTTCATCTATAAAAGGGGAAGTAACAATAATACCTAGTTTGAAGGTGTCCGAGAGGATATAATACCCAAATAGCACACTTGAAACTGCTTGAAAGGCAGTAGACACTCCGTAATGCCCCTTCAAAAGACTACTATTTGGCAGGGGACGGGGGGCGGATGATGCCTGGGTGGCTCCGACTCTTGGTTTCGGCTCAGGTCATGAGCTTGCGATTCGTGGGCTAGAGCCCAAGTCAGGTTCTGTGCTGACAGCTCAGAGCCTGCTTGGGATTCTCTGTCTCCCTGTCTTTCTGCCCCTCTCCCGTTCACACACACACACACACACACACACACACTCTCCCTCTCTCAAAATCAAGAAATAAATATTTAAAAACAACAATGAAGACTACTATTTTGTTTACAGTTATATTTCTTATGAGTCTTTTTTTTTTTTTTTTTAAGCAGGCTTCACGCCCAGCACAGACCCGAATGCAGAGCTTGAACTCAAGACCCTGAGATCAAGACCTGAGCCGAGATCAAGAGGCAGAAGCTTAATCGACTGAGCCACCCAGGCGCCCCATATGAGTCCTTATTATTGATAGAGGGTCTCCTCTTAATGTCTGTATGTTGCAATAGGAGATTCAGATTAAGTAATCAGATTAAAACTAACATAAATATAGAATCAAAGCAGTTTCACACTGTGGGGTTCAGGAATCGGGGGCGGGGGGGAGGGACACTGCTGTGACCTCCTTGGTGTCAGCATCACATGCGGATCAGGGAAGCTCTGGAACGATGCATTTGCCCATGCAGATTCAAGATGGTTTGGGCAGCCCCTGACACAAGAGGGTGGGGACCAGAAATGTCAGCGTCTTCACTGCAGTGACCCTTTTTCTAAGTCTAAGGTATTCCCTAAAACACGTTGGGTAACAATTTAGGCACTACAGCTAGACTCTGTTCTAGTATTTTCAGAGGTAGTCTACATGCTAGTATTCCATTTGATTTTATTATTTTTCAATTTTTTTAATGTTTACTTATATTTGAGAGAGATAGAGCCACAGTGCGAGCTGGGGAGGGGCAGAGAGAGGGGGAGACACAGCATCCGAAGCAGGCTCCAGGCTCCACAGAGCCTAATGCGGGGCTCGAACTCACAAACTGTGAGATCATGACCGGAGCCGGAGTCGGGTGCTTAACCGCGACGAAGCCACCCAGGTGCCCTATATGGGAAAAATAATCATGCATTCTATATCCATACAAAAAACCCAGCCAGTTTTCCCAAATACCATGAACGTTGCTCTTCAACTCCTGTAACAATTTATTAAGTGCCCGATTTAAGCATTTAAAATACTTATCATTCAATTATTTGACACTTCCTGAGCTCACCAACAGTAGGTTCTGGTGCAGCCTCAAGGAGACTGACTATATAGTACCAGATGGAAATGATGGTTTCTTTTTCCACTGCAATGAACCCACTGTGCAGTGTAAAGAAAGGAATACCCTGTTGAAGATACATAATAACACTTAGGAAACTAAAATTTGATAAAGGGAGGCTTTTAAATAATGGTTACTTTCTAATTGCCCCCAGGAGGTTTGGGGGGGGGGGCGGGGAGAAGGACTGTGGTCTTGGTAGAAGTTTGGCAACTGGTGGGGTTTGAGGGAGAAGGAACTGGTGAAATGTGAGGTGACGCAGGACATGCTGGAGACTTGTCCAGGTCTAAATTCAAGGAATGGATAGACATTCTTCTCAACTTGGCAATTAAGGCTCAGTCACTGAGAAGCCTCACCTGAAAGATTAGGACAAAACCCCAAACAGCCAATGAAACAGCTCCTCAAAATGGAGAGCATTCCCTTACCTTGCTACTCTATAGCTTCTGGTAATAAAATTGCACCTGGAAATGCAGTTTTGAATGTGGTACTTCTGCTCGTGTCATAATCACTGTCATTTACACCAACGACCACTTCCTGTGCATGACCGAAAATATCTTTTGGCATTGAGTATTCGGATTCACTCTTCTTCTTCCTCTTCTTCTGAGCCACAGTGGGCACTGAGGTGAACAAGTTTCTCTTTAGGTTCTTCAATATTTTCCCTATGTAATTATAGCCATGTTTATATTTATATTTACATTTGAATTTATATGACTATAACCTTAGCAACATCTGTGACTTTTTGCTTTGAGATGATCCCTTCCTTCAAACGTTGGCAGTCAGCAACTAAACGGCAGGATCGATTTCCTAGAAGACCATTTTTTTTTTATTTAATGTCTTAGTCTTTGGGTTGCTATCACAAAATATAAGAAATTTATTTCTCACAGTTCTGGAGGGTGGGAAGTCCAAGATCAAGGTCACAGCACGGTTGCCTTTTGCTGGAGGCCCTTTTCCTGTTTACAGCCGGTGCTTTCTCACTATGCCCTCAACAAGGTGGAAGGGACGAGGCAGCTCTGTGGGGTCTGTTTTATCAGAGTCCTAATCTCATTCATGCTGACTCCACGCCTCATAACCTAATCATTTCCCAAAGGCCTGACTTCCTAATACCATCACTTTTGGAGGGTAGGATTTCAACAGAAGAATTTTTTTTGAACCGCAGAGACAGAAACATTCAGATTATAGCACTTAGTAATGTGAAGATGATATCTATAATGTATAACCCACATAAACATAACAAACGTCGTATATCCGGAAAAGTTCTGAGCTGGGTGTGCAGAGCACTGTGTTTCCTCTCCTCCAGATGTGTAAGCTAACATATGTATTTTGGCCAGCACATACCTACAGATGTGTTAGGTGAGTCTTGACTGAGAATGAATTTGGAGTAAAATGGTTCACAGTCTTCAGATAGTGAGAATTCAGGGAGTGACGGATACCCGCATTTTTTGCCCAGCCCCCACAGACAGCTCCCTGGTAAAGGCCTGTCTGATATCCGTGCAATTTAAGAAAAAGTCAAATGGGCACACTGCCTCGTTATTCTTCACTGCTCCTTAATCTATTTGAAGAGGTAGCCACAGATACGCACAAAGGACACATAGCCAGATCCTTGTGAGTACCCGAATCTGTCAGGACTCAGGACTGTCAGGACAGCGTATCATTTTTCCAAGGTGGCACTGAGTTTGAAGTTTAAAAATTGACGTGACCTCTTCAGAAAGTTGCTGGAAGCGACTGCCTACTTGATAGTGAGCAAAGGACAAAACCACAGGGAAATAAACCCTGACGTTGGCCAATCATGCAAGTCACATGTGTGTCTCAAGGAAAGAACAGAGAGTCAGAAGCCACTAGACCTCAGAAGACTCTCACCAGTGGAAATGGAGACTGTGTGGAAGCCAGGGATCCACCGCACCGCACCGCACCGTCAGTGTTCAGAAGGCACTGTTTTCCCCTCTCCAAAGAAATTTCTCCACATGGGGGAGTTCCTAGTTGAGGTTTGAGCATAATATTATGGTACAATATTAAAAAAAATTTTTTTATGTTTTATTTACTTTTGAGAGAGAGACACAGAGACAGAGTGTGAGCGGGGGAGGGGCAGACAGAGAGGGAGATACAGAATCCGAAGCAGCTCCAGGCTCTGAGCAGGCTCTGAGAGGTCAGCACAGAGCCCGATGCGGGACTTGAACTCACGAATCGCCAGATCATGACCTGAGCTGAAGTTGAACACTTAACCAATTGAGCCCCCAGGCGCCCCATTCATTTCAAATACACATGAAAAATGTTATTGTGTTTTTTAAAAAATGAAGGTGGAGATAGTAACAAACACACCACTTTCCCTGAGAACCATTTTGCTTTCTGTAAAACGCAGGAAGCAGTGGAGGAAGAGGCCCTACCTGTTAAGTGGGCAGGGGGCGCTGTGAACACAACTAGGCTTTCGGTTTCCGGTGTTCCCTTTCTATTTTTTTCGGCCCCACCAACACCGTACTGGCCACTAGGGGATGCTGCTGGCTTTCTAATATTTGTGCCCGGGCCCAAAACGCCAACATTGTTCTTTTCTCACTGGGGATTTGCAGTCGCAGCACCGCTGAAATATTTAAGCTAAACTTCTGTAAAGGTACCAGGATAACAAAATGGAGATTAGGATAAAAAGTGGTTAGTGAATGGATCACAAAGCTTCTGGAAAGTCACCTTAATAGATTTGGATGGTGGCGCCTGGGTGGCTCATCCAGTTAAGCCTCTGACTTCGGCTCAGGTTATGATCTCACCACTGGGGAGTTGGAGCCCTGCATCCAGCTCTGTGCTGACAGCTCAGAGCCTGGAGCCTGCTTCGGATTCTGTGTCTCCCTCTCGCTCTCTGCCCCTCCACTACTCATGCTCTGTCTCTCTCTATGTCGCCCGAAAATAAACATTAAAAAAAATTTTTTTTTAAATAGATTTGGACCTTTTCCCAGGGCAGCAGAGAACCATGGAAAAAGTCTTAAGCATGAGAGAACGCTATGAGGGTTGTATTGTAAAAGAACATCTGGCTTCCATATTAAGACTGTATTAGGGAGACGAAAATATCACCAACTGAAAGACCCTTACACTATCCCGGAAAAAGGATGGTGGTGACCAGAAATAACAGAGTGTGTCCGCTGATGGCCCACTGGCACCTGTTGGGAGGGGTGTAGGATGGAAGACGATATGAGTCAGTACGGTAAGAGGTGAAAAGATACTTGGCCAGGAATGACTCAGTAGAATATAGAAGATACTATGGGACAAAGGCGTCTGGGCGACTCAGTCAGTTGAACGTCTGACTCTTGATTTTAGCTCAGGTCACGATCTCCCAGTTTGTGGGTTTGAGCCCTGTCTCGGGCTCTGCTCTGATAGGGCAGAGCCTGCTTGGGATTCTCTCTCTCTCTCTGACCCTCCCCTACTCGCTCTCTCTCTCAAAATAAATAAATAAACAAAAAAAGAAGATACGGTGGGACAAAAATGGAAAGGGGAGGGGAGAGGTCAGGAGAGTGGGAGGGAGATTGAGACAGAGCAAGATTTGATTAACTGACTTTTCCTGAGGTTGAGGAAATGTTCCCCTCACTGAAGCCATGTTACTCGGGTATTCAGAGACACGCTGATGAGGCTAAAGAAACTGACAGCCTGGCAGGAGAGAGGCGACAGCAATCAGTTCCGAGAAATCTGCAAGGTGGCGTTCTGTGAACGAGCAACTCTGTTTTCTAGACACTGTGCTTGGTGCCTGATTTTATAGGGCTGCTAAAGCAACAACTGATAACGTTTCCAGGTTGGCTCCCAACCCACAGAATAGGGAAATACTGGTTTGAAATACCAGAAAGTCAAGCATCCTTATTGTTATTATAATTTCCTTCTTTAAAAAAGCATATTACAATACAGAGATTGTCTTTTCTTTGCTGCATTATTGGGCACGTAACAGGTGTTACATAAATCTTAGTTAAAGGATGGATGGATGGATGGAAAATAAGAATGGTGAACTCTTTGGATAGACAGCACCCACCATTCAGAACCCAGTTCTTTCCTTTTATATAGTTACTTATGGCAATCTTGTTTAAACTCCTGGAAAATACTAGAATTATAGAGCATGACATTTTCAAACAACTATATTCACTGGGTTATCCTTCATCAGATCTGAGCATCTTTTTCATTTATGGGAATGTCATGGTTGGAAACAAAATTACATTGACAAACGCGAAGGAACTGTTCCAGATGGCTGGTTAGGGCGGGAAGCAATGGGAGAGAATCTTTGTTCACTTGCATCGTGCTTAACTGGCAAGGCTTACAACACGCAATGTCCTTTATATCATGTTCTATAATTGGGTAGCAAGAACTAAAAATAAAACAATGTCATTTAGCTTAACGTTGGCACTTGGAAAAGAGCATTGGCCATGGTCTTGCTGAGTGAGTCGGACAACACAGTATTAAATGAGAAGAGCCTTGTTAGAGTATCCTTTGATAAGGTCACCCTCTATGAGCCTATAAACTACAAATTATTGTGGATTATACTGCCATATAAAATACATTAAACAGAAAAAAGAATGCTGGTCTGTCTCTCAGCAATAGTCTCATTCTATTGTTGTCATGTCTATTTATGTAGAACTCTAATGATCCTTGGTTTCCCTTTTTTCCTCGGTATTGCTTTGATTTAGTGTTTTGACTTTGAAAAGGAGCTCTGATAACTTCCATCTGATGCTTCTGGCCGTATTACCAATACTCCTTACTCAGCATCATGAGCCAACCCGGAAATGTTATCAGCAGTTACTGCTTCACCAACCCTACAATCAGGGACTGAGAAAATGACTGCGGAATGTATCTTGGACCCAACTGGGCTTAGGGTGAGGCAGACTTGAATCAAAATCCTATATTACTTGGCCCCATAGCCCCCTGCTGTGAATGATGAATCATAGAGATGTCTGGAGTCCCCAGAATTAGTGTTAGCGCACTAGCATCTAATAATCCTCAAAATGAAAACGATTTCTCCAAGTGTGTGTTTTTCCGAGGTTAATGCCAAGGTCCTAGGAGAGAGGTTAGGAATATGATCATGGAAAGCGACCTTCTTAACGATATCCAACACCTTACTCAAAACATTCTAGGGGTGGGAACAGACTCAGGTCGCCCGTGGCCCCCATGAATTAACCACAACCAGAAGTCTGTGCATGTTAAACACTACTCTAGGTATGATCAAACAAACCCACTCTGGTGGCTATTACTTTTTCTTTTACTTATTTTTTTTAACATTTCACCCGATTTATTTATTTTGAGAGAGAGCGTGCACAAGCAGAGGAGGGGCAGAGAGAGAGAGAGAGAGAGAGAGAGAGAGAGAGAGAGAATCTGAAGTAGGTTCTGCACTCTCAGCCCAGAGCCCAATGTGGGCCTCAAACCCACAAACTGTGAGATCACGACCTGAGCTGAAATTAGGACTCTGAAGCTCACCCAACCGAGTCATGTGGAGGCTATTTTAATGAGTAGAACCATAGGGCACTGTTTTTAGGGGTCCTCCTGACCTCACTGAGCTTAGGGAGCCCATTTTCATTCAGCATTTCCTACCAGCCTTCCCAGCTGACTAAGGACAGCCACTAAAACACACTTTAAGGGTGCTGACACTCCTTCCCAACCGATCCATCACGGCAGAGGTGAAAGTCTGCGAGTCTGCAGTGGTCAGAGGGTACTGTGGAGGGGTGCTTTCAATATTGAATCCAACATGGATGTCCTCTGAAATCTTTGAATTCATTTCCACAGCTGCATGTAAAGGAATGTGTTGCCTTCGATGGAGTTTTACACATTCATTAGCAGCAGGCTGGGAGCTGCTGGTGCAGCCAGCACACTTTCAGAGTCACAGTTGATTTCCGGAGCCAGTGCAAAGAAGGGTAACACCTACATCAAAATATAAGCTATGGAGCAGGGAAGGGGAACCTGGGTGGCTCAGTTGGTTAAGCGTCTTACTTCGGCTCAGGTCACGATCTCACGGTTCTTGAGTTTGAGCACCATGTCGGGCTCTGTGCTGACAGCTCAGAGCCTGGAGCTGCTTCGGATTCGGTGTCCCCCTCTCTCTTTGCCCCTCTCCCATTCATTCTCTCTCTCTCTCTCAAAAATAAAGAAACATTTAAAAATTTATATATATATGTATTATATATAACATATATATAAGCTATTGGAAAACATAACCTCCTCAACTGAGCACCTTCAAAAGCTACTTCCATTAATATTCTCCAAACTTTTGATGCCGTGAGTTAGCAAATTCCTACAATTGTTTGTAATATCATTCTTGTTTTCCCTACTCTGGTTCTGTATTTCACTGTATCTAAGCTTGCATTCTGGCCACCAGCCAAGCCACAGCGAGACTTCCAGAAGGAATGTTAACTTTCTCCTGCAACCAAGGTGAGCTTCCCCAGCAAAGGCAAGCAGGGGTGAATATTTCAGAAGGTTTTTGGGGTCCTGGGTTCTCCAAGTCTTAAATGCATCCCGATAATTGCTTTTCTGGTTTCCACTAACATTATAATAAGGCAACCCAAGAATTAATCTCTAGGTTTGGTTTTCAGAGACTTCGGGTTTCATCAATCACTGGAAAGGTTTAGAGTTTCATACGGTGCTTTGAGGAAAACATTTCAAGACTTGAATGCGACTCTCAACTTTGTTATATGGTGCCTTCGAGAACAATTAATTCTGCTTCCTGGTACCCCAGAGATCTGTGCCAGAGATGAGTCATCTCACCACTGCGTTCCATGGGCAATCGGCCTCACACCCCAGAATCTGACCTTCTGTCATTTCTTCAGTTGGAATTTTTAGGAAACATGTATGAAATATACTTTAGCAATCATTTGGATTGGCTGTAGCTTGAACAAGGAGCACCCAGGTGGCTCAGCTGGTTAAGCATCTGACTCTTAATCTCAGCTCAGGTCTTGATCCCAGGGCTGTGAGCTCAAGCCCCATGTTGGGTTGGGTGTGAAGCCTTCTTAAAAATAAAAAAAACACAGGTGAATAAAATAACATGTTATTGGGCATTTTGATGTTCATGCAGATTATATATGAGCTCTTGGACTTGTCTCCAAAGGTCCTGACAAAATGATAACAGGCCACCTCTCTGAGAATACTGCTCATAGACCGTGTGATAACATGTACTGGGAAGTTCGTGTGATAATTGCCCAGATTCACTTCACTTTAAAATATGACTCACGTGACTTAAAAAGAACTCTGATAACTCATGACTCATGCTTTCGTTACTTTTAGCTCTCTACTGATGATAGCTATTCAATTTCTGTGACTTGTGTGATGTCGAGTCTGATCCCCATCATGAAAAGGCAGAGAAGGGTTACGTGATGTATGTGAGATAATCACCTTCAGAAAGTAAATATGATAAACAAATTGCACACTGACCTTTCTGCAGAGATAAAAAAAAACAAAACGAAACGAAACAAAAAACAATTCTGCTTTTTGGTCATGCCCAGATGGCAAGCAATGGCTATCTGTCCAGTATATAAATTTCTCACCTGACAGTTGACTAAGTAATAAGAAGAAAAATACCAGTAATTTCACAAATGTCACATGTAGTATTGATTCATGTTTCATATTTTATATATTTACTTAATTCAGATGGAGAATAGGGTAAACTTTTATTCTGAAGTTATGTTATCTGCGATGAAAATTAACTCAATCGTGGTTCCTCACTCACTGACTGGTTACATATGATGATGATGTTCATCTTGAGAGTGAGTGAATCTACGGAGGTTTCCTAATGCTAACCCATAATAAATTTTTAAATGGCTTTTCTTTTTATTTTTTTAAGATTTTATCTTTTAACGTTTATTTATTTATTTGAGAGAGAGAGCAAGCAGGGGAGGGGCAGAGAGAGGGAGACACAGAATTCGAAGCAGGCTCCAGGCTCTGAGCTGTCAGCACAGAGCCCGATGCAGGGCTCGAACCCACAAGCAGCGAGATCATGACCTGAGCCGAAGTTGGATGCTTACCCGACTGAGCCACCCAGGTGTCCCTAAAGATTTTTGTGATAAATAATCTCTACACCCAACATGGGCTCAAACTCACAACCCCAAGATCAAGAGTCACTCGCTCCACCAACTGAGCCAACCAAGCACTCCTCAAATGACTCTTAAAATAGAATAGGATGCAGTTTCTGAATTTGGCTCTACCATTCATAAGCATATATTTTGTTTGAAAATTCACTTCAGAAATAGGACAAGGGAGGAAAAAAAACAATAGCAGCAAAATAATGTGTCAAAGGTAAAGATGCTAGAGAAAAGGCTAGGGTCCGGAGAGTAATCTCACCTCAGCTTTCTTATTACCCAAGAATATAAGACAATAAATTATTTTTATATAGCTCTGGTCTAGACAATGCACTCTTGTCTCTATGGTACTATACAGTACTGTGTCTCCCCTGAGCCCACCCATAATGACACTTTATACTTATTTCTAAAAAGAAACCATGTTTCCAAGGTCTAAATGCAAGGATAAATACTACAGTAGGTAGATGAGCTGGGTGACAGAAACCAAATCAGGAAACTCTTTCTGAGGAATTTCCATCACAATGTGAGGTCCCACCACAAAACGACAAAGAACTATAAGGAGCATAGAGAATTGTAAACCTTTGGGGAAGGTGGACTGGAGAGTTAAGTTTGGGTATAGAAGGCAAACCAAAAAATATATATGAGGAGCAATCTTGAAGTGGCTTCACCAGATTTAACTCATGTGCCAAACCTAAGTGTGGTCCCCTCCACCCTCTAAGCTGTGGCCGAAAGAGCCAGCACTCCAGGGCACAAAAGATTCTCTTGGGCTCCCCCTTTGCTCCTTTGTTATTGCCCATGACATATTCTTTTGATTATACTGGCAGGAAAACCTTTTAGATTTAAGGAGGGAGATGATCTTAAGAAATAACCAAACAGCATTGGAATAGAATGTGAATAATTTAGCTAGGTATTGCCTTTTGGGGGGGGGGAGTGGAAAAGGAAAGGAGATTATAAAATAATGAAACTTATTTTCTTGCACACTTTGGAAAATTTCTTTCCTTTTTTTTTTTTTAATGTTTATTCATTTGTTTTGAGAGAGAGAGAGAGATAGAGAGCAAGCAGGAGAGAGGCAGAGAGAGAGGGAGACAGAACCCCAAGCAGACTCCGCCCTGTCAGCGCAGAGCCCGATGCGGGGCTCAAACTCACAAGACTGTGAGATCATGACCTGAGCCGAAGTCAAGAGTTGGACGCATGGGATGCCTCGGTGGCTCAGTCGGTTGAGCGTCCGGCTTCAGCTCAGGTCATGATCTCACGGTTTGTGGGTTTGAGCCCCGCGTCGGGCTCTGTGCTGACAGCTCAGAGCCTAGAGCCTGTCTTCAGATTCTGTGTCTCCCTCTCTTTCTGACCCTCACCTGCTCATGGTCTCTCTCTCTCTCTCAAAAATAAATAAAACATTAAACAAAAAAAAAAAAGAGTTGGACGCTTAACTGACTGAGCCACCCAGGTGCCCCTGACAAATTTCTTTTAAAATAATTACATTGTATAGCATGGGGAATACAGTCAACGGTATTGTAACAGCATTGTATGCTGACCGGCGGTGGCTACACTTGCGGTGAGTGTAAACACTAATTACACTATATAACGCCTCTATGTTAATTCCTATGTGGCACGCACATCTACTCATTTCTATTTATGTAGCATCACCAAGTTTTTCTTCAAACAGGAAACGTAACTAATTTCAATTTGGACTACAGATTTTATGCGCTTGATTCATACAGAATACATCCATAGTATCCATGTGAACTCTGAAGACGATTAAAAATCCTAAGGAAGCACAATACGGGGATGAAACATAAATCTTGGCGTCAACACCATAATTAATGGTAGCTTTAACTGCATCAAGGTATTAAAGATGTAAACAGGAGTAGGCGCAAAGCAGGTCTCAATACACGATCAATTGCCTCACATACATTACCTTGTTTCTTTCTCAGGGCAGTCCTAATACGTGGGCATTGCTGTGATTTACTATTAATAAAGGGAGGTTTAGAGAGGGTAAGTAAATTAACCAAGTGAACTGAGGTCACACAGCTCATTAGTGGCAAAGCCCCTTTTTGAAACCGTGTCTGTCTAGCACCAGATTTTACATGGCCTTTACATCTTTTTAAAATGTTAAAGTGCTTTTTTTAAATTTAAACATTTTTAAATTTTTTAAAAATGTTTTTTATTTTTGAAAGAGGGGGAGGGACAGCGCGAGCAGGGGAAGGTCAGAGAGAGAGGGAGATACAGAATCCGAAGACAGGCTCCAGGCTCTGAGCTAGCTGTCAGCACAGAGCCTGATGCGGGGCTCGAACCCACGAACCGCGAGATCTTTCCCAAAGACAAAGCCCCCGGTGATGGTGGTGGGGGTAAGAGAAGAGAGCCTCCCTCTTCCTCCTGCCAGCCAGGCCATGCACCCATTTATCTGTATCTGAGGATCCTGGTTTCCCCCAGCAGCCTTCTTGCCTCCTTCCCAAAGCCCTGCTCAAGCCCATAAGCAGAGACGCCCAGAGTAATCTCAGCGTTGTTTTCTTCCGAATTGTAGCTTACCCTCTTCCGTCGGGTCCCTCGGGCATATCTTCATCATCTGTTTTCTTTTCTTAATGAGGTTAGGAGGAAACACAAGGAAAGGGGTGTAGGAGGAAACCTTTGCTACATGTATTGTGGTTTCAGGAATGTGTCACACTCCCAGATTTCTGTAGAAATAAGTCTTGTTAAAAGAGTTTTCAGCAAGGGGCCCCTGGGTGGCTCAGTCGTTCAGCCTCCGACTTGTTTTCAGCTCAGGTCGTGATTTTACGGTTCATGAGATTGAGCCCAGAGTTGGGGTCTGTGCTGACAGTGTGGAACCTGCTTGGGATTCTTCTCTACCTCTCTCTCTGCCCCTCCCCTGCTTGTGCATTCTCTCTCTCTCTCTCTCTCTCTCTCTCTCTCTCTCAATAAATAAACTGGGGAAAAAAAGGCGTATTCAGCAATAGGGGCTGTTCACCTGATATTGCCCACTCTGGGCACCGGAGTCTTGACCATATTAGGCAGGTAGGGCCCGTGACTATGTCCATATTCCATAGTTCTGTGGGGTGAGGGGGTGAAAAGGGTGGGAAGTTTCTCTAACTCAAGATTTCATTAAAATACCAGCAGGGTTTGTGAGAAACTACTGAATCCACACTGTGGAATAAGAACTAATTTAACCATAATTATGTACAATACACAAACACTATACAATGCCTCTGATACTAATTTCTAATTCCTTTATCAATAAAGAAGTGTTTTAAAAATGCCTTTGGTGGGGTGCCTGGGTAGCTCAGTCAGTTAAGCGTCTGACTCTTGGCTTCAGTTCAGGTCATCATCCCAACGTTTTGTGGGTTCAAGCCCTGTGTCAGGCTCTTGGGATTTTCTCTCTCTCTCTCTCTCTCTCTCTCTCTCTCTCTCTCTCTCTCTGCCCCTTCCCCACTTGCACTGTCTCTGTCTCTCTCAAAATAAATAAATAAAACTTTAAAAAAAAATAAATTAAATAGGGGAGCCTGGGTGGCTCAGTTGGTTAAGCATCCGACTTTGGCTTAGGGCATGATGTCACAGTTGATGAGTTCGACTGTGCTGACAGCTCAGAGCCTGGAGCCTGCTTCGGATTCTGTGTCTCCCTCTCTCTCTGCCCCTCCTCTGCCCATGCTCTGTTTCTCTCTCTCAAAAGTAAACAAACATTTTTTTAAAAAATTTAAAAATAAATAAATAAATAAAATAAATAAAAATGCCTCGGCTGAGAATCGCTGACAGAATAGCTTCTCTTCAGCTCCAGTCTAAATGTCTCTTCTGTAATATGTTGTCCAAAGTCTGCTTATCTTTTTTTTTTTTTTTTTTTTTTATGATACTCAGGCTGTTCCCATTTCATACTGGAATGTCATGTTTCTCTGTCAGGGCCCTTGTTACTAATCAGTAAACTACCTCTATCTGCAATTGCTTAACGTTCAGATTTTAAACAACAGAGTCATTATCATAGAGTTGCCAATGTTTATTTTCAATAGGCTCAGGAAGATGCTGGGCACCAAGTACTTTTTGCCCCAGGAGGAGTTTCAGGCAAGGTACAGAAGCCTACTGAAATGAGCTTCGGGGAAGAAAAAGAGGCAATTTAGTAGAAAGAAGCAGGGGTAGTTTATGATCCTGAAGTACAGGAAATACAACTGGTGTTCTTGAGCTGGACTGGAACCAGGAAATGCAAAGTTACCAACCAAGATTATTCTGTCCATGTTTATGTAATCGCTTGTTGCTGCTGCTCTCCGTGCACGTGCTTCCTTCTCTCTCTTCCGGGATTGCTTTTTCTACTTCTTCCTGCCACCTCACCAGCCCAAGTTGTACATCCCTTCCAGTGCATTCATCCAGCGAAGATTTAGATTCTCTATATGTCAAACTCTCCATATTTGCAGGAAAGGGAAGAGATTGATCAGTGGAAATCAGGTTTCCACCCCGCATCTAATGAATTTACATTGGAGTGGGCCAACATGGGAGCCAGATTTCTGAGAAGGAGGTGAGGAAGGGTCTTTGAGGAGGAGCCTTGGAATGGGGAGAACAATGGCTTCTCTCTCTGGGGCAAATGGTTTCTTTCTGATGGGTTGGGGATGAAAGGTTTCCTGCCACCACTTCCTTCTGCCTACTCTGTCCTTTGAGCTCTGTATCCCTTGGCAGGACAAAGAATTTTCTGGCTAAAGTCCAAGCTACAAACTGATCTGCCACTGGGCTTAATAAATGGACTCCAGGACGTGTCCCAGGTATTACCATTAAACATGCCCCTAGCAACAACTGCTCAAGGGCATAGATGTTTAACCATGGTGTCCTCTTCGTTCAGAAACAGAAGAATAGAAACGAAGAGGAGAGACCCAACCCTCTTTAAGGAGTCAAGAATGAGAGAAACAGTGATCAGGAGATACTATGCCGCATCCCTCACTCTAGATTGTAATCGTCTATCGGGGTTTAAATTGTATCCAAGGGGAGGCACCTGGGTGGCTCAGTCCGTTAAGCGTCTGACTCTGGATTTGGGCTCAGGTCATGATTTCATGCTTTGTGAGACTGAGCCCCACATTGGGCTCTGCACTTAAAGCACAGAGCCTGCTTAGGATTCTCTTTCCCTCTCTGTCCCTGCCTTTCTCTCTCTCTCTCAAAATAAATAAATAAACTTTATAAAAAATTATATCCAAGGGAAGCTCTATCCCCCACAGAAGGCAGGCCAAAAATTTGTCAATTAATAGAGATAAAATATTAGTTATACAGGAAAGTACAAAAAACAGTACACACAAACCATACACATTTTATTTTAACTTAAATCACATCACTGCATTTTTATTTGCAAATCTTTTGATGTAGGTCCAAGGCCTGTTTAAACTTTTTTAATGTTTATTTTTGAGAGAGAGAGAGACAGACAGACAGACAGACTGAGCCGAAGTCAGATGCTTAACTGAGCTACTCGGTCTCCCTGGTCCAAGGCCTTTTTAAAAAATATGTAGAATCACTGCTTGGTGTTCTGCTTCTTATTTCTCACCTAAACCCATCCCTTTTCACTAATCTCCAGATTTGAAGTGGAATGAACACTCAAAGGGTTTGATGAAACAGACTGAGGGCAAATCAGTAGATGTTTACTACTTTTCCTCCCACTTTTAAAAACAATTTTTTAGTGACTTGTCTTCGTTGAATCTTTCTAAAAGATTGAATTTAGTTTTCAATAGAAATAACAATTATCTTTTTCCCTCCTATTTCATTGGTAAATATAACAGTTTATTAAAATATGTAAATAGAGAGGCACCTGGGTGGTTCAGTTGGTCAGTCATCTGACTTTGGCTCATGTCATGATCTCGCGGTTTGTGAGTTTGAGCCCTGCATCCGGCTCTCTGCTGTCAGGGCAGAGTCCACTTTGGATCCTCTGTCCCCCCTCCATTTGTCCCTCCCCAGCTTGTGCTCTCTCTCTCTCAAAAATAAACTTTTAAAAATATGTAAATAGAATGACCAGCATGCTGCACATACACGTGCGGGAACAAACCCTCGGTGAGGCTGCAACCCAGTTGGAGAGAGTGAAGTTGCACCGTGCACGGGGCAGCGTATTGTAAACTTTTGTGTGCATCAGAATCACCAGCAGGGTTTGTTAAGACAGATGTTGTAGAGTTTCAGCTGGCCTGGGTTGAGTCCTGAGAGCTTTGAATTTCTAACAAGTTATCAGAGGGGGCTGATGCTTCTGATCCAGGAGACCATACTTTGTGAACCACTGTTCTGGAGAGTGACTTGGTAGCTGCCATGGGCAACCTTTCAGAGAGAGCCAGATAATCCAGGAAGCTGATTAGATGAGGTTCTACTGTGAGAGCTGTTGCTGTACTTCTTGCTCAAAATGTTTATGCGGGTATTCTGTGTTTTGTGATAGAGGCTCGGTTAGCAGGGGCTCTGGTCCTGTCTCCGAAGGTAAACAACTGTGTCATCTGGGATGGTCACTCAACTTTGACAGTCGCTTCACTTATCGGTACAAAACAGGTCTGATAATTTTTTTTCCCCAGAGATAAAGGACTTATTACTCATTGCTCAGCAAACATCAGGAGCATCAATGTGTTTGTGTCATTCTCCCTTGCCACCCAGTCCCATGGGTGTGACACAAGATGGGCCAGTTGGGGCTGTGCACACAGTGGGTTTGTGTTGTAGTGGAGGAGCACTGAGCTTGGAGGATCCACTGCTTTTATAGCAGGCACTAAAAAAGTCTGCTCTTGATTGAAAGGGTGAAGTTAACTTATCTCTCAAATTTACCAGCAGTAAAAGATAATCCTGAGAGGGGTGCCTGGGTGGCTCAGTCAGTTGGGCATCCAACCTTGGCTCAGGTCATGATCTCATGGTTCGTGAGTTTGAGCCCTTGGTTGAGCTCTGTGCTGATGACTCAGAGCCTGGAGCCTGCTTTGGATTCTGTGTCTCCCTCTCTCTCTGTCCTTCCCCTCCTCTGTCTCTCAAAAATAAATGAAAAACATTTAAAAATTTTAAAAAAGATAATCCTGAGAAATGGCCCCAGTGAAAGAGCAGTTGGGGTTTCCAGTCTTGGGGCACCCCCAGCAAAAGGACTACTGGAGGCCCAACAAGAATGGTCTCTCCCAACACTGTGCACTTGTAAAAAGTATGGAATTGTGACATTTAAGCATATTTGTATTTTAGAACATGATAGCCATTGCCAAAATGCTCTTCAGAAAACTTGCCCCAAGTTACATTCCCAGCAAGACGGCACAAGAGGGCCCATCTCGGGCATGGAGGAGGGCACTTGTTGGGACGAGCACTGGGTGTTATATTGAAAGCAACTTGACAATAAACTATAAGAAAAAAAGAGGGCCCATCTCTCTATGTTCTAACTATCAAATTTTTACTCTTCACTAGTTTCAGAGGTAAAAGGCAAATTCTTATTTCATTTGTGTCTCTTTGATCAACAGTGAGGTTGAACATCTTCGTGTACTTGCTGGTTACTTCTATCTCTTCTCAGTGAACCACACGCACTTATTTTCTCAAGATACGTTGGTTCTTCTTGGACCAAAGAAGAATGCTTCCTGGACCATAAGTTTTAAGCATTGAGCATCTACCATCAGCAAACCTTTGGCTCTGCCTTTGGGCTTCCCCAGAGTAAGTGGGGGAAATGAATCACACTCCATAAGAAAAGGGGGGGATTTATGACACCAGCCTCTGAATGCTAAGGGTCAAAGGTGTAACATGAGCATTTATTCACTCAGCCATCACCGAGCCCTTCCCAGTGCCAGACATTTCTCCAGGTACTGGAGATAGAAGAATATCCAGACATAGCCACCATCCTGAAGGCACTCCCAGTGCCGTGGAGAACAGGCAAACAGTGTGAGGAGAGCTATGATACTAAAGGCAGACACAGGGTGCTGTGCCAGCTGATTCTCCTAAAAATATTCAAAATGGCATATTAAAATAGGAAGCAAACTAGGATGTATGGCTAATATGAAAAATTTAAACCAAAATTACTTAATAAAACTGAATTTCCCATTTAATATTTTGAAAATAAATTGTATCAAGTAGTTATAAAAGAGGATGATTTGGAGTTTTAATATTCAATACCCATAACAGCTGCCAATGTACATCATGCATCAAGGATGTTACCGATCATACAATGTAATTATACGATGTAACAGAATATAGATTGTTTAATATCACAAAGCAATCTCAGTTGTTGTACGCAACTGTTGTGAATGTCTTGACTCATGGTATCTCTGGAATGAAGCCCTGAAACATAGTGAGAAGGACGAAAACAGATGTTGTGTGACATTACTGGGGATGGATACTTCTGTATGAAAGAATCTATTGTATTTCTGCTCCCAGGAGGAACGTTTGAAAAGTTAACCAATCTGTCTTCTGTTTGTAACTTGGGTGTTACGGAAAAAGGCTTCTATTGAAGGACTTCATTCTAAAGCAGTGCATTTCTCTGATGTCAATAACAGTACAATGCACACACCTTCACTTGAAGGTGTGTATTTATCAGGAAGGTGTGCATTTATTGGGAAGGGGCGTAAAAGAGCTCTTTGGGATGCTGGAAATGTTCTACAGGGTAAGAGAAGTGGAGAAGAATTTCCCTAGAGTTGAATCATCCCAAGTGTCAACTGATGAATGTCTTTTGTGTGTGTGTGTGTGTTTGTGATTTGTGGACCCCTCTGGTGCATGGAGGCCCGGGCAGGAGCCCCTCTGGTCCAAGCCTAAGGGCGGTCCTATAAGGCACGCCATGTGGCAGGGGAGAAATAATGAATATTCTCATTCTTTATAAGCTATGTGATTATCAGAAGTGTGAGCAGTACGGAATTCCATCTTCTAGAAACACTTTTTCCTTGTCTTCTGTTACAGCACTCTCTTTGATTTTCTCCTCAGCAGAGTGCAGCAAAATTACAACCTAACAATAAAGAGAGAGCAGAAAACCCTCATAGGTTTCAGAACTCTTAAAAGCATATTACAAAAAAATTCATGGGTGCTATAAAGAAGAATAAATACAAGGCATAGAGTTTGGGAAGGAAGTAATAAAATTGCCATTCTGTGCACATGACATGAATGTGTATGTACAAAGTCCAAAGTGTCTCCATCCCACAAAAAATCTATTTTTGTAAAAAAAATTTGTTTTACTGTTTATTTTTGAGAGAGAAAGAGGCATACAGAGCGCAAGCAGGAGAGGGGCAGAAAGAGGAAGAGATAGAGGCACATAATCTGAAGCACGCTCCAGGCTCCCAGCGGTCTGTACAGAGCTGGATGCGGGGCTCAAACCCACAAGCTGTGAGATTATGACCTGAGCCGAAGTTGACACTTAACTGAGCCACCCAGGCGAACCCCCAAAAATTTATTTAAATTCATACATGAAATTAGGTCACTAGATGCAAGGTCGAATGCAAAAATAAATTGTATTTCTATAGATTAGCAATAAAAATTATAACATGATAATTTTTAAATACCATTTTTGATAGCTAAAAAAAAATCAAATATCCAGAAATAAGCCCAGGAAAGAATTTTCAATGGAAAATTTAAAGCAGACCTGAAAAAATGGAGAATGATGCCACTTTCATGGATTAAAAGACTCACTATTGGTTAAATGTCAATTCTACCCAAATTAACCTATAGATTCCACATAAGGCTGATCAAAATTCCAGCAGTTTTTTGTTTGTGGAAACTGATAAGCTGATTTAAAAGTTCATATGGTAATGCAAAGAATGTAGAATGACCAAATCAATTTTGTAGAAGGAAAAAGAGTTTGAGGATTTAGACGACCAGATTTTAAGACTTATTGTAAAGCTCTATTAAATAAGACAAAGTGATGTTGCTACAAGGGTAGCCAGGGGAATGAAACAAAGTCCAGACAGACTCAGAAAAATACCACTACAAATCACTGGGGGAAAGGATTATCTTCTCAATATTCTTTTTTATATTATTTTATTTTACTTATTTTGAGAGAGACAGCACCTGTGTGGGCAGGGGAGGGGCAGAGAGAGAGGCAGAGAGAGAATCCCAAGCAGGCTTCTTGCTGTCAGTGCAGAGCTAGACTCAGGGCTCGATCCCATGAACCATGAGATCATGACCTGAGTGGAAACCAAGAGTTCACTGCTTAATCAACTGAGCCACCCACACACACCTCTCAGTATTCTTCCCAATAAATGGCATTTGGTTGGTTGGCTCTCCATATGGAAAAGAAAATGAACTTTGATTCCTGTGTAATACCATACACAAAAATTTTTATGAAATGGGCCATACACGTAAATGTAAATGGTAAAACAATGAAGCTTTTAAGAGAAAACATAAGGGAATACCTTCATGATCTTGGAGTGGGCAAGGATTTCTTAAATAGGACACAGTGAACACAACCACCGAAAGACAAAAAATTAGATTACATTGAGTTGCTCACTTTAATTCATCAAAAGAGATCATTTGGGGAGTGAAAAGGCAAACCTCAGATTGGGTTAAGAAGTTTCCAATTCACATATCTGTGAAGAATGGATCCCGAGTATATAAAAAACTCTTACAACTCGACCACAAGAAGACAACCCAATTTAGAAATAGGCAAAAGGTTTGAACACTCGTAAAAGAAGACATTCAAGTAGCCAGCAAGCATATGACAAAAGCATTCGACATTATAATCAGCACGAAAATGGAGAATAAAAAGGACTTTGAGGTACTATACACACAGCCAGAATAGCTAAAATTAAAAAAAAGAAAGAAAGAAAAGAAAAATTAACACTATCAAATATTGATGGGCTCTGGAATGATTACTACTGGGAGTATAAGTTGGTAAAAGCCACAATGGAAAAAATATTTGGAAGTATCTAATAAGGTTAAATATATGCCTACCTTATTAAGACCCAGCAATTCTCCTGCTAGTGGCATATACAAGAGAAATGAGGACTTATGTCCACCAAAAGACATTTATAAGAACATGCATAGTAGTTTTATTCATAATACCCCAAACTAGAAACAATCAATATATGCATCAAGAATAGAATGAATGAGGGGCACCTGGGTGGCTCAGTCGGTGAAGCGTCCAACTTTAGCTCAGGTCATGATCTCACGGCTCGTGAGTTCGAGCCCCGCATTGGACTCTGTGCTGACGGCTCAGAGCCTGGAGCCTGCTTCGGATTCTGTTTCCCTCTCTCTCTGCTCCTCCCCCGCTCATGCTCTGTCTCTCTGTCTCTCAAAAATAAAATAAACATTTTAAAAAAAGAGTAGAATGAATGAATGTATTTACTGCCAATAATGAAGAGAGACATAGATAATTGTTACAACGTGAATAAATCTCACGGTAACAAACGATGTATGATTCCAATTTAGATGATGTTCAAAACGAGGCAAAACTAATCCATGATATTAAAAGTTAATCGTGCTCACCTCTAGGGAAGTATTTATGAGGAAGGGGCATAAAAGAGCTCATTGGGATGCTGGAAGTGTTCTATATCTTGATTGAGGCAGTGGCTATACAGGTGTATAAATATGCAACATTCATGGGGTTGTTCACTTCAAGAGGTGTGTGTGCACTTTACAGATAGTATACTTCCACAACAAATGTTTTAAAATGGGATAAAGAAGATATTTAAAGGAAAATTATAAAATATTTGGGGCCAAAGGAGACAGAAAGCACTACGTATCAAAATTTGTGGGATACAGAATTTAGAGGGCAATTTATATCCTCGATTGTACATATTAGAAAACAAGAAAGATGGGAAATTAATGAGCTATTCAATTGTTTAAAAAATGCTGGGAAAAGAACCATAGTGAAATGCTAAAGAAAACTGGCAGAGGGGCATGTGGGTGGCTTGGTCAGTTAAGCATCCTGACTCTTGATTTCGGCTCAGGCCGTGATCTCACGGCTTGTGGGTTCAAGCCCTGCATCAGGCACTGAGCTGCCATCGCAAAGCCTGCTTGGGATTCTGTCTCCCTCTCTCTGTCCTTACCCTGCTTGCTCTCTGTCTCTGTCTCTGTCTCTCAAAACAAAACAAAACAAAACCTGGCTGAAATATGTTAAAAGCAGAAATTAATATAACAGAAAAATATAGTAGCTCAGAAGAGAAATGTATATAAAGAAAGCAATAAACAGAAGCCACAGGCAGTAGAAGCCATTAAAGAGAAGAAAACAAATAGCAGTCATGAGTTAGGAGTAAGAGAAACAGAAGCATCAAAATGGACCAGCCCTGCAAGAGGGAGTATAGCACACTCTACTCTATGACTCTGCGATGTGGCAATTTCTAGAGGGGCTGTTTTGTTCCGGAGCTGTAGACAGACTACCAGAGCCACAGCTGTATCAGGAATTGTGCTTGAATTGTTCATGAAACCTCTTAAAAATTTTTTTAAATGTTTATTTACTTTTGAGAGAGACAGAGAGACAGAGAGAGAGACAGAGCACAAGTGAGGGAGGGACAGAGAGAGAGGGAGACACAGAACCCAAAGCAGGCTCCAGGCTCTGAGCTGTCAGCACAGAGCCCAAGGCGGGGCTTGAACTTCGAGATCATGACCTGAGCTGAAGTCAGACACTTAACCCACTGAGCCACCCAGGTGCCCCTCCATGAAGCCTCCTGAAACTGCTTCCTGATCTCTCTTACTTCCACAGGAATTCTCGAAATAAAATCCTACCCTTAGAGGTGACTAGACCTTGTCTCTTAATTCTTGCAACCTGTTACATTTACCTGACCAATGTCCTTTACCTCTTGTTTTGCTAATGGCATACCATTTAGTCCTCTGGGAACCACTCCTCACAAATGCGGATTACATACGATTTTGTTTCCTGAGATGCTGATCCAGTCACCCAGTTTGACGTTGGGCCCATGATCCAGGCATGGCTAAGTAAAGCACAAGCTTACAGGTGGTTTGAGCAGGGATGGGCTCCTGCCCAGCCAGGCCAACCACTGTCATTCTTATGACTTTACAGGAAACCACAGGAAGATGGTGACCTCTTTCCTTGAGGTTATTAGCCTGGTTGAATTAAGCCTGTAGTTACTGATGACCATCTTTCCAACACAATGCAAAAAATGTGCTGCCTGAAATTCACAGCAACCTAGAAGGAAAACAGAGCAGAGATGGAGAACAAGAGAAGGTATAAGAGAGGTTGCAAACAATATTGTTGGAGGTCCTGGACCCAGCAGTGGCTGCTCCCAGAGGCAATTGCTTTTTTGCTCAAAGAAATTTGTTTTAGATTTCTGCATTTGCAATCCAATGTCCTAATAGCAAGAGTTGACCAATACAAAAAAACCTACCTGAACTACTTTGAAAGAAAAAAAATATCACTTCTCCGGGGTGCCTGGGTGGCTCAGTCGGTTAAGCCTCTGACTTTGGCTCAGGTCATGATCCCATGGTTCATGAGTTCGAGTCCCTGACAGCTTGGAGCCTGGAGCCTGCTTCAGATTCTGTGTCTCCCTCTCTCTCTGCCCCTCCCCCACTTGTGCTCTGTCTCTCTCTCTCTCTCTTTCAAAAATAAATATATATTAAGAAATTAAAAAAAAATACTGCTCCTTCAGCAACCTCCAGGATCTCTATATTAGGATTTCCCTTAATGTTACACTTATTTTTTTCCTTTCCAATGAGTGCCTAGAAGATGATTTCTATAATATGTAACATGTACAAAACGTTTGCTGATTGCCTATATTTTCATTGGAACTTCTGGAAGATTCAGCCCGTGGTTTAAATTTAAATTTGGGAGATGAATAAACTCATTTGGCAGAGTTCATGTGTGTTCAGTAGTTGTAACACAAATATGCCTTCGCTGAAGAATTGTTCTCCTCTCTCCCTTGGCGCCTCCTGGACTGAGGCTGCTAAAATGAGATTTACAATTAGTGGTGAGGTCATAATGCTCAGAAAGACCTGGACTCTTAGAAACTGTGTGGAGCTCTCCCAAGTTTTCAAATACTGGGAATTCAAACTTTCTGAGTGTGATCCTCCATTTCCCCACAGAGTCCGCGAGGAAAGGAAATCAGATCTCAGCAGTATCCACAGAGCCAGCGGAATGAGAGCTGAACTACTCTCCATTCCACCCTATGATCTACTCTGAGGCCAAGCCCTTGGCTTATACTGTGTGTGTGTGGGGGGGGGGGAGGTGTGTGTGTGGGTGTGTGTGGGTGTGTGTGGGTGTGTGTCCTCTTTCAAGAATGTGCTCTCCTCTAGAGAAAAGCCTGCATTCCTACACCATCAATACTGAAAGGATCCTCTGGTGCTTTCAAAGGCCATGGCATAGCCCTAAGAAAACTTGTAATTTTCATTGGGATGGGTTTCAATTTCGGCTTTAGTAGGAGAGCAAATTTTGACAGGAGATCCTTCTCGGTTAATGCTAATCAGTGGTTAATCGGACAGAGTTGTAGAGACTGCAGATGACTGGATCATTCCTGCCTCTCAATTAGAGTCTTAACTGATTAAATGTATAGCGTCCCAAAGGAGGCAATTCAAACAACACCCCCGCTGTCCTCGAGCAAACAAGTTCTCTCCCATTGGCTTTGATGGTTTTCGTGTATAGATTCTGTGCCGCTCCACCCCCCCAACTGCCACCCTGACTGAACGAAGCAAGATGCATTACCATTTTAAGAGATGCTGAAAACAAAGCACTTTTCAGCAAATCAAGCAATAGGAGTATTTCTTTGGGCTTGGTGCCTGGCTCATTTGGTTTCTAAACACTGATGGCATTACATCAGTGTAAGGTGATAACACCAAATCTGATTTACAAATATAATGATTGGAATAAACACAGATAAAACTACATCTAAAGTTCTCCAGAGAACTGAAAAACAAGAAACATATCTGCCTCCTACCAGGAGGATCTAGGACCTAATACTTGCAAGTAACTTTTGCTAGAAACACTTTTTTTTTTCTTAAAAACGCTTCCTGTTTTCTGGCATCTAGCTTAAATATATCACTTGAACAAGTGAATAAACGAATGGATAGATCCTAGTTGATTGTGGAGATTTTCCTTTTGTTATTATTAATTTATTTAAAAGAAATTTTTTAAATGTTTTTATTTATTTTTGAGAGAGAGAGAGAGAGAGAGAGAGAGAGGTAGGGACAGAGAGCAAGGAAGACACAGAATCTCAAGCAGGCTCCAGGCTCTGAGCTGTCAGCACAGAGCCTGATGAGGGGCTTGAACCCATAAACCGTGAAATCATGACCAGAGCCAAAGTCAGACGCCTAACTGAATGAGCCACCCAGGTGCCCCATTAAAGATTTTATTTTTTGGGTAATCTCTACACCTAAAGTGGAGCTCGAACTCACAACCCTGAAATCAAGAATCACACACTCCACTGCTCCACCGACTGGGCCAGCTCGGCCCCTCTCTTCCTCTCTTTTGTAACCAAATTCTGGCATTTGAAACACATTTTTTTCAGTGTTTGGTCAATTTTAACAATCTTGGTGTCAAATAGTTTGCAATTAAACATTTGCTCCTTAAGGTCACGAATAGAAACCTTTGGTTTATGCCACGTCAGGATGTCTTCAAAAAAAATTGTTTTTAACGTTTACTTTGAGAGGGAGAGAGAGACAGAGTGTGAGCAGGGGAGGGACAGAGAGAGAGGGAGACACAGAATCTGAAGCAGGCTCCAGGCTAACCGCAGGATGTCTTTTTTAAAGTTTATTTATTTATTTTGAGAGAGAGAGAGAGAGAGAATGAGCAGGAGAGAGACACTGAGTAAGGGAGACAGAGAATCCCAAGCAGGGATTGAATTTACAAACCAGGAGATTATGACCTGAGCTGAAATCAAGAGTCAGACGCTTAACTGACTGAGCCACCCAGGCGCCCCTGGATGTCTTTCTTTTAAGGAATTATTCTTCGATTTTGTCCCAGAAACCTAAAGAGTAGTGACTGAGAAGGAAAATACAATATTCACCTTCTTTCTTAGGATTGGCCAGTAGTCGCACAGCCTGAAAGATTTTCCCTGTTCGTTGATTGGTGGAACTCTTAAGGATGGGTAATATTTGTAAGATGCTGATCTGCAAAAGCAAGCCAGACACAGCGTGTCAAATCAGAAGCAAAATTCCATTTCCTCAGAGGGACAATATGTTCTGAAGGAACAGAGCCAAAGTTTCCAGAGCTGACATTGTTCTACACATTGTGTCCAAAGTTACTCTCCTCTGTAATTTATCTCAGTAATTTCACTGAGAATTTTTTAAATTCTTTAAGTTTATTTATTTTGTTTTGAGACAGAGACAGCACAAGTGGGGTAAGGGCAGCTAGAGAGGGAGAGAGAGAGAATCCCAAGCAGCACAGAGCCCGATGTGGGGCTCAAACCCACAAAACCATGAGATTATGACCTGAGCTGACACCAAGCGTCGACGCTTAACCGACTGAGCCACCCAGGCGCCCCTCATTGTGAATTTTTAATACAGAAAGAAAACCTTTTCAAGCACTTGCAAGTTATTTGTTCAACCATCTCTTTGGCGTGGTGATCACCTTTCCGTGTGAGGATTATGCCTCTGGTGGTGTGTGTGAGTGTGTATGGTTTTCAATGAAGGCATTTGTTTCCTTGGTTTTAGAGGAGCTTTCCTTTCCTGGGCTAGTTCAGGAACTTCCAACATCCATCACTACTGGGTTTTCCAAGAGCTCAATTTTGGCTAGCAGGGACTCAACCCACTCTTTTTAACCTATATGAAAAAAAAGAAAAAATCCCAAATCTGGACATGCCAACTTATTGAGCTTTGGAGTTATGTTTTGATCTTTTGAAGCATGAGAGTCAAACACCGTGATCAACTTTTCTAACTTTTCTCTCCGTTGCTGTCCACTCATCCTATTTTTTTCTCTCCCGTGTCCTCCCTTGAGGGTTAACTCTGATTCCTATACAAAATGAGGGGTACTTGGCATTTATTCCATGTAAATTATGACTTCACCTCAAGAGTTAAAATTCTTTTTGTGAAATTCTCAAGTGTTTTTTTCTCCCCCACAACTTTGTAACTTCCATGTTCCAGCCTCCTGGCCCTGAAGTCTGCGCAGTTGGCTCGGTCTTCCTCTTTATCCTTAGCTGGCCCTGTCCTGAGACATCTAACTGTCCATTGCCACGCAAACAGACTAGCTTCTGAGTACCTTGACCTTTTCAACACCAGATGTTTTCAATGACAGTCTACAAACTCTCTTCCCATGGGCCACACTCTGGGCTATGTCATGATTTATAGCTGATCTTCAATGGATATCCTAAACATTAAGAGTATAGCCTTTGTCAGCACTCTCTTATTCTTCCAGCTCACTCTTTTGCTCTCTGCATGTCTAATCTCATCCATGTCCGGTGCTTGGAGCCACTTAATTTTCTCCCAATTTACCATGTTCCCTTAGGTGACATATTTGGTCCATCTCTGTCCTTGCTGACTTGCCTTCATGTCCTTCTGTTTTACTGGATTCACAAAACCACAGCCCACCAGCCATGCCATCATACTTCTCATCTGCTCCTACCCATTGGTCTCTGTGTATGGTGGACAAGATTGTACAATGGGATAACCTGGAAACGCACGTCACAAATGATCTCCAATCACAATGCTGAGCTACCACGTGTGAGAGTTGGCAGACAACTTTGATCCTGACTTCATTGAGAAGATGGAAGTCATTGAACAGGCATGCCCTCAGCTGACTGCCCTTCCGCCTACAAACCTACAAACGTACCCTAACTGTGCCATCTCATCTCATTTCATGCTACCTCAGTAAAAGAGACGTCCTTTCTCCTGAAAAAGGGTGATCTTTCCATTTTAGTTTTTATCCTAATTCGTTACCATCTCTTTGTCTTTACTTGCCTGCTCCTAGTTCATTCTTCCTCAGCAAATATTTCCTAAACACTTAGCTCTTGCTTTGCCTACATTCCCATCACCTTCTGGGGAAAAAATGACTGCTTTCCTTGAGAAATGCCTCTGTCCCCCCTATCTCGCCAGGAAGCTCAGCAAGGATTGCATATTCTCACATAATCCTACATGCCAGTTATAGCTGAGTCTCAAGGAAACGTTCCGGGGTCAGCACTGGGAATAAGTTCAAGGTGGGATCCCAAGGACCTGAGCGGGCACTCACAGGTGTCATGTCCGAGTAGTAAAGCTCTTCCCTCTGTGAGCATGGGGTGAATTTGGTTTGTTGTTCTAAATAGGAAAGAGAAGAAAACCAAAAGCAGAGAGAAGAGAAGAATCAGGATGAGCAAACCAGATGGAGACCTGCTGGGACTAGGTGGGAAGTGTTGGTGAAACTCCAAAGTTGGGGGAGAGGGAAGGCAGAAGGGGTGGGAAGGGAATGGAAGGAGAGGGAGGTGAACACTATTTTAAACATGAGAAACCTATTCCTTTATTTGAAGGTGCTTCTGTTGTCCTTTCACCAATCATCCTCCATCTTCTCACATGTCCTCCCGAAACATCTTTTGAGGAGATTTTGTTGTTGGTGTTGGGATTCAAAGAGGGGCCTGACTCTCACATCTGTGTCACTGTGGTGCATCACAGGGACCTCTCACATGGAACAAAGACTCAAGAGAAAGAGATCTTCAGATTGTGAAATATGCCCACTTGCATCTCACCCCTGAAACTTACAGAACTTATGGAAAAATTTTGGACTTCCATGGGATTGGGATCCAAGTCAATTTTACCATTTGTTTTTTCTGAAAGAAAAGAAGGTCCTGCTAACACTGGGTTATATGTTATATGCCTAAGTCCATAAACAGCAATCAACACACAGTTACAAAGCAGTGATTCTGAAAATAAGATTTGCCAAATAATAATGGGATTTGGGACTCCTCTTTGTACAAACCCTTAAAAAATTTTTTTAATGTTTATTTATTCTTGAGAGAGAGAGAGAGAGAGAGAGAGAGCAAGTGAGCAGGGAAAAGGGGGAGAGAGAGGGAGACACAGAATCCAAAGCAGGCTCCAGGCTCTGAGCTGTCAGCACAGAGCCTGACGCGAGGCTCAAACCCGCAAACCATGAGATCATGACCTGCACTGAAGTCAGATGTTTAAACAACTGAGCCACTCAGGCTCCCCTGTGTAAGCCCTTTTAAAAAGTATTATGGGGGCTCCTGGGTGGCTCAGTTGGTTGAGCAGTGGACTCTTGATTTCGGCTCAGTTCATGATTTCACAGTTCCCAAGATCGAGCCCCATGTTGGGCTCTTTGCTGATAGTGCAGAGCCTGCTTGGAACTCTATCTTCCTCTCTCTCTGTGCACACATGCATGCACTCAAATAAAATAAATGGACTTAAAAAATTATTATGGGCGACTCATGCACAATTACATGACTTACTCTATTTTTTTAAAAAAAGTTTATTCATTTTGAGAGAGAGAGAGAGAGAACAGTAGGGGAGGGGCAGAGAGAGAGAGAGAGAGAGAGAGAGAGACAGAATCCCAAGCAGACTCCAGGCTCTGAGCTGTTAGCACAGAGCCCAGTGTGTGGCTCAAACCCACAAACTGTGAGATCATGACCTGAGCTAAAATCAAGAGTCAGACACTTAAGTGACTGAGCCACCTAGGCACCCCTAGACTTACTCTACTTTAAATGAAGACCAAAATTAGCCAGTTAGAGCTTACTCAAGACCAGCACAAGACATCTAGCTGCCACTGAGTGCTGTAAGATTCCCATTGCCCTTGATACAGGAAGAGCAGAATTTCCATATTTCTCAGACTGCACTGTATTATCTGCACCATCAGTGCTGACCTGAGTGGGTCATGGTTTCCATTACTGCTGTTCCTGGAACAATTAATATAAATTAGTGATGTTTTACTTTTGTGGACTATTTTGTCTTTCTGTAATTGTAATTTTTTCTATGATTGCTGAAATGTTACCATTTTTATTTTAATTTGGGTCCTCTCTAAGCCTGGGTTATCACCAAGTTCTTTTTTCCAGTGGGAGATGGGAACTGCTTGGGTAGGTATGCTGCAGCAACTTTTGTCCTGACTATTTTGGCAGAAGTCTAAGAAATTTTAAATCTCCTGAGCTTAGGGACTTCCATTAATGCCTTTGTAAGAAGTTTTTCATACTATGCTTTAAAAAGGTGGATGCTAAAGAATAGGAAAGTTGTGCTCACATTCACTTTGGAAAAATGGGTTCTGATGCATCCTTTTATTTGTGTTTCTCTAGAGTCAGTAGCCATGTCTCCTCTTTTATTCCTAACTTTAGTAATTTGAGTTTTCTCTATTCTTTTTAAAATTTTTAATGTTTATTTATTTTTGAGAGAGAGATACAGAGTGTGAGTAGGGAAGGGGCAGAGAGAGAGAGAGAGAGAGAGAGAGAGAGAGAGAAAAGCAGGCTCCAGGCTCTGAGCTGTCAGCACGGAGCCCAACGTGGGGCTTAAACCCACAAACTGTGAGATCATGACCTGAGACAAAGGTGGATGCTTAATCTACTAAGCCATCTAGGTGCCCCAAGGTTTCTCTATTCTTGATCAGTATAGCTAAAGATTTACCAATTGCTTATTTAACCTTTTCAAAGAACCAACTTTTGCTTTTATTGATTTTCTCTATTGCTTTTTTAAATTCTCTATTTCATTATTTTCTATTCTAAACTTTATTATCTCCTTCCTTCTTTTGCTTTAGGTTTAGTTTGCTCTTAAGTGTCTTGAAGTGGAAGGTTAGGCTACATATGTAAGATCTTATTTATTTTTTAGTATAGGCATTTACACCTGTAAATATCTAAGTACTATGTTAGTGGTGGCTCATAAGTTTTAGTGTGTCATGTCTTCATTTTCACTCATCTAAAAGTATTTTTAACTTTCCCTTGTGACTTTTTTTGACTTGTTGGCTATTTATGACTATGTTTTAAATTTTCCATATATTTATGAATGTCCCCAATTTCTGTTATTGATTTCTAATTTTATTCCACTGTGATTGAAGAACATACTTTGTATGATTTCAATCCTTTTGAATTTATTGAAGCTTGTTTTATGGCCTAACATGAGGTATATACTAAAGAATGTTCCATGGACACTTGAGAAAAAAATATATCATGCTGCTGTTGGGTGGAGTATTCAATAGATATCTATTAGGTGTGGTGGGTTTTAGTGTTGTTCAAGTCTTTTATTTTTTGTTCATCTCCTGCTGAGTTGTTCTATCCATTTTTTTCCAGAGGCAAATGACTTTATTATTCACAACAAAACAAGCAGCATAAGTACTGAGAAACTGGGGTTTCCTGAGCCCCATTTCCCAAAGGACAATGTAGAGTGTCAGGTGATACCCACAGAGGTAATAGGATGCATTATAGGGACAGGTGCTCCAAACTTAGGGAAGCTGTGTCTTTTATAATGAGCAGTATGTCTGTCTGAATTTTACCCCAAAGGGAGACATTATCTTGTTTACTGGAGAGTAAATGAATCTGCTTTTTGCTCCAAGGAAAACATGATCTCTTTCTTCCAAGACTTTTCACTATATGAACGTTCTCAAGAGATCTGAAGAAAAGTAATCCGTACCTATGCAAGGTATGTAAACAAGTGAGAGACCCATGAAGAATTGCTTCTCAACACTAAAAGAGAAAATACTCCCTGGTTCCTTCTCCCCTCCACTTACTACACCATCACTACTCTTTCTTCCACAACAAAATGTCTCAAAATGTTTCCATTTTTCCATCATCCAGTGATTGCAGCCATTGCATTTTTAATTTCACTGCCACTCATGAATATAACAGACCGTTTGCTATTTTCATCTAACTTGTCTAACTTATGACAACTCCTTCCTTCTTGAGGCTCTTTCGTTGCCTTGCATTCCTAAAATGAAATGCCTGTACCCTTCTCTTCTTCCTCCTCCTCCTCCTTCTCCTCCTCTCCTTCTCCTCCTCTCCTTCTCCTGAGATAAAATTCACATATCAAAAATTTACCTTTTTAAAATGTGCAATTTGGAGGGTTTTAGTATATTACCTATATCACACAGCCATCACCACTAATTCCAGAACATTTCCTTCATCCCAAAAAGAAATCCCCAACTTAAGAGCAATTAGTCTTGATTCCCTCCTACCCCTGCCCCTAAACATTACTCATCTGCTTCCTATCTCTATGGATTTGCATATTCTGGATTTCATATAAATGGAGTCATGCACTACATAGATATGATCTTCTGTATCTGGCTTCTTTCACTTTGCAAGATGGTTTCAAAGTTCACTGGTGTAGCATGTGTTGATATATATTCCTTTTTATGGCTGAATAACATTGCCTTGTATGGATATACCACATTTTGTTGATGGACGCTTGAATTGTTTCCACTCTTTGGCTATTATGGGTAATGCTGCTATGAACATTTGTGTACAGATTTTCATGGGAACATATATTTCAATTTTCTTGGGTTGTACCCATTATTGAAAAATAAAGTACTGAAGTCTCTGTTATTATTGAATTGTCCGTTTCTCAGTGTTTGAAGCACCAGGGTGGCTCAGTCAGTTAAGCATCTGACTTCAGTTCAGGTCATGATCTCATGGCTCTTGAGTTTGACCCCCACATTGGGCTCTGTGTTGACAGCTCAGAGCCTGAAGCCTGTTTTGGATTCTGTGCCTCACTCTCTCTCTGCTCCTCCCCTGCTCATGCTCTGTCTCTCTCTGTCTCTTAAAAATGAATACACATTAATTTTTTTTAAATTCTGTCAGTGTTTACTCCACGTATTTTGTTGTTAGTTGCACTTATAACTTTTATATCTTCCTGATGGATGGACCTATTTATCATTATAAACTGCCCATTTTGTCTTTTTTAATGTTTATTTATTTTTGAGAGAGACAGTGAGAGACAGAGTGTGAGTGGGGAAGGGCAGAGAGAGAGGGAGACACAGAATCCGAAACAGGCTCCAGACACAGAGCCCAACGTGGGGTTTGAACTTACGAACTGTGAGATCATGACCTGAGCCCAAATTGGACACTTAACTGACTGAGCCATCCAGATGCCCCTAGAATGCCCATCTTTATTTCAGTAAGATTTTTAATTGTCTGATTTGTCTATTATTGTAGTCACTCAGTTTCTTTGATTGCTATTTGCATTGTACATCTAATGTCCTCTTACTTTCAACCTATTTGTATCTTTGAATCTAAAAGATGTTTACCGTAGATAGTATACAGTTGGATCCTGTTTTTCCAATCCAATTTGACAATTTTTGCCTTTTGATTAGACTGTTTGATCCATTTACATTTAATGTTATTACTGATATAGTTTGATTTACATTTGATATTTTTCTATACGCCCGTCTTCTTTGTTCTACTGTTCGCCTTTACTGCTTTCTTTTGCATTAAGAGAATATTTTTCGTATACCATATTATTCGTTTAATAATTTTTTTCATAGCTTTTGGAATATTTTCATAGTGACAGACTTACCATATACATTTTAACCTAACAATCTACTTCAGATTTACTATGATTTAATTCCACTGAGATATAAAAATGTTACCCTATATAATTATCTTCTTTTTCCCCTTTTTGTGCTATTATGGTTATATACTATATATATATCCATATATATTATATGTATATATTACAAACTCAGTGATACACTGTCATAATGACTTTGTATAATTTTATGTCTTTTTAAAAAGTTGAAAGTTTACATTTACTGAGTTTGTTATACTAACTTCTGTTCTTGCAGATTTGAGTTACCATTCAGTATTATTATCTTACTCCAATACAGCTTTACTCCCACCTGTATCTTTTGTGCTGTTATTCTAAAATATATCGCATTTCCGTAAGTTATAATTCCAACAGTACAATTATATACGTATTGTTTTACACAAGTGCTTTTTAATAAGACTTTTCTTTTGGAGCGATTATAGATTCACAGCAAAATTAAGAGAAAGATATGGAGATTTTTCATATACTTTCTGCCCTCACACATGCACAGCCTTCCCAATCAACAATGTTCCCTAACTGAAATGGTACATTTGTTACAACTGATGAACTACATCAACACACCATTATCACTGGAAGTCCATGGTTTACATTAGGGCTAACTCTTGGTATTGCACATTCCATAGGTTTGGATAAATATATAATGCACATATCCATCATTGTGGTATCAAAATAACAGAGTATTTTCATCGCCCTAGAAATTATTTGTGCTTCACTTATTCATTTTACCTGCCTCCTGCCCTCAACCCTTGGCAACCATTGATCTTTTCACTGTCTCCATAGTTTTGCCTTTTCCAAAATGTTGTACAGTTGGAATTAGTACATAGCCTTTTCAGACTGGCTTCTGTCACTTAGTAATGTGCACTGATATTTCTTCCAAATATTTTCATGGCATGAACTTTTCAAGCTCTTTTCTTTTTAGTGGTGAGTAATAGTCCATTGTCTGGATTCAATACTATTTTTTAATCTACTAACCTACTAAAAGACATCTTGGTTGTTTCCAAGTTTTGGCAATTGTTAATAAAGCTGCTATAGACATCTGTGTGCAGGTGTTTACGTGGACAAAAGTTTTCAGCTTCTTTTGGTAAACGTCAAGGAGCATGACTGCAGGATCATATGGCATATTTCATTTTATAAGAAACTGTTCAGCACCTGGCTGGCTCAGTCATTTGAGTGTCTGACTCTTGATTTCAGCTCAGGTCATGATCCCAGGGTTGTGGGATTGAGCTCCACATCAGGCTCTGTGCTGATTGTGGAGCCTGCTTGAGATTCTCTCTCTCTCTCTCTCTCTCTCTCTCTCTCTCTCTCTCCCCCTCTCTGTCCCTCTCCCTTCCTCATGCTCTCTAAAACAACAACAACAAATATATGTGTGTATTTTTTAATATATATATTTTAAAAACCTGCCAACTGTTTTCCAAGGTAGTTTTACCATTCTGCATTTCTACCAGTAAGCGGTGAGAGTTCTTGTTCCACCTCCTCACCAGCATTTGGTGTTGTCTGTGTCCTGAATTTTGGCCACTGTAATAGGTGTGTAGTGGTATCACCCTGTGGTTTTAATTTGCAGTTCCCTGATGACATCTGATGTTGAGCATCTTTTCATACGCTTATATGCCACTTGTATATATATCTTCTTTAGTGACTGGCTATTTGATCCATTATTAAATTGACTTGTTTTCTTACTGTTGAGTTTTAAGAGTGCTTTGTGTATTTCAGATAACAGTTCTATATCAGATGTGTCTTTCTCTCCCCATCTGTTTTCTCATCATCTTGATATCGTCTTTCATGGAACACAAGTTTTTAATTTTAATGAAGTGCAGCTTTTTGGTTATTTTTTCAAGGATTGTGCCTTTGGTGCTGTATCTAAAAAGTCATCACCATACACAAGGTCATCTGAGTTTTACATTTGGTTACCCATAAAGTCTTCTCTATTGTTTAATAGATTATCTCATATTCTTCTATTTGATCTATTATCCATTTTTTGTAGATTTATCTATTTCTATTTTCTTCTAGGGGTTTTGTAGTATCATACTATAACATTTAGGTCTCTGACCCATTTTGAGTTATGTTTGTGAAGGGGGTAAGGTTTGTGACTAAAATCAATTTTTTTTGTGTGCATGTGGACATCCAGCTGTTCCAGCACCATTTGTTGAAAGGCTCTCTTTGCACAACTGCATTAACATCCCCCAAAGAAGACCTAGAATATAAGGTTAATTAATTCTGATAGTATGCCCAGAAACCTCATAGTTTCTGTTTGAACTTTGCAAATGATTTAAGGGAAAGTGTTCTTGTCTTGAAGTATCGAGACTGAGCTCCTATGAGAATATCCTTCCATAAGTAGTTAAGAGTGTATGTTTTAGAGTCAAACTTTATGGTGCCATTTTCCAATTCTGTGGCCTTGGACAAGGGGATTAATTTTATTGACCCTCATTTTTCTCACTTTTAAATGAAGTCAATATTTTTCTAGGTGATTCTTGTCAAACGCTTTTCAGATTAGTAAATAAATAGTCAGCAAATGAGAACTGTTGCTATTATTTACACTAGAAGAGTGCTTCTTTAGTGAAGAAACATCACGAAGTTTAAATATTGTTTTCTCCCCCTAGAAACAATAATAATTCAGAATCCCAGAGGAATCTAATATTACACTTGAGCCCAGATCCATGGGAATCACAAATGTTCCAGAGAACAGTAAGAAACATGTAAGAAAACTCTGGCTGAGGAAGCATATCCTTTTGGAATACATGAGATTCTGTGTGGAAATTAATAAGAGTGGTCTATGTGCACAAAATATTTTGGTGGTGCTCTCTGTATAAAATGAAGGTAGGAGAGGACTATGATGAAAAGACAAGAGGCTGGTATTTCTGAAGTTTATTTCTGATGTTTCTGATGTTTGTAGCATTCTGTTATTTTGCATCCAGCCTCCCTACCTCAGCCCTCCTTTCTCTGACTGCTTTGTCACTCTGGCCTGCTACACTGGGGCTTCCTACAAAGAGGAAGTCACTGTAACTATGGTAGAAATCCTCCACTTTCTACTCTTAATTAGGTCAAGGTTATGGATCAACCCTGAAATTTATCCATACATTGAGCACTTGGAATCTATTTAAGAGTGTGTGTTTTAGGGGCACGTAGGGTGAATTAGCCAGTTGAGTGTCCGACTTTTGATTTCAACCCAGGTCATGATCCCAGGGTCGTGGGATCAAGCCCCGCGACGGGCTTCATGCTAAGTATGGAGCCTGCTTAAAATTCTCTTTCTCCCTCTGCCCCTCTCCCTTGTTTGCACTCTCTCTTTAAAAATTTTTTTAAAAAGAATCTCTGTTTTTAAGGAAATTAATGTATCATGATTAATTAATCAATTGAGAAGTTAATGGGACAGGATTATTCTAGGCACTGGAGATAAATTGATGAACAAGATGGACAATGAATTCATGGGGTTTTTATGAGTTAATGTTATGAAATCATTAAAGTTGTTACAATAGGGTGGTTTTTTTTTGAAAAATTTTATTATTATGGGGCGCCTGGATGGTTCAGTGGGTTAAGCATCAGACTTTTGATTTTGGTTCAGCTCACAATCTCATGATTTGTGAGATGGAGTCCCAAGTCAGGGCCTGTGCTGACATCATGGAGCCTTCTCTCTCTCTTTCTCTTTCTCTCTCTGATCCCCCCTCTCACAAATAAATAAATAAATGAATAAACATTTAAAAAAATTTATTATTATGGAAAATGTCAAACATCCAAAAGCAGGGAGAAACTGCAATACTCCTATTATTTAGTTCAACAATTATTAACACATGTCCAAACTTATTTAACTTGTAATTTCTGTACTTAAAGACTTGCAGAAAGGTGCAGTAAAAATGCTTTGACTCTAGCCTATATGACCACCTTCTCTGGTTTGGGGTTTTAAAAAGCAGGATATAGCTCTTAATTCTTCCATCCTGGCATCATGAAAATAGCTATGCATTTTTCTCACTAGGCCAGCCTCTCATGAGAAGCCCAGGAGCACCCAAGGCTTAATCATTCACTCTTGCATGGAGAGCCCCTAGAAAACTGGATTGGCCTTATTCTCCTCTGCCTTGCTCCCGCCACATGATAAATTCTGCAAATAAAATTAAACTTGGCAACACAACAAGTTGGTATGATCCTGGCCTTAGGGCATGATGACTCTCTCCGTGCAATGAATTCTAGACATGAAAACTAGGCCTTAAAAGATCATCACAAATGAAAACATAGTCACATAGTCATGCCCTCCACCTACCACACTGAGCACGGCCAAGGAACAAATGTGAGGGTTTCACTCCATATGGGCCTTGACTCTGCTTTCTTCTCTAGGAAGTCAGCACTTTACCATTTCACTTGCTCCCGGTCTCTTCTCTGAATACAAGCCTGTCCTCTCAATCTTAATATGTAAGATTTAGGGGCACCTGGGTGGGTCAGTTGGGTAAGCGTCCAACTTCGGCTCAGGTCATGATCTCGCAGTTCATGGGTTTGAGTCCTGCATCAGGCTCTGTGCTGACAGCTCAGAGCCTGGAGCCTGTTTCGCATTCTGTGTCTCCCTCTCTCTCTGTCCCTCCCCTACTCATGCTGTCTCTATCAAGTATAATAAACATTAAAAAGTTTTAAAAATACGTAAGGTTTATATTAATAATGCATTTGTAGAATTACCAATAGGTTTCACTTTTGTTGGTCCTTTTGTATTTCCCCCCATTACTTCAATAAGATCATGTTAATTGTATTCTTGGCCCTCTCTTAATTCTTTGGAATCCCCAAGTTCTTTTTCCCAGTGGGAGGTAGGTCTAGGTGAACAAGGGGTTTCCTTATCTGAACAGAGTTGATTAAGGTAAAAAAAAAAAAAAAAAAGAGTTTGAGGATATTGATCCAAGAGTCTGGCAGTTAGGCCTTTCTAAGTATTTTATCACCACCCTTGAGGCAGATTCGTACCAGAAGAGGGTTAGGTTGTGCTCACCGTTATTTGAGGAAGCTCCGCTGCAAGTCTTTTCCTTCAAAGCCCTGCCCTATTTGTGACTGGGATCCTGCATGGTAGCTCTCAGGCGCTCAGTCCTGAAGGGACCTGTGAATCACTGTTCTGTCCTTCTCCCTTTGATGGCCATTTTCGAATCTGAGAATACCCTTCTTCCACTGTGGCCTGCCCACAGCCTACCCTTGTTAGAATCATCAGGAAACCGGAAAGTTCCATCAGTTCTGTTTTGCCGCCAGGGCTGAGACTTCTACCCGCCCACATAATGAATTTTGATAGCCGGTAACCTGATGTGTCCCCGTCCATTGTTCGGCTCAATCTTCTTCATGCAGACGCCTGGATTTCACGAACAAGCCTGTGGACACTGTTCATGTGCAGAAGTCACAGGCCATAGTTCCTTCCATCTTTGCCTCCATGATTTTGCCCAAAGACCTCTGGTGCCCACTTATCAAGGGTCTGGACTTAGCCCTGCTCTTTCTTTGAATTATTCGTGCTCACAGTCATTTCCCCACTTTGTCTAGATTACACGAGAAAGAGTGGCTGCTCTGTTAAGTCTCCAGAACCACACTTCTATATCCTCCAGTTCTCTCCTCCAGACTCTGAGGACAGAGGCACTGTCTTCCTCTCTCAGGCATTAGAGACACTGCTCTTAGGTGAAAACTCGACCCAGTTAGAGGATGTAATCACTAGTAAATTAAAACACAACTTGAAGTACAAATTGCATTTATAATTTTATCTTAGCTAGGTAAAGAAAAGGAATGGACAGGGGCACCTGGGTGGCTCAGTTAAGCGTCTGACTTCGGCTCAGATCATGATCTCGCTGTTTGTAAGTTCGAGCCCCGCGTCGGGCTCTGTGCTGACAGCTCAGAGCCTGGAGCCTGCTTCAGATTCTGTGTCTCCCTCTCTCTCTCTGCCCCTCCCCTGCTCACGCTCTGTCTTTCTCTGTCTCAAAAATAAATAAATACTAAAAAAAAAATTTTTTTTTAAAGAAAAGGAATGGCCAGAGAAAGTTCTGGAAAGAAACATATCAAAATATGAACAAATGTTCCCCTTGGGTGACAGGATTGTTCATAATATTTTTAACTGCCTCTTAGCAGCATTTTATGCTTTCCAAATTTTCTACCATGGCCACATATCTTTGATCATCAAGAAAAAGAAAATGGCGTGAAATGCTAGGGAACAACACAAAATACGGTGTTGCCAATCACTGTAAACCAGGCAAGGTTGCAGTGGCAGAGGGTGTGCACAGTTCCTACAATAAAGGCCTTTTTGTCCTTTTTTAAGTTTATTTATTTTGAGAGAATGTGAGTACAAGTGGGGGAGGGACAGAGAGAAGGAGAGAGAGAATCCTAAGCAGGCGTGGTGCTGCCAACACAGAGCCCATGTAGGCCTCGAGCCCATGAACTACGAGATCATGAATGACCCAAGCCAAAACCAAGAGTCGGACACTCAACCACTCAACCGACTGAGCCACCCAGGTGACCCTACAATAAAGGCCTTTATAACTAGATATGATGTCACTCCAGTGTGGTTAACAGACTATAAAAAGAAGCTGTGTGCCTTTTCCAGCGGTCATTTTTAAAGGGGTGTGGCATGCCACTTCTCCCTAGCTCCTGATGGCTGTAAGGTGGGGGTGACAGATAGGGAGGCTCAGAGAAGGGGGTGGGAGAGAAGAGTGGGTGAATTTGAGAGAAGACGGTGGAGCTCAGGGATGGGGGGAAGAATAGGGTACAACTCATGAATGAGGTGAACCTCAGAGACGAGGTGGGGCTCCGGCGTGGAGACAGAAGCTAGAAGTAGTGAAGAGACATGCGGAAACCGATCTTTTCATACACTCTTCCACACGCACGCGGAGATCCCGTTTTACACACGATCATTGGAAAAACAAACAAAACAAAAAAGAAACTGTGTTTCAGGCTCACATTTTGGTAAGGCTGTCCTGGCAATGATATCAACATGTCACCGTCCATTTGGATTTCTAGTCCTTAAAACAAAATAGAATGGAATGTTGGTTGTTCAAAAGCGTACCTCAGGTATCCTTCGGGGAAGACAATGCTAACTTCTCAGGGGAGTCAAGACTGGAAAAAAGGGGAAGAGCACAAGGAAGCGCTGACAGAAATCATTACAGGGAAAGAGGAAACCCTATTTTTAAAACTATTTATTTATTCATTTATTTAGAGACAGCATGAGTGGGGGAGGGGCAGAGAGAGGGAGAGAGAGAGAGAGAGAGAATCCCAAGCAGACTCTGCACTGTCAGCTCAGAGCCCCACGTGGAGCTCGAACTCACGAACTATGAGATCATGACCTGAGCCGAAATCAAGAGTCAGATGCTTCACCAATTGAGCCACGTGGGCACCTTCAGTGTTAGAGCTATCCTTAAACGTTATCGGCCTTGCACTATTTCCTCCAACCCTGTGCTAATTTCCATGCATATTTTTATTATATGATTTTATGAGTTCTTGTTAGAGTCCACTCCCAATCATGAGTACAGTGAAGAGGAATATTAGCACCTTAATCAACAAACCAACAACCCACCAATTAATATACATGCTTAAATAAAACCAAACTGACATATAAAATGCAATCCTGATTATAACTTACTGGTAAATTAGAGTTTTGAAGTTATATTCACTGTATTAATATTGGTAGCTACTTAGTATTCTGAAACAATAACCTACTGGGGGCGCCTGGGTTAAGTGTCCAACTCCTGATTTTGGATCAGGTCATGGTCTCATGGTTCATGGGTTTGAGTCCCGCATCGGGCTCTGCGCTGACAGTGTGAAGCCTGCTTGGGACTCTCTCTCTCCCTCTTTTTCTGCCCCTCCCCCGTTCATGCACTCTCTCTCTCTCTCTCTCCCCCAAAATAAAAAATGAACATTAAAAAATAAAACAATAACTTACTAGCCAATACCATAATAATATTGTGAAGCAAAGAGAAATGACATATTGAGTTTTATGCAAAAATATGGCAATGTATCCCCATCGCCATGGCCCCACGTCCACAGCTGATTAGTCAATGGAATAGGAGTAATCAAAAGTAATAATCATGGGGCGCCTGGGTGGCTCTGTCAGTTAAGCATCCAACTGCGGCTCAGGTCATGATCTCCCCCGTTCATGAGTTTGAGCCCCACGTCAGGCTCTGTGCTGACAGCATGGAGCCTGTTTCGGATTCTATGTCTCCTTCTGTCTCTGTCCCTCCTCCCACCTGCACTCTGTCTCTCACTCTCTGAAAAAAATAGACACTAAAAAAGAAACAATCATCATCATCATCATCATCACAATAATAACTATACATCTTCCTTGACTTACAGTGGGGTTCTGTCCTGATAAACCCATCAATATTGAAAATATTGAAAGTCGAAATACATTTAATACACCTAACCTACTGAGCTTAGCCCAACCTACCTTAAACACGCGCGGAACACATTAGCCTATAGTCGGGCTACACCATCTATCACAAGGCCCACTTTAACGTCAAGTGCTGACTACCTTATATAATGTACTGAGTACTGTACTGAGAGTGGAAAACAGACGGCTGTCTGGTGCAGAATGGTTCTAAGCATATTGGTTGTTTATCCTTGTGATTGCGTGGCTGCCTGTGGCCTCGGCTTGCTGCTGCTGCTGCCTAGTATCACAAGAGACTACCATCCCCGTATCACTAGCCTGGGAAAAGATCAAAATTCAAAGTCTGACGTATGGTTTCTATCGAACGTGTAGCGCTCTCACACCGACGTACAGTTGAAAACTCGTAAGGCAAACCCTTGTAAGTTGAGGACCATCTGTGTAGGTATTGTGCCCTTAGAGTCTTTTTAAGTTCTTGCAACAGCTGTATGAACTAAATATTATTACGTCCATTTTGTAGATGAGGACTGTGAAAAGGTAGAGATTAAGTAGCCTCAGTAATTGGTAGACGTGGGGATCAAAGCCAAATCGGGCTGACTCCAATACACTCCATTCACCTCTACAGTCATGCTCTTACCTGGAACTCTTTGGGACAGCATGCAACTATGACAGTAATAATCTTTCTCATTGACAAACTGTCTCATGGTTCACAAAGTGCTTTCAAATCCATTGTTTTAGTTGCATTTTTTTTTTAAATGAGAGAGAGCTGGGGATGAGGGGGCAGAGAGAGAGGGAGAATCTTAAGCTTATAAGAGGGAGAATCCAATGCCAGGCTTGATCCCACAACCCAGGGGTCATCATGAGCTAAGCTGAAATCAAGAGTCAGACCCTCAACCAGCTGAGCCACCCAGACACCCTAGTTTACATGAGGGCCGGCAGGTCAGGTATAATCATGTCCTCACTTTCCAGATGACCTAACGGAAGACCAGCAGAAGGTCATCTGACTTTCCCAGGACTGTTAGTGAGAACTGCAAAGTTAAGGAAATCCCCAAGACCACTTCCGACCACAGTTGTGAGTTCAGGGGTCTCAGGTTTGACCATTCCCCGGCAGGACTCATAGAATTCACTGGAAGCCGTCATATTTGTGGCTGTGGTTTGTTAGAATGAAAGGATACAGATTAGAATCAGCTAGGACAAAGAGGCGCATGCGGCAGACTCTAGCAGAGGCCCATGAATGGTGTTTCCAGTCGTAACTCTCCCAGCAAGCTGTGAATAGTGATGAGTTGTTCAGGCAACAATGCGTCGCAATACACGCAGGGTAGTGCCAACGAAGGCACAGCCTTCATGTCCAGAGTTTTTGCCGGGCCTTGGTCACACAGACACAGTTGAGTCTGACTTTTTAAGTTTTATCTTAAGGTCTGAGGGCCTCTGATCTAAAGAGGAAAAAAAAGCAGAACTCTGCTACACACTCAACTGATTTTTCACATAGGTTTGGAGCTGCCTTATGGAAAACATAACCGGCGTTTTCACTTTGAGTCAAGACCAGAGGAGAGAAGAAAGAGGAGGAAGGAGTTAAGAAGGGAGTAAGAGAAGATCCCAGCCGGGGCCCTCCTGGAATCTGGCAGCACGCCCTCAAGCCCAGACAGTAGCAACCTGCAGGGTGCTAGACGCTTTGCTTTTTCCATCTTTTGTTTCTCTTGACAATGACTTCTCAGAGAGGTCTCTCTGCAGGAGTGCCCGCAACGGCAAATAAACAAAATAGATGCGAGAAAATGATTTCTGTTCTTCCGTGCTCCAAATGAGGCACAGACGTTAAACAGAAGGCAGGACCAACTAAAACGACCTTGGCATGCAGACAAAGAGCATCTTGTTCAATGGCCGCACTTGGGATTCTATAAATACAATGAATCCGGGGTTGAGTAGCATGTACTTTGGGTACTGATGAATGGATTTTTATCAGCAGCCTAGAGACAGAATCCAAAGGTGACAAGTGTGGATAACGGGACACAGTTGGATTGAGGGAGAAGCTAACTTTGCTGTTCTCTAGCACAATCAAGGAAATGTCTGGAATTCATAAATAACAGTGGGGTGGGGGGACCACAAATGGCCAACAATGGCCAGAAAGCAGAAATCCCTCTGCTTGGCATCTAGCAGAGTCTGCGGAATTTGTTTGGGTTATTCGAGAAATTCTTGTGGTACTTAAGATATAATCAGGCAGAGTTTTTCAGAGCTTTGTTTGCCTTCCAGATGCTAATGACGGCTGGATGCGATGCGATGCATACGCTGGAGATTTTAAATGGGTTTTCCTTTCACATGGTCTCTGGGGGTGTTTGGAAGTGAATACCCTAACCAGGAGTACTGCAAGGAGACACTAAATCCCCAATGTCTTTTCTGCTCTGGAGACATGGAGGTTAATCCCCAGTGCCCACGCAGGCCAGACCCCGAGAGAGGAGGGTTAAGAGTGATCAGTGGTGGTGACCGCAGGCTCTCAGTTGGAGGCTGAGCGAGGCCCAAGAAGGCTTTGTCATGTCAAGGACCTCTGCCTCTTTTCCCCTTCCCGGTCCTCAAGGGCTCTGGCCACAGTCTGCTCAGTCTCTTAGCAGCCTCAGAAGCAGCCAGCAGACAAAACTGTCAGAGCCTCAGCCACATGTAGAGAAACTCAGCCAAGTACACAGCCTGGAGGATACATAGCATGCCTGCGTGTGTTTTAGAACTCAGCCACTGGCCTGTGCCTGAGCACCCTTTTCCCGAGGTTACACACTCAGTGTCAGCTTTCAGTGCAGACAGGAGGCGAACCCCTAAAAACACAGCCCTCTGACCCCAGAAGTATAGTCTGTGATAGTGAGAAATGGGGACCTAGGCTGCTTAATTTTTTACAAAATTTTTTATTTTTATTTTATTTTAATTTATTTTTTAATATTTATTTTTGAGAAGAGAGAGTATGAGCAGGGGAGGGGCAGAGAGAGGGGGAGACACTGAATCTGAAGCAGACTTCAGGCTCTGAGTTATCAGCACAGAACTGACGCGGGGCTCGAACCCACAAACCTTGAGATCGTGACCTGCGCTCAAGTTGGTGCTTAACCAGCCGAGCCCCCCAGGCAGCCCTGGGCTGGTGCTTTATAAGCCATCGCCGTGCTAACCACTCTGAGCCGGAGGGGTGGGTCTCAATCCTGGCAGCACATTACGATCACCAGCTTAAACACCAAACAAAAAACTGTGCCAAGAGCTCACCCCCAAGACTCAGCTTTCATCAGTCCGGCTGGGCTGAGGCGCTGGCACTGGTAGGTTATGGAACCACATTAATTTGCCACCGGTGAGTCTAATGTGCAGCCGGGGCCAAGAGCCTCTGATGTAGATCTAGACCACAGTCAGATTTTATGGTGATAGAAAGTAATGCATTGAGGTGACAACAGCCCGTTTTCCCATCAGTGTGCGGGGAGAGAACAAGGTAAACATGTCTGGGAGGATGGTGTCTCCAGGAGACAGGATGCCTCTTCCTCTAGAAGCAGGTAAGGGACTTGTAGCCATCCTCTGCCCCCAGCTCTATAGGCAGGAGTTAACCGACATATTTAAATGCCTCAGGGGGCCCCTGGATGACTCAGGCGGTTAAGCATCTGACTTCTGCTCAGGTCACCATCTCAGTTTGTGAGTTCGAGCCCCGCGTCAGGCTCTGTGTTGACAGCTCAGAGCCTGGAGCTGCTTTGGATTCTGTGTCTCCCTCTCTCTTTGCCCCTTCCCCAACTTGCGCTCTGTCTCTCTCTCTCTCACAAATAAACATTAAAAGTTTTTTTAAAAAATAAATAAATGCTTCAGGGGTGCCTGGTGGGTGGCTCAGTCGGTTGAGCACCCGACTTCGGCTTAGGTCCCTGAGTTCAAGCACCATATCGGGCTTGATGCTGTCAGCTCAGAGCCCGCTTTGTATCCTACTTTGGATCCTCTATTGCCCTCTCTCTCTGCCCCTCCCCGACTTGTGCGCGCTCTCTCTCTCTCTCTCTGTCTCCCAAAAATAAACATTAAAAAATGCTTCAACATGTTACAGTTCTTTTTCCCTTTTTTAAATTGAAAGTTTTATTGAGAAAAGTGTGGGTTTGGGTGTAGTTGTAAGAAATGATACAGAGCGATTCCATGAATCCTTTACCTGGTTTTCCTCCATGATAACATCTTACGACAGTGTAGTACAACACCACGACCAGGATACTGACATGGATACGGTCTGCTCATCTTATTTGGATTTCCCAGTTTTACTTGTACTGTGTGTCTATTTAGGTGTAGCCAGTTAAAAAAAAATTTTTTTTTTAATATTTTGAGAGCTAGGGCATACATGTGCACAAGTTGGGGGAGGCACAGGGGGAGGGGGAGAGAGAGAGAGAGAGAGAGAGAGAGAGAGAGAATCCCAAACAGGCTCCACACTGTCCACACAGAGCCTGACACAGGGCTAGATCTCAGAACCATGAGATCATGAGCTGAGATGAAATCAAGAGTCAGACACTCAACTGACTAAGCCACCCAGGTGCCCCTAGCTGTACCCAAGTTTATCACATGTGAATTCACGTGTCTGTGACCACCATCAATGAGCAGAGCACTTTCACTCCCACAGGCATTCCTGTGCTGCCTTTCTGTAACCACACCAACTCCTCCCAGCCCTCCTCCCCCGCCCATGGCGACCACCAGTCTGTTCTCCATTTCTAAAAACTTGTCCTTTCAAACTCTTCTAGAAATGGAATCATACATTATGTAACCTTTCGGGATTGGCTCTTTTCCCTCAGTGTAATTCCCTGGAGAGTCATCCAGGGAATTAGGCGTGTATCAGTAGTATTCCACGGTACATGTGCGCCACAGTGCACTGCATTATTCTCCCACTGAAGAGTCTCTGGACTGTCTCCAGATCTTAGCGCTCAGGAACACAGCTGCTACGAGCATTCATTTTTATGCGAACATAAGTGTTCATTTATTTGGAATAAATACTCATGCTGGATCATGAGGTTTAGTTTTATAAGAAATTGGCAAATTATTTTCCAGTGTAGCTGTGCCGTATCATATATTCCCACCAGCCAAGGAGCCCAATTTTTCCAAATCCTTGTCAGAATTTGGTGTTTTCACTATTCTTTTCTTTTTAATGTTTATTTATTTTTGAGAGAGAGAGAGACAGAGTGTGTGATGGGGAAGAGCAGAAAAAGAGGGAGACACAGAATGCAAAGCAGGCTCCAGGCTCTGAGCTGTCAGCACAGAGCCTGACACGGGGCTCGAACTCATGGACTGCAAGATCATGACCTGAGCCAAAGTCGGACGCTTAACTGACTGAGCCACCCAGGTGCCCCAACTCTTCTTTTATTGTAGTCTTTTTTTTTTTCTTTTTTTGAGAGAGAATGCACTAGTGAGTGAGGGGCAGAGAGACAAAGAGAGAATCCCATGAGGGGCAGTGAGAAAAAGAGAGAGGCAGAGAGAAAGAGACAGAGGCCGGGCTCAAGCTCACCTGATGGGGCACTCGAACTCACAAACTGTGAGATCATGACCTAAGCCAAAGTCAGATGCTTAATGACTGAGCCACCCAGGCGCCCTTCACTAATCTTTATTTAAGCCACTCTGATAGTTGTGTAATGACATTGAATTGTAGTTTTAATTTTTATTTTTTTGTGTCTAATGACATCAGACATCTTTTCATGTGCTACTTGTCATTGGATGGCAGTGAAATGTCTGTCATGTCTTTCATGCCTTTTCTAGTTAGACTGGTTATTGCTTTTACTGTTGAGTTTTGAGAGTTCTTTATGTATCCTAGATACTAGTTCTCTGTCGAGGTCAAGTACCTTTTAGCATGTTACTCATGAAATACATGATTACATTTTCACTGTGGCAATAATACAATAGAATAGTAACAAGCAGAAAAATAGGAAAGTCCCCCTCTATCCCCACTTTCTAATCCCACTCATGCTCCCCAGAGCAACCATTTTTAACAACTTTAGTTCAAATTCCTTTTTAAGCTTCACGTGCTCAAAATGGGCTGGATTGCTATACATGCTTCTGCAACTTGCTTTTTTGACTTAACATCTTGCCATGACAGAAGATACATACTTGTGTTACTGCCGCTCCAATCTCTCAGCTTTCCTACTCTCCTGTAATCCAGAAGAAGCAACAACAACACATCACACCTCCAGAAATCTGAAAGTGTAGAACACTGCTTCTGTCAGTGTTTGAAATCTTAGGTTGGAACAGAAATTGGGAGAACTTTCAGATGAGGACTGCCACTCCAGGTAATGGGAAGAAAATCTTACGCCACCCATGTGGAGACAAGAGACTCAATTTCTGCTAATGGGCTAACTGGGGATTCCCTGTCTATTAGAACTGCTGTTTCTTCTTCAGTAAAACCACAAAATTGGACACAAAGCTTTCTCAGTGCCTTGCCATTTAAAAACAATTTTTTAAACATTTTTATTTAATTGAGAGAGAGAGCGAGAGCGAGAGAGAGCGAGAGCGAGAGAGGGACAGAGAACGCTAGCGGGGGAGGGGCAGAGAGAGAGGGAGACACAGAGTCCAAAGCAGGCTCCAGGCTCTGAGCTGTCAGCACAGAGCTCGAGGTGGAACTTGAACTCATGAGCCATGAGATCATGAGCCGAGCCCAAAGCCAGACGCTTAACTGACTGAGCCACCCAGGTGCCCAGTGCCTTGCCACCCTTAACATACAACCACTCAGTTCTCCGCGGAGGGGAAGCAGGGTCTAGGGTCTAGTCCAGAATATGGATGCCTCTGCTCCCTTTTTTCCTATCCATCCAGAAGAGGAACGGACTCCAGGCCAAAAAATGAGCCATTCTCTCTCACTGCCTGGGAGACATGTATTTCCAAGTGGAAATTGGAGCCCCATGCAGTCCGTAATATAAGTGAAACTTGAGGAGAAAGATTTCTGTTCTCTGAGCTGCTCTGCTATTGTAGGAAATAGAGCAACATAATAGTGACTATGGTTACTAATTTGTCTTTCCAAAAGAGGTTAAAGGACTTTAAACAAAATCATTACCCTCTCGGGGAGTCTGGGTGGCTCAGTTGGTAAGTGACCAACTATTGATCTCGGCTCAGGTCATGATCCTATGGCTCACGGGTTCAAGCCCTGCATCAGGCTCTGTGCTGAGAGCGTGGAGCCTGCTTGGGATTCTCTCTCTCCCTGTCTCTGCCCCTCCCCCATTCATGTTCTCGCGCTCTCTCTCTCTCTCTCAAAATAAATAAACTTAAATTTTTTTAAATCATTATCCTTTCAGAGAAGTAGAATAAAGAACATGTCTGTGGGGGGAAACCTTTACTTTGTGAAAGCTGCCATGCTTAGCAGCCTAGATTAAATGCACACACACATACACACACACCCTCCACACACCCTAATTTGCTTTATTTACCTAACAAATATCACTGAGTGTCTGTGATGTATCTGGAACCCCACCAGGCAGTGAGACACAATGGTGACCATACACAGAGGGTCCTAAAAACTTCAGCATCAGGACATGGTCCAACCACTGGGCATTCTTGCCCTGTGGCTTTTTAACGCATTCTGCAAACTTCCACCAAGGGAGAACATCTACAGGACAAGGTGGACTCCTATGAAAAGAGCAGAGAATCCACAAAAGAAGGTGCTAGAAAGCAAGCCTGATATTTCAAAGCTGTTCTCCTGGCCTTGCGGGGGAGTTCGTTACAGAGGAGCAGGAAGGCCAGAGGGATGAGCGTCAATGGCATTAACAGAGGCACAAATGTCAAGCAGCCTGGGACTGAGTGCTGGACACTCTGGCGTTCGTCTCAGTCCTGCCCCTTTCCCCACTGGCTGACATTTTGCCATTTGCTGAGCGGACAATCACAACATCCGTGATAGGTTGATCCGACCTTGACTGAGAACATTTGGTGTCCGTGATGTAATGAGGACAACTGCGAATGTCTGTCACCTGCACTGAGCCTTTTAAAGGACAGGTGGGGCGAGAGTGGCTCACACCCTAGGAGTATGTGAAAAGCTCTTGTGTTCCATGTTGTTTGGTTACTAAGTCCTGAAATGCTGGCCGCTGTGCCGAACAGTCCTACACAGTGAACATAGGTTGTGTTGAGTTGGCTCGGTATTTCCTCCTTCTACGTGGAGCACGCCGCATTAAGCTCGCAGGGAAAGTTATTGGCAAGCATCGCATCTATTTTTAACGAAAGGCAAACTGCTACAGCACTCAGACCAGATGCTTGGCTGCAAACGGCCTGCCTGTGTTCCAATCGCTTAATATACGACTGCTCGTAACACTGAAGCCCTCAGTCTTGCTCATTCTTCCTGCCTGCCCTCTGGCTATAGGCATGAATTTGCCTGTGTTGGATTCCCCCCCCCCCCCACCCTTTAGATGATTCCCAACCCAAACCCTGAAGAAGTCAAGAGTTATTCAGGAAACGGGTGCTTTGGGAAGCTGATAGACAAAAAGCGTTGTTCAGGGCAGCAATAGGAATTTTTGGGGGGGGAAGCAGTTAGATCAGAACATGTATTTGTTGAAAGGGTTTGGGGATTCAGTAGATAGACACGGTGAGTAGACACAGTATAAGAAGGAGGAGACAAGAGCTTGAAAACATCTGTTCGCTAATGTTTTAATTGAGATACCAGCTCATTTGGAAAAGTCTGGATACAGAAAAAATACTCATATGAATGCTGCCACAATTTCCATCTCCAAAATGTAGAATAATTTCATGTTTAATTCAATGTCAAGAAAATGTTTGAATGTTTTTCCTTATCGGTTTCCAGGGCTTACTGATTTCGAATCCTCCGTTAGTTCAGAACAAAGGGGGAAATGATCATGTCTGATTATTCTTAAGAATTCACTGCAAGGCACCTTGGGTGGCTCAGTCGGTTAAGCATCCGACTTCGGCTCAGGTCACGATCTCACCGCTTGTGGGTTCGAGCCCTGCATCGGGGTCTGTGCTGACAGCTCAGAGCCTGGAACCTGCTTCAGATTCTGTGTCTCCCTCTCTCTCTGCCCCTCCCCCACTTGCACTCTATCTCTCTCTCAAAAATGAATGAATGTTGAAAAAAATGTTAAAAAAAAAAAGAATTAATTGCAAAAACAGACTTTTTGTTGCTGTTGTCTCCTGGAAAGTAATTCAATGGCATTTATTCTGAAGAATCTGATTTGTACTTCCCACATTCCTTTCCCCATTTTCACTTGTTAAAAACTTATCTGGGGGTGGCTGGATGGCTCAGTTGGTTGAGTTGACTAGATTTTGGCTCAGGTCATGATCTCGCGGTTCATAGGTTTGAGCCCCACATCCGGCTCTACTCTGACAGTGTGGAGCCTGCTTGGGATTCTCTCTCTCTCTCTCTGTCTCTCTCTGCCCCTCCCACGTATGTGTTCTTCAAGGTCTGGCTCAAGCCACCCTCTTTCCTCATGTGTTTCTCCTTTCCCGTGGCACATAGATGATTTTGTCTTATGCAAGTAATTTTAATTTTAATCTTACCTGCTGTAAAGTAAGTTCCATAAGAGCTCATCTGTCTCATTTGCTGCTATGTCTCAGGGTCTAGAATAGGTGCCCAGAAAATAATTGTTTCCCCACTTCCTGGTCTTTGCCACTAAACTAATAATTCAGGCACACTTGGTTTAGAGTTGTCCCACACACTGCTGAGCCACTGAAGCCCTGCTCAGCCAACCCAGAAAAATCTCCAAACTGCAGTGGATATACCCCAGAGATGGGGTATGGTCCACTGGGGTGAGGGAATATGCTGGTTAATTTTACGTGTCCAGCATGGCTAGGCTCTTATGCCCAGATGACTTGGTCAAACGTCAGTCTAGATGTTCCTGTGACGGTTTTATTTTTTTTTTTTAGTAGGCTTCACACCCATTGCGGAGCCCAACATAGGGCTTGAAATCACGACCCTGAGCTCAACACCTGAGCTGAGATAAAGAGTCAGATGCTTAACCCCTGACCTACCCAGGAGCCCCGCTATGAGAGTATTTTTAAGATGTGAGCCACGTTTAAATCAGTTGACTGTGACTAAAGCAGATTACCCTCCATTCCATGATGAAGCTGGGCCTCATCCAATCAGCTGAACCCTTACAAAATAAAAAAGAATGGAGAAAGAATTCTATATCCACAATGCCTTTCAACTCAAGACTGCAACATCAATTCTTCCCTGGGTCTTCAGCCTTACGAGACTCTTGCCCTCTGAAATTCAGACCTGTCAGCCCCCTCGATGTTGTGGGCCAGAAACTAGGGTAGGATTTCAAAGTATTAAATCTGGCTACATGTTGATATGTCATTAAAATGAGGATGTTTTTATTTTTTAACTAGAAATCTAACAACGTGGGATCTCCTCATGCACTGTTGTACCTGAGAAGAGGCTCCCGGAGACAATAGGAAAGTTTTTCTCTGCCACATAGTATTTATAATATTATTCATCCAAAGATTGGGTCAAAGAACATACTCTTTGAGTATGTTCATACTTCCTGCTGAGACTATTTCTTGAGGAAAATATGAGCTCCATACATTAACTGTCAGTTTTGTCCCAAATATATCATGCTTACATTTCAAGGAATAAGTTCTTACTTTAGAAAAATGAACCCTTATTAAAATGTGGCATAGTGGAAAAGAGCTTGAGCCTTGAATTCAGAGCAATCTGGATTGAAATTCCAGTTCACCATTTCCCTGCCATGTAATTTTGGGCACGATGTCTAACTTCTGTGAATCTAGGTACCCCCATGATGATAAATCTTTTGATTTCATTTTTTTGGACTGAGATAATATAGGTATACTTCACCTTAGACACAAAATGGCCCCCTCACGTCAACTAAAAGTTTAACCCCCAAACAGGGTCTAGCCTTCTACACTTCTTTATGTTTTTCTCCATTGCATTTCTTATTTACTTACTTTATTATCTGCCTCTTTGACTACATTGGATGTAAAATGGTGCAGCCACTTTGGACAGAATTTGGCACTTCCACAAATAGTTAAACCTAGAGTTAATTTAGGACGCAGAAATTCCACTCCTAGGTATACGCCCAAGAGAAATCAAAACGCATGTCCACACAAAAATTTGCACATGAATGTTTTCTGCAGCAATTTTTATAATAGCAAAAAAGTGGAAGCAACACCAAATGTCTACCAGTTGATGCATGACTATACAAAATATTGCATATCCACACAATGGAATATTAATCAGGAATAAAAATGACTGAAGTAATGGGCGCCACTTAGTTAAGTGTCTGACTCTAGCTCAGGTCATGATCTCATGGTTCGGGGGTTTGAGCCCCGCATCGGGCTCTGCACTGTCAGCACGGAGCCTGCTTTGGATCTTCTTTCCTCCTCTCTCTCTGTCCTTATCCAATGCATGTTCTCTCTCTCTCTCTCAAAAATAAACATTAAAGAAAGAATGAAATAGTGATACATGCTACAATATGAATTAACCTTGAAAACATTATGCCACACTTATTAGAAAGAGTAAAACTGAAAACATAGACAACAAACGCTGGCGAGAATGTGGAGCAATAGGAACTTACATTCATTTGCTGGTGGGAGTGCAAAATGGTACAGTCCTCTTTGGAAGATATTCAGGTAGTTTCTTACAAATGTAAATATACTCTTATCATAGGATCCAGTAATCATGCTCCTTAGTATTTGCCCAAAAGAGTCGAAAATATGTCCACACATGGACGTGTTTTATTTATTTTTAAAACATGTTTATTTATTTTTGAGAGAGGGAACAGAGCACAAGTGGGGGGTTGGGGGCAGAGAGAAAGGGAAACATAGAATCTGAAACAGGCTCCAGGCTCTCAGCCATCAGCACAGAGCTCGATTCGGGGTTGGAACTAACAAACCGCGAGATCATGACCTCAGCTGAAGTCGCTTAACTAACTGAGCCACCCAGATGCCCCTATAGCAGCTTTATTAAGAACTGCCAGAACTTGGGAGCAACCGAGATGTTCTTCAATGGTGAATGGACAGATAAACTGTTACACCCAGACAATGGAATATTATTCAGCGTGTAAAAGAAATGAGCTCTCAAGTCACGAGAAGACACAGAAGAAACTTAAATGTATATTACTAAAAGTGAAAGAAACCAATTTGAAAAGCCTACATGCTATAGGATTCCAACTATCTGATATTCTTTTATTATTGTTATTTTTGAGAGAGAGAGAGAGAGACAGAGAGAGACAGAGAGAGACAGAGAGAGAGGGAGAGGGAGGAAGGAAGAGGGGAAGAGAGAGAGAATCTTAAGCAGGCTCCATGCTCAGTGCAGAGCCTGATACGGGGCTCGATCCCACCACCCTGGGATGGTGACCTGAGCTGAAATCAAGAGTCAGATGCTCAACCAACTGAGCCACCTAGGCGCTCCTGTATGACATTCTTGATAAGGGAAAACTATGAAGACAGTAAAAAGGTAAAAGATTGCCAGTGGTTGGAGTGGGGAGAGGGATGAATAGGTCAAGCACAGAGGATTTTAATGGCACTGAAAATACTTTATATGATACCATGATAGATACAGGCCATTATACAATTGTCTAAACCCATAGACTATATATACATCAAGAGAAAACCAACTGTAAACTATGAACTTTGAATGAAGCATGACATATCAGTGTAGGTTCATCAGTTGTAACAAATGTACCATTCTGGGTGGCAGATGTTGACAAGAGGGAAGGCTATGCAGGCGGGTGAAGGGGCTTTATGGGAAATCTCTGTAGCTCCCTTTCAGTTTTGCCATAAACCTAAAACCGTTCTAAAAAAAAATGAAGGTCTTTAGAAAATTATGCTACGTGAAACAAGCACAAAAGCCCACATATTTGATAATTCCAATTAGATGAAAAGTAGAATGGGAAAATCCATAGAGACATACAGAAGATTAGTCTTTTCCATCTATCTATCTATCTATCCATCCACCCATCCTATTGGTTTAATTCCTCTGGAAAACTCTGACTCATACAAGAATGGATTTGTGTAGAAGTTGGCTAAAATTAGAAGTACTGTCCATGCCTGGAGAAAAGAGGTTTTCTCTACATAAAGCTGACTAAAGCCATTAAAATTTTTTTTTATGTCTTTATTTTATTTTGAGAGAGAGAGAGGCAGAGAGCGAGCAGGGGAGGGGCAGAGAGCGAGTGGGGAAGGGGCAGAGAGAGAGGGAGACAGAAAATCCGAAGCAGCCTCCAGGCTCTGAGCTGTCAACACAGAGCCCAATGCGGGGCTCAAACCCACAGACTGAGAGATCATGACCTGAGCCAAAGTCGGACGCCCAACCAACTGAGCCACCCAGGCACCCCTGACTAAAGCCATTTTAAAGTCAAATCTATTAATTTGATCCCAAAGGACCACCATGTTCTACAATAAGGACCCAAAGTGATGAGCTGACACACCAAGACCTTTTTTAAGAAAAAATAAAGCTTTTTGTCCTTTTTATAAATCATATGTATATATGTGTTTCAAGGTCAGAATATGAGAACTCAAAATGCCTTGAGTTAGCACAGTGGAGCTCTCTTTGCCCCAAATGTTCAGCTTAATTGCTGACCAGACATCTTTTCCAGTGACAGAGGAGGCTGATGTATTACCTGCCAAGGAGTGAACTTTATTTTCCATATCAGACCTCCCTTCCAATATTGAATGCTCCAGAGAGACAAGGATTCCAAAATCAGCAAGGCAGTTTGGAAAAAAAATGCATTTGTTTTAAAATCAGAACCATATGGAGCGCCTGGGTGGCTCAGTTGGTTACACAGCTGACTTCAGCTCAGGTCATGATCTCACGGTTTGTGAGTTCGAGCCCCGTGTCAGGCTCTGTGCTGACAGCTCAGAGCCTGGAGCCTGCTTCGGATTCTGTATCTCCCCTCTCTCTGCCCCTCCCCCATTCACTCTCTCTCACTCTCTCTCTCTCTCTCTCTCTCTCTCTCTCTCACACTCTCTCTCTCAAAAAAATAAACACTAAAAAAAATTTTTTTAAATCCTAACCATACATGACCACAATACAATTTTGTCTTCTTTTGGAGACCACATCTATTTTTGCTCTGACCACCAACCCCCGTTAAAATGCTATTTCCTCTGTTCTCAGAAGCTTTTTCAAATTCATATTCACGTGTATTCAAAGTCCTCATATAAAAAAAGATCTAGAAACTTTTTCTCACAACAGTGTTGCGCAGTTAGTTAATACCACTAAATACACGAAAAAAAGGGAGCACACGGAGTTTGAATGACTTACCCAGAAACAGTTTCAAAGGCTAACAAAGGATTTCTGCCTCTCAGAGCTCCTGTCAGTAGATCAAGACTTCATTTCTAGCCTGTTGCTTTCTTTCTGTTGTTGTTTGCATTTAAAGTACTTATGTTCAACGGGGGCACCTAGGTGGCTCTGTTGTTGAGCATCTGACTTTGGCTCAGGTCATTTTCTCCTAATTTGTGGGTTTGAGCCCCATGTGGGGCTGTCTGCTGTCAGCGCAGAGCCCGCTTCCCATCCTGTCCCCCTCTGTCTTTCCCTCACTCTTTCTCTCTCTCTCAAAAACAAATAGGCATAAAAAAATACAAATGTTCAAGCAGTGAAGACAAGTTTAGAAGACAATTAGCATATTCATTTGCTAATGTGCCTCCCATCTAGTCATTTCCAGATCTGTATAAGCTTTTTTCCCCCATTTTTAAAAGTTTATTTATTCATTTTGAGAGAGATCGAGACAGCACCAGTGGGGGAGAGGTAGAGAGAGGGAGGGGGGGGGAGAGAGAGAGAGAGAGAGAGAGAGAGAGAGAGAGAGAGAGAGAGAGAATCTGTCGGCCCGGAGCCTGATACAGAGCTTGAACTCATGAATTGTGAGATCATGACCTGAGCTGAAACCAAGAGTCAGATGCTCAACTGAGTGAGCCACCCAGGTGCCCCAATCTCTATGAGCATTTTTGAAATAAGATCAGAAAAATGTCTTCTCTGCCTTACCATCCTCTAGGTTCCACTGCCTTGAACATCAACCACACGTTTCTCTATTTAGAACACACTTTATCCTTTCCAAGGTATACAAATGCTACATTAAACATTCTAGAGCCTATCATAAAAAAATCACTAAATCAAATTGTTACATGAGTAAAAGCAAGTTGCCCAACAATATTTATGCTGTTATATATAATGGATGTCTTGGTATGTGTGGGTTTTTTAATTTTTTTATGTTTATTATTGATACAGAGAGAAACAGAGCATGAGTGGGGGAGGGGCAGAGAGAGAGGGAGACACAGAATCTGAAGACAGGCTCCAGGCTCTGAGCTGTCAGCACAGAGTCTGACGCGGGGCGGGGCTTGAACCCACAAACTGTGAGATCATGATCTGAGCTGAAGTTGAACGCTTAACTGACTGAGCCACCCAGGCACCCCTGTGTGGTTTTTTTTTAATAGAAAAAAAATCTGGAAGAATGCAGAAGAGTTAATCAGTGGTTATTTTAAAGGAGGGTACTAAAATTTGAGGCTAAGGGTAAAGAGAATTTCTTTTTAAATTCTATACCAAAAACAGTTGGGAGATAACTAATTAATACTCTTCAAAAGAGTCAAGGTCAGATGAAGGGTAATGAAAGACCAAAATACTGTTCCAGATTGAGGGAGAGATAGGAGCAATAGTAACTCAAGGTAGCATGGTATCCTAGATTGAATCCTGAAATGGAAAAAGACCTTACTACAGTCTGTAGTTTAATTAATAGTATTGCACTCAGGTTAATTTCTTAGTCTTGATTAAGTATATCATGGTTATGTAAGATGTTTGAAGCCAGATGAAGGATAGAGGGGAATTCTCTGCAACTCATGTAAATGCAAACTTATTTCGAAATAAGGCATTCATTCAAAAGGGAAAAGGGGGAGGGGCGCCTGGGTGGCTCTGCTGGTTAAGCCTCCAACTTCGGCTCCGGTCACGGTCTCACTGTTCGATCTCACTGTCCGTGTGTTTGAGCCCAGTGTCAGGCTCTGTGCTGATGGTTTGGAGCATAGAGCCTGCTTCGGATTCTGTGTCTCCCTCTCTTTCTGTCCCTCCCCTGCTCACACTCTCTCTCTCTCAAAAATAAATAAACATTAAAAAATGTTTTTAAGGGAAAAGGGAGAGTTTGTAAAAAAAAAATACACATTTCTGAATCCCACCTCATACTTAATGAATGAGATCAAGCATGGAAGTCTGCATGTTGAATATACTCTTGGGTAATCGTGCTGCATGTCAGAGTTTTGAGAACCCCTATTTCATGTACTTTGAAAACTGTTTTAAACATTGAGAACCACATTAAAAAAAAACTCACAAGAATGTATTTATACATTACTTGAAAAACTAACAAGAATAGGAGAACAGCGTAAGTCAGTGGTTCTCAACTTTGGCTGTAAAAATCACCCGAGGAGGGGGCGCCTGGCTCAGTTGGTAGAGCATGTGACTCATGATCTTGGGGTCATGAGTTCAAGCCCCACATGAAATGTGGAGCCTACTTAAAAAAAAAAAAAGGCCAAGAATCACCTGAGGGTTTAAAAAAAAAAAACCCCAATGACCAGGGCACGCCCCAAATCAATTGTGTCAGAATCTCTGGGATGGGACGCAGGCATGAGTAGTTTTAGAAGTTCTCCAGGTGATTCTCTTTTATGTTTGTTTATTTATTTTTGAGAGAGAGAGAGAGAAAGTGCATAGGCAGGGGAGGAGCAGAGAGAGAGAGGGAGAGAGGGAGGGAAGGGGGAGAGAGAGAGAGAGAGAGATAGAGAGAGAGAGAGAGAGAGAGAGAGAGAGAGAGAGAGAGAGAGAGAGAGAGAGAGAGAAACTCTGTCAATCAATGCAGAGTTTGAGGCTGGGTACAGTCTCAGGACTGTGAGATCATGACCTGAGCTGCAACCAAGAGTCAGAGGCTTAAGGACTGAGCCACCAGGATGCCCCTCCCCAGGTGATTCTAATATGTAGTCAAGGGTCATTACCACTGACGTAAACATTCAAATCCAAACAGTCAAAGGACAAAGGCAAGAAGAAAATATGGCCCTCACAGTTGGCAGAGCTTATCTTAAAGAGATGGGAGATATATATATCTATATATTTTTTACTCCTTTTGCACTTAAAAAAATTCCCCAATTCTGTTTCTTGTGCATTACTTTATATTCAGAAAAAAAAGATTTTAAAAAAGAATGAGTCCTTGTTCATAACAAAAAGAAAGTTCTCTCATTTTCCATAAAGCCTTCCATTCTGTTGAGACCGAGGACAAAGCACTAACCCGCCTTCTAAAGGTGGGTTGGTGGAGGCATCTGCATTCTGGAAGGACAAAATTGCTCAACCCACCTGTTTACATGGTTGCAGCTGAAACACTCATGAATTAACTTAATCCAAAGCTACATCCGTCCCAGCCAGGTGACTGGACCAAGAGTTGGCATCTGACCCAAGGTAGGTTTTGAGAAAACCTCCCTGGGATTTTTGGCATATGAGAGAAGATATACCTAATCTCTCTTTGGGAGCCTGAACCATCAGATATTAAATTAGCTGAAATAAATTGAGTACTTTGCTTTTTGCCAGTTACTGCTAAGTACAATAATAATCCACGTTCCCTTTGGCATATGAAGATCAGAGAAATATGAAGTATGTATCCCATAAATTCATTGTCAACAGAGATTCCCTTCTGGGCAAGGAAGTAGACGTGGAGGCTGAGGAGAATAAATTTTTTTTTCATATTTGGTATATATATTTCAAATTTTTTTTAGAAAATTTTCAAAGGTATTGGATCGGTTTGTTGCCAGAATAATTAAAACTCCATGAGGGTCAGTGACTTTGATCATTATACTTCCTGGAATTCCACTGGAACCTTTGAAATGCTCCCCACAAAAAGACAATGGCCTCCATTTGCTACAGAAATCCTTTTCTCAAAATCATTACAATTTAGAGTTGATGAAACGAAGTTCAGAGGGAGAGGAGACATTGAAGTTGGGGTGTTCTACGTCTGAACGGCTCAGCTGGAAGAGCAAGTGACCTTGATCTCAGGGTCGGGAGTTCGAGGTGCACATTGGGTATAGAGATTACTAAAAATAAATCAATAAACAGGAAAGAGAGAAAGAGAAAAGAAGGAAAGAAGGAAGAAAGAAGAGAAGGAAGGAAAGGAAGGAAGGAAGAAAGGAAGGAAGGAAGGAAGAAAGAAAGAAAGAGAAGGAAGGAAGGAAGGAAGAAAGAAAGAAAGAAAGAGAAGGAAGGAAAGGAAGAAAGGAAGGAAGGAAGGAGAAAGAAAGGAAGAAAGAAAGAAGAGAAGGAAAGGAAGGAAGGAAGGAGAAAGAAAGGAAGAAAGAAAGAAAGAAGAGAAGGAAGGAAAGGAAGGAAGGAAGGAAGGAAGGAAGGAAGGAAGGAAGGAAGGAAGGAAGGAGAAAGAAAGGAAGAAAGAAAGAAAGTCAGGGATGCTTTCGCATCCTGTGGTCCAATGACTCCCAAGGGTATATACGCATAGACTTCACAGAGTCTATAAACCTGGATGGGAATAACTGTCTCTTTATTTTCACTAACCCCTGTCTGAAATTAGAATCTCCTTCAGTTAAGAGTGTAGACAATAAACCACAGTAATAGACAAGGGTGTCTACATCTCCAATGGAAATCACACATCTATTCAGACCCATTACACTTGTTGCAGTATCTCAAAACACCATTACTATGCATCACTTCTTCAAAATTAGAGTCGGTCATGGGCCTGCTAGACTGTGATTAATAAATTAATAAGGAAACATATTTGTTATTGTTACAAATTTGACTTAATATTTGGGTATCTCTTTATTAGTGATTGTTTTTATTTGTAGCTTTTTGGGTGGTGTTTTTAATGCATTTACAATATTATTCTTTTTTTTTCTTTTGTTTAACTATAGTTGACACACAGTGTTACATGAGTTTCAAGCGTATGACACAGCCACCGAACAACCCCATAGGTTATGCTGTCCTCACAAGTCACCATCTGTCACCACACCTCGTTATTACAATACCATTGACTGTATCCCCTCTGCTGTGCCTTTAATTCCCATGACTTATTCATTCCATAACTGGGAGCCTGTATCTCCCTCTCCCCTTCATCTATTTTGCCCATCCCCCCATCTCTTCTTCCCTCCGGAAACCATCAGCTTATTCTCTACACCCGTGGGTCTATGTCTCCTTTTCGCTGGTTTGTTAAAACCGCATTCTTAGCAGTGAGCCCGGCGCTCCTGCGGATCTGTCTCTTGCTTCAACAGTGTTTGGACGGAACAGACCCAGGGACGCCCCTTCTGCCAGCCTCTGACCACCCTCCAACCTTTTTTCCAGTCGCAACCTTGGGAGCCATCTTCTTGCCCATCCTCTGCCTCCGGGACCAGCCAACACCCGATTTTGAACTTAGCTCCTCGTTACCCACCAACCAAGAGCGCCCAGATTCAGAATCAGAGTTATGCCACCGAGGTGGAGGCCGCCTGGTGGACGTGCACCTGCGGGCCTCCTACACCTACGTGTCTCCCGGCTTCTAGTTCGACCTGACCACGTGGCTCTGGAGGGGGCGGACCCCTTCTCCCCGAGGTGGCTGGGGAGAAGCGGGAGGGCGCGGAGCGTCTCTTGGAGATGCAAAACCAGCCGAGGCCGCGCCCTCTTCCGGGACAAGCCGAAGTTGGCCCAAGATGAGTAGAGATAAAACCCTGGACGCCGCGGAAGCCGCCCTGCTTCTGGAGAAGAACCTGAACTAGGCCCTTTTGGATCTGCATGCTCTGGGTTCTGCCGGCGCAGACCCCCATCTCTGTGACTTCCGGGAGAATCAGTTTCTAGATGAGGAGGTGAAACTCATCAAGAAGACGTGCCACCGCCTGACTAATCTCCGCAGGCTCTCCGGCCCCCGGGCTGGGCTGGGGGAGTGTCTCTCGGAAAGGCTCACCCTCAATGAGCACGAGTAGAAGGCGCTGGAGCCCAGCACTCTTTGGCAGGGTCCCTCTGGCATCCCCCAGGTGCTAGGGCTTGTGCCGAGTCCCTCCTTGCAGCCACGAGGCAGCTTTTTAACCACCCTGGAGCCCTCCCTCAAGCCATGGACCAAATGAAAACAATAAAGCTGTTTGTAGCAAAAAAAACAACAAAACAAAACAAAACAAAAACCCAAAAACAGTATTCTTAGATTTTTTTTAGCCTTTTATTTGTTTAATTTACATCCAAGTTAGCATATAGTGCAACAATGATCTCAAGAGTAGATTCCTTAAGCCCCTTATCCATTTAGCCCATCTCCCCTCCCACAACCCCTCCAGCAACCCTCTGTTCTTCATATTTAAGAGTCTCTTATGTTTTTGTCCCCCTCCCTGTTTTTATATTATTTTTGCTTCCCTTCCCTTATGTTCATCTGTTTTGTATCTTAAATCCTCATATGAGTGAAGTCGTATGATATTTGTCTTTCTCTGACTAATTTCGCTTAGCATGATACCCTCTAGTTCCATCCACATAGTTGAAAATGGCAAGATTTCATTCTTTTTGATTGCCGAGTAATACTCCATTGTATATACATACACCACATCTTCTTTATCCATTCATCTATCGATGGACATTTGGGCTCTTTCCAAATGTTGGCTATTGTCGATAGTGCTGCTATAAACATTGGGGTGCATGTGCCCCTTCGAAATAGCACACCTGTATCCCTTAGATAAATACTTAGTAGTGCAATTGCTAGGTCATAGGGTTGTTCTATTTTTAATTTTTCAAGGAACCACCATACTGTTTTCCAGAGTGGTTACGCCAGTTTGCATTCCCACCAGAAGCGCCAAGAGAGCCCCTTTCTCTGCATCCTTGCCAACATCTGTCATTGCCTGAGTTGTTAATTTTAGCTATTCTGATGGGTGTGAGGTGGCATCTCATTGTGGTTTGATTTGTATTTCCCTGATGATAAGTGATGGTGAGCATTTCTTCATGTGTCGGTTGGCCATCTGGATGTCTTCTTTGGAGAAGAGTCTATTCATGTCTTTTGCCCATTTCTTCACTGGATTATTTGTTTTTTGGGTGTTGAGTTTGATAAGTTCTTTATAGATTTTGGATACTAACCCTTTATCTGATATGTCGTTTGCAATATCTTCTCCCATTCCGTTGGTTACCTTTTAGTTTTGCTGATTGCTTCCTTTCCTGTGCAGAAGTTTTTATTTTGATGAGGTCCCAATAGTTCATTTTTGCTTTTGTTTCCCTTGCCTCCAGAAACCTGTTGAGTAAGAAGTTGCTGTGGCCGAGGTCAAAGAGGTTTTTGCCTGCTTTCTCCTCAAGGATTTTAATGGCTTCCTATCTTACATTTAGGTCTTTCATCCATTTTGAGTTTATTTTTGTGTATGGTATAAGAAAGTGGTCCAGGTTCATTTTTCTGCATGTCGCTGTCCAGTTCTCCCAGCACCACTTGCTGAAGAGACTTTGTCTTTATTCCATTGGATATTCTTTCCTGCTTTGTCAAAGATTAGTTGGCCATATGTTTGTGGGTCCATTTCTGGGTTCTCCATTCTGTTCCATTGATCTGAGTATCTGTTCTTGTGCCAGTACCATACTGTCTTGATGATTCCAGCTTTGTAATACATCTTGGAGTCTGGGATTGTGATGCTTACAGCTTTGGTTTTCTTTTTCAGGATGGCTTTGGCTATTCGGGGTCTTTTCTGGTTCCATACAAATTTTAGGATTGTTTGTTCTAGCTCTGTGAAGAAGGCTGGTGTTTATTTTTGAAGGAGAGAGAGACAGAGTGTGAGCAGGGAAGGGGCAGAGAGAGAGAGTGAGACACAGAATCCAAAGCAGGCTCCAGGCACAGAGCCTGATGCAGGGCTTGAACTCACGTGCTGTGAGATCATGACCTAAGCTGAAGTCGCACGTGTAACCAACTGAGCCACCCAGGTGCCCCAAGACAGTATTCTTAAAAGGGGTCTGTAGGGATCACCCAAAGTGCATAGAGGTTCATGGCACAAAATAAGTTAAGAATCCCTGCCTTAGAGCAAAACAAAACTAAATAATTATTTAACAAATAAAAGCAATAATCATCTTTAGTCTCATTAAAAGAGATTCACATCAAACAAATCTTTTTCATTTTTCAGAGACCTGGCACAAAGGAAATAATTTTACAACAGTTGTCTGGAGATATACCATCTTCCTAAAGCTCTAGAAAGATCTCTGGTCTAGAAAGAGGACCTAAGCAAAAGCCAATTTCGACAACAAGACTGATATTTTTCCTTTTAATCCAGCAAGCACTATTTGACAAATTTTTGAATTATGACACTTCTGTTCTTTCAAACGATGGAGAGGATGCTTTGGAATTCCAATTCAGTTTTTCCAAACAATGGACCCAACCCCCATTTTATCTTTCTGAATCTTAAAAAGAGGAACCAGGATCCACACAGCTACTCAAAGTGATGTGGCAGGTGCAGGTACTCAGTTTGGGAGTTCAAGCAAGATCATTGCCTGGAATCACCGTGTTGAGGTTTATGGCCATGTCACAACTCGCATGAAAGATCTGTAGAGGGACAATGTTAGAGGACCGAGCAGTAAGTCATTACCACCTGTATGTCAGTACATCCCCGTGCGCCCTTTGGCTTGAAAGTGTTCATGAAAGGATGGCAGCGAGGGAAATCAAGGACAACAGAATTTGGGGAGGGGATATAAGAGGTTGCGGCTGGGGACAGGCTGCAATATCATGTGATGTCCTCAGTGTCCCCAGAGCACATTGTGCAATCCCTCTGCCTGCTCCTCATGTGGGACACATGCTCTGTTCTTAGGCTGAATTGCACAATTGGAGATTATGACACTTTGTTTGAACCTTATCCGGGAGGATGCTGTGTGTGATGGCAAGGGCACCAGGTCCCTCTGTCTGGACTTTTGGGTTAGTGAAACACTGCTCGTTCTCCCTTCCTCTCTCTTGCTTCTCAGTGGTCTGAGTTTTTGGCAAGTTGCAGGGCATCCCCGATTACCGTAAGAGGGCAGGGAAGTCTTGTCTGGGAACAAAAATGGAAGGACCAGTGGGGTAGGGGGGGAGGACTATCAGGGCTCAGGTATTCAAAAGTATGGCACCGGCTGGCAGGTATGCTGCATAGTTTTGAGGTTTGTCTGTTTCTGATCCTCCTGGTTCCATTAGCCAGATGCATCAATAAATAAGGAGTGATCCACCAAAGACTCTCAGAGTGTGCCCTGTGGACAGGAAGCACCATCTGGGGAACTATGAGACATTCAGATTCTCAGACCCCAGCCCAGATCTACTGAATTGGACTCTCTGGGTTGGAGGCCCAGGCATTTGTATTTTATTACACCTTCCAGATGATTTTTAGACACATCAAGCTTTGGGAAGCCCTGGCCTAGGCAAGAAGATGCCACCATGCCACTGGGAAGCAGCAGTGTGATGTGGGTGTTTATTAAGTGGCCACAGCCCTGCAACTAAGGGCACCAAAGCCATGATCTCACTGGACACAGACGAAGGGGGGAAAATCCATTAGTTTTTCTTGGGCTTGCCCATACTACATTTATGCCAACGAGTTTGCAAAACACGACACACTCCCACTGTGACTAATTATTTTGAAATTGTGGGCAGGAGGAAAGGTTGAGCAGTTCAGAGAATTAAGGCAGAACAAGTTATTTGCAAAGTCTGAAACCTTTTTCTGGTCGTTCCACTGACTTCCTAAATATGTTGAGAATCGGGACTGGATATTATTACTCATGCTTTTATGACCAGCAACTGGCTTAGGGCCTCATTCGCTTTAGCTGCTCAGTTATTGCTTGAAAAAATAAATAAGTCAGTGAATGAATGAATAAATGGAATTAAATGAGGGTTTTGTCTTTACCTTTGTGTTAGTGTTGTGTATTGCCCCCAAAACAAATTACTGCTAATTTAGTGGCTCAAACAACAAAATGCATTATCTTAAATTTCTCCACATCAGAAGCCCAGCATGGGCCTCACTGGGCTGAGATCAAGGTGTCAACAGGACCACATTTCTTTCCGGAGGCTCCAGGGGACAATTCGTTCCCTGGATCATACAGGTTGTTGGCAGAATCCAGTTCCTTCTGGTTGTGGGACCATGCCCCCGTTTCTTGGCTGGCTGTCAGCTGAGGCCTCACTGAGGTTCTAGACACAGCCTGGATTCCTTGGCTCATGGCTTCCTTCCTCCAGCTTCCAGCCAGCAATAGGGGGTGGAGCGCCTCTCAGGCACTGAATCTCTCCTCCTTCTTATTCTAACAAATCCCTCTGATGGACTCTTCTGCCTTCTTCTTCTGCTTTTAAGAACTTATATGGGTAGATGTGTGTTACTCAGATAAACCAGAATAATTTCCCCGTATCAAGGCTTATCATTTCCCTCACATCTGCAAAGTCCGTTCTCCCATGTCAGGTAACGTACTTACACATTCTAGAAATTAGGACATGTGCAACTTTGGTGGACCATTATTCTGCTTACCGCACTTCATTGGAAAACATATACTAAAAGCACCTGGGGGCACCTAGCTGGCTCAGGTGATAGAGTGTCCAACTCTTGATCTCAGCCTCATGAGTTCAAGCCTCATGTTGGGTGTGGAGCTTACTTAAAAAAAAAAAAAAAGCATCTGAATCCCAAGAATTTGATGGGGAACAAGTATGATCTTCTTGTAGCATGCTTTTGCACAAGGTGTAAACACCTAGAGTTGGCCTTTTGTTTGTGAGATGAGGAGTTTAGAGAAATACGTAGCTCTCTACCAACACCATTTTTAAATACTTCCTCCTGCACCCTCTCCACTCTCTCTTCCATTCAGTAATTGTATTCTCATTTTGTAGGAAGAGGAGGCTTAGAAAGTTTACCTTATTCAAGATAGTAGTAAAGCTTAGATTCTATCACAAGCCCTTCCTTTTAATCATTACAGACCCTACTTCCTTGTGATACCCCATTTTCACATGTCCCCCAGTCTAAGAAATAAACAGCAAAGCTAATTCAAATTCAAATATTCATTTAGCAAAGCTATGTGTTCATTAGCTGATATATGAAGAAGTGTGTATAAGTCATAGTTCTCCAGAGAAACAGACCTAAAGGAGATAGGTAGAGGTATAAAAGAGAGAATTCATTATAGGATTGAGCTCGTGCAATTATGGTATACAAGATGCACCATATGCAATCTGCAAACTGGAGAACCAGGAAAGCAGTGGTGTCATTCAGTCCAAATCCAAAGGCCTGACATTCAGGGGGGCTGATGACATAAATCCCAGACAGAGTCTGAAGGCCTGCGCTCTGGGAGGACCAGGAGCGCCGATATCTGAGTGCAGGAGAAGATGAATGAATGTCTCAGCTCAAGCAAAATGAGCAAGTTCACCCTTCGTCCACCATTTTGTTCTATCCAGTCCCTCAATGGATTGGATGAGGCCCGCCCACATTGTTAAAGGCTCTCTTTATGCAGCCTTCCAATGCAAATGTGAATCTCTTCCAGAAACAACCTCACAGACACACCCAGACATAATGCTTCACCCTCTGGGCATGCCTTAGCCCAGTCAAGCTGGTACATAAAGCTGTAGTGACAGGGACTTTCATAACAAGATCTCAAGGTGTGAAGACCCCAGTGGTAAAAATGCAGGCATCTTGTGATAGACCAGGAGAGGACATCAAAACATCTGGTTTCACTTGGTACGCAGACATTTATAAAGCCTGGCAGAGTCAGAGTTAAGGAGAAAAGCACTGGAGAATCTTTCCATCCTCTCTATGCCAGAAAAACAAAGTGCTAGTTGTACAGAGTAGTTAGGGAAAGGTCTAGGAAAGGTCTCAAGAAACTGATTATTGCTATAGACCCAACATTGGAACAAAGTCCCTCACTTGGAGATTGAAATTCTATCCTTACCAGAATTGTATCCAAATTGGTCAGAATGTTCCCTCACTGTGGGAGCCCACAAATGGGAATGAGTTGTTTTGCCCCTCTTTTGAATATTTAACCATTCCCGTCTAGTTCTATTAATTCAGTGACATAGATTATTTTGCTATTTCAAACCCCTGCTTCATAAAACTTCCTGTGTTGTTTGCCTCTCTGTTCAGAACTATGCTCACTAACTCGATAGATAAGGAGCCAGCTAAAGGGCAAGGTCATGTCTTATTTATATCTCTATTCCCCGTGTCTAGGTTACTGCCTGGCTGTACTAATAAACAACACTACAAACTACATCAGTGATAATAGCATCATTATAATAACATACAGGTATACAGTGTTTACAGGAGATGCACCTGCTAAGCAAGTTATTTATACAATTTATAGAAATTAGTTCATTTCTTCTCATGACAACTATATGGGACTATTATTACACTCATTTTACAGATGAGGAAATTAAATCTGTGTGTTGAACTCATGGGGTGCCTCGCTGGCTCAGTCAGTTAAGCGTGAGACTTCAGCTCAGGTCATGATCTTGTGGTTTGTGGGTTCAAGCCCTGCGTTGGGCTCTGTGCTGACAGCTCAGAGCCTGGAGCCTGCTTGGGATTCTGTGTCTCCTTCTCTATCTGCCCCTCCCCAACCTGCACTGTGTGTCTCTCTCTCAAAAAAAAAAAAATGAATAAAGAAAGTTAAAAATATTTTTTAAAAATCTGTGTGTTGTACTCATGAATGAAAGAAGAGAAAGTTATCACATCCTTTAAGACAAGCCCTCCAACACTGGGAATATGGAGTCTGGAAAGTACTTAAGTGTGAGGGGATGGGAGAGGACACGTCTTCAATCCCTTCTGTGACATAATGGTCAACTTAAACAGTTTTTCAGGAATTTCTCCTTTTCTATGGTCTTGCTGTGGACAGCTCTGCTCCATCATTTTTCTGATTTTAAGGAGGCCCAGGAGCCAGGGAGGTTGTAAACACATTTGCCTAGCTCAGAGAAGTTTTGCGGAGAGCTCACAACCAGCAATCCAAGGACCCAAAGGGATGCAGCCTAGCCGGCTCTCAGGGTCCGTGGGACAGTGCTGGACCAGCTTACTCCCATGTCCACAAGGTCTCTGTATTAGTCTGCAATGCTACTTAACAAATTACCACAAATTAGCAGCTTAAAACACACCCATGTGTTACCTCATGGTTTCTGGGAGTCAGGAGCCTAGGAGTGGCTTATCTGGATCTCACAAGGCTAAAGTCAGAGCGTCAGGCAGCCTGTGTTCTCATCTGGAGGCCCGACAGGGAAGACTCCACCTCCCTGCTCAGTCAGGTGACCACAGAATTCAGTTCCTTGCAGCTGTAGGCCCGAGGTCCCTGGCTGTTTGCTGGTTGTTGGCAGGTCCCTTGCCACATGGGCCTCCCACAAAAGTCCCATACCTCTTCCAAGTCAGTTCGGGAGTTTCTAGAGCCAGTATGCAAGCAAGATGAAATCTTGTATATCCTGTTGTAACCCCTGAAGGGACATCCCATGACCTCTGTCACATTCTATCACTAGAGGTCACAGGTCAAACCCACACTCAAGCCGAGGACATGAGTAACAGAAGATGGGACTATTGGGGGCCACCTGACAGCCTGTTTGCTACAGGACCCTCTGGAAGGAGGCTACATGAGGTTAGGCAGAGCTGTTAAGGGCCCTACACTCACCCAGCAGTTGAGTGGGTGAGATCAGGGGCCCTGTCTGACTTGCTCATACAGGCATTTTGAGTCTAAAGCAGTGCCCCCTTCTTGATTCACGTCTATCCATGAATGACTGAGTGAATGACTTCTGGTATCATGCCTGTTGTAAAGGGAAAAAACCCGATGGGCAAGCGTGAAGCTGGAAAACATGCTTGTCTTTAATGTGGTGTGCAAAGGATGGCCCCTTACCACTATTCACTCCTAGTTAACTCATCTGTTTCCTGCGACAGGAGGTCATGGCAAAGACATTGCTTAGAAAAATGAGCCAGGAGATAAGAGGGGAGGAAAAAGACGTGGTGTGAGGACACGCTTTGTGGTGGACAGAACCCAATCTGCTCTCAGAGGCATCTGGTGCCCAGGTGCCTGGGTGGTTGCCTGCTCTTCATGAATTTTGAAGGTGCCGCCAAAAGTGTTAACAAGGGTGCTATGCCTTTCTTTTTAAAGTACTTTTTCTAAAGGTTAATTTATTTTGAGAGAGAGAGTTTGAGTGGGGAAGGGGGAGAGAGAGAATCCCAGGAAGGCTCCATGCTAACAGCAGAAATCCCGATGTAGGGCTCAAGCTCATGAACCTCGAGATCATGACCTGAGCCAAAGTCGGACACTCAACCGACTGAGCCACCCAGGTACCCTGGAACGAGGAGTTCTCTAAGAAGGAAAAGAGAACACGGGACTTTGCCCGCAGGGCCACCCAAGGTGTGTGAGGAGAAATACAGGGTTCAGAACTCAGCAGATTTTCTAAACTCCAGCTGCCCAGAAACTTTCAGGCAGGATAAAGGATCTATTCACAGGCTGAGACTTCACAAAAATTTATGAATCAGAACACATTGTATAACCAAGAGGTCAGGCCAGGAATCAGACTGGGAAAACCTCTCGGAGGGATTTAATCCCAAGAAGAAAAACGGTGGCCACATAAAACAAAAAACAAACCAACAAAAAACAAACAAAAACAAAAAAACAGAGAAGCAGGCAGCGGTCACTGTTGCCTTTCCACCCAGGATGGGGAGCCGCTATTCGTACCCGGGATTTCTAACATGGAGTCCTCGTCTTCCGTGTCACTAGCGATCACACGAAATTACTAGAGGTTCCGGGAACTTGAGTGACCCACCATTTACCTGGAGGGCTGAGGGCATCTTTCTTATCTTGCTCTTTTTTCCTCCTGCCCCCTCCTCGTGGCCGATGGGGAGATAACGATACTCGTTGCTAGCATGCTGCTACTACTCCTGGGTGAACTGATTGGATGTGCTCCTCAAAGGCTGGCCTGTCTGGCCAAGGTTTGCGATTAGAGATGATGTCCAAAGAAGTCCTATTTGAACTTTTGGATGCATGGGGCTAGGAGAACCTTTCTCAAGAAACAGAATGTCCAATGGCCAACATTTTACAAACTAACCGGGGACAGTCTGAATTCTGGGAGCTAGCCGCAAAGGGACACCGTCACCAGGAGAATTTACCCTGAGTTCTAGGAGGGAAAGCCTTTGAGATGCTGGCTATGCTGAATTCTCTGGGTGAACCATGAGCAGAGAGAATACATAATGAGCTTGATGGACTTAAATAATAACTGGCACTTTAGCAGAGTGTTGTACATGCCAGAGATAGCTCAGTAAGACACAGACGTGAGGGGGAAGGTGGTGGTGAAAGCTTGAAGTTAGAGCCTTGTTTTTTTACTGTTTATTTATTTTTGAGAGAGAGAGAGACAGAGTGTGAGGGGAGGAGGGGCAGAGAGAGAGGGAAACGGAATCCCAAGCAGGCTCAGCGCAGAGCCAGATTCGGGGCTCGAACTCATGAACGGTGAGATCATGACCTGAACTGAAGTCAGATACTTCACTCACTGAGCCCCCCAGGCGCCCCGGAGTTAGAGCCTTTAGTTGACACAATGATGACAGGAAGGAGGCAGAGGGGAAGATGAAAGAATGTAAGTGGGCATCACTTTAGAACTTACGCACAGGACTGAGCTACCACATGGTGGAAATGCTATTTTTGTGCTGAGCGAGGAAAAGGTCAAAGGAGGGAAAAAAATAAGCTTATCTGGGACTTGAGCAGGCTCCGGAACAGATTTCTATTTTGGCATTTAAGATAATCCAATGTCTCAATCTCTTACCAAGATTACATAAAATTTCACTAAAATCTGTCCTCTAAGCTGACAAAATAACCAAGTCTTTTCTGGACTCCCCTTCCCCAACCGCTTTTTGTTTTGTTTCGGGGTGGTTTTTTTGTGGGGTTTTGTCTGTCATGGCAAAAATTTAGATGGCCAAATTGAGGGGATGGTAAATGAGAAGACAGATGGTCAAAGTCAGACCACCCTGGGTGTCTCAAACACACCGGCCTGTGCACGGCAGTGGGTGTCACTGTCCATGGACGATGAACTATTCAGCCCCTGTCCCCTTATTCAGATGGGAGGCATGCCCTCTGTAACAGTTTCATGTGACTGTTGCTCATTTGTTTTGTTATATCTTTGGATATAACATACCCAGGACTGGAGCGGGGTTCAGGGTGGGGGCTTACAAAACATAAATTCATGGTCTCCCAGTTCTGGAAGCTCAGAGTTTGAGATCAGCTCTGAGCAAGGTTGGTTTCTTCTGAGGTGTGTTGTGACCCTCTTCTGCCTGTGCTTGTCTGTGACCTAATCTCTTCCTCCAAGACACAACTCAGATGAGACCTCATTTTACCTTAATTACTTCTCTAAAGACCCTGTCTCCATGTACAGTCACACTCTGAGGAACGGGGGGTCGTTCCGCCCAATCCAGACTCTAAGGAGGTGGAGACTCGGATGGGTTTTGAGTTTTGAAAAGGGCTTCTCCCTCTCAGTTTCCTTCCATTATCTTCAGAACACTTCCGGCAGCGGAGAGCTCTGTGGATGCATGAGGGTTTCCAGTCTTCCCGCCGTCAACTTAGGAATTGACCTTGGTCCTGTGTGGAAGTCAGAAATAGCCAGAGGTGTTCAAGAGAAGTGTTTCCCTCCTTCCCTTCTATGTTCAACTACACTTTCTAAGCAGATGCTCTTCCTGCACAGGACTCTGTACAGCGGTATCTTCAGGGCACGTCTGCCCTTTCACTGAGAAGCACAAAATCTTCATAAATTTTATCTCGGTTTTTCCTAAAAGGGGATGCACCGGCCATTAGCAATATCCGAGACAATATTACGAGACACAAAAGCAGAGTATTAAGTTATAGAGAATCCAAGAATGAAAAAGGTCCTTTTGATCGTTTTTTCAGTTCTTCGGATTAAATAAAAAAGAAAGTGTCAGGTCGGGACTGATATGTCTATAACACCTGACCGAAATCTTTCTTTCAGACAGAGAGAACTGACCTCAAGACAGAGACCTTTGCAGGCAAAATATCCAGGTGGAATTACTAATATTGGTTACTCTCCATTACATTTATTTTTACATTTAAATTCTATCACTTCTACCACCAGGGAGGTGATGAGTGTCCATCTATCCTTTGAAACTGATCTGTCTTAAAAATTGAGTTAATTTAAAGAAAACGTTACGGGAATAATGGCATAGGCAAAAAATGTGCAAGCAAGTTGCAAATGACTGATATTTGGGGAAACCTGCTTTCATTTAATTCTTCCAACAGCTCTATAAGGTAGGTTTTGTTGTGAACACACGTTTTCTTTTTCCATGTGCTTTTTAAAAAGTTTTTAATTCCAGTTAGTTGACATAGTGTTATATTAGTTTCGGGTATACAATCTGGTGATTCAACACTGTCATGCATCACCCAGTGCTCATCATGACAAGTGCCCTCCTTAATCCCCATCACCTATTTCACCCACCTCCCACCCCACCTCGCCTCTGGTAACCATCAGTTTGGTCTCTAGAGTTAAGAGTCTGTTTCTTGGTGTCTCTCTCTATCTCTCTCTCTTCACCCCTCTACCTTGGCTCATTTGTTTTGTTTCTTAAATTCCACATATGAGTGAAATCATAGGGTATTTGTCTTTCTCTGACTGACTTATTTCGCTTAGCATAATACCCTCCATGTCATTGTAACCTTTTGAGGAACCTCCAACCTGTTTTCCAGAGTGGCTGCACCAGTGCACATTCCCACCAACAGTGCAAGAGGGTTCCTTTTTCTCCACATCCTTGTCAACACCTGTTGTTTCTTGTGCTGTTGATTTTAGACATTCTGACAGGTGTGAGGGGATATCTCATTGTGATTTTGATTTGCATTTCCCTGATGATAACATGATAGTCATCTTTTCATGTGTCTGTTAGCCATCTGTATGTCTTCTTTGGAGAAATGTCTGTGCATGTCTTCTGTCCATTTTTAAATTGGATTGTTTGTCTTTTGGGTGTTGAGTTGTATAAGTTCTTTATATATTTTGGATACTAGCCCTTTATCAACCATGTCATTTGCAAATATCTTCTCCCACTCCATTGGTTGCCCTTTAGTGTTGTTGATGAACACATGTTAATGAAGGAGAAACTGTGGTTCAAGAGTTGTTTCTTCAAGATCGCCCATCTTGTTATTTGCAGAACCAGCATCGACATGTGGGTATGTCTGCAAACCTGAATGGGTATGTTTGCAAACCTGAAGCTCTTAACTGCAAAACAATACCACTTGTTCATCAGTCCCATAGCAGCTTTTTGAGTAAAAGAAGGCAAGTTCTTGAAGGAAAATACTTCAGATATGAGGATGTGACTAGGGAGGGCTAACACAGCTTGGTATGTGAAAAATCATTTCTTTTTTAATGTTTATGTATTTTGGGGGGGCAAGCAGGGGAGGGGCAGAGAGTGAGGGTGAGAGGATCCAAATCAGGCTCTGTGATGACAGCAGAGAGCCCAGTACGGGCTCGAACTCTTGAACCACGAGACCATGACCTGAGCAGAAGTCAGATGCTTACCAACAGACTCACCCAGGTGCCTCAAAAAATAATGTCTTTAGTCAATCAATAAACTCATAGTGAGGGTCTGCTATCTGCCAGCCAATAAACTTGGTACTGCATTCCAACATTGTGATTTTTCTGGAAGTAACCAAACACATTAGTTCCCAGACAAGAAAAACAAAAATCAAACAAAGCAAAACAGAACACAAAAACAGGGAGATTTTTTTTTTTTCCATGGAGATCACCAAGTGCCTTGAGAATGAAATAAATATCAAGGGAACACCAGGACCTGTCTGCAACAAAGTGTACTGACCTTTTGCTCTGGACCAGAATGTAAATATTAATGAACTTCTCTATAAAGAAACATTGCACCATAACTATTTTTCAAGCATGGCACTTTAAAGAAAAAGGTAGGAGGTTCGCTCGTATCCAATCTCAGAGTTTCTGAATATGAGTTTCTTCGTACTGGCAACGCTTCCTGGTAATTTTTCCAGAGAAGTCATTGTGGTCTTTTAAAGACTTTACCTAGGAGGACTGCCAGGACAGAAAATTCAAACTGTGATGGGGACCAGGATCCAACCCCCTCATGCTCCCTGCACCCCACACCACCACATCTTGTCATCTATTATAAAAAGAAGTGATCTAAGAATTTAAACCTGCTGGTTAGCAACTGACCATAAGAGAATGAACAATTCCTAATTCCCTAAAGCACCGGATCACCAGCAGGCAGAAAGGGATCAAATGCTTCTCTGCAAACCCTGTCTCTTTAGGGAAACCTCCATCGGTAGCCACGCCCACAAGGCGTCCACACAAGCCCGGCATTTAGCAGCCACAGGTTGGTCGCCACCTCTGATCTTGGGAATCTTGGAGACTTTCTCCCTCCTCACCTGGATCAAAGAAACAGTGGAGTTTGCTCCTGAACAGAAGAAGCCCTCTCTGTGGGATCATGTTGGGAGTTTCCCTCTACCGTCTTCCTTTTTTTTCTTTTTAACATTTAAAAAAAATATTTATTTATTTATTTTTGAGAGAGAGAGAGAGTGAGCACATGAGCAGAGACCGGCAGAGAGAGAGAGGGAGAGAGAGAATCCCAAGCAGGCTCCTAGCTATCCACGCAGAGCTCCATTCTGGGCTTAAATCCATGAACTGTGAGATCATGGCATGAGCAGAAATCAAGAGTAGGACTTATAACCAACTAAGCCACCCAGGCACCCCCTACATCTTCCTTTTATGTGAAGGGTTCCCAACTTTTTTGGCGTGCACCTGAAAACTTTTGGTTAAACATCCCCTGAGAGTCGGTCTCTATCCTGCAGTATCTTGGTACAGACTGCCACTCTTCAAGGGTAGAATTTCCTCTGTCTAAGCAAACATGATTATTTGGGTTTCTATCACACCATACTGTCCACTCAAATGGTAGATCCAGACTATTTAACCATAAGAAGCTATTTTTAATATCCTCAAAAAAATGTTGGGAACCACCATATGATCACATTTGTTTCCTTAATATTGGTTGAGATAATATGGAATGACAAAAAATATGAAATAAGGAGTCTTTCTAAATGATTTTGACATGTTAATCCCAAAGTAACTACATATGTTTTAAAAAATAAAGCATAGGAATGCCTAGGTGGCTTAGTTGTTAAGCATCTGACTCTTGATTTCGCTCAGGTCATGATCTCATGGTTCGTGGGTTCGAGCCCCACATTGGTCTCTGTGCTGAGTCTGCTTGTGCAGTGTGGAGCCTACTTGGGGATTTTCTCTCTCCCTCCCTCTCTTCCTTTCCCGTGCTCATGCCCTCTCTCTCTCAATAAATAAATAAATTTAAAAAATAAAGCATATATGTTTGAAGCAAATTATTTATTCTGTCTGATGAACAAGTAGATTCTCAGAAAAAAGTCTCCCCAAGGATTCTCCAGTCTACAGATAGAAAACCATTATGTTATGTTATGAATTCCTTGAGGAAAAAAGCTATGTTTTGTTCAGCTTTATATAACCTGATGCCTAACCCAGTGCCTAGCCCACAGCAGGTGCGTGGGTAGGAAATAGATATTTGGGAGGTGTCCTGTTTTCGCTGGCACTGGTGACATTCACTGAGCGCTTACGAGGTACCAGCACTGTTGTAAGAGCTACACATGTAACCATCAAATAACCCTGGGGGGTAGATGCTATTACCACCCATATTTTACAGATGACAAAATCAGAGATCTTCAGGAATTTGTTCAAGGTCACACTGCAAAGCATTTCTAAAATCAGGACACAAAGTAAGATTTTATTATTTTTCATGGCTTTAAATGTCACTTTATGGAGTCCACAGCCATGGGGAGTCAAGGGGGCCTTGGGCGCTGCTGACCGACCATATTAATAGAATGCTCTTTGTGGACATGTCCACCCCATAAAAGGAAGAATGAGGACCCTTCATGAAGAGGCTTTTGGTTCCTTGTCTCCAGGCTACTAAGAAGCAGTTTCACAAGCCTGTGTCACAGGGTGTATGCCCTGCCCATCCCTGCCGGATGTATTTCATACAGTAGGCTCTTGCCTGGTTTCTAAGGGATTATGGGAATGAATGATCGAATGACTGCCTATCCATTCCTGGAGGAAGACTTTAGCTGACATCAGTTACTCTTCTGGCTGGGGGGTTGTGGTCACATTATAAGCCCTTCCATGAAAGAAAAGTTATGTCAAGTCTTTAGTTCTAGTTCTAGATTGAGAACGCATATGTGAAGACAAAGACAGAGAGGAGATGCAGAGAGAGGCAAGGAGACAGAGGCCTGCTGCATACGATTAGCCTCACCCTACCGTGTCCCCTCAGCTCTGTGCACACAGAGCTGCAAAGAGGAAGACACGTGGGCGTGTCCTGACATCCAGGACCTCAGGATGGATTAGAGCAGGTGGATATGAACATCAGTAAACACAATACAAGCCAAGATGTGACCCGTGCTTACAAATAAGTAAATAAATCAAAGAACACAGAGAAGGATTTGACCACGGACACAGGCCAGATGACTTCCAGCTAGGGGAAGCAGGAAATGCCAGCTTCTGAACTAGCTGCGTTGTGATCAATAGAGATTAGAGGGGAAGGGCTTTCTACACAAGGGGAACTCCTGGGGGTGCGGCAGGGGATGGCGGGACTGGCAGTGCATTCTGGTTGATTAAACAGTAGTTGTACACTGACCAATTCTGGGCTAATCTTGATTTGGCTAGTACATTGCTGTATTTAAAAGAAAAAAAAAGTTTTCTTTGAATGTCCCAAGCGAACACATGGGCTCTGTGTCCATTGTTATGGTCTTCCACCGCCTGACTCTCCCACCCATTCACATATTCGTGTTACCTGCTGTTTCTGAAGCTTTAGGACAGGGACCCTTCCACTAAGGCAGAGGTGTCTTGGGGCCTGTTGGGAAACTCAGGCATTGGTAGGCATTTTCAACTTGGAATGAAGGCAGGGAAGGAGTGGAGGTAGGGGATGTGGGCAGGGAGGTTTAATTTGATAGGGGGGAAAATGTACCTTTATTTTCATTGACTTCTAACTGAAATCCAGCATTTCCATCCATTGTGAATGTGGGCAAAAAACTGTAAGACTATTAGCAGTGTGTGTTACTTCCTCACCAAATAAACTCCAGATTATTTCATTTCACATTACGGTTGCAGACATCTGAAGCTATCATTTATGCTTGTCGGCACTTTGAAATTATGTAGTGATGAGATTTATGCTAGATCTTGTTAAGAAAGAAGAACATATACTATGATCACAAATTGTGTAGGTTTTTTTTAATATAATTTCCATATAATCAGTTTTATTTGTATTCCTATGTGTTTTGTTTTATGCATTGAAAAACATTACTCCCAGAAGGAGTCCATAGTTTTTATCAGACCGCCGAAAGGATTCATAACACAAAATAGGTTAAAAACCTTTACTGAAGATAGCTTGGGGCCATAGAGTAGAGAGCTTTAAATGTCTTCTTTAGCAGTGTGAATTTAATCTTATAGGTAACTGGGAGCCACTGAAGGGTTTTGTTTTTAATGTCAATTATTACTCCATCAAGAAGTAATTTAAAAAAATTTGATTGTAGCATAATTTTTAATCAGTTGTATTGAGATATAATTCAGTGCATCCCTTTTAAAGTGATTTTTTAAAAGTAAATGCTTATTCATTTTTGAGAGAGAGAGTGTGTGTGAGCAAGGGAGGGGCAGAGAGAGATGGGGACAGAGGATCTGAAGCAGGCTCTGCACTGACAGCACAGAGCCCAATGCGGGGCTCGAACTCATGAACCTCAAGATTAGGACATGAACTGAAGTTGGACACTCAACCAACTGAGTCACCCAGGGGCTCCAGGTTCAGTGAGTTTTGACACGTGTGTATGTGTGTATGTGTGCACATGTAACTACCACTACCACCAAGATACAACTTGGGCAGTAGAAAATAAAATTCCAGAATTGTACATCCTGTTTTCCCATCCTCAAAGGATCCCCACTCTGGGCTTTCAAGGGTACCAGCACTTCACTGAGGGCCCCACAACCCAAGCTCTGGGGAGGGAGAACAGTTCCCAAAGGAGTTCGGGTAGAGAGAGGGACGGCATATGGAAAATCAGGGACTTCGTCATAGATGGGACACATGAAGGTCCAAATGTCAGTCCTCAAATATCTACCTATGTAATAATTCATGTAACCACAAGATCACAACCTTTCACTGGTTCAGAAAGGGACAGAATCTGATCATCCATTTTTATCGGCTGATGGCATGCACCGCTGTTAACTGCATTGGCATAGGAGTAATGGTATGTCTTCTATCAGCCACAGCTTCAGCTGTATCTTGTCGAAACTTCTAAAAACTACACACATTCATATAAAAAAATTTTTTTAAGTCATACCCCCTGGGATTCTGGGAAATCATCCCAATTTGTTTTGTCAGGTCCTACAAATATTTACCAAGGTGGCACAGGACCAAAAGTCACGAAATTGTTTGCATGAGACCTTGCCACGTCAGCTGCAGGAGGGCGGACCTCCCCCACCCTAAAATTATTCAGCCTTTTCTCTTTTAAAGACAGAGAAGCTAGGAGGAAAAAATCACTCACTCTCGAACAACTCTTCTAATCTTCTTAAGGAATCTTACTATTAAAGCCCTCCTAACATATCATTAGGGTATGAAATAAACTCAAAAAGAAGTCTTTTTCTATGAGGGTACGTGTGGAGGTCTTTTCAGGAGTCTTATACGAGTCTTCTGTTACGTGCTCCCTAACAGTCCCATAAGGCAGGCAGGTTACACTCAATAAATATATGGTTTCTTATATAAAATTTCTACAAGAATGTTCATAAGCCTTCCATTGCATAATAATGATGACAACAATGTAACAACATAATGACAAGGAAATAATGATGATAATGATAGAAGTGAATTCCTTAATGTAGATGGTGCATCTTCTAGCATTTTTTTAAGTTTGTTTATTTATTTTGGGAGAGAGAGAGGGAGAGAGAAAACCCCAAGCAGGGCTCCACATTCAGTGCAGAGCCCGACGTGGGGCTCGATCCGATGACCTCGAGATCACAACCTGAGCCAATATCAAGAGTTGGGCACTCAACTGACTGGGCCACCAAGGCGCCCCAGCATTTACTTTAATAGGAATAGCTCTTATTTACTGAATGCTGGATGTGGTCCAACAATGCGTAAAACACTCTATTTATAGGTAGGTTCTCATTTAATCCACCCGACAATCCTGAAAACGGTATTAATGATGGTACTTTTCACTGATGAGACACTGAGATTCACAGAGCCTTAAGACCTTTCTTCTAAGATTCCATTCCTTCCAGTTCCTTACCTGATTCAACAATGAGTCACTAGTTCCCTCCCTTACTAGAGCTTCTTAGTTGTGCTTCAGAATCTCCTTTTCCAACATCTTGATTGAAAAGTATGAACGAAGAATGATGGATTCTATTTTGCAAGGAGGAATCTCGGCTTTTGTAACTGGTGAGAAATAAATCCTCAAGGCAGGGATAGACTCTCCGCCCCCCCCCCCCCCCACAAAACTCCCCAGGACTACATGGCCCCATTCTTCCTTCCAAGACCTTTACTCTGAGCTCCTTCACTTCTTACTAGAGACTGAATGTTTGTGTCCCCCGCAAAACTCCTGTGTTGAAATCCTCAACACAATGGTATGTGGAGATGGGGCCTTTTTGAGTGTGGAACCCTACGCTGGGATTTAAAAAAAATTTTTTTTAAATGTTTATTTATTTTGAAGGAGAGAGAAAGAAGGAGAGACAGAGCATGAGTGGGGAAGGGACAGAGAGAGAGGGAGACACAGGATCTGAAGCAGGCTCCAGGCTCTGAGCTGTCAGCACAGAGACCAACACGGGGCTCGAACTCACAAGCCATGAGATCATGACCTGAGCTAAAGTTGGAAGCTTAACCAACTGAGCCACCCAGGCACCCCCTTTTTTTTTTTTTTACATTCTTATTAATCTATTCTCATTAGTTTTTCTTCCTAAGAGATAGGTTTTCTAGATAATTGAACAAGAATTGCAGAGGCTGGTCATAGGATTACTGCAAGGTCTGATTCAGCTTTGGTTAATTAGGACACGGAACAAGAACATTCATGACTCGAGCTTTATCTCCCACTGTCCCTCTAAAACGTGTTTTGTTTCCTTTTCTCCTTAACAAAATCCAGCATGTTCTATGACTTTTCTGCCCACTCTTAGGAAATACTCTGTCCTAGGTCACTTTATGTCACAAAACAGCTTTCATTGGATAATGAGAATGCCGAGTCGTATACAACAGGCAGAACTCTCTCTGTGCTTTAGAGGATCTTTCCCCTCTCCTAGCAAGGGCAGATTGCAAGGAGTGGATGTGAGCATTTGTTCTCTGTCTACCTGATAAACAGGCTCCTCCGCCCTCGGGGTTAAAGAGAAGAAAGCAAAGGAGTACAGAAAGTTCTTCCTTGACTCCTTCCATTCTAAAGGGCTTTGTACTATCAGGCACGGCAGCCGTCTACATCGAATTCTCCCATGACGACTAGACGGGGTGCCTGAGAAGTGCCCTTGATGGGTCCCTCCCACCGCGCTGCTGGACAAACCAGTTCTCGGGCAGTTCCTTCAGCAGTTTGAGTTTTGATCTGCCTCCTTACCCCCTTTGCTACCTGACAGCTAGCCTACCTCAGAGCCTCCATCCAAATCTCCTATTTAACAACCTACAACATTCCCTGTTATGTTAATCCTTTAGAGTATGGCTCCTTGTCACTTTGGCAATGACATTTCCTTTCAGCCAGTAAAATTGTATACCAAAAAGGTTGGCTGGGGGCGCCTGGGTGGCTCAGTCAGTTAAGCCTCCAACTTTGGCTCAGGTTATGATCTTGTGGTTCGTGGGTTCAAGCCCCGCATCGGGTTCTGTGCTGACAGCTCAGAGCCTGGACCCTGCTTCTGATTCTGTGTCTCCCTCTCTCTGCCCGTCCCCTGCTCATGCTCTGTTTTTCTCTGTCTTTCAAAAAACAAATGTTACAAAAAAAAAACAAAAAACATTGGCTGGCCTTGTTACAGTATCTAGAAATTTTCTTAGAATTATTACTTTTTTTTAACGTTTATTTATTTCTAAGAGAGAGAGGGAAAGAATGCAAGTGGGAGAGGCAGAGAGAGAGGAGAGAAAGAATCCCAAGCAGGCTCCGTGCTAACAGCACAAAGCCTGATGTGGGGCTCAAACCCACAAACTGTGAGATCATGACCTGAACCGAAATCAAGAGCCGGACATTTAACTGACTGAGCCACCCAGGTGCCCCTAGAATTACTAGTTTCATTCAAGGTTTTGCTTTGACTTCAATTTGAAATGGGTTATATGGGTTCATTTTGAGATGGGTTATAATATCTCTGGCACAGACATCGATTCTTTCTCCAATTTGTTCCACATTTTTGGTGCTCTTCAATAAACAGGCATTCTCAACTCTGATCATCCTGGGCCTAGACTTGAAATCAACTCTGTCTCTGCTCGCTGATGGAAATTTTCACATTGAGCTCATCACATATTATGTTTTTCAATGTAAAAATACAGAAGAGAGCATAAATTCCAATGCCCAATCCTGAAAAGAAACGCATTCGAGCTGAAGATCACTGTACCATTTGTAGTTAACATTATCTCTGCATTTTCAAGGTTCATTGGAGCTGTATGTTTTTAAATTAGAGTAGCGTATGAGTTTTTAAATGTTCCAATCCATTTCCCTGTCTCTCGCCCTGTCCTCAGAATCACGTCAGTGACCGCTGTGGTAAGTACATCAGCAGGGCTGTGGCTAATGTGAGGAGGGTTTGGCATCTCGGATAGAAAATTTATTTTTTTACTTTTTTAAATGTTTACTTATTTTTGAGAGAGACAGAGAGAATGGGAGAGGGGCAGAGAGAGAGGGAGACACAGAATCGGAAGCAGGCTCCAGGCTCTGAGCTGTCAGCACAGAGACCCATGCAGGGCTTGAACTCATGAACTGCGAGATTATGACCTGAGCCAAAGTTGGATGCTTAAGTGACTGAGCCACCCAGGCGCCCCTAGGATACATAATTTAAGGAGGTGCTCACTCTGGTGGTCCTGCAAGATCCGTGCCTCCAGGCCTCACTTACCTTACTCTAGTCTTGTCTCTGTGTCTCCGACCTGCATTTTTTCAATAATATTCCTGAGTACTTTCTATAGTCCAAATACTGTTCTTGATGCTAGACACCCAGAAGAGTGGCAATGGGAGAAACGTGTCTGCCCTCAGTAGTGGACAGCAGTCAGTGCAATGGAGAAAGATAAAGCAGAGAAAGGGAACAAGTCCCTGCCAGACTGAGACAGGGAGTGTCCTTTAAAATAGGGGCGTCAGGGAAATCCTTAATGACAAAGCGACACTTGAGTGACAACTTGAAGGGCATGACATGTTCCTGACCATTTGATGATGTGTTCAAAATATCTTATAAATTTGTTGCCAACAGTTTATGGTGACTAGGTTTCCTGTATATATCTGGCCCCTCTTGACAAACCCAAAGATCTTGCAACACGGAGTCATGTTGCTGGATGACAGAAGCTAACAGAGCAGAGAGATGCTGGCTACTTTAAACCAAGCCAGGGCCTTTATACTGGGCAAGGGTGCGGTGTTTCCCCGAGTCTCCATGTGCCTGCCCTGCTCACTTCTATCACGTATCCATCCCCTGTAGACACTGGACGTTGCCAGCTTTGCCTCGAATCCTTGAGAGAGACCTCAAATCTGCCACCCTCCCAGAGGCTTGGCAGCTATTGCGATGAGAAGCGAGCTCACCGGATCGCAGCGCAGTCACTCCACTTAGTGAGGCAAGGAGGGCCTTGACATTGGACTCCAGCGATGCGTGGTGTTCACCCAGCCGCTTGAGGCTGGGCGAGACACAGATACCGATGGGCTGTTCTCTTGCACAATGACTGACGTTCCCAGAAAGGTGTTCAACTCTGCAATCCTAATCCAGACACGTTCTAACTTTCCACTCAAAAACAAATAAATAAATTCTGGGATGATTTTCTGGCTCAGTGGGATTTCACGAAAACAAGCACTCACAGGTCTTAGGGACCCCACCTACCGGCTGGCTTATGTCAAGGACAGGAATTTTTCACGTGGGTGAGATACCATTCACTGAAGCTACCGTGAGGAAGAATCCGTGGTGACAGACAGGCCCGGCAGAAGGCAGAAGCGACTTGAGGACAGAGAGCCATTCCCAGCTTGCCAGGGGAATGGCGTGTTACCACAGTAACTATGGTACCATAGTAACCATCTCTCCTAATTGCCACCGTGTAGATGTATTTTTGTTTCTGCAACTCTTTGCCTAAATCATCAGAGGATTTTAAACTGAAGCCAGGGAGGTGAGACTGAGTTAAGACTTCTCAACTCCGCTTATGTAAAAATCTCAAGTGTGAAATTGCACAAAACCGGTTTTGTTGTAAAAGGAACAGACCCGGGGACACTGGGACTTCGGAGCAGACATGCCAGGAGTGTCTGACAAACGGTGTAGGAATCTGGATCTATTTTCATCCACGGACTGTATTTGCAAGGGATTTAAAAACCTCAAACCCTGCCTAGTGTATGGAGCACATTATGTCTCTGCATTATTTCACAATCGGTTGAAAAACAAAAAAGAAAAGGAATAGGAGAGCATCTTTTCAAATCTTAACTCTAGGTGAGGTACTGGAAAACTGAATTTTGATGTTAGTAAAAATAAAAACCATGGATTAAACCATTAGAACTATATATATCTATTTAAATTTTTTTTTTTTTTTAGAGAGCACTAGCTGGGGAAGAGAGGCAGCGGGAGAGAGAAAATCGTTTTTCCTTTTATGTTTATTTATTTTTGAGATAGAAAGAGAGCGAGTGGAGCAGGGGCAGAATGAAGGGGACAGAGGATCCAAAGTGGGCTCTGTGCTGAGAGACTGATGCAGGGCTCAAATTCCCAAACCATGAGATTGTGACCTGAGCCAAAGTCAGATGCTTAACCAACTGAACTACCCAGGCACCCAGAGAGAGAGAGAGAGAGAGAGAGAGAGAGAGAGATTCTTAAGCAGGCTAGAGCCCAATGTGGCACTCAATCCCATGACACCGAGATCATGACCTGAGCCAAAATCAAGAGTCCAACGCTCAACCGACCAAGCCACCCACGCGCCCCAAGAACTACTTTTAAGACAAGTTTGTAAATAACCACTGGGCCATTCCTATAGCTTGAATACTAAATTCGCATGAATTGAAGTTTATTTTAGGGTAACCCCTAGAAAACTTGTGAAACGGGAGAAATTTCTCTTTAGTGTGCAATATCTCTTCATTTTCCTTCACCTTTGGCAGTTTCTTCTCCCCCCTGCTCACCCCACTGTTCCCGTGATCACATTCTCCCACACTTCTGCCTCCCTGTCTCAAAATATGGGCCAGCAGGAAGACACAAGAAACTTCTTTTATCTTTTTTAAGATGTTCTGGTTCTAAAGATTGCTTCTGATTTTAAGAGTGTGAGAGAAAGAAGGTCAAGGGAAGAAAGACTTTGTCCCTTTGCAAATTCTTATGACCTGTTTCTCCTCCCAAGCAAATTTTTCAAAGGATGCTAATCATTTCTCCAATGAAACAACGTTCTTGTGGTTTTCTTTGGGAAATCAAACATCAAGGAGCAGTATCTGGCCTGCGGACTATTCTATTAACTCATACCTGCTTGTTACACCCATTGTCTCGGTACAGGAGCTTGAAAAATGTGTTCTTGTGACATCCTGAATAGATGTGTGCTTTAAGGGGCACCTGGGTGGCTCAGTTGGTTAAGCTTCCAACTCTTTCATTTTAGGCTCAGGTCATGGTCTCACAGTTTCGTGAGTTCGAGCCCTGCATCGGGCTCTGTGCTGGGAGCCTGGAGCCTGGAGCCTGGAGCCTGTTTGAGATTCTGTCTCCCTGTCTCTCTCTGTCCCTCCCTCACGTGTGCTGTCTCTGTCTCTCTCAAAATAAATAAATAAACTTAAAAAATGTATGCTTTAATTATGTAGTAGATTTGGACTTGCAAAGAAAAAGTGAAAGAAACCCTACTTTATTTTTCAATTTTTATTTATTTATTACTATCTTTTAAGATTTTATTTTTAAGTAATCTCTATACCCAATGTTGGGCTCGAACTTATGGCCCAAAGATGAAGAGTCACATGCTCTACTGACTGAGCCAGCCAGGCGCCCCAAGAAACCCTATTTTAATTTTTTCATTAAAAAAAAAAAACCTCACTGCAGTTCTTTTTTAAACTGTATGCCTTTTCATTCTTTTTCATTTTGCCTGAAAACAAGTTTGCAAAAACCAGTTGAGGGGCCCACACACATAGCTTGAATACTAAAATTATTAACTGCAGGACAACTTAGTTTTAGTGTGACCTTCCACTTTAAGGAAGCCACATGTGAGAGAGATTCAATTATTTTAAAATATCACTTAAGATGCAATAAAGCCATTAGGGCATTGAGCCACTGGGTGGTTCAGTCAGTGAAGCATCCGGCTCTTCAGCTCAGGTCACGATCTCATGGGTTATGGGATCAAGCCCCAAGCCGGGCTCTATGCTGACAGTGCAGAGCCTGCTTGGGACTCTCTCTCTCCCTCCCTCTCTCTCTGTGCCTCCCCTGTATGCAAGTGTGTGCACATGCTCTCTCAAAATAAATAAACATTCAAACAAGTAAAATTATACAGATACCTATGTATACATATTTATACATACGCACATATGTATGCACTGATATATATCAATACAGAAGTATTAATAAATACATATGCATGGAAAGAACGAGAATGGCAAATAGTAGTGAAGGTGCCCACTGGGGTTGAACTGGCCTTGGACCCCGTGACAGTTGGACTGGCCTCACACCAGTGCCACGGCCATTTGGAGGTTTCCTTCTTCATCTCCCCATCTGCCCCTGCACTGCTCCACCCGTGTGCACTGGTCTGGTTTCATCTCCTAGAACTGCAACGTAAAGCTTACTCCTTCACAGTAACTCTGCTCCCTGTGAGGCTTTTGTGAGGTTTCGCTGACTTTATTCAAGGCTTCAGGGACACTGTGATGATCCCTGAGTTCCCAGAATGCCGTGGTGCCAGCCAGCACCCAGCCCTGTGGCTGTCTTCATCATGAGGTCTGCTGTATGTCTATGTATGGACGTGTATATGTATGTGTACACATAAATGTGTATATGTACAGTGGCCATCTCTACATAGTAGAGGCTCCAATGACATTTATATTGGTCTTCATACTTTGCTGAATTTTCTGAAATTTTTACAAGTCTGTACTACTATTATAATAAGAGAAAACATTAAAGTTTTTAAACATTTTTTTCTTGTTTATTTTTATAACCGCCCGCAAGCAGGGTGGGGAGGGGCAGAAAGAGAGAAGGAGAGAATCCCAAGCAGGCCGGAGCCTGATGCGGGGCTTGAACACACGAACCTTGAGATCATGACCTGAGTGATCATGATCAAGAGTCAGGTGCTCAACCAACTGAGCCACCCAGGCATCCCCGTCCATTGTTTGCAATTTTAAAGGATAGAGGCACAATAGTGATAACAACATAATATTTCTCAGGCCTGTCCACACCTGCTCTGCAGAATCTCAGCTCAAATTCATCCCACACTGGGGAGTGGGCAGGCGGTGTTGCACATGGGACCTGAAACCACTATCTTGGCTACCATGTGGGTCTCCCATTTGCTGCCTCCCTGCGGTGATGTGCCCTGTCAGTATCTCCAAAGGAAGCCTCCTCACATGGTCCTGAAAGAGGCGGGTGCTGGCCAGCATCTCGGCCAAGGGACTGCAGGTCTCACAAGGCCACTGTCGCCTATCTTTACCCAAATTGACCTTCTTCTGTTGACTCTCCCTTTGCGCAGAGGACACTGTTACGTTCGAGAGCCGGTAGTGACCTCTTCTCCCCTTTCTCCACCACTGATAGGAAGGAAATGAAAAGTAAATAAACAGGATTAATGTCCAAACCAATCCTACAGTTCTCCCTCCTCCTCGAGTCAGAGACAACAAAAGATCTCTGTGTTCCTGCCTTCCTGGAAATGTCACTGCAAAACCCTTAGGAGGCCACCTGCGGGAGCTAAGAGACTGGTGGGACCACACACACAGAGATGAAAGAAGGCTGTCTGGCTCCGGGTCGCTTCTTTGGTGGAGCTGGGGGAGGAGGGGAACCAGACTGAAGTACCCCAACTAAGCACCCCACACCGACTATATTGTCCCGACAGTTCCGGTTCATCGGAGGAGATGTGCCAGGATACCTCCCATCCCTAGAACCCAAGTTTGCTGTGTATGGTCAGCCCCTTTCGGCTCACTCCCAGTGAGGGTCCCCGGGCAGAGGAACACTACCGGCGCCAGAAACTATGGCCTCATATCACGGTCTCCGCATGACTGAGCAACCTCAGGATGGTGAATGCAGATATCTGGGCTCCAGCCTCAAAACGCTTATACTAAAGAACCACTGGATACATCTGTTACCAAAAAGAAAAACAGAGCACCTCGGTATCTACTACCAACTGGCCAACCACAGGCTGCACCTGGCTGGCAGCTATATTGTATTTCAACTACTTATTATTGGCCTGCTTGGGTTTCAGATTTTTTTATATTAGTTAACAATATTTAAAAAATCAGGAGAATTGGGGCACCTGGGTAGGTCAGTTGGTTAAGAGTCTCTCTTTTCTCTCTCTCTCTCTTTTTTTAATGTTTATTTATATTTGAGAGAGAGAGATAGAGACAGTGCATGAGCAAGGGAGGGGCAGAGAGAGACAGAGACAGAATGTGAAGCAAGCTCCAGGCTCTGAGCTGTCACCACAGAGCCCAACACGGGGCTCAAACTCACAAACTGTGAGATCGTGACCTGAGCCGAAGTCGGACATTTAACTGACTGAGCCACCCAGGCGCCTGATGCATCTGACTCTTGATTTTGGCTCAGGTCATGATCTCAGAGTTTGTGAGATGGAGCCCCGCATGGCACTCTGCACCGACAGTGAGAGACTGCTTGGTGTTCTTTCTCTCTCCCTCTTTCTCTGCCCTTCCCCCGCTCATGCATGCACTCTCTCCCTCTCTCTAAATAAATAAGTGAACACTGAAAAAATAAAAATAAAAATCAAGAGAATTAAAGAGAAATGAAAACATACGTCCCCATACAGACTTGTGCATTATTATTTACAGTAGCTTTGTCATGGCCCAAACAGAAAGAACCCAAATGTCCCATCGACCGATGGATGGATAAACAAATCATGGTATATTCATCCCAGAAAGCACTACTTGACATTTTTTTAAAAAAATGAATTATACACACATTATGATTTGAATCTTAGGGTCATTACGCTAAGTGAAAGGGGCCAGAAAATAAAAGCATATACCACATGATTCCATTTGTATAGTATTCTAGAAAATACAGACAAGTGTGTTTTGACAGAAAGCCGATCAGTGACTTAAGGATGGAGGGGAGGGAGGAAAGGATTGCAAAAGCGCACGGGGAAAAATTCCTAACATTTATTCATTTTTGAGAGACAGAGCGGCAGTGGGGGAGGGGCAGAGAGAGAGGGAAACACAGAGTCCAAAGCAGGCTCCAGGCTCTGAGCTGTTAGCACAGAGCCCAACGTGGGGCTCGAACTCATGAACTGCAAGATCATGACCTGAGCTGAAGTCAGATGCTTAACTGACTGAGCCGTCCAGGTGCCCCGGAAATGTTCTGTTTCTTAATTGTAGTGATGGTCGTATACATACATCAAAATTCATCAAGAGGTGGCCTGGCTGGCTCAGTCGGAACATGCGACTCTTGATCTTGGGGCTGTAAATTTGAGGTCCACATTGGGTGTAGAGATTACTTTTAAAAATCTTTAAAAAAAAAACCCGCATCAAACTGAACACTTAAATAAAGGCACTTTATTATACATTAAGTCTACCTCAATAAAATAGAAGAATAAAAAATTGGGAACATTTGTACACGACTTGAGATGTTTAGTTTTTCCTGAAAATCAAAAGGTCGGGCATTATTTGATCTGTGTTTTCATATGTCCCAAGTTACAGGAAATAGGTATTAGCCGCCCTTTAGAGGGAACATACCTTTTCCACTTTGCTGAAGGCTTCTGCACTTACGACCTTTTCCCCAACACTCATTACATGTTCCCTGTCATTCATTTAACACCTGCATGTCTGTTGGGACCCTAATGCAGGCCAAGCCTCCTCCTAGGTATTGGAGATAAAGCAGGGACTAAACAGGCAAAAATGCCTAGCCACCATGAAGTTACGTGACGTTTCCATTTTAGGGGGGTTGGAGAAAGAGAGACAAACAATGTCTTAAGTAAAATATATAGTTTGCTGGATGACATAAGCATAAAGTAAAAAGATGAAATCCAGGAAGAAATAGAGAACAATCCAAGGCTAATATGTTAACCACGGAGTTAGGGAAGCCCTCAGTCAGAGGGGACTTTTGTTCTTTTAGTTTAGAATTTGCTCTTTTTTAAAATTTCAACCTTTTATTTAAATTCTAGTTAGTTAACATATAAACTAAATTGGTAAAATTGGTTTCAGGTGTAGAGTTGAATGACTCATCACTTACCTATGACACCCAGTGCGCATCAGAACAAGCACCCTCCTAATACTCTTCACCCATCTAGCCCATCCCCCCATCAACCCTCAGATTGTTCTTGACAGTTAAGAGCCTCTTAGGATTTGCTTCCCTCTCTCTTTTTTCCCCCTGTCTTCTATGTTCATCTGTATTGTTTCTTAAATTCCACATATGAGTGAAATCATATGGTAATCGCCTTTCTCTGATTTATTTTGCTTAGCGTGAGACACTCTAGCTCAATCCATATCAGTGCACATGGTAAGATTTCATTCTTTTTGATGATACATTCCATTATTTTCTATATACCACATCTTCTTTGTCCATTCATCAGTCGATGGTCTTTGGGTTCTCTCCGTCATGTGGCTATTGTTGATAGTGCTGCTATAAACATTGGAGTGCATGTGCCCCTTCAAGTCAGTGTTTTTGTATCCTTTGGGTAAATCCCAAGTAGTGCAATTGCTGGGTCATAGGGTAGTTCTATTTTTAACTTTCTGAGGAACCTCCATACTGTTTTTCAGAGGGGCTGCACCAGTTTGCATTCCCAAGAGTGCAAGGGGGGTTCCTCTTTCTCCACATCCTCGCCAACATCTATGGTTTCCTGAGCTGTTAAGTTTTAGCCATTCTGACTGGTGTGAGGTGGTATTGTGGTTTTGATTTGTATTTCCCTCATGATGAGTGATGTTGAGCATCTTTTCATGTGTCTGTTAATCATCTGGATGTCTTCTTTGGAAAATCAGAGGTGACTTTTGAGGGGAAAACCTGGAGGGATAAGGGAGCGAGCCATATATGCCACTCAGGGAAGATCATTCTAGCCAGAGGCAAATGCCCAGGGGGGAGGTCCCAAACAAGGAGCTGACCTGACACCTTCAACAAAAAGCAATTCTAGTTTGGAGCGGAATACACAAAATAAGAGATCAGAGAGATACCAGAGAAGGGACAGAATAGGGTCTTGTAGACTGTTGACAGGAATCTGTCACTTACTGGGTGAGATGGGAAGCCTTTGTAGAGTTTTGTTCATTATAATCAGGCTGGAGTTACTGATTTTATTATGGTAGAGCAAAGAAGGAAGGGAAATAGTTTTAATAACCAGGTCATCACCATGGCCCCTGTATCCATCTGAGTTTGCAATTCCTGTCATAGTTTATCTAATTACCATAATACAGCACAAAACACCTGGCTTCCTCCACCCTGATGGTCAGTCACATTGACTAACTTTCAGGAATATGCCACTTTTGGTGGCCTCTTCTCTAACCTTTGGGACTTCACCCACACACTGGCTCTCTCATGCCTTATACCACACCCTTCCCTCCTTTTCTTTGTCATCCCCTGGGCTCTTTCTTGATCCCCTTAGCCAAAGCCTCCACTCTGGAGACTCCATCCAGGAACATTCTCTACGTTCTCAATCTGGAGCTGCCTTACTCCAGAACCCACATCATTCACAGTGAGATTTGAGGTCCCTTGAAAAGGAATTTACAACATCCTGAAATTTACTCAGCAACCACGCCTCGCAGGTCAACTCTGTAAAGGGAGCCCAGATCTGAAATGAGCCTTGAGATGAGAGAAAGTGGCTGGTATCCAGGGAGCAGATGTGTAAGAGCACGGCTCCAGGGTCCCAAACAGACCAGGTTTAGCCACTGACCGCAGACAAAATCCAGAAGCAGAGAGACGAGGGGTGGTGAGACGAGAAAGGAAGACAGTGGACTAGCGTCTCACAGACTGTCTCCTAAGTGCTGAAAATACTTCCATGCTTATATTGGGAAAAGGTGAGACAAAGGTGAGTACCTGTAGGTGGGTAGTGAAGGGCAAATCCATCAGTCTTGGAGTCAACCTTGGAGACTCACGGCAGCCCTTATTGCTGAAGGGGGTAGTTTTGGTTCCCATCAAGGAATGCTTTTCCCTCAGGATTTTCCACCTGAGCCCAGAGACAAGTTGGAAGAAGAAGCCAGCTAGAAAGTTTGAGGTCAAAATGGAGGCAGCTGAGGTCGTCTTTCAGTGTCACTTCTAAATCCAAAGGAAACTTCTCTGAAATTATTTCACCAAGTAGAGAAAAAGTCAACACTGACTCAGGAGGTTAAACTTTGCCTGTGATTTGGGAAAAGAAATAAATGTGGCCAAAAGTAATACGGCAGAATGCAATTCGGAAAGGCGAATTAGGGGCGCCTGCATGGCTCAGTTGGTTAAGCATCTGACTCTTGATTTCAGAGATTGAGCCCCTCATCGGGCTCTGCCCTGATAGTGCTCTGCACTGATAATGCTCTGCGCTGATAGTGCGGAGCCTGCTTGGGATTCTCTCTCCCTCTCTCTTTGCCCCTCCCCTCCTCATGCTCTCTGGGGTGGGAGTGGGGGGTGGGAAGGAAAGAAAAGAAAAGGCAAATTAGACCAAGGGAGGTCAGTCAACGTAAATCTTCTCCTAAATTAATATCCCCAGTCACAATGACATCTCAAATGTATATAAATATTTGATGGAACCAGCTGACACAGGGATCCACATATCTACCTTGGCAATAGAACTTTCTGGAGTTCAGAGTTTTTTCAAAATATTTGGACCCTGAAAGTGCATGAAATGAGTTAGCAGATTATAGCTAGAAGACAGAATGGAGACACTTCTTCCTATCTTTTCCTCTAGGTATAGTTAAATCCCTGTACACTGTACAGAAAACAAGCATAAGAATACTTGGAGAGCTTGAAGAAGAAAACAGATCAGCTAGAGAATTTGAAGCCTTAGAAAAAAACATGGCAGTGAATTCTCTGGATTTTGTTTTGCATTACACATTCTGGACTGGGTGCTGGAGAAGCCCCTGGAACCCAGAAACAGCAACAGGCACAGACCAAAAAAAAAAAAAAAAAAAGGCCCAGGGAACGCCTTTATTTTCTAGCCAAAGGACCAAGAAAGGGCCAGCCTAGCAAGATGGAAAATTTTTTAAAAAAATTTTTTAATGTTTATTTATTTTTGAGAGAGAGGGAGACAGAGTGTAAGCAGGGGAAGGGCAGAGAGAGAGAGAGAGAGACAGACAGACAGACAGAATCTGAATCAGGCCCCAGACTGTGAGAGCCCAACCCATGGCTCAAACCCACGAACAGAGAGATCATGACCTGAGTCGAAGTTGGACGCTCAACTGACTGACCCACCCAGGTGCCCCTCAAGATGGAAAATTTTTGACAACAACTACCCTACTTTAGCCAAACACCACGGAGAAAACTGGACTCCCACCCTATTCCTGTCAGCAAAGTCCAGATGGGGAGCCTAGACTTCCCTCCTCGCCCAGCTGTAATGAGGTGTCCTCTCTCTGTCCTGAGGATGTCAAAGAGGCTGAATTGAGAACCTAGATCTCTAACCCCACCCAGTACCTCCCTTCTTCTCCCGCTGGTGTGATGGGTGGTACCCCCCTTGCCCTGCTGTGCGATGTCAGAGGAGGCCTGCCAGAGCAGAAAATTTAAATAAGATACAGAGTCTCATGATGCCCCAAATGTCCAAAATACTCCCTATGAAAATGACTCTTCATATCAAAATAAGGAAGGTCTCAACCTGAATGAGAAAAAATAAGAAACAGATGCCAATATTGAGATGACACAAATGCTGCTTGAATTCTATGACAAGGCTTTTAAAACAGCTATCATAAAATTGCATCAATGAGGGGGCAACTGGGTGGCTCAGTTGGTTAAGCGTCCAACTTTGGCTCAGGTCGTGATCTCACGGCTTGTGGGTTTGAGCCCTGCGTCTGGCTCTGGGCTGACAGCTCGGAGCCTAGAGCCTGCTTTGGATTCTGTTTCCCTCTCTCTCTGCCCTTCCCTTTCTCTCTCTCTCTCTCTCAAAACTAAATAAACATTAAATAATGTTTTAATAAAAAAATAAAAAATAAATTGCATCAATGAGATTCACAAACATACCTGAAACAAATGAAAGAAAGAGAGTCTTGGGGGGAAAAGATATAAAGAAAAACCAAATAGACATTTTACATATAAAATACAATAACTAGGGGCGCCTGGGTGGCTCAGTTGGTTGAGCATCCAGCTTCAGCTCAGGTCATGATCTCGCAGTTTGTGGGTTCAAGCCCCACGTCAAGCTCTGTGCTGACAGCTCAGAGCCTGGAGCCTGTCTTCATATTCTGTGTCTCCCTCTCTTTCTGACCCTCCCCTGCTTACGCTGTCTCTCTCTCTCTCAAAAATAAGTAAAACATTAAAAAAATTAATAAATAAATAAAATAAAACAATAACTAAAATTAAAAACTCAGTGTATGGGCTCAACAACACAATGAAGAGGAAAGAGGAAAGAATCAGTTAACTTGAAGACAGAATGGAATTACCCAATGTGATCTGCAGAGAGAAAATAAGCAGGGGGAAAAAAGAGCTTCAGGGACCTATGTGACCACAACAAAATTTCTAACGTTTGAAGAAATAATAGCTGAAAAATGTTCCCAATTTGGCAAGACAGAGAAGCATCTATGCGTAGCAGTCAAGAAGCTGCACGAATTCCAAACAGGATAAACCTAAAGAAAACCCCAACAACAGGGCGCCTGGGTGGCTCGGTCGGTTAACTGTCTGACTTCGGCTAGGTAATGATCTTGCAGTTTGTGAGTTCGAGCCCTGCGTTGGGCTCGGTGCTGATAGCTCAGAGCCTGGAGCTGCTTCGGATTCTGTGTCTCCCACTCTCTCTGCCCCTCCCCCACTCATGCTCTGTCTCACTCTCAAAACTGAATAAATTTTTTAAAAAAATTTAAGAAAACCCCAACCACACGTCATAATCAAACTTCTAACGCCTAAAGACAAGGAGAAATATTGAAATCCACCAGAATGAAACAACACTTCACCAATAAAAGAAAAGCAATTTGACTGATGTTAGGTTTCTCATCAGAACCCAGGAGGCTCAAAGGAAAGGGCTAATATTTCTCAAGTGCTAAAAGAACTGTCAACCCAGAATCCTGTACTCAGAAAAATATCCTTCAGAAATGACGTGGAAATCAAGACATTCTCAGATGAAGGAAAAGGAAGATCTGTCACCTGCAGAACTTCCCTTAAAAAGTGGCTACAGGAAGTTGTTGAAACAGAAAGGAAATGATAGAAGAAGGAATTTTGGAACATCAGGGAAGAAGGAAGAACAATAGCAAGTGTACAAATATGGGTAAATACAATAGACTTTCCTTCTCTTGAGTTCCTGAATTATATTTGACATAATTATGACAAAAACTATGAATTGTGTAATATGGCTTTCATTATTTACAGAGGAAGTATTTAAGGCAATTATATTATGAATGGAATAAACTAGAAGGACTCAAAGGGAAATAAAATTTCTACACTTCCCTAGAACCGATAAAATGTTGTCACCAGTAGACTAGGATTATTTATGCATCTATAATGTCATAAAACTTGAACAACCTGGAAAAAAAATCTATAATAGAAATACACACTAAAAATCCTAGATGAATCAAAATGGATTTCCCAAATATGTTCAAAGGCAAGGAAGGTAAGACAAAGGAAACAGAGAAATGAAAAAACTACAGGGAAAGAACAATATACAAAAAACGAAATGGTTTAATCTCTCGCATACCATACATTTTTTTAATGTTTATGTATGAATGGAGTGCTATCCCATATTCCTCAGAATCCTATGATTTTGTGCTCTAAACCTTCATTCATTCAAATGAAGGCTAACCTTCTTCGATACACCCACAATGGTTAAAGACACATTTCCCCCCCTCATAATTTTCCATTCCTTTGCCTTATTACAGGCTTGAAAATGTTCTTCAAAGCCACAGCCCTTAGAAAATAGGGCAGTAATTTTTTACTGTTTACAGTTAACTAAAGCTATGACAGAATATTCAGCACTTCCTCAAATCTAGGCTTTCCACATGTTTCAGAATTAAATTAAGCCTTTTGTTCCCCCCGCCCTACCTTTGCCCCTTAACCAAGTGTGAGGACGATGTTATAATATTACCAAGGAGAGGCACATTGTGGTTGGAAAGGAATGAAAAAAAATCTGATCTCAATCCATCTGCAGCACAAAACTTTTCTTTCTCCTTCCTGTGTCATCCCTAAGGGTTTGTGAGCTAATTCTCGAAGACTCCTTTCACGTAAAAGTGAATTATATCTATCTTGAGGATTAAAAGGTTTGGTAAATGTGAAGGTATCTAACATAGAGCAAGGTAAGCAGTGGGTAGTAATAGTAGTTTTCCTTCTTCTGCCTCAGTGTTCTGTTGGGCAGACAAATCTAGAAATGTTTAGAATGAAACATGACTTTATGTTTTCACATTTTCTTTTTAATTTTTTGGGAACCTAAGTGTCATCCTGATCCATAGGTTCCTTAGAGAAGAAATCAGCATATAGTGTTTAGTCTTGTTGATGCTATCACTCATCTCTGTGGTGACCATTTAATCAGTTCTCCTATTTGGAACAGTTTTGAGAATGAAAGAGGACGGTACTAATATATTACTCTAGGACATCAGGACTGTCATGGAAAAATCTGGATGTATAGTCACACATCAGAAATTGAGCTGTCCCCCCAGAGACAAACCACAAAGGCATCAGAGTAGCTGAAACAGAGAGCCCAAAACAAAGACTCCCCAAATTCACTCAAGGTCATGCATTTATGAGAAAACTCTAGACTTTTTCAGTAGCACCCATTTACTGTTTGGAATGTGATTGGTTTGTTCTGAATAATTAAGAGATAATTTTAAGTAAAGTGTATTTACCATGAAAAATACTAATGTACAATATACGGATTTGAGGAAAGTCCAAAAATGACACCTTCTTCTCTTTGAGTTTTGAAATAAAGTTACAAAAAAAAGGGGCGCCTGGGGAGCTCAGTTGGTTGAGTGTCCGACTTCGGCTCAGGTCCTGATCTCACCGTCCGTGAGTTCGAGCCCCACATCGGGTTCACTGCTGTCGTTGTGGGGCCTGCTTTGGATCCTCTGTCCCCCTCTCTCTCTGCCCCTCCCAAAACAAAAAAAAAAAACATTTAAAAAATGATTTTAAAAAGCCCCAGATGTGAGATCACATCACCTTTATTTCTGATAAAAACTAACACTGATGCTGGCTAAGGGGGCTTGCATTTATGGACAAGCAAGCTTCCAGATACTAGAACCAGAATTAGACAGCTCCTCTCCCAACAGCCCTGGTCAGGGCCGGCCTCTGTACAAGGAAGGGGAAGATGCATGTTCTCTTTGGCAGCTCACCCTCAGGAGGAAGGGAAAATGAATAACCGATGCTATCCCGGCCCATTTTCTCCTTCCAATCTCATGGAACTGATACGTGAGGGACTGGAGAGTTACCTAATGAATGTCTTTCACATGGAAGGAAATATCAGGGGTGTTTCCCAAACATATTCTCTAGTTTTCTGCTCTATGAACTATTAGTCCTGGGGTGCAGCCACCCGAGTGGGGGAAAGATCAGCAGTCCCATGAGTGACTCAACACCAACGCCTTCAGCTTCGAAAAGCATGCTGGGACCACCTATGGGCAGTTTTGATTGAGCCTCCGGAAGGCTCATAAATGCATCAGAACAATACATTGGATAGATAAGGCCAAGGCCGCTTTCTACCCAATTCTACACAGGTAGACCCTGTGTAGGGTAACACAGGTAACACCCTGTTCCGTTTCCCATCACAAATTCTGAGCAGCCTTACTGTCCAACATAGTCTGTCAGCAGTTCACAATGACAGGAAATGACAATGTGAATAGAGTCCAACAGAAAATGGTCAACATGTTGGCATGAATATACACTTCCTTCCGTTAACAGTTCTCAAAGAGCAACCGAGGTCTACACACTAAGCCCTACTTAGGAGGCAAATAGAAAGCCACTGTGGTCCAAAGGAATTAAAAGTTCAGAGTCAATTTCCCTTGCCATTCAGTGTTAGAGTTCAAAGACATTAATGTTCATAGTGCACCCCCCCAATTTCTTATTTTATTCACTCTTGATAGATGGATTCTCTATCTTCCATAAAGTTATGACTCTTCCAGCAGCTACAGCTTAGGCTTGCTCCCTACCATAATTAGCGTAGTTCATAAGAAGCAGTACCACTCAGTGCTAAATCTTTCACAAACCACCCTGGAGAAAAGTCCAGAGTTAATTATTAGTAGGACACACAAGATTACCCTAGCATTGGGGCCACATCTACCAAATTTAGAAAATGATTCAATCCCCAGTCTCCAGGGCAGTTAGCCCAGAGCCAAATTATATTCCCTGGACACAGTACTTAGCATAAACCGAAGAGAGCTGGCAAGGATCACTGCAGAAATTCAGCAGCATTGAAAGAGAGGAGGATACCTCCTTGGGCTGAGCTACAACAATGTGCTGGAATTCATGCCACTTGTCTGAAAGCTGTGCCCTGTGATCTCCAAATCAGCTGGGAAATATCTCTTGGCAGGAGATTAGTTTTGCAACTCATGAATTTTCTAGACTGGGAGAAAAAACCACTTGCGCAAACTTTTTGTCACAGGAGGGCATTTAAGATATTGCTGCTTTCAGCAAAGTCTAGAAATGTGACCTGGTGGCATCCTCAGTCTTACTTAAGAGATCTTTGTTTACCACCCAGTATATTGAAAACTTTCTAAACTTTCATCCCTCCTACAAACCCTATGGCTCTAGTGTTAAAAGATATTTTGAAAAGAAGCAAATACACGACTGACATACAGATATAAAATGAAAAGGTCTTAAAATTTTTTATATTTTTAAATTTTTTTTTAACATTTATTTATTTTTGAGAGACAGAGAAAGGCAGAGCACAAGTGGGGGAGGGGCAGAGAGAGAGGGAGACACAGAATCGAAGCAGGCTCCAGGCTCTGAGCTGTCAGCACGGAGCCTGACGTGGGGCTCAAACTCACAAACCGTGAGATCATGACCTGAGCCAAAGTCAGATGCTTAACCGCCTGAGCCACCCAGGAGCCCCAGCATTTGCATTCTTATGAGAGCAGACCTTTGCTGTCTTGGCCATCAAGGCTGTTGGTACTACCTCTCGCCAGTTTGCTAGTCCCGAGGACCCTGCCTTCTAATTTGAGCCACATGAAGTTCACGCGGTTGGGAGGGATGCTTGAATCTGTGCTCCAGGCCTGTGAATCCAAGGTTAGCTCCTTCGCAGATCACTCCTTGGTCCTGGATGCAGAACGGACTCAAGGCAGCGCGGCTCGCGCTCCTTAGGAAGGTCTGGCACACTTGACTCCTTCTGCAGCACGTGCACACGCACATGCACAACTCAGCGGCGTTGCACTTCAAAGCAGCAAAAGAATGCTGCTTTAAAAGTATGGCCAGCTGCTTCGGATTCTGTGTCTCCCTCTCTCTCTGCTCCTCCCCCACTCATGCTCGCTCTTGCTCTCAAAAATAAATAAACATTAAAAACATTTTTTTAATAAAATAAAAAATAAAAGTATGGCCAAAGAATCGTCTTCCCAAAATTGGATGACTGCCTCGTCTTCTCCAGCTATGCATCCCTCTGAGACCTACTGATACTGGGACAAGCCCAGGAGGCCAGGATACACATGCCGGTGCATGTAATCCATGGTCCAGCTGCAGCCTGCACAGTCAGGCCACCATTTAGGGACAGTACCTTTGCTGAGGACAATAAGGCCAGTGTCTGCCCGCTCAGCAGCCTCCTCACCGCTATCTGCTGAGGCCAACTGTGGACCCCATATATTTGCTGGGTTCTCCTCCATTAAAGACAATCACTGGCCTGTGAATAGAGCCTCATATGCAGCAGTTCAAAATACACGAGGGTTTGGGTGCCTGGGTAGCGGAGTCATTAAGCCTCCGACTCTTGATTTCGGCTCAGGTCATGATCACACAGTTCATGGGTTCAGGTCCCCCATCCAGCTCTGTGCCAACAGTGTGCAGCCTGCTTGGGATTCTCGCTCTCTGCCCCTCCCCCACTCACGCTCACTGTCTGTCTCTCTCTCAAAATAAATAAATAAACATTTAAAAAAAAAAAACGGGGTGCCTGGTGGCTCAGTTGGTTAAGCATCCGACTTTGGCTCAGGTCATGATCTCATGGTTGGTGGGTTCGAGCCCCACATCGAGCTCTGTGCTGACAACTCAGAGCCTAGAGCTAGCTTTGGATTCTGTGTCTCCTCTCTCTGCCCCTCCCCAACTTGCGCTCAGTCTCAGTCTTTCAAAAATAAATGTTAAAAAACAATTAATAAATAAATAAAAACAAAATTCACAAGGGAAGAGATGCTCGCTTATGTGCAGCAGTTAAAAGCTAATTGTACAGCTGTTCAGACTTACTGTATCAAACCGCCATGGTCAAAAGTCTGCGTAACCCGGCTTCACCCAAGGCTTCCGTCGAATGCTGCCACTTTGCCACCCAAATGAATTCTACTTCTTATCTGTTATTCCGGGTGTGCTGCAAACATGCCTCTGCATTCAACTCGCCCTGTCCAAACTACAGTCCCAATGAGGACCAGGCAAGAAAGAAGTGTCTATTCAGCCCAGCTTCTGCCATACTTTTTGGTTGGGGAGGTGCTCCCTGCTTCTGAGAGACCAGAAGCATCAGGGCTAAATGCTACTGCCTCCCATCCTTCACGGGAACGACAAGAACGGGAAACAACTACTCACCCAACACAGAGTAATACCATCAGCTAATGCTGCATTTCTGTTTTATGTATCATCAAGGTTACCAAAAAAATGCTGTCCAGTAAGCCATTTATTCCATCAAAGGTAAGCTATATCCTAATTAGAAGGAAGTAATACATTAGAAAGGGAAAAAAAAGGTGAGTTTCAGGATCGATGAAGGCTAGTAGGCATCGTAATAACAGCTAAGATTTGGGGGTAGTTACTATGTGCCAGTATTGTCTTATTTAATCCTCATAAGAGCCTTGTGGGGGCAGACCCCATTAGTGCTGTTATCCCCATTTTACAGAAGGAGATGAAGTAGAGTGGCATTAGTAACCTGCCTAAGGCCACATGGGCATTGGATAGCGGAGCCACCTGTCTGAGTCCATATCCCTGCTCTTGCACCCTGACAGCTCATTCGGAAAGCTCAGGAAATACGTAGAAGCAGGAAAGAAAAAATTCACTTGTCATCCTACCGCTGAAAATCAACATTACAGATGTGATGTTGTTCCTTCCGGTAACAAGAATAACACATTTTCTATGAGATCTTTAATCATCACTCTTGTTGAAGCAATCGTTTTCATGGGAACCAAAAGGAACTGCTAACAAACATAACTCTGAAAGTTCTGTCCCACATTTTGGAACAGTCCTACGGTGAGTCCTTTGAACCGCCGGGTTTCGGTTGGGAATCCCAGCCGATTTTTCCCTTGAGCTGCCCCTCGATGGGTGGGTCCATGCCTTCCTTCCTGTGGCTTGCCCCATTTCTGTGTGGTCCTTCAGAAGGTCACCCGCCCACTTGTCAGTTCCAAGTGTCTCTCTTTGGATCATGGACACCGTAACACGGTTCTGCTGAGTTCCTGCAGGAAAGGATCCCAGACCACCATATGGTATGCAACCACGTGTCATGACAAATGCAGATTTCTGGCCAGCCAGTAGCCTCACAGGACACAGTTCTCCCAAGGCCTTGGTGGTCTTGCAGCACTGGCCACTGACAGAATGGGCATCTCCACGTGAGAGAACTACCCCAGAGGGTATCTGCTGCTTGAAAATGCAAGTGTGGCTTAGAAGCTCGTGCAAAACAAAGATGAAGACCTTGCCTGTCGCTGTGACATTAGCCACCCACACACCCAGCAAACCCAGAGGATGGAATGCAGATTAACTATATTTTACAGGGACTAAGTTGAAAGTGTTGTGCTGGGTCGTTTCCCCCTTAAGTGCGCATAGAAGGAAATCTGCGTGATCCATACTGTCAGGGTCTCCAAAGACCCGTATGTGATGGGAAATGGTTTTGTATAGAAATAATCTTGTGATTGGCACAGGTTTTCCCAAACTGGGAGGCAGTGGGAGGGACTTACTCAAATCTTCAAGGCTTGGGAGTGTGGTGAGGAATTTTAAATGCTGAGTTTCCATTGTAAAGAAGAGTATAGAAATCATCTTACTGGCCATAAAGAGATAATCCATTTGTAGTGATAATTGATGTGTGAAAAATTTTTGTTCCTTTTTTGTCTCCCTTTTTTTCCTTTGTTCATTTGTCTTATTTCTTATTTCTTATGAGTGAAACCATATAGGTATTTGTCTTTCTCTGAATGGCTTATTTTGCTTAGCATTATACGGTCTAGCTCCTTCCATGTTTTGCAAGTGGCAAGATTTCATTCTGTTTGATGACTGAATAATATATATATTATTTTCATAATATATAAATATGTATATTGTGCCACATCTTTATCCATTCATCTACGGATGGACACTTGGGTTGCTTCCACAATTTGGCTATTGTAAATAATGCTGCCATAAACACAGGGGTGCATATATTCCTTTGAATTAGTGTTCTTGTATTCTTTGGGTAAATACCCAGTAGTACAATTGCTGGGTCATAGGGTAGTTCTATTTTCAGTTTTTTGACGAACCTCCATATTGTTCTCCACAGTGGCTGCACCAGTGTGCATTCCTACCAACAGTGCAAGAGGGTTCCATTTTCTCCACGCCCTTGCCAACACCTGTTGTTTCTTATGTTTTGATTTGAGCCATTCTGACAGGTGTGAGGTGATACCTGATTGCGGTTTTGATTTGCATTTCCCTGATGCTGAGTGATGTCAAGCATCTTTTCATGTGTCTGTTGGCCATGTGGATGTCTTCTTTGGAAAAATGTCTTCGGCACATTTTTAATTGGATTCTTTGGGGGCTTTTTGGCGTTGAGTTTTATCCGTTCTTTGTATATTTTGGATACTAACAACTTTTGTTTCTTAAAGTAGTGTATCTCTCACTGACCTAAGTGGGTCTAGTCTTCGGATTTTATGAGAAATGTTTCCCCTTGAAAAGGTTAATATTATTTTTAATTTTTTAAAAGTTTTTAAACACTAAAATTATTTTTAAATTACAAAATAATTTAATAAAATTAATATAATTCTTAAATTTGAGGAATGTCAGTCTCATACATTAAAAAAAATTTTAAGCTACAGTATCTAACTATAATCTGGGATTAGTCCCTCTTTATCTCAGTTTTTCTGTTAAATGAGAACTAGTTCCCTTAAGTGAGGTGTAAAATCAGGTGAAATTAATATGCTATTGCTCTTTCAGTGGAAAGATGTGGACTTAGTGGAGGGTGCTCATTGTTTTAGGCATAAATGTAGTTCGTCAGTAGGAATGCACAGCACTATAGAGAACTGAATGATTCACTGTTTTTTTTTTTAAATCTTTTTAATGCTTATTTATTTATTTATTTATTTATTGAGAGAGAGGCAGAGAACAAGCAGGGGAGGGGCAGAAAAAGAGCGAGACACAGAATTTGAAGCAGGCTCCAGGCTCCAAGCTGTCAGCACAGAGCCCGATGTGGGGCTTGAACCCACAATCCATGAGATCATGACCTGAGCCGAAGTAAGATGCTTAACCAACTGAGCCACCCAGATGCCCCTTCATTTTTTTTTTTTTTTTTTTTTAGTATTTTTCTTGGTGGTGGGCTCTGTGCTGACAGCTCAGAGACTGGAGCCTGCTTCCGATTCTGCGTCTTTCTCTCTGCCCCTCCCCCTCTCATGCTCTGTCTCTGTATCAAAAATAAATAAAACGTTAAAAAATTAAAAAAAAATATTTTTCTTATATTTAAGTATTCTCTACACCCAATGTTGGGCCTGAACTTACAACCCGAAGATTGTCACATGCTCTACAAATAATTCACTCTTACCCAGAAGCCTTGTGGGGAGAGAGAGACACGAACACGTGCTCAGAGCCAGCGGGTCGGCTCCTCTGCAGGCGTAGAATGTCCTGGGCTTGAGCAACACAGGAAGCCTCGCCAAGTGCAGCAGTGGGCCTTTTGTTTTGGCCAACTGAGCGGAGTAACTCTCTAAGGCAAAGACTGCTGCCAGGAGTGGGTGAACACGCACAGGAAAATACCGAGCAGAGTGGGTGGCACAAAGCAGAGGCTCGCTAAGCGTTGATCTGGAATCTTGAATTCAATGCTGGAGATTTATACAGAACACTTGGCTTGACAGGACCGGTGTTTTGATTTATATTCTGGATAAGCTTTTATACCGCATGGAACCTAGCTTGGGTATCATCAAAGGAATGTGTTCGCATTTGACAAGCCTGCGGTGGCTCTCTACCATATGCCAGATGCATGTGCTAGGTGATTTTCCAGAGGAAACCTCAGTCCTTTCCAAACTCTCCAGTGTTCTAGGGTCAACTTGTCCATTAACACCCAAATGAATAATGTGCAGTTCCATATCATGCTACTCTGGAAACCCGAAGCCCAAAGTCTCTGGGAGGAAATTCCCATTCTTCTAGAACTTTCTGTCCAGTTCACTTTACGCTAAAATGAAGATCCAGCCTCTTCTATACCATTTTTCAAAACACACCATAAATAGGGCTGTTGTGCCCATAAAGTGAATTCGACTGCTTCTCTAGAAAACTCCCTCTGCCTTAGGATTTTTATCCCAAACTCCAAGATCATTTCCCCAACTTAAAAAACATCTTTTTAAGTATTTATTTTGAGAGAGAGAGAGAAAGAGACAGCATGAGCAGGGGTGGGGCAGAGAGAGATGGAGAGGCAGAATCCCAAGCAAGCTCCATGCTACCGGTGCAGAGCTCAACATGGGGCTCGAACCCACAAACTGTGAGATATGACCTGAGCTGAAACCAAGAGTCAGACGATTAACCGACTGACCCACCCAGGCGCCCCCTCACTTTTTCTAAAAAATACTTTTTAATGTTTAGCATTTTTCCATTTTTAACTCTACCTTTAATTCCTGTCCCCAAGGAAGCCGCCCTGGCTGGAAAGAGAGAAGCCCGCAAGGGCTGAGGCCAACCTCCGTAATATTGACTGTACCTGGATTCAGAATACCAGATACGCAGATGTATTCTGATGCTTCTCAATGCCTAAGTAGAAGTTAAGGATTGTCAGAAAAGCGGAAGTTGTCTTACATTTAAGATTTCATGAAGTTTTTCTATTTTAAGGTCTTAATTCAGTTGTTTCGCTTTGGAAAACAAAGTATTATTTGGGTAAGTGCTCAGTCGATACTAATTTTGGCTGCTTATAGAGGTCACCTGATCGGCTCAGTTAAAAACAAAGGAGGAAAATAAATTAACATAGGTTTAGTCATTATTCCTGGTACATGACCACACGGTTACAATTAAACATTCTTATAAACAACTTTTTGGGTTTTTTTCTTATAAACTTTATTTATTTATTTATTTTTGAGAGAGAGAGAGAGAGAGAGAGAGAGAGAGAGAGAGAGAGAGAGAGAGAACATGAATGGGAGAGGGGGAGAGAGAGAGACAGAGACAGAGAGAATCCCAAGCAGGCTCCACATGGTCAGCACAAAGCCATGAGATCATGACGTGAGCTGAAACCAATGGTCGGATGCTTAACCGACTGAGCCACCCAGGCGCCCCAAAATTAGCTTTAAAAGCGGCATAGTAAGTGGTTACATTTCGGCACTCGGGGAAGTACACACCTCCAGAAGGAATGCGAAACAATACCGGCCTGCTGTCCGTGAACCTGTGCTTGTGACTTGCTTCTGGATTGCGTTCAGCTGATGTAACAGAAACCTGACTACAATGGCTTAATCAAAAAAGGACTGAATTCTTTCCACACGTCCACACGGCAAGAAGTTCGGACACAAGCAGACCAAATCTACGTAAGCCAATGCAGCCAACGCATTCGACTTCTTTCCCCTTTCCCTTCCCGGGATTCATTGTGTTTTTAGTCCCTGCGACTGCAAGATGACAGCTCCACCTCCCCATTTCCCGTCCATGTTTCAGGCAGAAATCAAAGGGTTAGGACTAGAAGAGAAAGTCAAAAACGGGTGTGCAAACCCCTTTACGAAACCCCTTTTCATAAAGAGTTTTCCTACAGACCCACCCGGCATCTCTGCTTCCCTCTCGTGGGTCAGAAGTTAAACTGTTATGTGGTCAAGGGTAGCTGCAAAGAAATCTGGGAAGCTTGAGTTTTTCTAACGGAGCACATGGGTCTACCCAAACAAACTCGGGGTTATTAGTTAGGGGTAAGAATAACGGCCGTGGGGAGAACAATGAGCAGTGTCCGCCATAACATCAGCGGAGGCTCAGAGCATGCTATATTGCAGGCAGTGTACATGGCAGTGAAGATTATGTATTCTGGAAACCAGACGACACTAGTGAGTCCAAGATGGTTCTGTAGAACAGTGCATCTTAAACGTTAGTTTGCGTATCAGTTCCGTGGGGAGTCTTCTTAAAATGCGTATCTGGGGGGACCCCTGGGTGGCTCAGTTGGTTAAGCATCCCACTCTTGATTTTCAGCTCAGGCCATGATCTCAAGGTTCATGAAATCGAGCCCCACATCCGGCTCTGGGCTTATCAGTGGAGAGCCTACTTGGGATACTCTCTCTCTGCCCCCTCCCCCACACGAGTGCTCTCTCTCTCTCTCTCTCTCTCTCTCTCAAAATAAATAAACTTTTAAAAAGATGCATATTTTGATTTAAGGCAGCCTGGGGTATTCTGCATTTCTAGCAAGCTCTCAGGCCATGCCAATGCTGTTGATCCATGGGTATTTGTAGCAGGGATGTAAAAGATGCATATGGAGCACATAGACAAAATGGTTTATTGATTTGTTAAATAACATTTCTAAATCAGTGCATTATTCTATATAGCATTAATTTAAAATATGCATAGCAGATGTAATAAGTGATAGTGTAAGTAAGCCTTTAAAATTGTCATCTGCTTCAGTAAAAGTGTATGTACTCAAGATGGCCCCTTGAAACTACAAAAAAAATTTAATCCCAAAGACAAATTAGGAAAACAACCTTTTGTCTGGAATTGAAGGTTGAAGCTACAATTGTTAGCTTTCTAAGTGGGGGGTATATTGAGCAGTTTTAGAATCAAATCCTCTCCTGGATTCCATACTTTTCTCCGGAGGCTACTGTTTGAGTCACAGTCACTAAGACAAGCTATTTTGTAACACAAGTAGTAAGGGGAAAAAACATAATAAGAGATATGGTTCTCAAGTCAGACAAACCTGAGTTCTGATCCCAATTGTATAAATGACCTATTTCTACATATTAAGTTGCTTCAAAACTAAGTGCCTTAACACAACGGTAATCGTTTATTATCTCACGTATTTTCGTGGGGTGGGGATTCATGTGTGGCTTGGCTGGGCAGTTCTGGCTTGGGGTCTCTGATGAAGTTACGGTCAGATGTCCACATCTGGGACTGACGTCATCTGAAGGCCTGACCCGGGTTGCAGATCCACTTGCAAGGTGTTCACTTGGTTGGTGCTGGCTCTTCATGGGACATCTCAGTTCTTTTTCACAGAGCTGTTTGAGCATCTTCACAGCACAGCAACTGGTTTCATCCAGAGTGAGTAATTCAAAAGGTCAAACGTTGAGGGGCCCCTGGGTGGCTCAGTTGGTTAAGCGTCTGACTCTTGATATCAGCTTAGGTCATGACCTCAGGGGTTTGTGAGTTCAAGCCCCACAGCTGGGCTCTGCATGGACAGTGGACAGACTCCTTGGGATTCTGTCTCTGCCTCTCTCTGCCCCTTCCCCTCTTGCACTATCTCAAAATAAGCTTAGAAAATGTTTTTAATTTTAAAAAAAGATCAAGGTTGAAGCTACACTTGGTAGCTGGGACACAATGGGAAGTTACTCAAATAAGAGGGCTGAAAGCTCCCAGCAGAAAGGAGGAGGGCAAGGGACCAAGGCAGGGAGGGCAGGTGTTTGGTTATGCAGAACCAGCAGGGGACATTCAACCAGGTATTTCCCCATTCAGCCCTTTCTGTGAGCTCGTGGGAACTGGAATGGAGCTGAGAATCTGTACAGAAGTTGTCTCCCCCCACCCCACCCCCGGTCGCCTCAATTGTCCTGAAGTTACCTTACTCATTATAATAAGATCTCCTCCTAGGGGCAGTTTGCAACCATTTTTTGAACACATGACGTATGTGTATACTAACATGCTGACATGCTAGGCATGCACAATTGAACCGAAGAGCCTAGGCAGGCTCCCTGCCCCCTGCCCCCAATAGACTGACTAAAAGCTTCCTGTACGAACCCCACAGGGAGACAGTGTTTTGAGAGCTGTCTCCTTACTTGTAACAACACGAAGTTCTTTGCTTTCAACATGATGGTGACGACCCCCTTGAGTTCAGTTAGTCTCTGAAGTCATACACTGTCACTTGTACCATGCTCTATTGATTTGAATCCAATCAGCTCTGATTTTATTTGTTGAGAGAGAGAGAGAGAGCAAGAGAATGTGAGGGGGGGGAAGGGCAGAGACAGAGGGAGAGACAGAATCTTAAGCAGGCTCCTCGCTCAGGGCAGAGCCCGACTCAGGGCTTGATCTCACGACTAGGCCATGAGATCATGACTTAAGTTGAAATCAATAGTCAGATGCTTACCCGACTGAGCCACCCAGGTGCCCCAGAATCAGCTCTGATTTTGATAGGGAAAAATCTGTTATAAACTAAGATGGCTAACAGGACTGATAGGGGAATTCCAGTCCCTGCCTGAAGACTCCCATTCTGGGTTTTCCTTCCCACCCCGCTTGCCGGTGGGAACACACTATAAATTGTCACGTCTGTTGATGCTCTGGGCTCAGACCTCTGGAGAATAATCTCTGCGCCCAAGATCTCCGAGTGCCACCTGGTTCTTCCGCCGGGTGTTCCAAACCAGATTCCGTAACAATTTTAATATGAGAGTAAACTACACGAGGGTGGAAACGTTCCAAGGCAAAGGTCACTGAGAGCCTTCCTAGACCTCGCCATCATAGCTCAGTTCTGCCCCTGACTTTGGGAAGGTCTCATAGACCCTCCCTGCACTAATGTCCTTATCTATAAAATGGAAATTCATAATAGTCTCTGACTCATGAAGTTGTTTGCAGATAATATAGGTCAATTGCTTTCCACTTAGCGAGAACGCAGTATGCATTAGCCATGATCGTAATAACGATGTTACCAACAGTGTTAAATGATGCCTGTGATATTGTCATTTATAACAAAAAATACAAACTTGGTCTTCCTCGTCTACACACAGCTCCCAAAACCCTAGTAATTTCCTAAGTAATCCAAGAAGTAGGGGCATCTTTTCTTCTTTTGTACTTGTTCCTGCAATAGCTTCAGAGCATAAAGGTAAAAGTAGCGTCTTTTGTGATTCACAAAGATCCCCTTTCAACAGTGTCTGAGTTTATGTTAATGAGATGGATTTTGGAAAGCCCTTAGATCAGAGAGAGAGAGACAGAGAGAGAGAGAGAGAGAGAGAGAGAGAGAGAGAGGGTCGGTTGCCAGGGAAACCCACTGTGTGACTGGAGAGGTTGAACTTTCAGCCTGCCCTCCAACCTCCAGGAAGGGAGAGGGGCTGAAGGTCGAATAAGTCACCAATGGCCAATAATTCAATCGATGGTGCTTAAACAAGGAATCCGCCATAAAAACCCCCTAAAGTATGAAGCTTGGAGTTCAGAGAGCTTCTGGGCTGGTGAGCATGTGGAGGTGCTGGGTGGGTTGTATGACTCAAGGGGACATGGAGGCTCTCTGCCCCCTTTCCACAGACCTTGCCCTATGCATCTCTTATACTCAACTGTTCCTGAGTTGTATCCCTTGCGGAGTAAACCAGTAGCCTCATAAGTAAACTGTTTTCCTGAGTTCTGTGAGACATTCTAGCAAGTTACCAAACCTGAGGAGAAGGGCGTGGGACCCTCCAACTGACAGCCAATCAGAAGCTTGCCATTGGTGTCTTGAAGTGAGGCGGGAGTCTTGTGGGGCTGGTCTACTTAACGTGTGGGATCTCTCCAGATAGATAGTGTCAGAATGCAGCTAAATGTAGGACACCAGCTGGTGGTGGACAGTTGGTCAGTGGGAAGAAAAACTCCACACATTTGGGGGCTAGAAGTGAAGTAGTGAGAGTATTGAGTATGGAGAAGGGAAACAATGGAGTTTTTTCCTTTCAATAGCTAACAACCTTCCCATACAAAAACTGTGCCTATCAGTCCATTGCGCAGACAAATCCACATTGTGTAGGTAGTCGTGTAGAAGGATGGCAGAAAGCCACTCATTCTTTGATAGACTCAGAGAGCGTCAGAGCTTCCCACATCTTCCATGCCTCCCCTTGCCTACAGGTCACACATTTCAACTATCTTTATTAATTTTTTAATGTTTACTTATGTTTTAGAGAGAGAGAGAGAGACAGAGCATGAGCAGGGGAGAGGTAGAGAGAGAGGGACACACAGAATCTGAAGCAGGTTCCAGGCTCTGAGCTGTCGGCACAGAGCCCGATGTGGGGCTTGAACCCACAAGCTGCGAAATCATGACCTAAGCTGAAGTCAGACACTCAACCGACTGAGCCACCCAGGCGCCCCTTCAGCTGTCTTTATTGAACAACTCACATTTCTATGTTATTCCACACTTTACCTCTTTGTAGATGCTCTTCCCTCTGCCTAGAATACTTTCTGTCTCCCCAAACCTTCACCTAACAGCAACTCATTCTTCTTTCCTCAATAAATATATTGATATGTTTTCCTCTGCATTCTCTCTTTCTCTTTCTTCCCCCCTCCTTTTTTTTTTTTTTCACTCATTCAACAAATAGTTACTGAATGTCACCTATGTGCCAGGAAAAACATTGGTCAACAAGATAAAGTCCCTGTCTTGGAATATACAGTTTAGTGAAGAAGATAGATCATAAGTATCCTCCCCCTAAATACATACAGAAACATATAGGGGCACCTGGGTGGCTCAGTCCGTTACGCGGCCGACTTCGGCTCAGGTCATGATCTCGCGGTTCATGAGTTCAAACCCCGCATCAGGCTCTGAACTGACAGCTCGGAGCCTGCAGCCTGCTTCGGATTCTGTGCCTCCCTCTCTCTCTGCCCCTCCCCTGGTCACACTCTGTCTCTCAAAAATAAATAAAATGTTAAAAAATTAAAAAAAAAAAGAAACCTATAATACATCATGTGATGATAAGGGCTATGAAGAGATACTTAGTGGGATAAAGACATAAACAGTTGTGGACATCGGGCGCTATTTTAAGTCAGAGTAACTTAAATAATTTAAATGCATGTATGTTCTAGGCTCATAGACCGTGAAAACCTCAGAGTCAGACATTATTTACCTCTGTATCTCCAGTACTTCATGTGTCTGGATCCAAGGAGATATATAGTCAATATTTGTTGAATAAAAAAAAAGAAAAATAATAAGTGTACAAATAAATGAAGGAACACATGGATTTTAGACGGGAAGACGAGAGCCCAGAGGTTTGATTTGCCAGAGATCAAACAGAGAGCAAGAAAGAGAAATCTCAACTCCAAGAATGCCTACTTCGAGGACAATGCTGTTTTTACTGTGTCATATTATGCATGCCTAAAACATCTTTGTTTTAAGAATGCCGCATCTGTTCCTCTTTTAGTGTTGACTAGACTCGGCTACCTGAATGGAATTCTGAGAGCTTGTTTTTCTAGTTTTTCATTTAGTCTTCATGGAAACGATCACTGTTTACTCTTGAAGAGACAAAGGGTTTCACCAAAGTCCCAACAGTATGTCAACCTGGCCAAGCTGGTGGTTGGTTATAAATCACGTGGATTCGGAATGCACCGCAGATCAGGAACCAGAAAAGAGTTCCCACTGAGATCCCCTAAGATTCTTAAAAAAAATTTTTTTTAATGTTTATTTACTCCTGAGACAGAGAGACAGAGGCATGAGTGGGGGAGGAGCAGAGAGAGAGGGAGACACAGAATTCAAAGCCCTACGCGGGGCTCAAACTCATGGACCGCGAGATCATGACCTGAGCCGAAGTCAGACGCTTAACCGACTGAGCCACCCAGGTGCCCCAAGATCCCCTAAGATTCTTTTATAGAGGAAAAATAAATCTGGGACAAGACTTCTCAAACTTTTTGGCTCAGGAAAATCGTCTTTAAAAAATACTGAACACCCCAAACATCTTTTGCGTGTGTATTGTATCTGATATTTGTTATATTAGAAATTAAAACGATAATTAAAAAAAAAGTTTTTTAACATTCAATTCATTTTTGAGAGACAGAGACAGGGCGCAAGTGGGGAAGGGACAGAGAGAGAGGGAGACACAGAATCCAAAGCAGGCTCCAGGCTACAAGCTGTCAGCACAGAGCCCCCCCGAGGGGCCCAAACCCAGGAATCCTGAGATCATGACCCGAGCCAGAGTCGGACGCTGAGCCAGGTGCCCCAAAATTATAATTTAAAAAACATTTATTCATTTATTTTAAAATAACAATCAAAGATGCATTACGTGTTAGCCTAAATAACAAATTTATGAGAAATAACTGCACGTTCCAAAACAAAAAAAATACATGAGGAAAGTGGATTGTTTTACATTTTGAAAACCTCTTTAATGTCTAGCTTAATAGAAGAAAGCAGGATGCTATTACCTGCTTCAGGATTCGGTTTGCTATGATACCGTTCATCATTTCACCTCTGGGAAACTGCACTGAACATCCATAAGAGAATGAGTGTGAAATAGTCACATAACATCTTAATATTATAACAAAAGTAGTTTTGATTTGTGGAGTCCATGCGAGGTCTTGGGGGACCCCGGGGATCTCTTGCACCACACTTTGAGAACTACTAGTTTTAAGAGCCATAAATTTATATTAAGGAACAATCAAGAAGGGGCTCCTGGGTGGCTTAATTGGTTGAGCATCCGACTGTCAATTTCAGCTTGGTCATGATCCCAGGGTTGTGGGATGGAGCCCTGAGCTGATCAAGGTCCGTGCAGAGCCTGGTTGGGATTTTCTCTCTCACTCTGCCCCTCTCCCCTACTTGAGCCCTCTCTTAAAAAAATAAAAAATAAAAAACAAAACAAAAAACGAAAACAAAAACAAATAAAAACAAGAAAATGAAATCAAACTACGCTTTGAGTTTTTATTCTAAAAATGTATGTGTTTTCATATTTCTGTAGAAGTAGTCTTCAACTTTTAGTGCATGTGCTGGAGAAGCATTTAGGCCTTTTTAAAAGGCTCGTCCTGGGCTTCCATTCCCAAAGTTGCTGATGCATTAAGTTTCAGCTAGGACCTAGGACTGTGCACTTTTTAACAAATCTCCACACCAGGTCCTCTGCCCCCAAGCTAATGCTAATCCATGGTGGACAGTTTGAGAAAAATTGTTCTAGAAAAGAAAAAAAGGAATACCTTGGATATTTTGCAAAACGAAAACAGGATGAAATTTTAAAATTTTAAGTGAAACCACGTATCTGACCTGAAACCAGGGAGAGACCAAGAAAAGAGAGACTTACTTTTTGTGTGAAATTCATGGGCCCATTGTGTGGTTACTGTTATTGCACCCAGAATGTGTATTCTGGGTAGCACGTGCCATGTGAATTTTCCCATTCATTAGATTTCACTGTAGCCTAAAGTCCCGTAAACTCATCCAAACACGGTTCTTCCAAGTGTTAAGATATTTACTTTATACCATGAAAGAGAAAAACACATTTTTTTCCTAGAAGGAGCTAAAGACATCATTAAAACTTATGGGGAAAAAAAACACATTAAAAAACGGAAAACGTAAAATTAGGACTTGAAAATCAGTGAACATGAAGGTAGCTGCCTTTTGCTTAAAACATGACAGAAATTAAATTCACCATTTCATCCATTCACTTATCAAAGAGTCATAAAGCTTGTGGGCTGGGATTTGGGAATACCAAAATATTTCCCCTGTAAACCATCTACCTTGTTTTTTAGGATGGAAAACTGTGAGCTACTAGACTTCTTCCTTTTTTACACCACAGTTCTCATTTGTCAACCAGTGCTACTGAGTAACTCCAGAAGTACCTCAAACCTGTGACCCTTCTCTATTCTCATCACCCCCAGTTTAACCAAACGATCACCATCTTTTGCCTGGACTCCTGCAACTGTTCCTAACTGTCATAACTATTCATTCATTGAATTCATTCATTCATACATTCATGTATTCATTCATTTAATATTTATGAGTACCTGCTAAGTACCAGGAACGTCTCAACATAGTTGAAAACAGACCTGGGAAACAAAACAGACAAAATTTCTGCCTTTATGGAACTTTCATTTAGTGAAGGGAAGAGAGACAAAAAGCCCAGTTACACAAATATATGCAAGTATGTGAAATAGATGATTAGTGTGGTACCAGAGTTTCAAGGGAGAAGTCAGAACCATTACTTTTCAGTCTTCTAGTAATTCCAGCAAGAGGTCAAGGACTCACCTGATCCCAGGGCCTTTGCACATACTGTTCCCTCTGTCTAGGACCTTCTTTGTACGTTTCAAGGCTGATGTCTTTCATACTTCACCTGATATATCACCTCCTTAGGGAGGCCGTCCCTGACTACCTGGCTTAAATTAGGAAAAATAATTTCCACTCAATGACCTGTTTGTTTTCCTTCTTGGCACACACCACAACTTGAAAATACATACCGCTTACCTATTTACCATCTCTCCCAATACTAAACTGTAAATTTCACCTTTGTTTATCATTGAATATCTAGGGCCCACTACATCATGGACATGTGTATTAGTCTTCTACCAGAGAATAGAATCAATAGATTATAGATCGTATATATGAGATTGATTGCAAGGGATTTATTTATGTAAGATCTATGCAAGAAGCAAATATGTAAGCAAACTATTACAAAATAGAAGGGCAACTATGAAGTCCTAAAGGCTGCAGTCAGTGTCATGGTATCCTGAATTGGACCCAAAAAAAGTCACTAAAGTTGCAGCGTTGGCTCTTACTTAATTAGCTATGAGATTAGCAGTAACACCCCTTAATATCAGGGGAAGCTGAAATTCATTTATTCCTAAAATCAGCTAGATACTTATAACTCGCTCTGGAACATTTTCCAGGGAAATTTTGGTTCATAGTGTATTCTGGCTTCATTCACACTATGGAATTCACACCAGTGGAAGAGTCCATAGGGTGGAAGCTACATCTTCCTTAGCCTACGGTATTGTACATTAGGATCAAAGTCCAGAAAAAGACAGATCTTAGAGTCAGATACTTGTGTTTATAGAAAGCATGGAATCTTTTTTTTTTAAGTTTTTATTTAAATTCCATTTAGTTAACAGCATGCAATCTTTGTTAGAGACAAATGTTAGTGATTGTAAAATATGCTGAACACAAATGTTTTTACAAACTTATGAGGTCTCACTGAAGGTAATGAAAGAAGTAAAGTCACAAGAAGGATCGTGCACGGTTGAGAGGTATAGAGACAGAGCACAAGTGGGGGAGGGACAGAGAGAGAGGGAGACACTGTATCTGAAGCAGGCTCCAGGCTCTGAGTTGTCAGCACAGAGCCTGACGCAGGGCTCGAACTTACAGACCTTGAGATCATGACCTGAGCTGAAGTCGGATGCTTAACCGACTGACCACCCAGGTGCCCCTGAACTGTGCATTTTCTTAAACACAAGATTAACGTATGGTTTCATTCAGGGTGTAACATATTTAAAAAAACATAATGACGAACACTATAACACAGAACTGAGATCTTTCCTTTCCACCCCCCCACTCCTACTTTCTTCCCCAGAAATATGCATCCTTCCAGTTCTATTTTTATGCATCTGGATACAAGTGTTTATGGATATATAATTTGAAAAATACCATGGGATTATGTACGTGTATTATTTCAAGATTTGCTTTAGTCACTTACGAATGTCTTGAAGACTTCTGCAAATCCATGCACACAGATCTACCTTATTTTAGTGACTCACTAATATTCCATGATAAGCAAAACGTACTGTAATTTATTGTAATAAATTTATTACCATTTATTACTGGCTGGCTGTGTGCCACTATTACTAACACTGCTGCAGTGTGTGAAGGACGCATTTGGCTGAAAGAAATAGAAGCTCTGACTCAAAGTGCTTTAAGCGTTGAGAAATTTGTAGCTCACAGAGCTAGATTTTGAGAGGCTTTATTGCCGACGTATTGATGTATTGGCTCAACCTCGCCACCACGGAGCCAGGTGCTTTCCGTCTCTCTGCCCTGCCATTCTCAGAACGCATTCCATCCCAAGGCTGGCTCACCTCTGCACATAAAAGGACTGACAAAACTGCGTGCTTTTTTTTTTTTTTTAATTTTTGTAATGTTTATTTATTTTTTCAAAGAGAGAGACAGACAGAGTGCCAGCAGGGGAGGGGCAGAGAGAGAGGGAGACCCAGAATCCGAAGCAGGCTCCGGGCTCTGGGCTGTCAGCCCAGAGCCGGATGTGGGCTTCCGCTCACGCAACCCCAAGATCACAACCTGAGCCAAAGTCTGACGCTTAACCGACGGAGCCACCCAGGCGCCCCTGCCTGCTTTTTTATTTGCATCGCCAAACAGAGAAAGAGATTTGCCCACCTCAGTTCTCAAGAGTAGGAAAAAGAACTTTCCCAGAAATCTTCGCTAACGATAACTCCACATCTAATTGGCTAAACTTGGGCCACATGCCCATTTCTGAACCAATCAATGGCAATGGGGGTTGGGATTACTCTTAGACCTTTCAGCACCCTGTTTGTCTTGGGGTCGGTTCCCCAAATTGCTCTGCCGCTTTCAACAGTAGAGAGACGGGATGGATATGGCAACAATGGAATGAGAATGTCCAAGTTTTCAAACTGTTTTCTCACTGAACTATACACCTTTGAGAATTCGTGCCATTAGAATCTCTTTAGGATAGATTCCTATTGGTACAGTTGGTGGCTCAAAAGGTATACACATTTAATGTGTTAATAGATTCAGCTAAATTGTCCCCAAAACAAGGAAAGAAAGAGAGAGAGAGAAGGAAAAGACAGAAACAAAGAAACAAAGAAAGAGAAAGAGAGAAAGAAAAAGGAAAAAAACGGAAACTAAATCCATTTGAAAGAATTAAGAGAATACCTCTCAGACGGTGAATGTGCCAAAATGGCCTGCCTTAAATCGTGTTTAAGTGATGTCTTTCTCACCTCAAGATCATAAAATTCTCTATGATCTCTTACTGTTGTAAATAACAGTAATATGTCTTCTAATAGGGGCTCATCCTTGCATTCCTGAGATAAACTCTACTTGCTAATACAGTGACGCATTTCATTTGCTAATAGTTCATTTGTGCTTTTTACAGCTGGGTATCCAACCGAGGCTGGCCTACGGTTTGTTTTTGCTTGCTGGTAGTGGTGCTATTCCAGCCTAATGGAATGAAGTAGGGAACGTTCCACCTTTGTGTATTCCTGGATCACTTTCTATAACCTGAATTATCTCTTCCTTGAAGGTTTGGGAAAACCCCTCCCGGGAAATATGGCTTGGTGACACTTTCGTGGAGAATTGTTTGGCTCTAGCAATGGTTTTTCTATTTTTCCCATAAATACTGGTCTATTCAGACTTTCTGCTTCTCTACCATTTCTACTGTTTTCTGTAAAGAAACACTACATTTAAATTTTTAATGTCATAAAATTATATATAGTACTGTCATAATATATATATAATATCCTTAATATTCAGTATGTATATGTAAAGTCCATACTTTATTTTTATATTTTTTCCTTTTCTCTTTATAGATCTTTCAAAACTGGATTTTTCGATTTTTTCTTACTCATTTGCTTCCTTATTAAAACGCAAAAATAAAACAAAGCGTTACCTATTTTCCCCAGGAAACAGCTGGGCCTGGTTTTATCTGATCACTTTATCCAATAAACGTGAATGTATCACCAATAACGTAAAGACAATGCCTGTTAACTTATAAAATATTGAGGTGGTGAGTGACAATATGTATAAGGATTGCAGCATTTCTGGTCATTCATTTTGTTAGTCTTTTATAAATTAAGCTTTGAGTTTTTGAAGCATATAATGTTTAAACCCCTATCGCCTACAATGAATTAAATTCAAAATATTAAAATGTTTATCAAAACCATATTTTCCTGATGGTTTTGCCTAATCAGATATCTAAAAAGTTTTAATATATTAAAAATAATTGAGGGGCGCCTGGGTGGCTTAATCGGGTGAGCACCTGACTTCAGCTCAGGTCATGATCTCGCAGTTTGTGAGTCTGAGCCCCGTGTTTGTGCTGTCAGCACAGAGCCCACTGCAGACCCTCTGTCCAACTCTCTCTCTCTCTGCCCCTCCCCTGCTCTCTCTCTCTCAAGTATAAATAAGCATTTAAAAAATAATAATCGAATCATTGGTAAGAAGGGTGTCCCTGTCCCTGTCCCCCTGCTCTCTCTCTCTCAAAATAAATAAATAAACTTAAAAAAAAAAAAAAAAAAGAACTATTTGAAGTCTTTTCTTCAAGCACTGATTTTTTGTTGGGGTCGATGCTTTTCTTTCCTAGTATTACTCCAATGGTGATTCTTGGTTGTGTGCTTATCTTTGTATCTGTGGTTCATTTAATGTTGTCTGTTTCCTCCTCGTCTCCAGGGCTTGCGGGGTGGGCCAGTACATTTAGCTGGAGGAGGTGTTCCAGCAGGTGTCTTCTGTGTGAGAGTCCTTCCTGTCCCTCTCATGAGTCAGCTCTCTGGGGCACTGCTCTGCTGTTTCAGACCTAGGTCCATTGTGGGGGTCAAGAGCTGCTGCCTCTGCTTTGAGTTAAGTGGGGGAAAGGGGAGGAGCCAACTGCCCAGCGGTTCTGCACAGGATTCCCTCATTTAAAAAAAATTTTTTTTGATGTTTATTTTTGAGAGAGAGAGAGACAGCATGAGGGGGGAGGGACAAAGAGAGACACGGAATCCGAAGCAGACTCCAGGCTCTGAGCTGTCGGCACAGAGCCCAAGGCAAAGCTCGAACTCAGAAGCTGTGAGATCATGACCTGAGCTGAAGTCGGACACTTAACCGACTGAGCCACCGAGAGTCCATAGGATTCCCTAATTAATAACTATGACCTCCCTCTGCTCCATTGCATCTGCTGAATGGGCTTGCAGGTGCCTGGAAATAACAGATTTCCATGAAACCACAGCTATTATTTTAGGTTATTTACATATAGCATAAAATGAAGCACATTTAAATCCGTATTATTATGATGTGATCTCCATTAAGAGATCTATGAGAGATTTCTTGAAGCCTATTTAAAAATGCTCTTGTCTTATGAGGCACCTGGGTGGCTCAGTCGGTTAGGCATCCGACTTCAGCTCAGGTCACGATCTCACGGTTGGTGAGTTTGAGCCCCATGTCGGGCTCTGTGCTGACAGCGCAGAGCCTGGGGCCTGTCTTTGGATTCTGTGTCTCCCTCTCTCTCTGACCCTTCTCCACTCACTCTGTCTCTGTCTTTCAAAAATAAAGAAACATGAAAAAAATTTTTTTAAATGCTTTGCTTTATGATCTACATAAACTGTTTTAGAAACATCTAAGGAAATATGAAATGGGACACCTGTGTTGCTCAGTCAGTTAAGCACCCGACTTCCGCTCAGGTCATGATCTCATGGTTTGTGAGTTCGAGCCCTGGACCCAGCTCTTGGCTGACAGCTCATAGCCTGGAGCCTGCTTTGGATTCCGTGTGTGTCTCTCTCGCTCTGCCTCTCTCCTGCTCACACTTTGTCTCTCTTTCTCTCAAAAATAAAACATTTTTTAAAAATTAAAAAAAAAAGAAAAAGACATATGAAATTCTTGACTTGCTATTTTAAAAATGCAGCACTACCCATTAATCATATTCCTGGTGGTATTTATCGATCTAATAGGGTGGAATCATAGTTTTGCAGAAAGCAAAGAGGTAAACAAAAGCAGCAGGGTTAAGTGCAAAGTCAGACCTTATGTTAAGAATCTCCTAGTAGGAAATTATTACCATCGTCATCAGAAGAGAAAATAAGCACCTCCTTTTACAGAACATATCTTAAATATCTCTATACAGTTTGGGGAGGTTCGATGAGAAAGAGAAAACAAGACATAGGCTCAATATAATTCATGTTTTTAAAGAAACCGAGACAATCCAGATGATGTTTAAAAAGCAATTTAAAAAAAATATATTGGAAAATGAGTCTTTCTGCTATTATGTTTAATGTCTGTTATAATGAGAATATTATATTTAGGGAGGGGGGTTGCCAGTATCCCGTATATACAGGACATGCCCCATACTCATGTTGTCCTGTGCCCTGTCCTGACTTTGTCATGACACCTGACGTGTCCCGTTTTCAGCTTTTAAAAGAAATTACAAAAATCAGCAGCTGGAGCTATTTTTTGCCCCAGTAATTGGTACTTGCACCACTTACATGGACCTACCAGCTGCCAACCATACATCCACAAACATCTGAACCACCTCTTGTCTCTCCTGCAGGTCTGGCTGCAGGGAGATCAAAAAAGGGAACTGAGAATGGGAAGTATTTATTTTTCATACTCAAGGAAAGACTATTCTTCCACCCAATTCCCAAGCTGTGAACAAGTCAGCATTGTTAACTTCGTATGAGTGCACATGCTCTGAAAATCGGCCAAACACTTGGAGCCTCACTCCTGTGGCCTGTTTCTGGAAGGCAGCCAGTTAACAGCCTTACTCCAAGGGTCTAAAAGCGAGGAAATCAGTAACAGCCCCAAGCTTCTGAAAGCTATTCGGTGATAAACCTCCAGGCCTCGGGGTCCGCAACATAGGACAGCGCATGCTTCCAGACAAGAGCCATTCAAAAAGTCTCACTCCGGCCGCCAAGCTCCTTCGGAAGGTCATGGTTAGCTGGTCGACAGCAGCCTTTCTCCAGTGAACGAACTAACACAGCTGAAAATCTCTTTCAATCGGTATACACTCCCACTTCCGAAAGCCCGCCGATCCCTGACTGTCAAGCTTCTCGAAACCTTACGTAAGATCAACTCTGGCTTTCTCTAGAAAACAGTGTCTTACAAACACAGCTGACCCTTGAACAATCCAGGGGTCAGGGGCGCTGACCCTGCGGCTGAAAATCTGTATATAACTTTTGAATCCTCAAAACCTTAATGGCTAATAGCCTACTGATGAACAGAAGCCTTCTGGCTATCATATATGGTAGATGAGCCCATATTCTTATGTTACGTATACTTTATACTATAATCTTACAAGAAAATAAGTTAGAGAAAAAATATTATTAAGAAAACCATAAGGGGGCGCCTCGCTGGCTCGGTCCAAGAGCGTGGGACTCTTGATCTTGGGGTTGTGAATTTGAGCCCCACATTGGGGGTAGAGGTTACTTACAAATAAAATCTTTAAAAAGAAAAAAGAAAAAAATCCATAAGGAAGAGATAATACATTTACAGTTCCGTACTGTATGTCTCTTTAAAAAATCTCCATACAAATGGAACTGTGCAGTTCCAACCCATGTTGTTCAAGAGTCAGCTTAACAGATTTCCCTTGTAGGCAAACAAAGTTTACCTTTTCTGCATCAGAGTTCAAGGAGTCCAATTCATTGTTAGCTGGCGAGCTTGCAACTCTTCAGCTCCCGGCTACAGGTCATGATGAGTTCGGATTTGTGAGTGACTAATGGCAGGAACTCGATCCAAAGACTCCCAAATTCAGTCTTCACATTCTGCAGTGACTGATAAAGCTAACTGGTAATTTCTTCATTTGCATATAACTGAAACCCCAAATATGAGAATACAAAAGTTTTATGATCAATTCCTGACCAGTGGACACTTATTAAATGAGAAAATAAAAGTCCTTTGAAGCTTTTTATATAATATGCAATTGTGCACTCACTATAAATACTGTCAGATGCAAAGCGGCATATCCTAGCAGCTGAGCATAAGAGATGTACCATTTCCTCAGTGCCTCAAAGAAAACTAACTTTTTTTGTGATTTAGAGAAATTCGGATGAAGATAATCACAGCAGAGGCTGTAATGGCCTTTCATGGTCTATATCATCAGACATTCAGCTTAAATGACTGTTGATTTTATTATTATTTTTTTAATGTTTTTTTTTTTTTTTAATTTCTTATTTGAGAGAGAGATTGACAGAGTGCAAGCAGGGAGGGGCAGAAAGACGGAGCCCGAAGCAGGCTCTGGGCTCTGAGCTGTCAGCACAGAGCCTGACACGGGGCTTGAACCCACAGCAGTGCTATCATGACCTGAGCAGAAGTCAGATGCTCAATCGACTGAGCCACCCAGGTGCCCCCTTGAATGACTGTTTACATGTGCTGCTAACAGAAGTACTTTCTTTATGGAGAACAGAGGATTGCTGGAAGGGTTGTGGGAGGGGGGATGGGCTATGGGTGAGGGGCATTAAGGAATCCACTCCTGAAATCATTGTTGCACTCTATGCTAACTTGGATGTAAATTAAAAACTAAAATAAAATAAAATAACAAAAGTATAAAATTATAATCTAAATCAGAAAAAAGAAGTATTTTCTTGTTTCAAAACTGCGAACAAATAGTAAAAAACATCAAATCAAGGGCCAGGACAAAATCTACAGCAATACGGCAAAGTGTAAGAACCGCATTCATTGCTACCGGTGAGCAAGGACGTAAAGCGCCTCATCTTTTTTGCAGCATAGCGGCGGAATGCAAGTAACCACAACCAGAAAACACTTTCCTCTTGCTTGGGCAATATCTTCTTGTGAAAGAGGATTGCTTACAAGGCCATGGTCCATGAAATCCCTTCCAGATGAGACTTCAGAAACGTTAGGAAATTGTAGCAAAGACTCTCTTGTAAGCCAGAGTTAATAAGATACATTGAATTGGAGGCAGAACATGCAATTGTTTGCGTAAAGGTGCAGAAAAAGTTTTTTCAGATTTGAAGCAAAGCATAGAATGATCCCACAGAAACCGCTGGCTGTCCTGCCCGGGCTCCGCGTGATGCTGCTCAAATAGCAGATGATGTTCTTTCTTTTGACACCATCACGGCCTTGTTATGAAATTGTTCTCCTTCTTCAGCATTGACAGTAATTACTCTCTTTGTACTGAGCTATTAAAAATGTCATGATTTTGTTGGCACGATTCAGTTCTAACAAACACATGGGAAGGAATTCTCAGTTTATCACTTAAAGCATAAAATCATACTTTAATTATGAAGAAAGGGACCCCTAAATTCATGTTGAGGTTTTTTTTTTAATTTTTTAATGTTTATTTATTTTTTGAGAGAGAGAGAGAGAGAGAGAGAGAGAGCAAACGGGGGAGGGGCGGAGAGCGAGACACAGAATTCGAAGCAGGCTCCAGGCTCTGAGCTGTCAGCACAGAGCCCTACGCGGGGCCTGAACCCACCAACCTGAGATCATGTGGGCCTCAAGTTGGAGGCTTAACTGAATGAGCCTCCCAGGCGCCCCTCTTACTGAGTTTTAATACAGGAGTCCCCACCCCTACGGGATATAGCCTACCACCTCCCATCTGACACCGCACATAGGACGGAACCCTATATATGCTCTAGTTTTCCTATACCTACACACCTACGATAAAGTTTAATTTGTAACAGGCACGGCGAGAGGGTTAACAACACTAACAACTGCTAAAAGACAACAATTCTAGCAACATGCTGTAATGAAAGCTACGTGCACGTGGTCTCTGGCTCGCAAAACTGCCCGTCGTACTGTACTCACCCTGCCCGTCGCGACGGGAGATGACAAAACGCCTCCTTGATGGGATAACGGTGAGGGGCGTGTCGCAGCCTTTGTGATGTCACCGAATGGGAGAAGTGAGGGGCGTGTCGCAGCCTTTGTGACGTCACTGACGTGGCGTCAGGCTCCTGATAACCTTCGGACGCCCCTGCTCCCTTCCGGTCGGGGTTGCCTGCCCGAAACGGAAACTGCGGAAAAGCCAAATCCCGGAGAAGGGGAGACGACTGTAACTTCTTCTGGAAAAGCTACCTATTTCTTGGTCATTGTCTTCCATCACTTTATGCAAAGTGAAAGAAGAGCTACAATGTACGCCCCTGTTTAAAGGAATTTGCCGAGTGGGTTAAGGGCAGTTTGATACCTGGGCTCCTGGGTGGCTCAGTCGGTTGCGCGTCCGACTTCGGCTCAGGGCATGATCTCCCGGTTTGTGGGTTCGAGCCCCGCGTCGGGCTCTGTGCTGGACAGCTCAGAGCCTGGAGCCTGTCTTTGGACTCTGTGTCTTCCTCCCTCCCTTGCTCGCACTGTCTCTCTCTCTCAAAATATAAATAAAACATAAAAAAAATTTTTTTTAAAAAGGACACTTTGATACCAACTTTATCCCTTTTGTTAGCAACGCTGTTCCTGAAAAGGGCAATTAGTACTCCTGAAAAGGAGGAGAAATCCCAACTCTATGTAGATCATTATCATGGCGCTTGTTGTAACCAGGTTTTGAAGTCAATATTATCCTTTGCGGAATTTGAGGATTTTTTTTTTTTTTACTGGATGTTGCTAAATATTCTTCTAGCATGGGAATAAGTGGAATCACGTGTATTGTTGAAGAAGAAGGAAATAAAAACGGATGACAATGGGCACCTGGGGGGCTCAGTTGCTAAGAAATCGTCTCTTGATTACGCTCAGGACCTCCCGGTCCTTGAGTTCCAGCCCACCCAGGCTCTGACTGACAGCCCGGAACCTGCTTGGGATTCTCTCTCTGCCCCTCCCATGCTTGTGCTATACTTAAAAAAAAAAAAAATGTTATGGGGGCACCTGACTGGCTCAGTCAGTAGAGCATGCGGCTTTTGATCTCAGAGTTGTGAGTTCAAGCCCCATGTTGGGTGTAGAGCCTACTTAAAATAAACAAACAAATAAGTAAAAATTAAATAAAAGGAGGTTATGCCGTGAAAGGTGGTGTGTGTTTCAACAAATCAAATTTGAAGAGCGATTATCAGAATTTTAGCTTTATGCTGGTATATGTTTAGCATACTGTCTTATAATGATAATATCGAGCATGTTTCCTCGTTAATGGATGTTAAGTAGGTGGACAAAATAATAAA